>CM060685.1:200540008-201748341 GCA_030686995.1 Artemisia argyi | reverse complement strand
AATCCGGTTGCATAGTAGGCATATGATGCGTGGGAATCGCAACAGGCTTTACCTCTCGAGGGATCTCGAGAAGCTTACAACCCCCACCAGGCAGTGCACCTGATCGTTGTAGTATAGTATAGTATAGTGACAAGTACCGGGGGATTGATCGTTCAGCTTAGGAATAGTGTCGCTAGGATTAGAAAGCCTAAATACTAGTTCTAAAGGTGAGGGATGATTATTTTTGTGTTTTTATATTTTATGGAAAGCAAGTAAAAATCTCGGGTTTTGGAAGAATGGGCGGAATTAGTTGCTATTCAACTAACCCAATACTATGATGCAATCAAAATTAAATACTAGAAATGAAAGTAAACTAATTTATACTAAAGTTGTGAGCAGTAATTTGAGAAAATGTGTTTACTTAGATTTCACTACTCCCTAGATATCTTTTACACGTTAATTACTTGTTATAATTGCATGGATGACGGATTGTATTCCTTTAATACCATTCATGGGGTGGCACACATAACTCCCCAATTCTATGAGCTCTTATCTCCTTCTACACCATGCCCAGCACAACTATAGGGATTGTAAACAGCGGCTCATGCATTAAATACAACCAATAAAGACCTAGTGCGCGTTGGTTCATGTTTCTTAAGACGTTCAAGCATGTTACCAATTGGAGATCTGCCAGTTTTCTTAAGCCTAACATATAAATCATTCATCCACAACAAGAATAAACAAGTAATCAACACATAATCAATATCTAGGTTTCATTAGATCTAAGCAAACACAAAAGAGATCTAGCCTAGCATGATGGAATTAAGACAAGAACATGATATAGACAACCAACACATAGACATATTGATTGAATTAGAATAACACTTATCTTGATTAATCATGCAAGGTATCAAGGGGTTGGAACCCTTGAAAAACCTGTAAAGTTACACCAAAATCGTACTTAGGGTTTCTCCAAAAAACTTCTCTCTTTCTAAATGTGAAAAATTAGAAAACTATATATAGAAAAAGGGGTCTGACGGCGTCAAGACCAAATAGGTGACGCCGTCACCTCGCCGCCAAAACAAACCTCGGACTGCCTAGATCTACATTTGACGCCGTCAAGAACAATACATTTCCAGGCCGTCACGACTTTAACTCTTGACGCCCTACCCTCATGACGCCGTCAAAACTCTTCTGGGTCGTCATGGACTTTTACTCTTGACGCCGTCAGGAAACTCCTCTTGACGCCGTCATGCACTGTTTCCAGCATGGAAAATTAAGACTTGGCGTTTTCATCACTTTTATGCTCCAAAAACGTCCGAATTGCTTCATTTTCCAGATTTCACTCCCAAAGTACCTAAAATCACAAAAGGAACGATTTAGGGCAATATTTGATCAAATAAATTCGGATTCGGGCTTAAATGACCCCCTAAAAATGGATCATTTTTCGCCTCATCATATACCCTTACACTTGAGATTTGCTTGTCCTCAAGCAAATGCGCTTTTATTCTACTCAAAAGACAAGTTAGGGGTCATTTAACACTAATATAAAAGTAATTACAACAAATAATCGTTCCACTAAAGACCAATAGACAAGCACGGAGGTCATACACAAGCACCTCACAAATAATGTTTAGATACTCACATCTCTCGGGTGTAATAAAGTGTAAATTACAATATGGAAACGGAAGATATCTCTCACTACCTGTCATAGCAAAATAGATTACCATAGGCTTGGGAAAGGATCAAACCTCCACCACATGGCGTAAGCACCTAGGATAAACTATCAAAGAGGTCTTTTAAAGGGTTGTAACGTTAGGTGTAGGGATATGAAATACACGGTTTTGTTGGATAAAGGAAGTTTTACTGGTGGCGAGTTAACAATCTTGGTTAATTACATGTACAATGTGGCGTTGCTAAGCCAAGACTAGACTCGACTTAAGCTAATAAATGAAAAATAACAAAAACATAAAATGAACATAGAATGAAAAGGGATGGTAGTCCGAATGTTTTTTCTCTTTTTTTTTCCTTTTTCTATTTTTTATTTATTTATTTATTTATTTTTTTTTTGCATAAACTCTTACCCTACCATCCAAAATAATACATCATAGGGAATGAACATTCCCCTTACACTTGAATCTTTACATACTTTACAATAAACTAAACTAATGACTCGAATTAAGAAAATCAAAACACTTGGAGCACTTTTAAGATTAATGTACATATGGGGGTAATATATGATGTTCTTCCCCATTACTTCATAAAATAAGTACTTACCCATGAGTCCCAATCGTCCCAAAACAATATGTACAAGGATATGACTCGACTTAGCAACCATGTAATCAATTAGAAAGTTAACTTAGGGTTTAACAAATAAAAATAATGCACTAAAAATGAGCACATACACGGAAGGCTAAGGCGATTTGGTTGTACATTTAAGTGGGGTGTAACAAATTCTTCCTTTATGTAAAATGCTTAAAGTTAGAAACGAAAAGATAGGCTCGGAGGGGTGTACTAGGGGTTTCGTGTACTAAAAATGAGTACAACGCTAAGGGTGTGAGAAAAATTAGTTGACTTAACTAGCCAAGTAATATGACTTAAATGGCCAAGTAATTATAATACGGGTTTAACACAAGGGTGATCCTAATGCCTCTTATCTTGTAGTAAATCCTACCACACGAATGTAGTCTCACTAGCGGTCTCGGGATGCATCACTAACGCAAGTTCTAGAATCTACATGCTACCGGTACACTCATAAGCACTAATAGTAAATGCTTTTCCTATCAAATCTAAAGGCGAACCTCACATATTTAGGTGGAAAATTTTTCTGAATATACGGTTATGTGCTAGTCATACAATTTCCTATCCATGAGACGCTTGCTATGGCTAAAGTTTCACTCCTAAATGTTGTAAAAAATTTTAAATTTGGCACTAAAATTGCACTAACAAGTATTTCTCATAGTTTTATTACACATCTACCATCAAACAAAACAAACTCAAGCGAAAGTGCATATGTAAGGTATCATCTTTTTACCCTCCCCTGACACTTAAGATGAACATTGTCCCCGATGTTCAAGTAAAGAATGTAAAAGTGAAAAAGTAAAGAGAATGAAATCAAATACTCCCCTGATTCGATCAGTATGGATAATAGGATGGCCAGGTTAAATCTTCCTCCAAGAAAATGAACAATCAAAGCTTCCCTTCCAGAATATAAATCATCTTCTTGTCATACATAACCTGTAAAACCTGACAAAATAGACAAGACAACCTCGCTTAAAATCGGCGGCATCCTATATAAGTTTCTAAATCCTAGAAAACAAGATAAGATATAATGCTTGTGGAATGAAGTTTGCAGATCTCCTGGAGATTATAAAACTTAATAATTCACAAAAACCATAAGACTCCGTTAGAAAAACAAAACCGGTAAAATTTCCAGATTTTAACTCCTGACGCAGTCAAGAGTAAACCCCTGACGCCGTCAGAATGGACCTGCAGAAATTCTTATGTTAAGTTTCCGGAAAATTTCTGGAAAAACTTGGTCCTACTTCCTGGAAAATCCTGCAAAACTTCATTATGACTCAATACAAGCATTTGACTCTAACAAATACGAATATACATGCTCATTTAATATTGTGGAGAATCATGATCGGTTTGTTTCTTAAAAACATATTTGGGGTTTCCCCTTACACTTATCTTTTGCAAAAATACTTCTAGGTGGAGTTAAGACTAGGCCAAAACAACAAAGTAAAGTATTTCCATTATTTAGTTTAGAAACATGATCTACTAACAATAAAAATAAAGCATGCATACGGAAGCAAATAACAATCAAACAAATAAAATCACACAAAACATGGGTTGCCTCCCAAGAAGCGCTTTTCTTTATTTACGAGTCTTGTAGCTAGACTCAAGGTCATGGGTTACGTTTTCCTTTCCCACTTTTGTGCTAACTCAAAACATCTAACCCAATTCTCATCACGCTTGTATTCCGGGCCTAGATTCATGCAACCCGAATAATATGTTCTCCTCCTCTCATAATAGGCTTCATTAGTGATTCCATCTTCCTTAACCTCATAAGGTCGAATTTCATCAATCTGTAGATTCTTGATGCCCTTTAATTCCTCCTTCATGTGAGGCATCATAAAAGTGACCTTCTCTATCCCATCAGTAAACTGAGCTATCCCCTTCTCATGGTCGTAATACATTTTAGTTTTCTCAACAAAAGGTTGTCCAAAAACTACTTCTCCAAGGTGTGGATCAATAATGCCTCTGACATCTTCTAGGATTACAAAGTCACATTGATAAGTAAAATTTCCTAAAAAGATGTGTACCCCATTAACTCTCCGGACAAAGTTACATAACCTATTAGAATTGTAAGGGTCTTTTCTAGGGCTTAACCTTTCGTTCATTATCCAATTGTAATAGAGCTTAGACATGATATTCATGGGTGCTTTTAAGTCAATGTATGTATGCTCTCTAGACATGTACCCAATCATGCAGGGAATCTTTATGTTCCTGAAGTCATGCCTCCTAATCCATGGTGTCTTTCTATATTTCGAGGGGCAAGGATGTTGTAAGAGGAACTTGTGGTAACTTAATTCATCCGGGGTTGGAGCGAAGTTTGTGAACTCAATTTTCATTTGGAGAGGCTTAATGAATTTCTTAAATGTGTTAGCTTCTCTCTTTCTTCTTTTATGCGCAACAAGCCTCTTGCTAATTTCTAAACGGCGACTCTCTGATTCCATAAAGACCACACTAGTACGAACAAAAACACAAAGAAATAAGATAGACTAAAGAAAACCTAAAAATAAAAATAAAATCTTACTAGAAAGGAATCTAGCAAGTAGACCTAATAAAAAGAAATTCTAACCTAGACAATAACTATTCCCCGGGCTGCGGCGCCAAAAACTTGATGCGTGGGAATCGCAACAGGCTTTACCTCTCGAGGGATCTCGAGAAGCTTACAACCCCCACCAGGCAGTGTACCTGATCGTTGTAGTATAGTATAGTGACAAGTACCGGGGGATTGATCGTTCAGCTTAGGAATAGTGTCGCTAGGATTAGAAAGCCTAAATACTAGTTCTAAAGGTGAGGGATGATTATTTTTGTGTTTTTATATTTTATGGAAAGCAAGTAAAAATCTCGGGTTTTGGAAGAATGGGCGGAATTAGTTGCTATTCAACTAACCCAATACTATGATGCAATCAAAATTAAATACTAGAAATGAAAGTAAACTAATTTATACTAAAGTTGTGAGCAGTAATTGGAGAAAATGTGTTTACTTAGATTTCACTACTCCCTAGATATCTTTTACACGTTAATTACTTGTTATAATTGCATGGATGACGGATTGTATTCCTTAATACCATTCATGGGGTGGCACACATAACTCCCCAATTCTATGAGCTCTTATCTCCTCCTACACCATGCCCAGCACAACTATAGGGATTGTAAACAGTGGCTCATGCATTAAATACAACCAATAAAGACCTAGTGCGCGTTGGTTCATGTTTCTTAAGACGTTCAAGCATGTTACCAATTGGAGATCTGCCAGTTTTCTTAAGCCTAACATATAAATCATTCATCCACAACAAGAATAAACAAGTAATCAACACATAATCAATATCTAGGTTTCATTAGATCTAAGCAAACACAAAAGAGATCTAGCCTAGCATGATGGAATTAAGACAAGAACATGATATAGACAACCAACACATAGACATATTGATTGAATTAGAAGAACACTTATCTTGATTAATCATGCAAGGTATCAAGGGGTTGGAACCCTTGAAAAACCTGTAAAGTTACACCAAAATCGTACTTAGGGTTTCTCCTAAAAACTTTTCTCTTTTTAAATGTGAAAAATTAGAAAACTATATATAGGAAAAGGGGTCTGACGGCGTCAAGACCAAATAGCGGCGTCACCTCGCCGCCAAAACAATCCTCGGACTGCCTAGATCTACATTTGACGCCGTCAAGAACAATACATTTCCAGGCCGTCACGACTTTAACTCTTGACGCCCTACCCTCATGACGCCGTCAAAACTCTTCTGGGTCATCATGGACTTTTACTCTTGACGCCGTCAGGAAACTCCTCTTGACGCCGTCATGCACTGTTCTCAGCATGGAAAATTAAGACTTTGGCGTTTTCTTCACTTTTATGCTCCAAAAACGTCCGAATTGCTTCCTTTTCCAGATTTCACTCCCAAAGTACCTAAAATCACAAAAGGAACGATTTAGGGCAATATTTGATCAAATAAATTCGGATTCGGGCTTAAATGACCCCCTAAAAACGGATCATTTTTCGCCTCATCAGCATATATGCTATGCCATCCGGTGATTGCCTCACCAAGTTAGGGACAAAACATCTCGCCGAAATTACAACAATCGTCACAGGCATAAAAACTTTTATAAAAAACAATTTTGCTTATATAATCCATGGTGATTGCGAGGGGCTATTTTTTTCGGGTCTGGGATAACCAAAATAAATGGACCACTAAAGGTCTATGGTGAACAGGACACACCCTTTATACTTTACATGTTGAATATGTTCAGATTTTCTAGTGAATACATCCGAATTCCGCTACGGTTGCAAAGGAGCTCGGTTGCATAGATGAATATCAGCCATATGCGCTATGCCGTCCGGTCATTGCCTTGCCAAGCTGTGGTAGGATCTCCAATCACATATTTCATCGTGCTCATATTTGAATAATCATCACGACATATTATAACTAAAGTATAAAAACCAGGAACTATTGACCATAGAGTTTTAGGTAGAATTTAGGGGCCCGTTTTGCTTACTTTAGCCCAAACCCGAAAAAAACCCATATATCTGACCTCCCTCTCTCATTCCTCCTGGCTGTTTATTGCTAAATGAGCTTTTGTTGAAGCCAGCTTCAAATCAATGAGGCTCAGATATGCCTTTCCTTGGGCGACTTGACACACCCACCATGGCTGCACCCACATAACATTCGTGGCTACCCTGCCAAGATACGGGAATGTGTCAACCACACTCATGGAAGAGTTAATTTACAGAAAAATTCATCATCGCCCTGGAAACAATGGAAGTGGTACCCGAAAAACGCCACGGCTGCAACCATATGGTCACCCTGCCAAGCTACGTTTTTGGGCAAACTACACTTACCAAGACAAACAAAATGGCATCCAACCAGCCATGGCTGCAAGCTCAGGAAGCCTACCCCGGAACGACTGCACCTGAAAACATGGCAAACCCACAAACATTTGTAAGAATAATGGTATTGCTGCAGAAAGAAAAGGCAAAGGAACCTTGCCCCGTCATGACGCAAACAGTCCGACCCTTGCCCAATACCACCCAAACACGTGACAAACAACCATAAAAAAATGTATCATAACCAACCCCGATTTCCAGCAAAACCAACCCCTAATTGCAAGACAACACTAAAAAAATGTATTACAACCAACCCCTATTTCCAACAAAACCAACCAACTCACGTGTCAAACACTCAAACACCCAAAACCGCCCGACCCCAAAGCTTATAAAGTGATCATCAAAGTTCCTAAAGCTCCGACTTTATAAGCTTCTAAGATAAACTAAAGTGACTTGATTTAAACATCAGATATAAACAATCAGATACACCTTATTTTAACCACAAACAATGAGTTCCAGTAACCAATACCGAAGACTCAAAATTGCGAAAACACAATAAACCATATACCAGCTTTACACACGCGGTTTCCACGACTCCTATTACTAAAACACAATAATAATCTATACTCTGGACCGTAAAAAACACACAATCTGAAATTTAAATCTAACAAACATAAGGCTAATTCCAAAACTTCAGATAACACAAAACAGACCTTGAGCTAGTCCCTCTCCTGCACAATGAAAGTCCGTCAAACTCCTCATCTTTCCTGTTACAAAAGAGCATAACATAAATTATCAATCCTTAACACAAAAACAACAAAATCTCCAAATTACAATAAAACCCTAATCCGAAAATCCATAACCTTATCAACCCTAATTAAAACCCCAAAATTCTAAATCGAAGCAGAATTTATTTGATTATTGATAAACTAAATCGAATCAGAAAAACAAAGAGATGAAGAAAACTTTTAGGGTTTTGTGTGTGTGCACTAAAAAGTGTAAAAGTTTTGACCCTAGGTTTGTTTATATACTAGTTGAGAATCTTGGAGAACAAGCTGGAGTGGGAAAGGGTTTCCCCTTTGCCCTTGTCGACCGGCCACATGCCCAAGGAGGGCATTCCGGAACCTTCTTGTTCACTAATTACAAACTAATCCTTCTTGTTTTTAGTCAATTCCGTTAAGTACTAACGACCGTTAGCCATTTCTTGCATTCAAAATAATTATATATACAACATTTAATATATATCAATTATTATTCATTAATTCTCATTTGTTATGTGTGCAATCCCGAGGTCTCGAGTTTGATTATAGTCATACGTATATTAATATTTATCCACAAATTCTAACAATATGTAGTTGTATTTCTTAACTTTGGCATTGGTCTATTGTACTTGCCCACCACGAATGCATGTACATGTAGCATTTTAAAAGTTAAAAGTTGGTCAAGTTGAATATGAAAACATAATATACACGCTTTTTACCCCAAACAAAAAAAATAAAATAATAAAAATCTAAAAAATTTGGGTCAGGGTACAAACAAATTAGGATAATGAACAAAGAAGCCCAAAATTCTTATATTAGCCCAAGTATAATACCCTAATTTTTGCTACTACTTCACTCACTAAGATGACCTGCAGCCACTCTCCCCTCTCCCCACCAGCCTCATTTTAATTTTTCTTCTCATCGGATCCCTTCTTTGTGCTCTAAAACTACTTGTTCAAGCAAATAAAATGTTCGTGCACAACCTACTTGAAAATATAACACTTTACGTGGCATTGTGACCGGTTTAAGTTTATGCACTTCTAATTACACCATCAAATTATAGGTGTCCAACTGTATATAAAAAGCACCCAAATTCAAATTGTGGTCTTCAACCCATGTCCAATATACAAGTTTGATTGTCTTTTTACAAGTGAAAACAATGTATGAGCGAGACTTCCAAGTCTAATTGGTACTGCATACGACCCTTCCAAGACATAATGCGATCAAGAAACAAGAGACTATCCACCAAAATAGGTTCATATATGGACTAGAAGCCATAAAACCGATAAAAGAAAACAAAGCGTAACCACGATACAACAAAAATCAGACCACTTCCCGCAGGCTGCGATACAACAAGTTGACTAATGTGCTAAACTTAAACCTCACAACATGAACCAAATCAATTCAAGTAGTTGCAATCCCAAGTATGACGAGTTTTATGAGTTTTATTTGGAACAAGTATAATGCTATTGTTATATCCATGTAAAATTGTGCTCGTTGGCGCTATCTCAATGATGATATAAGCTGAAGTGCGGGTGAAAGCATTATTTTGGATATTTTTTCTATTTATTGAAATATCCTGGAGGCATAGAGAGAAATTGCATGGCTCGTTGAACCTGAACAACATCTACACGAAAATTTTCCACGATTTGGTTGACGTCCATTGGCCCATTGTGATCTTCAGCTTTGCCTTGATATAGAAGGATGATTTGGCGTAGCTGTGATACTTTTAAGGTTCCTGGTGGGGCTGGTCTTTGTTCATATCCGCCGGTCTCTATAGTCGTATTTCTTAACTTTGGCATTGGTCTATTGTACTTGTCCACCACGAATGCATGTACATGTAGAATTTTAAAAGTTAAAAGTTGGTCAAGTTGAATATGAAAATATAATATACAAGCTTTTTACCCAAACAAAAAAGAATAATAAAAATCTAAAAAATTTGGGCCAGGGTACAAACAAATTAGGATAATGAACAAAGAAGCCCAAAATTCTTATATTAGCCCAAGTATAATACCCTAATTTTTGCTGCTACTACTTCACTCACTCAGATGACCTGCAGCCACTCTCCCCTCTCCCCACCCGCCTCCATTTTATTCACCCTAATTCCATTTCTTTCATCCATTTCGTTTTCCAGAACCATCTCGGCTGGTCGTGATGGCTCAGGGCTCGGATGCCTCTAATGAACAGATTGCAAGCTTTATAACGACACATAAACAAACGTTAGAAAATAGGTATTAAAAGGGGTTAAAATTATTTTTTTATTTTTATTTTTTTAATTAATTTAAACCCCTTTCTTCTTATTAGGATGGATGCTGATTGGATTTCATTTGTCGCTCGAGATGCTATTAACCGTATAGGATCATATTCGGGTGTTACCGGACTGGAGTCTGAACTGAATGCGTTGGAAGAGTACATGTATGCCGTATCCGTTTCTTTTCCCGTTTCGGGTTTCAATAAGTTGATTGATGTGTGCTTTATTAATTATATATGCTGTCAACTGTTTGAACTTCGTTTCAGGAACTTCTGCAAGGATCACCCGCTGGAACAGGAATCTGATGTCTCCGATCTGTGTCTTCTGTTTCATCAAAGGTGTCGTTTTCATTTTCAAGAGTACCTTGACGAAACGGTAAAGTTTATATCCTTTAGTAGTACTCTTATCTGCTATGCAGATGCATCTTGTGTTGATTGTATAAATGTTTTTTGCTGGATATTTGTTCATCCTGTCACGTTTATCTTTCTTTTATATATAAAGGCATATATATCCTTGGCATTGTTAAACCTGTTGTAAGTCGCTTAAAAGGGGTGTTTGAACTTTGATATTTCTCTGCAAAGGTAGAGTTGTAAGAGTTTTGTTTGAATCTCACCGACTTCAAAACATGAAATGTCTATCTTTGTTTCATTTACCACAATGGTTTTGCTGGCTTATGTTTATTTTTAAATGTATCTTTGTTTCAAAGCATGAAATGTATCTTTAAATGGTTAATTGTTTTATCAGTGCATGATGTTGATTTTGATCAGTGTTGCCATGTGTTGTTTGTTTAAATGGTACTTTCTTCTATACAGGTCTTACCTTCTTTAAGAGACAAGCGTGATGAGTCCTTGCTCAGGCAGCTTGTGGGAAGGTGGTCCAATCATAAAGTCATGTTTGACTGGCTTTCCCAATTCTTTGATTATCTCAATCCCAATTCCATAGCTCTACCACCCGTTCTACCACTAAATAAAGTTGGAGTTTCCTGTTTCCGTGATCTGGTAGTTTACAATTGTATATCTAAGTATTTGGTCTAGTCATTTAAATAAAGACGTGTCTATGTTATTACCTAAAAATACTTCAAAGTTAAATCTAAGACTGTGAAAGGAGACATCTATATTATTGGCTAGCCTGGGGCACTACTATAGTACCATGTAAAGGATAATGATAATTTATTGAAATAACATCCAATAAAAAATTGTTTCTTCAAGAACTTTAATTTTTATTTTCAACGTCACGCATAATGATTTTGTGCCTCTTAAGGATATGTGCATCATCTCAACAACTAATTTGACTTGGTTCTTTCTGTTTTGTCTTTAAATTGAATCTTACTCTCGGATATGCTTGTTATAGGTATTCCTAGAGTTTAGTGGGGAAGTGACAGATGCCGTAATATCTCTGGTATGTTGATCTTCATTGATTTCTCTACAATCTTTGATGTCCTATTTCATTATTAAGGTATTCTTTTATGATTATCAACCAGATTAATCAAGAGCGTGAAGGAAAGCAGATTGACCAAGCTTTGCTTAAGAGCGTTCTAGATATATTCGTTGAATTAGGAATGGGTCTGGAATACTATGAGACTTATTTTGAAGCATCCATGCTCCAAGATACAGCAGCATATTACTCACACAAGGCTTCAAACTGGATCTTGGAAAATTCTTGTCCAGATTATATGCTCAAAGTAAACTACTAATACTCTTTTAGATCTTGAAAGTGAACTTATTCTGTGAAAATATTATTTAGTTTAATGTAAGGATCTTTTTGTCTCAAATTTCAGGCAGAAGAGTGCTTGAAAAGGGAAAAGGACAGAGTTAATCATTATCTTCATTCCAGCAGTGAGCCTAAACTGCTCGAGGTATACTCTTAAGTTCATCATCACTTGATTTAATGTAGAGAAATAACACCTCATTTATGTTTCAAATACGGCGTTAATATAATTTATGATCTTTTACATTTGGTGCATTTAGAGAGTTCAACATGAGATGTTGACTGTTTATGCTGCTCAATTGCTTGAGAAAGAGCACTCTGGCTGTCGTGCATTGCTCAGGGATGGCAAGGTATGCACTTAAAAGTTAGACGTATATAAATATAAAAGTATTTAGATCAGTTTCGTGACCATGGTCATTTGCTTTTTTGTCTCTTTAATATTTTCTTCTTGTTTAGGTCGATGATTTATCAAGGATGTATAGGCTCTTTTCAAAGATACCCAAGGGACTGGATCCCGTATCTAGTATGTTTAAGCAGGTTGGTTATATACTGGATGTAACTGGTTTTTTTTTTTTTTTTTTTTTTCATCAATCTCATTTCTTATGTATATATGTGTTTTTCAGCATGTCACAGCTGAAGGCACGGCGTTGGTGAAACAGGCAGAAGATGCAGCAAGTAACATGAAGGTATATACATACTTAACTGAGTATGTTTTCAAACATATGGATGGTGTTTTTTTTTTTTTTTTTTTTTTGATCAATGTATTCAAAATATTAAGCTGTTACTGGCTTCCTTACAGGCTGAAAAGAGAGACGTGGTTGGTTTGCAGGAACAGGTAGCCATGGTAACATGGAATTGACACAACTATGTAACATAATATTCACATAACTATGTAACTTATGTATCATCACTTCATCAGAAAGAAACTTGTGTACTGGTCTCTAGGTTTTTGTTAGAAAAGTGATTGAGCTTCATGACAAGTACCTTGCATATGTAAATGACTGTTTCAAGAACCATACCCTCTTCCATAAGGTTTGTATACTAGCTTCACTGATAAATCATCAATGTGATGACATTGTAGTCATTTAATTCTTATTGTTTTCCCTTTCAAATTTTCTTCTAGGCACTTAAAGAAGGTTTTGAGATATTCTGCAGCAAGGGTGTTGCAGGAAGTTCAAGTGCAGAGTTACTTGCCACATTTTTTGATAATATTCTTAAAAACGGTGGAAGTGAGAAACTAAGCGATGAGGCCATTGAGGACACGCTTGAAAAGGTATGTTCGTTGTTGTTGATGCCAATATGTCTTCATCTCTATGTACCAGTAAGACAAGCAATGAGATTTGTATTAATAATTTGCAGGTTGTAAAGCTGCTTGCTTACATAAGTGATAAAGATCTGTTTGCTGAGTTTTACAGGTAAAGTTTTTTGTTAGACATGGTGTGGTAAAATCTATTTTTGCTTTCATTTCTGACAATATATTTTACTTTCAGGAAAAAATTTGCTCGCCGGCTTTTGTTTGACGAGAGTGCTAATGTTGAGCATGAGAGAAGTATGCTGACTAAGGTGAAGCAACAGTGTGGTGGTCAATTTACATCTAAAATGGAGGGGATGGTAAGTATGGTGAAGTGAATATTAAATTCATATGCACAATCAGCTTTTGAATTAAAATAAAAGTTGAGGTTTTGACCATTAAAAATACATCCTGAGCGACTTTCTACCCATATGACCTTGTATCGTTTAAGTGTTCTCATTTTTAGCAGTTAGAGATAAAACATAACCCGGATTAAAACATTCATAAGTAAATATGTTCGAACTGCCCCATACGTTCTAAAATTGTAATTCGCCTTTTATGATTGTTTTCAGGTTACAGATTTAGCATTGGCAAAGGAAAAGCAATCCGACTTTGAGGAGTATCTGAGCAATAATCCAAACGTTAGTCCTGGGATTGACTTGACTGTCACTGTGTTGACTCCTGCTTTCTGGCCTAGATACAAATCGTGTGACTTAAATCTGCCAGCAGAGATGGTACAACTATTAACTCCATTTTCATTAGACCAAGGTTGGTTTGTCTTGTTCTCTAGAGTGTTTATATCATTATCGGTTGTGCTTTAGGTCAAGTGCGTTGAAGTTTTCAGAGAGTTTTATCAAACAAAAAAAAAGCACAGAAAACTTACATGGATTTATTCATTGGGTACCTGCAACATAAACGGGAAATTTGATGCAAAAACTATCGAGCTGATTGTGACAACATACCAGGTATCTCCTATGGAGCTAATTGTGTTTAACCCGTGCTTATCAGATAGTTCTTTATCTGTAAACATTTGACTAATTACATTTTATAATGCAGGCATCAGCCCTACTTCTTTTCAACTCATCAGACAGATTGAGTTATCAAGAAATTATGACTCAGTTGAACTTGTCAGATGACGATGTTGTTAGGCTACTCCATTCTCTTTCCTGTGCAAAATATAAAATTCTTCTCAAGGAGCCAAATACCAAAACAATCTCTCCTACTGATACCTTCGAATTCAACTCCAAATTTACAGATAAAATGAGGATGATCAAGGTATTTGAGTCTTACTTTTTATGTTACAATTTACAAAGTAGTTTTATTTCTGAATAAACTTAAGGTAGCAAAATAGGCTGGTTGATCAGGTTGTGTAACAAGGTCAAAACGGACAACTTATATGGTACAAGTTTTCATGCAGTAAGCTAATGCTGTTTTTTTGTTAATCCATTGATCTGTTGGAAGTACAGCATAACCAAAATCAATTCATTCATTAGTAAATGGATAAAAAAATCCCACCTCTGAATTAGAGCAACAAACTATTATATATTGGAGTTATTTATTCATTGTCTGATGCAAGTTATTTTCTTCTTTCAATATTAGATTCCTCTACCTCCTGTGGATGAGAAGGAAAAGGTAATTGAGGATTTTTTGGATGAGAGGAAAAAGGTTATTGAGGATGTTGACAAGGATAGGCGGTACGCAATTGATGCTTCAATCGTGAGAATCATGAAGAGCAGAAAAGTGCTCGGATATCAGCAGTTGGTTGTGGAGTGTGTTGAGCAATTGGGGCGCATGTTTAAGGTGAGTTATTTTCTTATTGTTTATAGGTATATGTAAGGTGAGTTTTTCATGTGTCCCTGACCCTAATGAATTAGACCCAAATTGGAATTGTGTATGATACGCTTTTTCCTCTTGGACTTCTTTGATACATGTTTCCCCTGTTCTAAAATCCTTTCTAGACCAAGAAATGGGTACATTGGTTTGAAAAGTTAAACAAAGAGCTTATAAAAAAAAAAAAAAAAAAAAAAATGGACAAGTTCTTTCAATGTAAAAAGTAAAAAACGAACATCTCATCTTGAATTCATACTCGGAAAAACATGTTAGATGAACTTGCATCTCTTATATCATTTTGTTTCAATGTTCGGATTAGGATTGTATAAATATTCTTGTGTAATTACAACATTATTGTTTCACCCTTAACCTAAAATTTCGCTAATCATGAACCACAAACATGTGCAGCCTGATGTAAAAGCAATAAAGAAGAGGATCGAAGATCTGATAACTCGTAATTATCTTGAAAGAGACAAAGAGAACCCTAACATGTTCCGGTACTTGGCTTAATTCTTGTTATGGGCGATTAAAAAGCTCAAATTGCATGAAATCCAGAGTAGACCCATGGTGCAGCCTGATGAAAAGCTATAAAGAAGAGGATGATACATGAATTCTTTCAAATTTCTTAAGACGACAAAAAATAGCATGTCAATCCAGAGTAGACCCATGATGGTGCAGCCTGATGAAAAGCTATAAAGAAGAGGATGACTGGTCAGTTACAAAAGATGCATGAATTCTTTTTACTTAAAAATCTAAGACGACATAAAATTGCATGTCAATCTCAAAAAGCCTATGTTGTTTCACTAATAGCATCACCAGGTTGGATTTTCCTGTAGATGCATATACGTCAGATCACAATTATTAGTCGGAGTCTATCCAGCCAAAATTATGGCGCACCGGTAAAGGTTAGGGCTTGTTTGTTTTAAATTGTTATCAAGTCTTGTCTAGTTATAGTGTCGGTGTATTTACATGATTCTCAATTAAGTCGAAAACGGCACCTTAGTGATGTTTGTTAAAGGAAGTCTTAAGAAACATAAAGTTATAAGTTCTCTGCTTTTTAATTATATTAACGTGCACTGATGGTTACATTTCATGATTTTATTAATAATTTTGAACCCCGGTCATGTGTCGGAGTCCTGGGTGCCATGTCATTAACAAATTCTCACTGTTACGATTCTTGATATTTCTGATGCAGTAAGGTTCGGACTGTGGAGGAGATCTTTGCATGAAGTCCAGAGTAGACCCATGGTGCAGCCTGATGTAAAAGTTATAAAGAAGAGGATCGTCGGTCATTGCATGAAATCCAGAGTAGACCCATGGTGCAACCTGATGAAAAGCTATAAAGAAGAGGATCAAAGATTAAAATTTCTGATAACTCGTGTTTTAGATGATCGTGTTTATGATGATCCAGAGTAGATGAAAAGCTATCAAGAAGAGGATCGAAGATTAAAATTTTAGATAACTCGTGTTCTAGATGATGATGATCGTGTTTTAGATGATCGTGTTTATGATGATCCAGAGTAGATGAAAAGCTATAAAGAAGAGGATCGAAGATTAAAATTTTAGATAACTCGTGTTCTAGATGATGATGATCGTGTTTTAGATGATCGTGTTTATGATGATCCAGAGTAGATGAAAAGCTATAAAGAAGAGGATCGAAGAATAAAATTTCTGATAACTCGTGTTCTAGATGATGATGATCGTGTTTTAGATGATCGTGTTTATGATGATCCAGAGTAGATGAAAAGCTATAAAGAAGAGGATCGAAGAATAAAATTTCTGATAACTCGTGTTCTATGATGATGATCGTGTTTTAGATGATCGTGTTTATGATGATCGTGTTTGAAGATGATCGTGTTTATGATGATCCAGAGTAGATGAAAAGCTATAAAGAAGAGGATCGAAGAATAAAATTTCTGATAACTCGTGTTCTATGATGAGGATCGTGTTTTAGATGATCGTGTTTATGATGATCGTGTTTGAAGATTAAAATTTCTGATAACTCGTGTTTTAGATGATGATGATCGTGTTTTAGATGATGATGATCATGTTTTAGATGATGATGATCGTGTTTTAGTGTGTTGAGCAATTGGGGCGTATGTTTAAGGTGAATAAACTTAAGGTGGCATGATAGGCTGGTTGATTAGGTTGTGTAACAAGGTCAAAATGGACCACTCATATGGTGATCGTGTTTTAGTATGTTGAGCAATTGGGGCGTATGTTTAAAGTGAATAAACTTAAGGTGGCATGATAGGCTGGTTGATTAGGTTGTGTAACAAGGTCAAAATGGACCACTCATATGGTGATCGTGTTTTAGTATGTTGAGCAATTGGGGTGCATGTTTAAGGTGAGTTATTTTCTTATTGTTGAGCAATTGGGGCGCATGTTTAAGGTGAGTTATTTTCTTATTGTTGAGCAATTGGGGCGCATGTTTAAGGTGAGTTATTTTCTTATTGTTGAGCAATTGGGGCGCATGTTTAAGGTGAGTTATTTTCTTATTTGAGTTATTTTCTTATTGTTGAGCAATTGGGGCGCATGTTTAAGGTGAGCAGAAAAGTGCTCAGATCGTGTTTATGATGATCCAGAGTAGATGAAAAGCTATAAAGAAGAGGATCGAAGAATAAAATTTCTGATAACTCGTGTTCTAGATGATGATGATCGTGTTTTAGATGATCGTGTTTATGATGATCCAGAGTAGACCCATGGTGCAACCTGATGAAAAGCTATAAAGAAGAGGATCAAAGATTAAAATTTCTGATAACTCATGTTTAAAATGATCCAGAGTAGATGAAAAGCTATAAAGAAGAGGATTGAAGATTAAAATTTCTGATAACTCGTGTTTTAGATGATGATGATCGTGTTTTAGATGATCGTGTTTTAGATGATGATGATCGTGTTTTAGTGTGTTGAGCAATTGGGGCGTATGTTTAAGGTGAATAAACTTAAGGTGGCATGATAGGCTGGTTGATTAGGTTGTGTAACAAGGTCAAAATGGACCACTCATATGGTACAAGGTTGAATTGAGTTGGGTTGAGTTGAACCTGAATGTTTCATTTGTTAATCTATTTGATCTGTTATAAGTACAGCATAACCAAAATCAATTCATTTATAAGTAAATGGATAAAAAATCCCACCTTTGAATTAGAGCAACAAACTATTATATATTCTGAGTTATTTATTCATTGTCTGATGTATTTTCTGTTTATTTCTTTTAATATTTAGATTCCTCTACCTCCTGTGGATGAGAAGAAAAAGGTGATTGAGGATGTTGACAAGGATAGGCGGTATGCAATTGATGCTTCAATCGTGCGAATCATGAAGAGCAGAAAAGTGCTCGTATATTAGCAGTTGGTTATGGAGTGTGTTGAGCAATTGGGGCGTATGTTTAAGGTGAGTTCTTTTCTTTTTTGTTTCTTTTCTTGTTTATAGGTATATGTAAGGTGAGTTTTTCATGTGACCCTGGCCCAAATGAATTAGACCTAAGTTGGAATTGTGTATGATATGTTTTTTCCTCTTGGATTTCTTTGATACATGTTTCCCGTGTTCTAAAATCCTTTCTAGACCATGAAATGGGTACACATTTGGTTTGAAAAGTTAAACAAAGAGTTCATAACAAAAAATAAAAAACTAAAAAATGGGACGGGTTCTTTCAATGTAAAAAAGGTAAAAAACCATATATCTCATCTTGAATTCATACTCGGAAAAACATTTTAGATGAACTTACATCTCTCGATCATTTTGTTCCAATATTCGGATTAGGATTGTATAAATATTCTTTATGCAATTACAAGATTATTGTTTCACCCTTAACCTAAAATTTTGCTAATCATGAACCACGAACATGTGCAGCCTGATGTAAAAGCAATAATGAAGAGGATCGAAGATCTGATAACTCGTGATTATCTTGAAAGAGACAAAGAGAACCCTAACTTGTTCCGGTACTTGGCTTAATATTCTTGTTATGGTCGATTAAAAAGCTCAAATAGCATGAAATCCAGAGTAGACCCATGGTGCTCGATAAGTTTGGCTGAAGCTATGCTTACTCTTGATCTTTGCTAATATTTCAATGCCTGTTTTGGATTAATGATTGACGATTGACCATGACGCGGACGTCTCTTTAAAGCTTCTTACTATAAAAAGCCAATATGATCTGTTCCTTGTGGATATTGTAATATTCTGCGGTTTTACATTCTAGTTCACAAATTAGACAAAAGTCGCTATCTTTTTTCATATTTTGCTTTATTTGACTTGTTTTAGTATTCTATTGCTTGTATTCATCATCCGTGATGCAATTATGTTGAAAAAGCTAAAAAAGAGGTGATATCGGATTTTTCATATATATCTGTTCTACTTGTTTTCTTTGCTTTCTAAGGTGCAAAATTATGTTCAGTTCTTGGTTCTTTATGTTTTTAACTGATGGTTCTCGATGTCACCTAAATCAAGTTTCGTTTGAGATGGCTGTTTTTTAGTAGCATGCTTCGGTCCTCTTGAGCTTGAAATTTTTTGAAAAGTTTTTTGCATTGGAGAGTACTTGTAGAAATAGGTTTAGCTTTTTGGTAAAAAACTACTCTGTTCTAAAAAATTATTGTACGTTGACAAAAAGTACAGTTTGAAAAATGCGTTTATCACTGTTTTGAATTTTGTAAAAGCCATTAAAAGATGTTTTACCATTTAGCTATTTAGTGACGTCATTTAACTTTGTAAATAAGGGATAGTAAGGTAAAGCTTAAATAATTTTAACTTTTGTTTTTAGGCATGGATAATTATTTTGAGATTAAAAAAAAAAAAAAAAAAAAAAAGACAATAATATTGAGCCGAGTGAGTAATAAAAGAATCATGTGTAAAAAGCAAAAAGTTTTAACTTTTAAATGGGTTGGTAGTTGGTAATAGATTTAAATCACTTTGTGTTAAAGCTTTTTAATTTAGGCTAATATTTGAGCAGCTTTTTTTCCATTGGAGAAAAAACCTTCATTCAAAAGTCTTGAAAAAGAAAAGCTTTACCATACGTGCTCTAAAACTGCTTGTTCAAGCAAATAAAATGCTTGTGCACAACTACTTGAAAATGTCTATAACAGTTTACATGGCATTATGACTGGTTTAAGTTTATGCGTTTTAAAGCCCGGTTTTCTAGATGACCCGGTCAAGCTGCAGGTTCACGGCTCAACCGGTTTAACCGACGGTTCAACCGATAAAACCAGCTTCCTATGATCGGGTCAATCCGGGTTTTAAAACATTGCTTCTAATTACACAATCAAATTATAGGCGTCCAACTGGAAACAAAAAGTACCCAAATCCAAATTATGGTCTTCAATTGACTTCAAAGTATATGCCAAACATATAAGTTTGATTATCATTTTACAAGTGAAAAAAATGTACCGAGTTTCTGAGTCTTAGTACCACATATGACCATTCCAAGACATGAAATTCGATCAAGAAACAAGAGACCATCCACCAAAATAGGTTCGTATATGGAATAGAAGCCATAAAACTGATAAAAGAAAACAAGCAAAATCACGGTACAACAAAAATTAGATCACTTCCACAGGCTGCCATACAACATGTCAACTAATGTGCTAAACTAAAACCTCACAACATAAACCAAATCGGTTCAAGTAGTTGCAATCCCAAGTATGCCGAGTTTTCTGAGTTTTATTTGGAACAAGTATAATGCTACTGTTATATCCCTGTAAAATTGTGCTCGTTGGTGCAGTAACAAAATCACTGATATAAGCTGAAGTGCAAGTAAAAGCCTTTATCTTGGATCTTTTTTCTGTTTATTGAAGTATTCTGGAGGCATAGAAAGAAACTGCACGGCTCGTTGAACCTGAGCAACATCTACACGAAACTTTTCCGCGATTTGGTTGACGTCCATTGGGCCATTGTGATCTTCGGCTTTGCCTTGATATAGAAGGATGATTTGGCGAAGCTGTGCCACGTTTAAGGTTCCTGGTGGGGCTGGTCTTTGTTCATATCCGCCGGTCTCTGTAGTTGTATTTCTTAACTTTGGCATCGGTCTATTGTACTTGTCCACCACGAATGCCTGTACAAGTAGCATTTTAAAAGTTAAAAGTTGGTCAAATTGAATCTGAAAACATTATATATAGTGCCATTTATCGTAACTCCATGTGTGTTCCAAAAACTGAAAAGTGACAAATTTGACCCAAATAGTCATGAATGGGTCGATTCAGGTTATGCTTTATCTCGAACGGGTCAAACAGGAAAAAATATAAATAGAAAATGGTTCAATAGATGCCCAAAAGGGTTTTTTTTAATGCATAAAACCTCGTAATTCAGAGAATATAATTTCAAAATCATTATTGATGCACAAACTATTCATCCAAAAAACGAGGACGAAAGTGTTTCAGATAATCCAACCGGACCTGCAAGTAAAATCACACGTTTTGACCCTTTTACCAGCTAGGAAAAACAGAACTTCTGGCAAAATCTAATATCACATGCCTGCCAATTGACATGTTACCAAGTATGACTTTTGCCACACAATATTCACCAAATGTGTCATTCTAGAAGCCTCTAGGGTAAATTGACAGAGTCAAACACGATCATTAGGGTCCTCGAACAGTCAAGAGTTTATAAACAAACATACACATAACAAATACCCACCCTTAATGCACATCATAACCACAGTTTACCATTGTACATATACATATCGATAGTTCTGAGTTTCAAACTTTCAATGTGATACAATTGAAGATACATTCTGAACATGTGTATGAACTAGGCACGATAAACCTTTTTGGAAAAGAGTTTATATAGCATTACTCTTATATTTTTAGTGAAATTAGCAAAACATTGTTCATTCTTGCAGATTAAATCATTAAGAACATTACATATGTCAATAGCAAATGCCAAGTTAATGGTCAAGAATTGCACACATGAAGCTACATGGACTGGAACATTAAGAATGAGTTAACGAACCACCAGGAAGGACTATTAACCAGACGAAAGGATTATTGTTCTTGCTGCAACTAATTAACCATTCGAGTATTTGACCTTGACAAGACTATTATTAACCATTTTAAGTAAAAGACTATAGTGACTATTGTTAGTTTTGTCAACTCACCTCACCCATCTCCAATTTGCCTCCTGGTTTTGTTTGAATCCGGCCAACCATCTTACTAAGCATAGCATCATATTCAGAATCACGTTCTTCTTCAATAACATTATTAGCAGCATTTACTGGTTGACCATCTAACAAAATAACGTAAACACCACCAATGAGAACATATCTTTTACATAAACAATGTCATACGTAAGCTTTAAACATAACTGAATTATTATGCAACTTGTCGGCTTTCAGGAATTGCAACAACTCTACACCTCAAGACAGCCGTAAAATCTTTAACTGACAAAACGTGACTGTAATTCCAACTTGGTGAGCTAAAAATAATACTAGTATTATGCAGCCTAAACACTAGAACTAGGGTGTATAGAGTATAGACTATAGACCAATTACTTGTTGTGATAGTGGCATACTATACCATGGTTTAATTTACCTGTCATAACTTCTTATAAATCCACTTACAATCACCTTTCCTTAAAGTGCATTCATTTTTGCAGATACTTTAGGGGTATTTGGGATTGCTTATTAACACTGCTTATGATTCCGATACATCAGAAATGCAGTTTTGATTTAAGAAGAGTGCTTACAAATAACTGTTTGTTTTGAGGTAAAATAAGCAGTCTGAGTGTTGCTTATACAAACTTGTATCCAATAATACTACTTTACATTTGGAGCCCTTAGATAAGCAGCATTGCTAAATACTGAAATAGTTGGGTGTTTTGTTACAACAAAATGAGCTCCGAAGGCTATCTTCTAGATTTTGTTCTGTTATAGCTGATTATCAGCTTTTACGTTTTTTTCTTTTGGGTAACCATGGTGTCCAACCTTTTGGCCGACTAATCCACGGGATTTGAGCCCACCTTCACACAATCTCAAACCGGGTATTTTTTATTATAAGCTTTTATGTATTTTTATCAAATGCATAAAAGGTTTCAATTATCAAAATCCTAAACACCTCGTAAAACTGCTTAACTTTTTAATATTAACAATAAACAACTTAAATTATGTACTTTTTATACTAAATATAGGGGGGTATTTGTTTAAGTTTTTTGATATCTGCTTATATTTCATAAGCCAGTATTTTCTGGCTTATTTTCTAGTCTTATGGGCTTACACAAGTTTATTACGATATGCTAATAAACTTATATAAGCCAGAAAATACGTGCTTATTATCAAATAAGCCGAAAAGTAAGGTGCCGTTTAGTTGGTGAAAAATTTTCCTGTTTTTCCGTTTCTAAATTCCTAGAGAATGAAAAAGTGAGGAGAGTAGAATCAGCTTTTCAAACCTTTAGTTATAATTTAGAGAATGAGCATTTCACATTTTTTTGAAAATTGTTGGAAAAAAGTTTAACTACACGGATTTTCAGTTTTCTCTTTTCATATGAAAAATTTCCGAGTAAAATTTTCACCAACTAAACGGCCCCTAAGCTTCCACATAATGAGATAAAGAGCTTAATTTTAATAAAAAGCAATAATCCCAAACACCCCATAATAAAATTTGAAGACCAAAAACCCTAATTCCTTATAAACCCTACCAAACACTATTCATTAGTAATAAAGTTTGAAACTTTATTAACAATGTGCAACTGGGTATCAATTAAAATCATAATTTAACCCAAAAAAATAAAACTTTATCAATCAAGAAACTAACTTACCGGGAGTGGGGGGAAGGTTAGGATTGACTGGGGGCACTGGTGGCTTGGTGTTATTAAGTTGATTGGGGGCACTGGTTGTTGTTGTCGGTGGTGTACGGATGATCTTACTGCCAGATGCTCGACGAAATGCCTGTCCCATTTTTATTATTTTTTTAAATTTTATGGATTTTGATTTTGTTGTGTGTGTGTTTTTTATGGTGTGTTTAGTGTGTGTAAGGGCAACACTTGGGATGACGACCACGTAACAGCTTCTTAACCCATCCACGTTGGTTTTCTAAAAACTCACCACCACCTTAGTTGCCATATCAGTTTTTCGATACATTATTTTGGTTATGGCTATGTTTGGCGCGGAGTTTTTTGAAGCTTTTTGGGGTAATGAGCGGTGAGAATGAGCTTCTTTATTTTTTTTATGTTTGTTTGGCATGAGAGCTGTGAGCTTTGCTATTTTTTAAGAAAACTCATTTTTCCAATGCTTCTTTATGAAGCTGTGAACTTTTTTGGCTACTGCTCACAGTTCACAGCTACTGCTCACTACTACTGCTCAATGCTCCTGCTCACAGCTACTTCTGCCAAACATAAAAAAGCTGTGAGCTTTTTTGTCTGACAAAAGTAGCTGTAAGCAGTAGCTGTGAGCTATGAGCAGTAGCCACAGCTCACCGCTCACAGCTTCATAAAAAAGCATTGGAAAAATGAGCTTTCCTAAAAAATAGCATATCTCACAGCTCTCATGCCAAACAAACAGTAAAAATCAAAAAGCTCATTCTCACCGCTCATCACCCCAAAAAGCTCCAGAAAGCTTTACGCCAAACATAGCCTTTACCTTCACCTTTAAAGGCGTGATGGTCATTACATAACTAAACACATAAAAATATCCGCTTTATACAAACATATTCGATAATATACTTCAACGCACACTCACATAAAAATATGTGTTTCATTAGGTGGTGCAGACCATCGAACCCTGGACATTTAAGGGTATTCACGCGTGCCAAAGTTTTAGGGTGTCATGCGGTCACTTCACGTGTCATGCTCATCACCATTACGTGTAGTCTAAGAGCAACTACAGTGCATCGATTTATAAAAGACTTTCACTATTTAATAAGCTTTTTGAATAGCTTGTGCATTGCGACAAAAACTTTGCTAGAGACTTTTTGAAAAATGGCTTGGTAGATAACAAGCGTTCGACATAAAACGAACCAAACTATTTTCATTAATTGAACTTTTTGTATAAAAAATAAATGCAATAATTAATGTATTAAATGCATCAAGTTTTTAAAGATTTAATGCATTGCAGATGCCCTAACAACTACATTGACACACACCCGGGGTCTACAAAAAAGTATTGTATACTTTAAAAATATTCGGGGTCTAATCATATCGTTAATTGACAAATGTTTTTCATATTTTTTTATTTGTTTATCCTCATTTTTTCTTCTGCCACATAATCTTATGCTTACGCATATAAATCATTTAGCCGTCTTTAAAGAGTAAACGAATGATATTTTTTCTTCAACGAATGATATTTTTTCTTATGTTTGTTTGAGGTATTTTAGTGACAAGTAATGCTAGATTCACACAAACTTTACAAAATTATATACACATTATGTGGATATAATGAGTTGGCAATTGTAGTCATCCAATCATATTGCATAATAATTTCTCTCTTACTTTTTACCCTTCACATCTAGTTGACAACTCATTATGTGGATATAATTTTGTAAAGTTTGTGTAGATCTCTTTAGTGACCGCTTTTTTAACCATTAAAAAATATGTATTTGATGAGGTTTGAATACGAGTAAATAGTAACACTAGACCAGACCAGTTGATGACTTTATGGTGGTTAAAAAGAGTTTTTTCTAGTAATGTAACAGTGTTTGCTTTTAGACGAAAGAAGTCCAGTTCAAAGTTTTGATTGAACCAAGACGAGTAAGACCTCAAGTTATTATGTCATTGACTCAACAGTAGATTGCAAATGGCCAGAAAAGGTTCGGTTTCTATAAATTGTTTCGGTGATTTCGACTAAAATCTACAAATCTTCTTTTATAGAGATATAGATGGAGAAATTTAGACTTCTAACAGTCATAAGCACATCAGACAAAGGTTCATTAGTTCATGAGTCATGACCATTAACAATTTAGATTTGAAATTTACCCGATGTTACAGGAAAAACTTATAGAAAACAACCTCAAGAAATCAAGACGAGAAAATTTAGACCATTGCACAAAACAACACAAGAGACCGACATTAACTGCAAGCAGTCGTTTAGACTCAAAGGCTAATGGATATTGATAACTTAACCAAGAACGTTTATTCTCATGTGGGTTCGTCATTACACACTATTACGCTAACAAACAGGAACAATGAACCCACATGAGAATTCGACTCATTTCTATGAATCAGCAAATTATATGAAGCATTTCAAGCACCACAAAACAGAATCACAAAAGTGCGACAGATCCTTTCACCAAGGTTTAAACCTGCAGGTCATTAGTTGACTGAGCGGGTTTAACCATATAGATTTTACCTTCAATAAGTCTATTTTTCATGGCAAGATTGAATGCCAATCCAAATAGTTACAGCAGAAGACTGATATGAACAAGAACAAAAGACAATATCCCCTACATATACCTAATTCTCAGTCAAATCTTACCAAGTCAAAGATAAAAAAATATTAAAAAAAGTCAACGGTATAACCAAATTTATAACGGGTCACGACTCAAAACCATTTTCTCCTCAACGGGTCATCTTTCAAAACGAGTCTTCATGATATAACCCCAATTCTGCAACCATATACAAGCGAGTTTTACAACATCCTTGACCATTTCTCAGTTTCATCATCTTCGTCGTCTCCTTTCACACCAGACGAAGCATCACCCATACTACACTCACTAACGGCCCCACCAACTTCACCTCTCGAATAAGTCATTTTTCTTGATTTCGGGACATTATTTTCTTTACCCTTTTTCTTACTGTGAGTCATCAAAAGCCCATTAGCAATTGCTTCCAATGCTTTAGCAGTTGGTGGCCTATTTCTAGTACCCTGTCTCCTCGACCCAACACCACCGTTTTCTTGCTCTTTCGGCTTCTCTGGGCCCATCTCGTTTCTTTCAACTTTAACTTCCGTCCCAGATTCACTATGCCCGAATTCTGTGGTAACATGGGGAAAATTCAAATCGAATAGATTCATCTGTTGTTCTTCAACGGTGTCGATTGAACTGCATCTTGATGTAAAACTTAAATTGGAGGACAGTTTAGGATTAGCTTGAGACGATGAACCGACATTTGAGTCTAAGCTTGAACCAGCCTTCGAGTCAACTCGAGTGCATGCAGATAGTCTCCTACGTCTCTTTGACTGATGTCCTAAATTTTCTTGTTTTGACTTCCTCACTTTTGTACCATCAGGTGGTATTGAACCTGAACCATTGGTTTTCTTAGGTTTTGTTTTTTGCTTTTTGATCGGCTTATGATCCTCGTTAGTATCCATTTCTTCATCCAACAGAAACGTGTTTCCACTATCAGACTCTTCACTAGAATCCAACTCACTACTAACATCGTCCGAAACCAACTTCACAATTTCCATTTGTCGCATCTCAACGATTTTCCCGCCACATGAACTCGTATCAACGACAGTAAACTTCACCACAACTTTATTACCACGATTCTGAATACGAGGTTGCAGGTAACGATTTTTGCGTTTTTCAAGAAACCCGTTTTCTTCTTTCTTTTCAAAGTTTGCTACTTTTTCAACCTTTTCTTCGTTATCGAGCTCTAGAAGTTGTGGGTTCAACGCGACTTTACTCAAAACATCAGTTACCGAATCCAAATACTCTTCCCATTTGATTAATTTCCTTGAAAATGTTTCAACACCAGGCACTAAGAAGACCAATGAATGCTTCCCGTTTGCAGTAAAATTGTACCCGTTTGGTTCTTCCGAATGCCACCCTCTTGCAAGCAACCGAGGCCACACGGCTTCCCAGAACAAATCATTGGATCGAGCTTTGCTTAGCCGATAATCACCTGTGAGAAACTGAATGATCTCTGCTGCAGTAAGAGTAGAACAAGCTTTTCCAATCGGTATTTCAGGGCGAATGTGGATTGCTTGGTTTTGCTTTGTTGGTTCAATGGCGTTGCCTGTTAAATCTTGCTTACCTTTACCGATTGCTACTGTGTCAATGAACGTTTTGATACCGATTAAAGTTTTTATGGATGACACATATTCTTCTAATTCTATCTTACCGTCTCCAAATGACCTGGAAACCTGCATGATCATTAAAACTTATAAGCAGGGTGAAGATTTAATTTAAGTCATTCTGGGCATCTCCTATTATTAGGTAATCACTATGTAACCAAGTAAAGCATGTCTTTTAGTGTCGGCAAATTAAATGGCCTTCTAGATACCATCCTCGCGGCAAAGTGTTACGTGTAGGGATAAAGCTTTCACAAATACTCATGGTAGTGTGAATCCAGCATGATGAACAGTTCGAATTTGTGGAAGTCATATCCCGACACAAAGACACGTAAAGCAATGCAAGTGTAGGAATTTTACACAAATATCATCAATTAACAGAAAACAGATATGAACATACACATAACGCAGAATGATGTGAAAATAAGTAAGTTAGTGAGTCATGTTGACAAAGCCTGCTGTCACAAAAGGTAGAAACCGGATAATTATTAGCCACCAGATCCAAAATTTTGAAACTGAAATTATCTAGGGAATTTAGGTATTTTGGTGCCTCTCATCTCATCCAAGTACTATTATGGTTTCCTTTAACGAGAGTCCGCATTTTCGTATACAAAATATCTAGTGTGAACCTAAAAGATCCAAAGGATCTCCCAAAGAGTCGTTTGTTATTTTTCATCTGCAATTCCACTTCATTTTTCGAATTTCTATCTGTTCACATATATAATATTGGCCCAATGCACATTGCTTAAATGAACATGCTCAATGTCAAGGATAGACATTTTTTAGCCACACGCCTCATCAAAGTGCAAAATGTTCAAAGATACAAGCACAGTAACAACATTAACAACATATTAGCCATTGATATTTAGGTAAGCTAGAGCCCATACACATAAACCATAAAAAACAGACCAGCAAAGAATATATAAAGTTTCTTAGGGGGTGTTTGGGATTGCCATTGCAAAAGGGCGTTTTAAAAAGAAATGCCTTTTTTTTCGAAATTTCGTCTTCTTCTCTTTGAAATAATGCAGATTATCACTTTTCTCAAATGGTTTACCAAACACTATTTTCTGATTATTTGAGTTTTTTAACACAATAATCATATAACCTCCTGAAAAACGCAATCCCAAAAACCCTCGAGAAATTTTAAAGCCTTAAAATAGAAACGTACGTCATCATGTGTTTCTGCCACACATGCACATGAGTCACGAGTACAGATATTTAACAATCTTCAAGCACATGTACTAAACCACTTAAATGTAACTTCAAGTAAATGTGACGCTGATTATAAATTTTATTTGACGTACCTCCATAAGGGAATTCTTGCATTCTTCAGATACATGAGGAACCAAACGAGCAATAAACTCCTGTAGTCGTAAGCCACTAAAAAACCTTGGTCCCAATATACACTTTTTTCCTCTACTCTTCCTACAATCTGACCATCTTTTGTATTCATCGGACTTATAAAAAATACCATAGTAATACGACAATATATCCCCAACTTTTTTACTCTCAATAAACCGCCTCAACCGAGCAAAATTCTTCTGAAAAATATACAATCCAAGAAGAAAACTTTCCCTCTCGAGCTCATTCCATGATTCCAAAGCCCTGCCTGGAACAAGCGAAATCACACTTCCATTTTTCATATTACCAGAATCGTTTATCATGTTTTGGGGTTTGTGATGTATCCACACTATCGGTATATCTAGTCCTATAAGAAAATTGCTTGGCAAAACTTCATTTGCTTCTTCTTCTTCTACTTGGTCCACGGGGTTCCTCATGTAGTCAAAATAGTCGGATCCCGTAATCATTGATGGGAGTTTGATTTGGTACTCATTACCAACACGAGGGAGGACTTGTACTGGTCCATATAAACCGTACGCGTAAGTTTCTGGAAATTCACTTTCACAGTCGTCGGTTTGGTCCATTTCCATTCAATTTTTCTGCACAAGATATCAAAGTAAAGAAATATGTCAAACTAAGTATCATTATAGTAATAGTACATCTATGTAAGAACATAGTGAGTATCACAGCAACGTTCACAAAGAGTATAAGACAACATACAGAATTGCATATCCAACAGTATCATATAAACTGCTTATTTCACCTAAGTATAAATGTGTATCATGTTGATAAGCAATTATAAGTGTTTGGTTTCACTTATCCAAAGTGCTTATCTGCAAGTGAAAAGCAAACAACTTGGTTGTTTAGGAAATGCCTATCTGCTTACTTGTAATTGACTTACAAGTTGGAGGGTGTTTGGGATTGCAATTATAAATGCCCATCTCTTATTTCGAAACAATTTAGCTGTTTTGAATGTTAAATGAAACTGCTTTTCTGCTTAATTTAGAGCAAAACAACACATCAAATTGTGTCAGCTTATTTTTGAAGCTGTTTAAGAGAAGTTTTCGTACGTAAGTGCTTATCTGCTTCTTGCATAAGGACACTTAACATATATACTTTCCCAAACACTATACAGTAAGCTGCTTATCTTTTAAACCAGATAAGCAGTTTACTATACACAATCCCAAACACCATAATTCGGTCAAGTGTTAACTGCTACTATTCCCGTAACAAAACATGAACAACCAGATAAAAATAATAACTTTCAGAACCCCCGAAATCAAACAAAACCCCCCATCTTTAATTTATTAGCGCAAAGTAACAACTACAAAGTTCTAGATGCAACATTTGAACGAGATACATTGATATCACTCACAATGTGATGTTATTATCTCCGCTAAACAACATTTTTCAACCACCCATCTGCCCCTCTTTATTACATACAAACATCATCCCAACTCTTTACCCCCAAAAAAAACATCATCATTCCTCCCAACTTGATGTATACAAAACAGAACAAGAAAGAAACGAACATGTAAAACATGACAAAGTCTTACAATGTTATTAAACCACACAAGTAAGTAAAAATCGTAAGACCATTCCATCAGATTAAACAACATTCTTCAAACACCGCATCTACCCCTCTTTGTTACACACAAACATCATCCCAACGTGATGTATACAAAACACAAGAAGCTAGAAATGAACATGTAAAACATCACAAAGTCTTACAATGTTATTAAACTGAAACATTCAAGCCCACCATCCGTACAAACTGAAACCCAACAACAAAAGACACAAACCCCGAATAGTAGTAAAATAAACCCATATATGTAGCTTATAAAAATAATGTCTTTTTATAAAAATAACATCTTTTTATAATTTCCGGTTACAACAACAGTTTATATTTTATTTCATCAAAATAGAATTTACATAGTGGTTGAAGGCAAACGAGCAACAAGCTGCGCCGCTAGCCTGTTTGACAATCCTCCAAAATCAATCTAAACCCATCAGTTGTTATTATACACAAACAACATCCCCACCTTATATAAAAAAAATATAAAAAAATAAAAATGTTATTATCCCCACCTTATATATACATCAACAACAACACAAGAAGAAGAAGTAATAAACAAGAACAATGTGATGTTATAAAAACTAAACAACACCGCCGGTTAGGTGCTCCGTACAAACACATAAAAACCCAGTTATAAAACAAGTCACACTTGTTGAAATAACAACAAGAAAGATGGGTTGGTTGTTGACATGTTGAATGACGGTAAACATGCAAAACATACCTTGTTTCTTTCCTCTGGTTTCGTCCGGTCTTGACGGTGAATCGCTTGCTTGGTTGCTTGAAAAATATTATACAAGAAAATAAAAATATACAAGAGGGAGAGGGGTTTTATTTTTATTTTTATTTTTGTGTGTGTGAGAATGAAAATTTATTTTTATTTATAAAGAGTTGAAATAAAGAAACAAAGAAAGAATGGAGATTCAGTCTTGTCTTGGTCTAAACCCACGCGATTCAAGCGCGTGAGAGAGTGAGTTTATATATATAAAGTATACATTTTTGGTACTTATGGTTTGGCTAATTTCAGGTTTGGGTTTTAAAATTTTGAAAATGCAACGATAGTCCTCATTTTGAAGTTTGAGATGCATTTTAGTCTTTAGATAAAGTTAAATGACTAAAATATTCTTTGTCTTCTTCAGAAAAAGACAAGGGTAATTTGGTTATTTCACATAAAAATGGACAAAAAATGCAATCAAAACTTCAGAATTGAGACTATTAGGGGCGGAAACGAGCCGAGCCGCTCGTGAAAAGCTTGGGATCAGATCGGTAAAAAACTCGAACGCGCCGAGCCTAAACGAGCTCGAGCCTAAGCTTAGGCTCATTTAATAATCGAGCTCGAGTAGGCTCGCGAGCCTAAACGAACCCTAGAAATATATACGTATATATATTCTCTATACGTATAAACGAGCTTAAAAGTAGTAAACGAGCTCGAGCCTTATATAATTAACGAGTCGAGCTCCATTTTAACTTTGTTTTCTTTAAAACATCATACAAATTAGTCGAGCCCAAGCTCGAGCTCGAGCTTGTGAAAATTTTTACGAGCCGAGCTCGAGCTTTATACATATAAACGAGCCGAACTCGAGCTCTGGCAGGCTCGGGCTAGGCTTGTTTTCACCCCTAATTTCATTTTTAAAGTTTGGGGATCAAACCTGCAATTTGGCCCCAAACCACAAGGATCAATGCAATTAACTCTATAAAGTATAAACTTGCATGTATTATTTATGTAAGTATGTAGTAAATTTTTAACGTGGCACGCTTTCTACTTAAAACGTGATCTATCATCTATTCTATCCCCCTCGATCGATTTATTTGGATATATTTTTATTTTTATAACCACTTTTAATATTTCTATTAGGGTAACCCTTATACTCTGATGGGCCACTCAACTATTCAAGGCCCAACCAAACTTTTTATATGATGACAAAGACTTAAAGAGGATTGGAACACATAATATAATGAGGAGTGGTACCATTTACTTATGTATCTGGGTGAAGGACATGGATTCTTGTTGGTATCTTGTTGTGTGACTTGTCTCGTCGAGCTTAAAAAGATCGGACATATTTCTCGGTTAATCTCGACTTAACTAGAGTAGAATATTGGCTGAAAAGTCTTCTTTTCATTTATTAAATTGGCCAACTAGCAATAAAATATATTCATTAAATAGTCATCAAATGTGTCGTTTGCTAATCTTTTTTTGTATCTTTCGTAAAGTTCATAGCATAAGGAGTTGTTAAACAAAAATAACAAAATTGCAAAGTCGGCAAAGGAGGGGTGATCAAGAAAACAGCCAACTTGTGTTGAGTTGAGTTGAGAAGAAAACAGATTAGCAAAATGACACATGCAATGACTATCTAATGAATATATATTTCATTGCTAGTTAGCCAATTAAATAACAATTTACTAAATAGAAAGAAGATTCTTAGTCAATCTTCTACTTTAGCTAACCCGAGATTAACCAAAGAATTTATCTCATTTTCATCAATTCGCATCATAAAATTTTTTCCAGCAAAGTTAAAGTTGCATTATAAAGAAAATAACACCCAAAAAATGATGCCTTTTGAAAAATTACATTGGGTGACCCAAAATTAGGTCACACCCGACATCCATGTAGGTCTGTCCCTGAGCATATTATTAGTGCATAGTGGCGGTGAGCTAGATTTGTATGTGTTGTTGGTTTTTCATTGTTTACCCGATAAGGTTTAGCAGTAGTCTAAGCAAAATTTGTTTGTGTGTTAGGAAAAATTGTAAATTGGATGAGAAATGTTCAGAGGGAAAATATAAGGAGTTATGAAGTTTGAATTAAGAGGTTCACTCGCCTTTGTGTTTTATGGTGTGGTTAGTGTAGAGCATTTTGAAGCACTTATCGTTTACCGTTTATAAAAAGTTTGTTTGACAACAAGCAGTAAGAACTAGCATCAAAGTTTTAACATTACTAAAACAAACATGAGAATTCTAACGATAATTTACTTAATTTTACACAATTACACATCATCTTTTAGTTACTAACTAATTTATCGGACACGTTTATAAACAAATAATTAACTGTTATTGCTTAGGCTTCACGTGTTAGCATTCCAGCTTTCATAGTCTTCGTAGATAATATGGGATATGGGACATTTTTACGACTTTGAGGTCAACCAAGCCTTAAGACCAACCACTTACGAGCTAAGCTACTTAAACCATACCTAAAACCAAACTCTTAGCTCAACCCCTAATCATGCATTTCTTCCAGATACAACTCACAAATCAAGTCATGACAACACATATCCAACTAGCAATTTCGTTGAGTATAATAGACAGGGGACCAGACCGAACCAAAAAACCGAACTGGATTAATCATATTTTGGTCCGTCCTCGGTCCATCCTTTTCCTCATATTCGGTCCTCGGTTCAGTCCGGTCCGGTTCGGTCTTTGGTCGGTTCAGTCTTACACAAAACTGACTATCATGCTTTGTGACCGGATCGGATCAAAGAACCAAACCAGACCGACCCGGACATGGACCGAACAATTGAACATAATAAAAAGTTATACATCAATCTAACTATCAATGGCAGCATAGCTATAATAGCACGTATGTGTAAACATAATGAATCTATCATTGACATAGTCATATACATGTACATGTATGTAACATCACCTATGCCTTAAACAGACATGCTACTTTCATAATGCAAATACTAATCGGGATTATGGTAATATTTTACAAAGTTACTTTCGATCTTTTAGATGGCTTTAAATGAAGAGACAACGCACACATATAAACTCCAATGTTTCAAAGATTTGAAAAAAAAAAAAAAAAAAAAAAAAAAAAAAAAAAAAAAAAAAAAAACTTTTAACAGTTGGAGGGGGTGTTTGGGATTGCTTATAAAATATGTCAACTGTTCATAACTTCATATTATGTCAATATGATTATTTGTGACTGAACTGAAGACAACTTAGAGGGTGTTTATGATTAGTTAATTAAAATGCCTATCTCCTTATTTTCAGAGCAAATAAGCCGTTTTGAGTGTCTGCTTATGCGACTGGTATAAGCTTATCATTAAAGCTTATAATTAGTTTAAAAGATGTTTGCTTGCATAATATTCATCTGCTTGTTGCATTCTATTAAAACAGATAAACATTTCCAAATATTATACAATAAACAGCTTGTTGGCTAGAAATAAGCAGTTAAAAATAAGACGTGCTTAACCAAATAAGCACTTTAACATAAGCAATCCTACACACATGTGCCAAATAAATTGTAACAGCATCGAGAGGCGAAGACAGTAGGGGGCCAGGGTTGGCATGTGCCCCCTAGCCAAAAAAATTGTAGTGTAAATTTTCTAAATATGAATATTTTTGTAATTCCCCCTACCTAACAAACCAATTTATAGTGTATTTTTCTAAAAATTATCAAGTTCGCCCCTTCAACCACAACTTTCTAGCTCCGGGCCTCTCACCATCCCTCCCATGAGATTAAACAACATTTTTCAACATAATACTAACATCTACCCCTCTTTTATTACTCAACAACAAAGTAACACCTACAACCACAAACATAAGTCATATACTTTGGCAAAGAGTAAAAGTAAACTGCTTATTTAAAGAAGACAAGCATACACAATCTTAGAAACACCTAATAATAACATTGAAATATATATCATTTGACTCCATTTCTTTTTAAAACATGAACAACTAAGTACCCCATAATAATAAAAAAATATAAATCTACCCCTCTTTCACAACTCCCCCCCCCCCCTGCCTGAAATCTAACAAAAAAACCCAGCTTTCTTTATACAAATCAACATGTAAACAAGATGGGTATCTTAAAATGTGATGTTATAAAACTAAACAACCCTGTCCGTACAAACGCACCAACAAGAACAAACACAAACACCAAAAGACACAAACCATGTTAAGAAATCTGGAGTTTAACATGTTGAAAGACGGCAAACATGCAAATAAATAAATACCTGACTTACTTTCGTTATGTTGTGACGGTGGTGTTGAATAATCGCTTGCTTACTTGAAAGAAACCCACAGAAAAATATTAAAGACGACCAAAGAAAATAAATATATACAAGAGAGAGAGGGGTTTTATTTTTATTTTTATTTTTGTGTGTGTGAGAATGAAAAATATATAAACTGAAAAATAACAAGAGGTTTATTTATAAAGAGTAGAAAGAAAGAATGGAGATCATGGTCTAAACCCACGCGAGCGATTCAAGCGCGTGAGTGAGTGAGTTTATATAAAAACTTGCATGTCTTTAGTATGTGTAGTAGTATTAATTTTTTAACGTGACACGCTTTGTATATAATCGCCATCTATCTATTCTATCCCATCCATCGACTTGGATATAATTTTGATACTTTTTTAACCAGTTTTAATATTTCTATTAGGGTAACGGGTAACCTTATCCTCTGATGGGCTAGTCAACGTATCAAAGGCCCAACCACTCAAGTCCATAATGACGATGTGAATAAGTTTACAGACCAATTAACTACTGATGTTTTCCAACTCTTTTGTGGAGTTAAGGCCGGGAGTAATGCTGCATATCATCTACTGGTGTCATCACGCGCATGGGCGGACTGAGGAGGGTTTTCGGAAGCGTACGGGAATTTTATAGATTTTTTCTGCGTAGTGTGAACTTATGTCAGTATACCGATTTTCTAAAATAAACTTGGTACTTAATTACGGGTTACAATTTTCAATATTTTTCATAAAATGAACCTGATGACTCTTGGTTATGGGTTCGCCGCTGATCATGCGCGAACCCTATCACACTAATTAAAACCCTCTACCACGCGTGGTGGTAGTATTAAGACCCCTTCCATCTAACGACCTAAATTGATGATTTTGATGGTTGAAATAAAATGAGTTTATTGGTCATCACTACGACTCTTTGTGAACTGCTATCAACTTAAAGTTACAGTAGTTTCTCTTATGACACTGCCAAACATGTTTGTAATAAGACCATCAGCTTTACCATCCAAATATACCCTCACAAACACATACACGATTATTTTTTATGCTTCCAAAACGTGGTGGTCTACACCACCGAGCTTAATATCTCGCCCTCGCGTGTCGTTAGAGGGTTGTGTTTAGTAGTTCACGCGTTGTGGTGGTGCCGGTAAGGCACACCACGCGTGAAAAGTTTGCTATTACATGCATTCTTATAGTTGTAACATCCTTACAAAATGTCTAATTGTGGCAAACTCAAATATCTAAGTTACATGAATAGTTAAATCACACTTCTACATCATAAATGTTCCCCAATAAGATATACTCATATACCTCTTGGAGACACATAACATTTAAGAAACTAAAGAAATATAAATAAACCTTCATGCTCGGCATAGCAACCACAAACTTACTCACCCCTAAGACCTTGTCGAGTGTCGATGTTTGTGCAACGGATATTCAAGCAACGTTCACAAAGAGTATAAGACAACAAACAGAATTATATATGCATATAAATGCACATGTATGTAACATCTTTGCTTAAAACAGATCTACTACGTTCATATACGGATACTGATTGTTATTTTGCTACGATTTTAAAGTATCTTTCGGTTTTTTAGATGGGTTAAATGGAACAGAAGCCACATTTATCACTGTGGACATAACGCGACCTATTACAAACTGCTTATTTGCAAGTGAAAATTAAATAACTTAGAGGTTGTTTAGGAAATGCCTATCTGCTTACGTTTGAGTTTTGACTAGGGGTGTCATTCGGGCTGACCCGACCCGTGTCAATTCGGGTCGGGTCAATCGGGTCAAAAATTATATTCGGGTCAACCCGAATTGACCCGAGTTCTAAACAAGGTCGGGTTCAGGTATGTTTTTTTAACCTCACCCCGACCTGAACCCGACTAACCCGGTTAAACTAACACTTTACAATGTAAAAATACTCGGGTTGACTCCGAACCCGAATTGACCCGAACCCTAATTGACCCGACCCGAGTTGACCGAGTTCTAAACAGGGTCGGGTTCGGGTATGTCTGGAAGCTTGACTCGAGTTAACCCGAACCCGGCCGGGTCAACCTGAATGACAGCCCTACTTTTGACTAACAAGTTAGAGGGTGTTGGGATTGCAATTATAAAAGTCTATCTCTTATTTCGAAACAATTTAGCTGTTTTGACTTTTGAATATTAATGAAACTGCTTTTTCTGCTTAATTTAGAGCAAAACAACACATCAAAGTGTATCAGCTTATTTTGAAGTAGTTTAAGAGAAGTGCTTGTACATAAGTGCTTATCTGCCTTGTTGCATAATAAGGATACAACAAGCACTTAACAGATATACTTCCCCAAACACTATACAACTTAAGTTTTAAACCAGATAAGCAGTCACAATCCCAAACACCTGTACGAAGTAAAAATATATATATATATATAATCCGGTCAAGTGTTAAAACACTACTATTCCCAGCCCATTTTAAAACATGAACAACCACTGAACCGCATAATAATAACAAGCATCCATCCACATCCACTCCTCTTTCACAACCCGGCCCACTAAAATCTAACAAGAAAACCCATCTTTATAATTACTACACAAAGTAACCCCTACAGCTTCAGCAATCAGCATACAGCAACAAATTAACACAAGTTATAGTTTGGCAAACAGTAAAAGGAAACTGCTTATTTTAGAAGAAATAAGCGGCTAGTATCGTACAAGCTAATTGTCAAAATAAGCAATCACAAACACCTACGCAAAATGCAACAACGTTTTTGGAACACATGAAAAGCATCCATCCTCATCTACTACCCGTCTTTTGATTAAAAAAAAAAAAAAAAAAAAAAAACATCATTGATTATTTTGAGTCAAATAACATCATCCCGGCCCGGCCACTTTCAACACGTAAAATCTTACAATGCTATTAAACCCAACAACATCTAACAAACATTTCATCCACCCAAACAAACTCCGGCCAGTTATAATAAAATAAAGATAAAAAGAAAGAAAGATGAGTTGTTGTTGTTAACATGTTAACGGTAAGCATGCAAAACATACCTGACTGAGACTTTCGATCGTCTTGACGGTGGTGGTGAATAATCGCTTGCTTGAAACAAAACCCAAAAAATATTAAAGACGACCAAGAAAAGAAATATATATATAGAGATAGTTCTTTTTATTATGTGTGTGTGAGAATGAAAATTATACAAACAAGGGGTGGGTTTTTATTTATAAAGGAGTAAACTACATTTTTGGTCCTTGTGGTTGTATCAAAATCTCACTTTTGGTCCAAAATTCAAAAAACGTTCAATATCAGTCCAAAAGTCCACGAGGACTTCACTTTTGGTCCAATTTTCGTCCCTAGTTAGTTTAGTCGTTAAGTACGTTGCACCGTTAGTCCTTTAACCTAACGGTCGTTAGCAATGTTTGCACCGTTAGTCCTTTCAGTTAAAAAATTGGAAAAATTCGAAAAAAAAATTTTTTTTCCAAAAAAAAATAATTTGAAAAATTCGAAAAAAATTCTAAAAAAAATTTTTTGACGAAATTTTTTTTTTCCAAAAAAAAAATTTGAAAAAAAATTTATAATAAAAATTTTTCTTAAAAAATTCGAAAAAATTTATAAAAAAGAAAAATTTTTGACGAAATTTTTTTTTCCAAAATTCGAAAAAAAATCCAAAAAAAAAATTCGAAAAAAAAATTTCTAATAAAAATTTTTCTTAAAAAATTCGAAAAAAATTTTAAATTTTTTTTTTTGACGATTGTCCCGGTTTGACACTAAAATTAAAATGTGTATGTATATATATAAAAAAATTTCTTAAAAATTTCTAAAAAAATTTCTAATATGTACATATATATATATATATATATATATATATATATATATATATATATATATATATATATATATATATATATATATATATATTGTCAAACCGGGACAATCGTCAAAAAAAAAATTTAGAAATTCTTTTCGAATTTTTTAAGAAAATTTTATTAGAAATTTTTTTTTCGAATTTTTTTTTTTTTTTTTTTTGGAAAAAAAAAGTTCGTCAAAAAATTTTTTTTTATAAAATTTTTCGAATTTTTTAAGAAAAATTTTTATTAGAAAATTTTTTTCAACATTTTTTTTTTGAAAAAAAAAATTCGTCAAAATCTTTTTTTTTAGAATTTTTTTCGAATTTTTCAAATTATTTTTTTTGGAATTTTTTTTTTCTTCGAATTTTTCCAAATTTTTAACTGAAAGGACTAACGGTGCATATATTGCTAACGACCGTTAGGTTAAAGGACTAACGGTGCAACGTACTTAACGACTAAACTAACTAGGGACGAAAATTGGACCAAAAGTGAAGTCCACGTGGACTTTTGGACTGATATTAAACGTTTTTTGAATTTTGGACCAAAAGTGAGATTTTGATACAACCACAAAGACCAAAAATGTAGTTTACTCTTTATAAAGAGTTGAAATAAAGAAACAATGGAGATCGGGCAGTGTTTTTTTTTTTTTTTTTTTTTTTTTTTTTTTTTTTTTTTTTTTTCGCCTCTTAACAGGCTCTGAATGGCCAAAATGTCTGAATCGGTCAGACATTTGGTCGGTCAGACCGTTTGTTTTTTTTTTTTTTTTCCGTTCAGACGCGTTCAGATGCAGTAAGATCTTAATGGTTTAGACTTGAGAGGGGTGTCTGAATGCGTCTTGTTGCCTCTTGCTGACACAAATAAAAAAAAAAAAAAAAAAATAGTACGAGCAAGCAAATGTGCGGTTCAAACATGAGTTTTTTTTCCCGTTCAGATGCGGTCAGATTCAGACATTTACGCATCAGATTCAGATTCAGATGTGCGGTTCAGATTCAGATTCAGACCCTCTTAACAAACAAACACCACCCAAGTCTCGTCTTGGTCTAAACACGCGATTCAAGCGCGTGAGAGAGTGAGTTTATATATATAAAGTAGAGTTACTTGCATTTTTGGTCCTTATGGTTTGGCTAATTTCAGGTTTGGCCTCCAACACTTGAAAATGCAACAATAGTCTCTATTTTGAAGTTTATGATGCATTTTAGTCTTTAGATAAAGTTAAATGACTAAAATATCATTTGTCTTCTTCAAAAAAAAACAAAGGTAATTTGATCATTTCACGTAAAAAAGGACAAAAAAATGCAACCTAAACTTCAAAATGAATACTATTACTGCACTTTCAAAATTTAGAGACCAAACTTGAAATTTGGCCAAACTATAAGGATTCAGAAATGTAATTAACTCTAGAAAGTAGAAACTTGCATGTATTTATTTGTGTATGTAGTAATTTTTTTAGCGTGGCACGCTTTCTACTTAAAAAGGTGATCTAGCTAGCTAGCTATCCCCCTCGATCGATTTATTTGGATATATTTTTATTTTTATAACCACTTTTAATATTTCTATTAGGGTAACCCTTATCCTCTGATGGGCCACTCAACTATTCAAGGCCCAACCAAACCTTTTATATGATGTCAAAGTAGAACTCAATCACTCATAATATAATGAGGAGTGGAGCCATTGTATTATGTATCTGGTCAAGGACATGGATTCTTGTTGCATGACTTGTGCTTAAAAGATGGAAACATTTCTCGGTTAATCTCGGGTTAACTACAGTAGAACATTGGCTAAAATGTCTTATTTCCATTTATTAAATTGGCCAACTAACAATGTAATATAGTTATTAAATAATCATCACATGTGTCATTTGCTATTCTGCTTTTGTATCTTTCATAAAGTTCCTAGCATCTAGAGTTGTAGAACAACAATAACATTGCAAAGTCGACAAAAAGGCCAACTGGAGTTGACTTGAGAATAAAACAGATTAGCAAATGACGCATATGAATACTATTCAATAAATATATTTCATTGCTAGTTGGCTAATTTAATAAATGAAAAAAAAAAAAAAAAAAAAAATTTAACAATGAAATTATCACTTCATAAATTTGTCATTGCCATACACAGCTAGTATATGACAAGTGACAAAAAACAAAACCATATACGCAATAAGAATATATACTTACATGCATATACATGTACATGTATGTAAGATCACCTATGCTTAAAAAAGACATACTACTTTCATAATGCAAAATTACAAATACTAATCTGGATTCCGGAAATATGTTACAAAAATACAAAGTAACTCTCATTTTTTTAGTTGACTAAATGAAAAGACAACCCACATTTATCACTGAGGACAAACTGTTACCTATTATACACGTATAAACTACAATGTATCAAAGAAAAGAGAAACGAAAAGAAGAAAAAAAAAAGAGTAACTTTAACAGTTGGAGGGGGTGTTTGGGATTGCTTATCAAATATTCTTATCAGCTTTGATTCAGCTAGGAGCAGTTTTAACTGTTTGTATTATGTCAATATGATTATTTGTGACTGAACTGAAGACAACTTAGAGGGTGTTTAGGATTACGGAAATAAAATGAGCAAATAAGCCGTTTTGAGTGCCTGGATGAAACTGCTTATCCGCTTATTTTCAGTGTTGTAAATATCGGTCTTGGCGGCCGATATATCAGTGATATATCGCTTATCGGCGGTCGACCGATACGATATTTCACTTTTCGGTCAAATTTATCGGTTTGGTCAAAATCGGTCAAATATCGGTCATATCGGTCAAATATCGGTCATATCAGTCAAATTTATCGGTCAAATCGGTCAAATCGATCAAATATCGGTCAAATTTATCGGTCCAAGTTCTTTCCAATCAATCAGTCATATATTGGAGCACTTTGGTAGTATACCGGTTCTCTCTTATAAGTTATAAATATAATTTATGTTTTGTTTTGTATTACATATGTTGCATTTCAAAAATATACATAAATTTCTTTACAATTTATGGTCTCCGATATATCACTGATATATCGCAGCCATATCGGTCTTGGCGCTTGGCGGTGGTCGACCGCCGAGCGATATTTACAACACTGCTTATTTTAGAGCAAAAAACACTTGAGAATAATAATCTGAGTGGTATATGCTTATCTTTAAAGCATATAAGTAGTTTAAAAGATGTTTGCTTGAATAAGTGTTCATCTGCTTTTTGCATTCTATTAAAACAGAAACATTTCCAAATATCAGTAAACAGCTTGGCTAGAAATAAGCACTTTAAAAATAAGACATGCTTAACCAAATAAGCACGTTAACATAAGCAATCCCACACACATGTGCCAAATAAAAAATTGTAACAGCATCGAGAGGCGAAAACAGGAGGGGGCCAGGCATGTGCCCCTAGCCAAAAAAATTGTAGTGTAAAATTTCTAAAAAATGTAGCTATTTTTGTAATTTGACCCTATTAACAAACCAATTTTTAGTGTAATTTTCTAAAAATTATCAAAATTTTCCCCTTGAACCATAACTTTCTAGCTCCAGGCCTCACGCCATCCCTCCCATGAGATCAAACAACATTTTTCAAACACCTACCACAATATAATACTAACATCTTCCCCTCTTTTAATTAACTTGTTAATTGAGGTGAGTCGCCTTGTATTTTATTTTTCGTTCCTTTTATAAAATGTTGTCTTTCTATTAAAAAAAAAAAAAAAAAAAAAAAAAAAAAAAATCTTTCCCCTTTCACAAACCCGGCCCACAGAAATCTAAGAAAAACCCATCTTTTTATTATTACTAACAACAAATAACACCTACAAGTCTACAACCCATATAAACAAAATACAAGCACAAACATAAGTCATATACTTTGGCAAAGAGTAAAAGTAAACTGCTTATTTAAAGAAGACAAGCATACACAAATCTTAAAAACACCTAATAATTAATAACATTGAAATATATAGGCCAAAATGTATTTTAATACCTTGAATTTGGTTAACTGGGTCTTATACTACCTTGAACTTTTAAGGGTGTAGATTAGTACCTTAAATTTGTTTAACCGGGTATTGAACTACCCTGACTCGGTCATGTGCAAAACATGTGACTTTTTCGTTAGAGTTTTGAACGAGTAAATCAAACTTCTAACCTGCAAATTTCTTATAGTCGAAAATAATAAATGTAAACTCTATATCCATTATTGTTGTAATTGGAATTAACAAATGGTAGTGGGATGGTTCTCCATTGCATATAAATTACATAATATGTTAATTTGATCATAGCTAAAAGCACATAATTACAACTTATAAACGAGACGTAATGTGTCAGCTCTATACTCCATATCTCGATTAATAAATCATAAATTAAGAACACAAAATCCACCATAAGCCTTTTAAAAATCATTTTACGTAAAAAAAAAAAAAAAAAAAAAAAAAAAAAAAAAAATAATAATAATAATAATAATAATAATAATAATAATAATAATAATAATAAAATAAAATAAAGTTACAACTGATGCAATTTAAAAACAATAAAACATAGATTTGTAAGAATGAATGAATATTAGGCTTATGATCTTCAAACTTAAAGAATTGCAAATATAGGGTATTGATTAATTTTTACAAGGAGAAGTGACATGGATTGCGGTTTTCTGTAACACTTTGTTCTCTTGTTCAAAGAAGCAGGGTTAAGGGAATTGTGAACATGAGCTTTTTGACTTCCTCATTAATGAGTAAAAGTCACATGTCTTGCACATGACCGAGTCAAGGTAGTGTGAAATCCGATTAGACAAATTCAGGGTACTATCCTACACACTTAAAAGTTCAAGGTACTATAAGACCCGGTTAACCAAATTCAAGGTATTAAAATACATTTTGGCCAAATATATACCATTTTACTCCATTTCTTTTTAAAACATGAACAACTAATCCCATAATAATAAAAATTATAAATCTATCCCTCTTTCACAACGCCCCCCCAGCCTGAAATCTAACAAAAAAAACCCAGCTAGCTTTCTTTATGTATTCAAATCAACATGTAATTAAAACAACAAGTTAAAGGAGTAAACAAGATGGGTATCTTGCAATGTGATGTTATAAAACTAAACAACCACAAACCATGTTAAGAACCCATCTGGGGTTTAACATGTTGAAAGACGGCAAACATGCAAAAGATACATACCTGAACCTGACTGACTTTCGTTATGTCTTGACGGTGATGGTGAATACACAAACCCAAAAAAATATTAAAGACGACCAAAGAAAAGAAATATATATATATAAGAGGGGTTTTATTATTATTTTTGTGTGTGAGAATGAATGAAAAATATAAGAGGGGTTTTATTTATAAAGAATCGAACGAGTCTGGTCTTTCTTGGTCCAAACCCACGCGAGCGATTCAAGCAAGCGCGTGAGTCAGTATTTATATAAAACTTGCATGTATTTAGTATGTAGTAAAGTAATTTTTTAACGTCGCACGCTTTCTACATAAACGTTGATATATATGAATCTATGATCTATCTATTCTATCCCGTCCATCGACTTGGATATAATTATATTTTTTAACCAGTTTTAATATTAGGGTAACCTTAATACCTTATCCTCTGATGGGCCAGTCAATGTATCTAAGGCCCAACCAAAACTCAAGTCCATAATGACGACGTGTATAAGTTTACAGACCAACTAACTACTAATGTTTTCCTAAATCTTTTGTAGAGTTGAGGCCGGGAGTAATGCTGCATCAGCATATCACCAACGGGTATCATCACCCGCATGGGCGGACTGAGGAGGGGTTTCGGACGCGTACAGGAATTTTATAGATTTTTTTTGCGTAGTGTGAACTTATGTCAATATACCAATTTTTCTAAAATGAACTTGGTACTTAATTACGGGTTTCAGTTTTCGTTATTTTTCATAAAATGAATGTGATGACTCTTGGTCATGAGTCAGCCGCTTATCATGCACGAACCCTATTACACTAATTAAAACCTTATGCCACACGTGGTGGTAGTATTAAGACCCCCTCCCTCTAACGACCTAAATTGATGATTTTGATGGTTGAAATAAAATGAGTTTAGTGGTCACCACTACGACTCTTTGTGAACCGCTATCAACTCAAAGCCACATTAGTTTCTCTTATGATACTGCCAAACATGTGTAATAAGACATCAGCTTAACCACCCAAATATACCCTCACAAACACATACACGATTATTTTTTATGCTTCCAAAACGTGGTGCTCTGCACCACCGAGCTTAATATCTCGCCCTCGCGTGTCGTTAGAGGGTCGTTTTTTAGTAGTCGATGCGTTGTGGTGGTGCCGGTAATGCACACCACGCGTGAAAAGTTTGCTATTACATGCATTAACTCATGGTTGTAACATCCTTACAAAATGTCTATTGTGGCAAACTCAAAGATCTAAGTTACATGAATAGTTAATCACACTTCTTCTTCATAAATGTTCCCCACTAAGATATACTCATATACCTCTTGGAGACACATAACATTTACGAAACTAAAGAAATAAAAAGAAACCTTCATGCTCGGCATAGCAACCACAAACTTACTCACCCCTAAGACCTTGTCGAGTGTCGATGTTTGTGCAATGGATATTCAAGCAACGTTCACAAAGAGTATAAGACAACAAACAGAATTATATATGCATATAAATGCACATGTATGTAACATCTTTGCTTAAAACAGATCTACTACGTTCATATACGGATACTGATTGTTATTTTGCTACGATTTTAAAGTATCTTTCGGTTTTTTAGATGGGTTAAATGGAACACAACTACACAAGCCACATTTATCACTGTGGACATAACGTGACCTATTACAAACTGCTTATTTGCAAGTGAAAATTAAACAACTTAGAGGTTGTTTATAGGAAATGCCTATCTGCTTACTTTTGAGTTTTGACTAGGGGTGTCATTCGGGCTGACCCGACCCGTGTCAATTCGGGTCGGGTCAATCGGGTCAACCCGAATTGACCCGAGTTCTAAACAAGGTCGGGTTCGGGTATGTTTTTTTAACCTCAAACCGACCCGAACCCGACTAACCCGGCTAAACTAACACTTTACAATGTAAAGATACTCGGGTTGACTCCGAACCCGAATTGACCCGACCCGAGTTGACTGAGTCGGGTATGTCTTTTGGAAGCTTGACCCAAGTTGACCTGACCCGAGTTGACCCGAACCCGGCCAGGTCAACCTGAATGAAAGCCCTACTTTTGACTAACAAGTTAGAGGGTGTTCGGATTGCAATTATAAAAGCCTATCTCTTATTTCGCAACAATTTAGCTGTTTTGACTTTTGAATATTAATGAAACTGCTTTTTCTGCTTAATTTAGAGCAAAACAACACATCAAAGTGTATCAGCTTATTTTGAAGCAGTTTAAGAGAAGTTTTTGTACATAAGTGCTTATCTGCTTGTTGTATAATAAGGATACAACAAGCACTTAACAGATATACTTTCCCAAACACTATACAACTTAAGTTTTAAACCAGTCACAATCCCAAACACCTGTATAGAGAGAGTTCTTTTTATTACTCGTGTGTGAGAATGAAAACAATACAAACAAGAGGTTTTTATTTATAAAGAGTAGAAACAAAGAAATAAAGAAAGAATGGAGATCGAGTCTTGTCTTGGTCTAAACAGATTCAAGCAAGCGCGTGAGTGAGTCACTTTATATACGAGTATAAAACTTGCATGTATTTATTTATGTATGTAGTAATTTTTTTACGTGGCACACTTTCTACTTAAAACGTGATCTAGCAGTCTAGCTATCCCCTCGATCGATTTATTAATATAAAACTATTAAACTTGGTCCAATGTTGGTAGCCCATTATTTTAGCCTGTATAAGTTTTTAGCATTAAAAATGCCCAGCCGGCCCAGTATACCACACCGCCTCACACTTACAGCTCTCAAACCTTTCACACACATTCAAAGGAAATTAAAAAGATTTCATGGATCTTTTTAAGTTCAAAGGAATCTGAACGCCGGTTGTTTGCTTATGCGAGGGTACGGTTTTCTAATTTGTTTAAAATATGTGTTTTTATTTATTTATCGGTACGGTTCAATTGGTGTTATTTAATTTAGGATTGTGTAATTGAAAAAGGTTTTTAATTTTATTACTTTCCAGCAAAGTTGATGACCTGACTTTTGCGGCTTACCAGGTTTTTTTTAATTATATGATGACCGGTTTCTGTAGTTTTTGTTTGTCAGAACTATGTGATCCATCGATATGTTCGCAAGGAAATTAAAAAACTACACCTGCAGCCAAGCCTGATTTCGGTGCTGCTTCTACATTGTCAGATTTGAGCCTCACTGGTATAGAAAGTTCTGAGCATTTTTACTTTTACTACTTTTATGTATTGTAGGATCACTTACTTATGTCATATTAACCTTTCCGAATGTATACTTTTATCAGGTATTAATGAACATATTGAGCCAATGAGGAATTATGCTACTGTTGGGATTGAGGTACCTCTAACCATTCAAATGCGTATTGGGTGCCGCATCAGTAGGTTCGGTTTTGTACATGCCAGGTAGAAATATACGGCCGCGTGTACCTGTATCCGAACTTAGAAACCTGTATGCCTTTCTACTAAATACACTACTGATTTCAGCCTTCTAACCTCTCAATTCTTTTCTGTTAGTGAGTTTCTGACGTTTTCCACTTTGTTATTTCTTACAGAATATACCATAAGTCGGGTTTAGGCCGGATTCTCCCATTGCTGAAAGTGAAGGCGGTATATGTACACGTAAGTATATCTTTTTTTTCGGTCATTAACTGAGAATGTCAAAAGAAAGACTTCGCGGTCTATAAAAAAGTTTACGCAAACCTAAAATCTGTAAGATATCTCAAATGGATAGTTACACTTACATGTTGTGTTAATAGTGTTAGGTCCATATATAGAATATGTTACAGATTTAATCCATAGTACATATATTAGTTCTCGGTTCAATTTTACTGAATGCTTCTAACTCATAATCTCTGACTGCCTACTAGCAGGTCCATTTTTGGGGGCTGGAATCAGGGTGTTTAGCTGCTGCATCGCGGGTTGAAAAGGCTGGATATGGATGCTGAAGTGGTGGTTGAAGTCGGTGCGTTTGGATGCTGAAATGGGACTCAAAATGGCTGCGGTTAAGGGCTTAAATTGGTGGGTTTTGGGTGCTAAAACGGGGGCTTAAATTAATGTGCTTGGGTGCTGAAATGAGAGTCTGAAATGGATGACTTACGGAGCTCAAATGGGTATGGGTTTAAAGACTGAAATAGGTGGGTTTTGGGGGCTGAAATCGGGGTGTTTAGGTGCTAAAACAAGGGCTGATGCACAACGCTTGGTGCCTGATGTCAACAAGCACCTAGATGGTGTGAAGTAGGTATCGTGTGGCTCTTACAAATATGATTGCTTATTGTAATTATACTCAGTTAGCGACCTATACCCTGCCTCCTAATACTAACGAGCCTACAGAAAAGAAAGTGCAGAAAATGGAAGCCGTGTCTGCAACAGTTCTATAATCAGATCACCAACAGGTTTGGAAATCATGGGTATGCAGTTGCTATAATATTGCGCACACATAAAGGTGTGATCCTCTATTATGTACAGTTAGCGTTAGGATAGATGTACTGTGATATGTATAATGCCTCTACCATCTACCTATCAGGCTATAAATCCGCATGTTTATCGCCAATACGCTTGCATCATGCCAATATTTGTAAACAACAACAGCCTTAATTATGCATCCACTTTTGTGCCATAATCTAAGTATCTGTTTTCGTATGACGATGCAAAAGAGTTGATATTATCCTGCACTTTCTGTTTTTTAAGCTATCGGTGTGTGCACTCCATTTCTTTATATGAACTAAGAATGGTTGTTTCGTTTATGTCTGTTCTATTCCTAAAATCTTTACGATAGATGTTACAACATGCCGGAGGTAGCAAATATAAACCATTCTCAAAGAATCGAAAAAAACCGCCGCAACGCGGCGGGGCCTTCACCTTGTTAATATTATTAGGGCAACCTTATCGTCTCATGGGCCACTCAACTATTCAAGGCCCAACCAAACTTTTTATATGATGTCAAAGTGGAAATAACGAGGAGTGGAGCCATTGACTTATGTATGGGTGAAGGACATAGATTCTTGTTGGTATCATCACGCGCAGGGGCGGAGCGAGAGAGGTTTTTGAGGGCGCACGAGAATCTCATTGATTTTTCTATAATAAACTTGGTTTAACTTTTTTCGTTATGATTTTTGATTTTTTTTTTTTTTATAAAATGAATCTGATGACTCTTGGTCATGGGTCCGACATTGATCGCGCATCAACCCTTTTACACTAATTAAAAGCCTCTACCACGCATGGTGGTAGTATTAAGACCCCCTCCCTCTAACGACCTAAATTGATGATTTTGATGGTTGAAATAAAATGAGTTTGGTGGTCATCACTACGATTGCTCGATAATACATTGAATGTTGATGTGACTGTGACAAGAATTTTAAAAGGTGTTACACAATTTTTTTCAATGATTTTGTTTTGTGTACTAAAGCCACCCTTTAAAGAAATTATTAGGTAAAATTTGGGTTTGCATGTGCCTAGAAATGACATATTTTACACCAAAAAAAAAAAAAAAAAAAAAAAAAATTACACTTTGTGACTTAAAATTAGATGTGACCCGTGCTACACCCGGCTCTCATATGGGTCCGTCCATGCACTCGGTCCAAGTAAGAACTACTATTCATAGCTTATATTTGTTATTCAAATGCCTATATGCTTATTTGTAATGGACTAACAAGTTAGAGGTTGTTTATAAATGCCTATTTGTTTATTTTCGAAATAAATTTGCTCAACTGTTTTTTTTCTTTAATTTAGAGCAAAACAAAACAACATTATAAATTTTCCAAACACTATACAACTTATCTTTTAAACCAGATAAGCAGTTTAATATACATATTCCCAAACAACTGTACGAAGTAAAAAAATCGTACCCCCCCCCCCCCCCCCCCCTCTCTCTTTCTTAAAGTAACAACAACCACAAATATTATTAGGGTAACCTATATAAAACATGGTCTAGCTAATATCCCCTATTCCCCTCGATCGATTTGGATAATATTATTTTTTTAGCCAGTAATATTATTGGGTAACACTAACCTATCGTTTGGGCTATTCAATTCCCAATTAGATTTTGGACTCAGGCTGCCCACAGAAGAGAGGGCGACCGACTCGGTCGTGTGGGTCGAAGTTGGTCGGCCCTTTTGTGGAAGAGAGGTCGCGACCGAATAGAGATAGGAAAACATGGGAACTGGGCCGTCATCTCGACCGATTACTATTTCTTTCTTTTTTAACTTTTGATCCGTTGCATGCATTCAAAAAAAAAGTATACATTATAGCCGTTGCATGCATTCCAAAGTTAAAAAAAAATAAATAAATAAAAAATTACACACTATAAATACCACATATTAACACAACATATTACATACTTCAATTCACAAAATCACACACTTCTTTCAATTCAAACAACAAATCGAACAAAAAAAAAATGGCTTGTAATCTTCCCCACACTGTCAAACTGTAGGACCTTAGATATATCAACTTTTACACAAATATAAGAACTAGATGAAGTAAAGATGGTGACTTGATGAGATATGTGTGGCGTTAGATAATATGAAAAATAGTAATAAGATGAAGAGAACTTTTATTAAAAACACACACAATACACACACAAGCACACCTTACAAATGAGAGGTAAGGTGCCTTATATAGTTCCATACATAGGCTTTGATGGGCTTGGGCTTGGGCTTGGTTACATGGATAGATAACAAGGCTTATGAAACATAGCATATAACATATTAGCGTGCCAAGTCCAAGGCCCAATGACTAAACTATTACTAATCTTAACACACGACACAAAGTTACAATATGAGAATGACCATCACTTCATAATACATATTTTTAATGCTAACAATCTCCCCCTAAGGGGTGGTCATTCGAATGATGCTCCACGTGAGTGGGTCTTCCGTGTTCTTTGTCTTCAACTTTGTGTGTCGTTGTAGAATAGTCTTTAGTCTTTGTTCCTTCATGCTTTGTGATCTTTGATGACTGATTTTTCATCGTTCTTTGTTCCTTAGTGATGTGGAGTTATCTGCCTTTCATCACTTCTGCGTCTGTGGTGGTTGTTTGCCATTCCAACATGCTCATACATCTTTGGACTTTGATATTCATATGCACGTAGTTCCCTTTCTTTCACTTTGATCTTTAGTCTTTATACTCTGTAGATTCTTCTTTTTGGCGTAGAATCTTTCTTTGAACTTTGTGTTGTATAGTTCTTTGAGGGAGCTTTCTTCAACTACCAGATGTATGTATGAGCATGTGGAATCCTTCGCCACGGAGATGAAGTGTCCCTGCATATAAACAGTTAGCAATAAAACATCCGGTACTTACAGATAAGAATTAGAGATCGTCAACAGCATAGTGTGAAGACTCCTTCTAACCCTTACCAAGGCCGTTCCCATGTCAGATACTCTCGAGAGAGCTTACAAGACCTACTTAGTAGCTCAATGACTGGGTGAGTCGCTGGGGATCACTCCACGACTGTAGACCGTTTGAAACCACCGCGAACACTAAGCGTAACCCATAAAGAATTATCGAAGTGACCTGCTGTCAGGGCTGCTTAATGTTGAACCTGGCAGGAATTTCCATTCAATCATTGAGAATCACGAAAGTGAATCCTCTCATAAATGTTCTGGCAGATTGCTAAGATCTGCGTAAGACTCTTAAGTTTACATCTGGCGTCCTTAATGATGAACAACCAGTGTAGAAATATCATGTGTTCCTATGAGATCTTTTGATGAATCTCGGGGCTCTAGACTCGATAAGTGCACATTTGGTTTCCTATGCGGAGATTAGGGAGAGGTCTCCTGCTTCAATATCAACCATCTCTAAGAGACAGGTCGATAGATTACACCGGTTCCCCGTGAGAATGAAACAAGCTCTTTTAAGAGAACTTGAGTGGTTAAGAAGGTTTAGTGCAGTGCGTCACTGGGTCCATGACGTCTTTGTCTTCAATACCGGAGTCACCTTAGTAACAACCAGTAGCATATGAGTTGAACCCGGTGTCTGCCCTAAGGTTGAACATATGGAGGGCTATTTCTTTTCACCCTTTTTCATAACTTTTCTTTTTAATTCTTCAACCCCTTCTTTCTCCTTTCTCATTTTCTCCTTTTTTCAATCATACCTAAGGACTTCTAATTCTAATCTATTGGATTTGTCCTTGGGTAGATCCCTCCGGCTCTGGCGGATCATAGGACGGTTTTTCCCTAACCTTAGTCACCTTATAACTCCATGAATCCTATAATTGCCATAAAACCATTCATTTGAAAATCTCTCAAAGTGTTTATGATAATAAAACACATTGTTGTTACCACTTTGAGAGTTTTGCATTTCTTTTGAAGGACTCCCCCTTCACATGTGCTCATGAATTTTTTAGAAATTAGCACATGCGTGAGGAGTTTGCACTTTTTGAATTGATCCACTTTCAGTGAACATGACCGATTCGAGACACGCTTACATCACTAGTTAGACTAGCTTGAAGTTATTACCCGTCCTGGTCAAGTCCAAAGAAAGTCTCTCGATACGGTACATTCTACTCAGACAAGTCCTATTCGAGACACGCTTACATCACTAGTTAAACTAGCTTGAAATTATTACCCGTCCAGGACAAGTCTTTCCGATTACTGACATTTTAAGCTTCGTCAATTCATTGGTACATTCTGAGTCTAGCTCTTTTGAGATTCAGCCACACATTTTGATCACATTTTAATCATGTCTTCTCCCCCTCAAAAATAGCATATCGTGATATTTTTGATATCAACTGATTAATAAAAGGCTTTTTGGAGAGAAAGACAGATTTTGCATGAATTTGGAACATTTTTTCTTTTTATACTCCCCCTTAATGATAGCATATTTAAAATTTATTAAGGGTTTTGAGGGAGTTATCTTGAGCACTAATTTTGAGAGATTTTGAGAAATCTTTTGAACAATCTTGAAAAATTGCTCAAGAATTTTGATTGAAAACGAGTTTTATGCTTGAAATCTTTTTCGTTTGTTTAGACTCGAACATTTTGAAAAAGAGTTCGTCATTGAACGTACGAGTTCTTGATTTGAAAATAATCAGAAGTCATCATTTAACGTACGGGTTTCGTACTGAAGAATACGAAAGCCATTGTGAAGAAATTTTTGAGCAACGACATGTTTTAGAAAGACATTAAAAAAAGAACTCCCGCTCAAGCATCTGTACATGTCCGTATCATTGTTGAATGACATTTCTAGAAACGTACAGAATATTGATTTATACGAGAGACATGTCGTGAGAAGAATATTTTTGGATTTTTTGATTTTATATTGTTTTTGTATTTTTTGAAAGTTTTATATTTTTGTATTTTGTTTTTGTTGGTTTTTCAAATTTTGTATTTTGTTTTTTCAAAAATATTTACAGCGAAGCGATTTTGAAAGTTTTTTCAAGAAGATTCGAGAAGACGTTCTAGCTCCTCAGGAGTTAGGCTTCGCATGCCAATTCGTCGAACTAAATAGTCAAACCGTTCTTTTGGAAGGGCTTTAGTGAATAGATCGGCGAGTTGGTAATCAGTCTTAACGAAAAATAATTCAACAGTACCCTCTTCCACGTGTTCTTTGATGAAATGGTAGCGGACTTTGATATGCTTCGTCTTAGAGTGATGTACGCGATTGCATGAGATGGCTATGGCACTTTTTGAGTCACAATACATAGGTATTCTGTCAAAAGTAAAGCCATAATCTGTGAGCTGTGTCCACATCCAGAGAACTTGGGCACAACACGCAGATAGAGACACATACTCGGCTTCGGCGGTTGATAGTGCAGTACAGGCCTGTTTCTTTGAAGACCAGCTTACTAGCTTTTCACCCAAAAATTGTGCTCCACCTGATGTACTCTTTGCTGTAACTTGATCACCAGCATGGTCAGCATCTGAAAATGCTGTTAGATTAAACCCCGAATCCTTCGGATACCAAAGTCCCATGTTAATGGTGCTTCGTAGGTACCGAAAGATCCGTTTAACCTCTTTGAGGTGAAGTTCGGTAGGCTTTGCCTGAAACCGTGCTAATAAACAAACAGCAAATTGAATATCGGGTCGGCTAGCAGTTAGGTACATGAGAGAACCGATCATGCTCCGATATTTTTTCGGATCGATGGGTTTTCCAAACAAATCAGCACCTATTTTTGGTGAAGTGACCATTGGTGTACCAACAGAATCACAATTTTCCATTCCATGTTTTTTCAAAATCTCTATCGTATATTTAGCTTGATTAATAAAAATACCACGAGGGGATTGATGTATTTGTAAACCAAGAAAGAATTTTAGTTCCCCCATCATGGACATTTCAAATTTACTTTTCATGAGATTTTCAAAATGTTTTGAATGGTTAGGATTGGTTGATCCAAAAATAATGTCGTCCACGTAAATTTGAACGATCAAAATGTCATCTTTGAATTTTTTGATAAACAAGGTGTCATCAACCGTTCCTTTTGTGAAATTGTTTTTGAGCAAGAAAGATGATAGTTCGTCATACCACGCTCTTGGAGCTTGTTTTAAACCATAAATGGCTTTCTTAAGCTTGTAGACGTAGTCTGGATGATCTCTGTCGATGAATCCCTCTGGCTGACGCACATACACTTCTTCTTTCAGAGTTCCATTCAAGAATGCTGTCTTAATGTCCATCTGATAGACTGTGATGTTTTTGTGAGTTGCATAGGCTAAGAAAATCCGAACTGCTTCAAGTCTAGCTACAGGCGCGAATGATTCCTCGAAATCTATCCCTTCTTCTTGTGGATAACCTTTAGCCACGAGACGAGCTTTGTTGCGAATTACAGTCATTTCCTCATCCAGTTTGTTCTTCCACAACCACTTGAGATCAAGAACTCGTTTATCAAGTGGTCGTTCAACAAGTTCCCAACTATCATGTAACAGGTATTGAAGAAATTCCTCCTGCATCGCTTCAATCCAAGGGTTTTCTGCCATTGCTTCCCGAATGTTCTTTGGTTCTTTGAGGCTGATTGAGCACACGTAGATGCACAATTCGAGATCGGTGGCAAGTTGTTTCCTTGTCTGAACTGGCTTTGAAGGTTCACCAATAACATGTTCTATTGGATGGTCTTTTGTCCATTGAAACGTAGAAGGGTACCTTGGGTGTAATGAATGTGTGTTAGATGGTTCTTGTAACCTTGAAGAAGATTCAACAGAGTCTATTGCAAACGGGTTTTCAAATACTTCTTCTTCTTCTAACGCAACATCGTTTGAATTATTTGTAGGTTCTTCTTGAAAAATTGTGTTTTGGTTTTGCTCATCAACTCTTGGTAGAACAGTTTCAATTACTGGAGTTGCTTGAGTAGATGTAGATGATGTTGATGTAGTTGGTGCTTCAGCTTCGATTGTAGTGGATGCATCTTGTGGTGGTAGTGGTGGTTGATGGTTGTGAGCGGGTGCAGCGGAATGTTGTTGAGATGCATTTGTCGAAGTTCCACCATAATATTCATCAAACATTAACTCGAAGAAATTTTCCAGTTCTTGATCTGAAGGTTTATCCGTGTTTGTTGACTGAGCTCCTTGAGGTACGAGTCCTGAACTGATGCGTCCAGAAGTCTGACTGTTTGGTGCGGGTCCTAATCTGGTTTGATTAGAAGCCATCGGATTAAGCGCGGGTTCTAGAGCGAGTCTCTCAAAATCCATCTGTGAAATCTCGTCAAACTTCACATTCATCGTCTCCATTATCTTTTTTGTTCTTCTATTATACACCCTGAATGCCCTCGAGTTTTCTGAATATCCAATGAAGATTCCAATATCACCCTTAGCTTTTAACTTCCCTAGATCTTCTCTGTCATTCGTCGGATAGCATAAAGCGCCAAACACGTGAAGGTAAGAGATGTCAGGTTTACGGTTGTTCACTAGCTCATATGGGGTTTTATTGAATCTCGGATGGACTAGGGATCGGTTCTGAGTAAAACAAGCAGTGGCTACAGCATCACCCCATAAGAATAGTGGTGCACTAGAAAAAATCAGCATTGTGCGAGCAGCTTCCACAAGAGTTCGATTTCTTCTTTCAACTACCCCATTCTGCTGTGGAGTTCTAACAACTGATGTTTGGTGTGTGATTCCAACATCTTCAAGGTAAGTTCTTAACTCCTGGTTTGTAAATTCTGTGCCATTGTCTGTTCTTATAATCCTTACTGGAGCTTGAAGTAGGACTTGAATACGCTTCAGAAAGGTGATGATGATGCCTGGTGCTTCGTCTTTTGATCTCAAAAACTTTACCCAAGTATATCTTGAATAATCATCAACAATAACGAGAATATACTTCTTCCCATTAATGCTTTCAACTCTCATTGGGCCACATAAGTCCATGTGCAACATATGTAAACTTGCTTCCGAACTAGGTACGGTTTTGGGTTTATATGATGCTCTTTTACTTTTTCCTTGTTCGCATGATGGACATAGGTGTTCCTTGGTGTATTTGAACTTAGGAAGTCCGGTGACGATGTTGTCTTTGGCTAACTTGTTGATGGTGTCGAAATTGAGATGGGATAAACGTCTATGCCATAGCCAGGACTTAGTTTCGGTTGCCCTTGTCATAAGACAAATTGGTGATGTAGAAGCCATTTGGTTGATGTCGATAGCATACAAATTTGTACCACGATTACCAGTTAAGAGATCATCACCAACCAAATTTCTTATAAAAACCATGTTTCTCCTGAATGCAACTTCTAAATCTGCATCACAAAACTGCCCGACTGAAAACAAGTTGTGTCCCAATCCTTCGACGTAGTAAACCCGAGTGATTAAGAAATTCCCAAATTGTAGATCTCCATAACCCTGAATAGCTGCTACATGATCATTTCCAAAGCGTACAGTTCCCATGAATTTCCAGACGAAATTGATCAGCAGCTTTAAATTCCCGGTCATGTGCTTGGAGCAACCCGAGTCGACGATCCAAAGACATATTTCGATAACCTGCCAAGAACAGAAGAGTTTGTATTTGGAAACCGTTTTGAATTGGGTTCCATGGGGTTAGGAGTAAAAGCAGAATCACACTCATGGACAGTTGCTACTTGTTTAGCTTGAGTTATTTCTAATTTGCCGTCTTTAAGAGTGAACTCTCTACCCGTTGGTATCCACATACAAAACTTAAGGTAGTTCCTAGGCATTCGACTACTAGTGGTAGACCTAAAGCGTGCAACTAATCTTTCGATAGATCTTGATCTGGCACTAGTTCCCTTTGGAACATACTTCTGTTTAGGCATAACATTCACATTCTTAGAAACACAATCATCATGAACATCATTAATTAAACATTTCTTGCATATTAAACAAACTGAGTCATTACATGCATTAGAACCAGTACTTTCGACATTACATTCAGATGAATCATGTTTCTTATTACAAAGCGATAAATTCCTAGGGTGTTCTTCTACTTCTTCAACTTTATTCTTGCTACTACTCATAGAAACAGGCGAGACTCTATTGTTCCTTGTATTGCTCCTAGGCTTTAGTCTGCTGCTCCTAGAGGTGCATTCTAATCCTGTAGAAGGTAAGACACACACATTAGGATTTATATTGTTGTCCTTTTTAGCATCACTAGACTCTTTAGAATTATCCTTTTTGCACGCATTTGTCTTAGAAGTGGAGGCAGACGCATTAGTGGGACTAATCCTAAAAAGGCCAGGTGCTATCACTTTTGGTGTTTCGACAACCGCTTTTCCTTTATCAACAATCTTATCATTTTCACTTTTCTTGGGCAAGGGTGTTGGAGTGACTGGTTTTGTCAAATTCTTTTTCTCATCGACTTTTGGAGCAAACCGTGAAATTGACATTTTTGGTTTTTGAACCGTGTTTGAAACATTTGGTTTCTCCGAAGTCGACGGTTTTGCAAACTTAGTTTCCTCACCCTTTCCTTTTTGACTTTCAAGTTGAGCCCTCAAAAGATCATTTTGCTCTTTCATGTTCTTTAAGGCACGCTCATACGACAATTTGTCATACTTGCATTCTTCTTTTTTTCGATCAAGTTGTTTAAAATATGACACATTTTCTTTCTCAAGCTTTATAAGAGCATTTTCATATTTTGAAACAATTTCGGAGGTCTCAGCTCTCAGTCTTTCATCGTCTTGAACAGAATATGTTTGTAAAATGATGGACATAATGTCAGTGGTTATAACAGCTTCGAAGAGAGAATCATTTAGGTTTTCCAAAACATTCATGTTTTCACGAGTTTCGTTAGTTTCGTTTACCAGGGATTTGTGGTCCTTGACAAAGTCGGCCGTTTCTTTTAAGAAAGCTCGTTCAAAATGGATTACCCTCGCACTGATGTTATTTAGTGGGATAGTAATTTCGTTTTCAAAAACTTTTTTCTACTCAATATGAAAACTGGAATGCCAGTTGTTAATATCGATTGTAGTTTTAGAAGCAACAATATTTTGAAGTTCTTGAATTCTCTTTTTAACGTCATCCAAAATTTCTCTAGCCTCACTTGTATTAAAAGTGTTGTTAGAAGAAATTTGTTCCATTTTTGAAAGAGATTTGGAAACAATTACTTTCTTAGAAAACATTTTTGAGAATGGTCATTTTATGGAAAACACAGATGGTTCTTTTTGTGGAATAAAAGTAATTCCCGAAAGTTTGTTCAATTTGTTGTAATCAATGGGTTTCAAATCCTTTTGTTTCATTTTAGTAATGCTCTCTTCGACATGTTCTATCGTTTGCACAGAATCCCGAACGACGGGAGGATCATGTTTGGTGTAAATCATATTACCATTATACAAAACATTCTGTTCTTGCTGAGCTTTCTTGAGATTACTGGGGGTGTTGTTACCAAGAGCCACTTTATGTTTCGTATGATAAACCGGATTAGTTTGATTTGAAATCATTTTCATTGTTTGACTTGACTGACCCGATTTAACCACCAATTCTTCTAAATGAGCAATCATGTGTTCTGACTCTATGATTTCGGCCAAAAGTTTGTCTTCTTTCTTTGCAAAGTCCTTTTTCAGCTCGTCCCTTTCTTTTTCAAGATTGGTATAAGCTGACTTTTGTTTAGAAAGTTGGTTTTGTAAATCAGAAATTTCCGCGTTTAAAGCTTTTATCTTTTTGAAAGAATTAACATCAAGTGTATCAAACTTGAGTTACAATTGTTTTTCCCTTGAAACGGAATTTTGATAATCAGTTTCTAATTCAGACAATCTTTTGTTATGAAATTCAAAAGCTTTAACGTTTTCTTTGTAACTCTCAAGCTCAGCGGTCAATTTAACATTCGCGGCCTTAACATCGCGATTGACCTTTTTCACATTCTCAATTTCAATACGACAATTATTCAATAATGATTCAAACAAAGCACGTGTTTCCTCATCATTCTCAGCATGCTGTGAAACGAAGCCTCCATTATGATTCACATCTGGAGTTGTTGAAGGAGTATTGCTACTACTTGGCGTGTCCAGGTATGTATCATAAGTGGGTGCTAGCTTCTCAGAATGCTGTTCCTCATGAGGAGACATATCAAATATATCATTATTGTGACATGTGTTGAAGTTGGATACCTCAGATGGTGCATTGGTGTCATAAACAGGAAGTGTATCAGAATCCGTGTCATACTTAGCTTCCTGAAGATTCGCCATGAATATGCAGTTCGCATCGATATCCTCTCTATCTTCCATGTCATCCATAAGAGCCATAAAATCATTCTCCTCTGCGTTCAACTGAAACCCTGCCTCATTCTTTTGTGCCAACAGTAATGCTTTCTGCAAGTACGCTGTGTCTTTCTTGTTCGGCTTAGTAGGACAGTTCCTTGCCATATGACCTACACCCTGACAGTTGAAACACTTTACCGGATTACCCTGATTCACATTTCCCAAATTCCCAACTACTGGAGCTGCAACATTTCTATTCTGATTACCCATTGCCTGATTACCAACATTCTGACCCCTCTGATTTCCAACAAACTGACCCAACTGATTCCCTGCATACTGACCATACTGATTTGCTGCATTCTGATTCCCTGCATTCAACATATTCTGATTCCCCATGTTAATTCCAGTAGCGTATCCTTGCTGATTCCCATAAACTCCAACCATTTGGCCTCCGTTGCCCATATTGAAACTCGGCTGAGCAATCTGCTTATTGCGAGTGTTCGATGAAATCCTTTGGTTGTTGTTTGTTGGTGTAGAATAGCGTCCTTGGAATGCTTTTGACAGAAAAGCAAACGCTTGGGTCAATGCTGCAGTAGCTTCATCATTTTCAGTGAATTCTGGTTCTTGGAATTGTTGGTATTGCTGTTGTGGAATAACATGTTGTTGTTGCTGTGGGTAGAACTGTTGTTGGTAGACCGGTGTTGGTTGTTGAATGTATGATGGTTGCATGTAGTTTTGAATGGAAGATGATGGTGGTTGTTGAGTGTTCACTGGTAGCGGTGTTGGTGTAGTAGCAATTAATGCAAGAGGATCATGATTCTTTGCCAATCTTTCTTTCCTTACTTCATTAGCCTCAGCTTGGTTTTGCTTCAAAAAGTCATAGAGTTGATCATAATTCACCTTATGTAAATCCTTTGTTTGATTGACAATTGTAACATAACGACCCCATTCTTCTGGAAGGTTATTGATGAATTTGATGTTTGTTGCAATTGTTCGAGGTGTCAACTTGTTTCTGATTAACTCATTCATCAAAGTGCAAAACCTTGTGTAGTAAGATTCAATCTGTTCACCTTTAGTGGATGTAAAGTTCTCCCATTCAGTAAGAAGTTTGTTCTCAACGTCTTGTTGTCCAATCTCTGTTCCATGACAAATCCTTCTAACACGTTCCCACATAGCATAAGCAGTTTCACAACTGTCGACCGCAGCAAAGATCTCCCGTGGTAATCCAAGTTGGATTAAATGCATTGCCATATCATCAGCGGCGATCTGCTTCTTGTCTTCCTCTGTGTAATCTGCTTCTGTTTGTTCACACACGAATGGTTGAGTAGGAGGTGTTGCATTTAGATTACCTTCAATTTGAACTTGTCGTGGCTTGAATGGACCATTTGTAATGGAGTTGATCATTAATTTACCATCAGGCTTTGTTTTGATGTAACGAAGCATGCGGCTTGTCCATGGGAGATATCCACCTTTTTCAAGCATAGGAGGTCGGTTTTCCGCACCGGCAGCATGAATGTCTTGCTGAGTTGCCATTGATGAAGTGTATATTGATAAAGTTGATTCTTGGACCGATTCAACGAAGTAGGAGTTGTGTTTAGTGTAAGTTGATGCAAGTTTTTATGGTGAAAAATTTGATCTTGAACCTTAAAACCTCAATAACTTCCGTTCGGAGTGGATTTGGGCCTCGAAGCTTGGCTTGAATGATCTTTAGAAAAAATCAGCGTGTCCTTCTTCTCGGTCTCGCGGTCGTTTTGACAGCTGATTCGTCGAAAACGGAGTTACGGTTCAAAAGTTATGGCCGTTTGAAGTTTGGTTGTCAAAAAGTCAAAAACTTACGCGTAAAGCTTGATTTTACGCGTAAACCTTGAATAATCTTACGCGTAAGATGTTATGCGTAATCTGTAAGTTATGCATAAGATCTAAGTTATGCGTAAACAATAATGTTTATGCGTAGACTTTGATTTTACGCGTAAACTTAGAGTTTATGCGTAAGAATTGTTACGCGTAAGGTTTTTTCAACCAATTTGATCTCTCAAACTTATCCAAGCTTGAAAGATATCCCGTGTCGAAGTATTCCACAAACTTATCCAAGTCAGGGAAGTACTGAGTCACCGTAGCACGAAGAGAGGACCTTTGAAGAAGTTATGCGTAGAACTCTGAAACTTACGCGTAAGATAGACTTATGCGTAAAGTTTAGTCGTAGGATCTGTCTAGTGCGTAGGAATTCACACTTACGCGTAGAAATTGACTTTACTCGTAGGTTTTAAGGCGTAGACTTCCAAGTAACGCGTAAAAACAGGGTTTTGACCGGAGTTACGCGTAAGAAAAGGGTTTTGACCTTAGTTACGCGTAAGAAAAGGGTTTTAGGCCAAAATTTATGCGTAAAAAGGACAGAAAGTACTGTTCACAGCTGTAGATTCGTACTATTCACCCAATTTACGCGTAAAGTGACCAGAAAGCTTGAAAAATCCGATTTTTTCAACCAAAAACACTTTTTCCACTTGTTTCTTTTGATCAAATCTTTCCCAAAACACTTAGAAACACTAAAACTTCAATAAAGACAACAACTTTAACACCAAAACTTGTAAAAATCAAACCTTTTTTGAAGAAAAAGTACACAAATGAATGAAAAGTGTAACTTTTTAACAAAAAACTTGATAAAAACACTCCTAAATCATTGTTAGGCGATTGATACCACTTGTAGGACCTTAGATATATCAACTTTTACACAAATATAAGAACTAGATGAAGTAAAGATGGTGACTTGATGAGATATGTGTGGCGTTAGATAATATGAAAAAGAGTAATAAGATGAAGAGAACTTTTATTAAAAACACACACAATACACACACAAGCACACCTTACAAATGAGAGGTAAGGTGCCTTATATAGTTCCATACATAGGCTTTGATGGGCTTGGGCTTGGGCTTGGTTACATGGATAGATAACAAGGCTTATGAAACATAGCATATAACATATTAGCTTGCCAAGTCCAAGGCCCAATGACTAAACTATTACTAATCTTAACACACGACACAAAGTTACAATATGAGAATGACCATCACTTCATAATACATATTTTTAATGCTAACACAAACTGTTGGAGGTTATAAGCCCAGAACAGGTTGAAGATAATAAATAGCCTAACTACGTACCAAATGAATGGTTACTGGATATCACTTGAAATCGTGTTATCACTTTTCAAAGTAAACTATTCGACCCTAATGCCTGGGTATCACGAATATCTACTTGGGATAAGACCAAATGTTTGTTATTAAATTAGGCACAATTCAATAACCCTTTGCGTTTAAGTGTTATGTGTTTTTTGTGTGTATCATGCATGATCTGATTTCCTCTTAAATAGGAGAATACTCATAGCTAGTCAAATGGAATTATGAGAATTAATCGGCCCATTAATCTCCACATAATTGCCCTCATTATAGCCAAAAATAGTGGTTACATGACCAATTAAACGAGGTCATAAGTGTAGGTATAACTGTTATTTGAATATGTCAAATCAGTTACATTCTCATCAGCAGAATCTACTTAGCACTAGCAGCAGAATCACTGCTGAGCAGCAGAGTCATACTACTAGCAGTAGGAACCACTAGCAGCAGGATCCTGATAGTAGAAACCAACACTAGCAGCAGAATCCTGCAGAACCACTATTGAGTCAGGGTAATCAGGGACTTGATGGGTGTACACTCCGTACCTCCAAACCCATTCCCAAGTATGATTTGATCCCTCAAGTGCACTAAATTTTTCAACAATCCTCCCCAAATTTAGTTCACTTCCTTTGCATGAAAATAAAACATTAAACAAAACGTATGCATAAACGAAAATATCCTGAGGATTGAATTTCCATCTTAGTACATTATACGTTCAAATATTCGAGAATCAGGGTGTTCTAAGAATTGAACCCTTCAACCCATTTGAATACCTGAAGATAAAATACACATACATTTTCAAACAATTAAACACTCCTGACACTATACAAGCCATGTGTCCATATCCAATTAATAAATGTTGTAAGAGCCAAAAGTCCCAAGCTCTCTGAAGCAGCAAAACTTCAACATTCACATAGGTGGTTCCTCTTTATTCATGCTCATGCCAAGCACTTTTTCAAAGAAAATTAACCATTATGAAGTTATGACTTCATCCTCCTTTCCAGCAGGTTCCAAGCACAAACCTTGGGATGTTTGTAAAACATGTGCTCTAGTACACTGAATGTTCAGCTTTCCACATTGAACTCAGCTCCCAAGTTTCATCAGGAGGGAGTTGGGTATCTTAGCATTCAGTGACTAAGTTGGACTTCAAACCCATCCCTTTAGCAGACTTTAAAACCAAGTCTCTAGCCAAACTCTTCGTCAAGTGATTAGCTAAATTATGTTGAGATCTAACAAACTCTATAGATATCACCCCATTCATGATAAGCTCGCAAATCATGCTATGCATGACACCTAAGTGTCTAGACTTCCCATTGTACATCTGGCTATAAGCCTTTGCCAATGTAGCAGCACTATCACAACAGATAGAAATGGGTGCTATAGATTTAGGCCACAATGGAAGCTCAAGAAGCAAGTTTCTCAACCATTCAGCTTCTTTACCAGCAGCTACTAAATCCACAAATTCAGATTCCATTGTAGAACTGGTGATACAAGTTTGCTTCTTGGATTCCCAAGAAATTGCACCTCCACCAAGTAAGAGTACCCGGCCACTGGTAGACGAATTGTCTTCAGTGTTACTAATCCAACTTGCATCAGTGTATCCTTCCAACACTGAAGGATAGCCAGTATATGAGAGACTATAATCCATAGTTCTCTTCAAATACTTCAGTACCTTCTGAATTGCTTGCCAGTGCTGAGCACTAGGATTACTAGTATACCTGCTCAGTTTACCCACTACAAAAGCAATATCAGACCTTGTACAAGTCATGACATACATCAGGCAGCCAATCACCCTAGAATACTCAAGTTGAGATATAGCTTTGCCAGTATTAGGCATAAGCTTCTTAGTGGTATCCATGGGAGTACTCACTGGAGTACAATTAAAGTAATTAAATTTCTTCAGTACCTTCTCAATATAATGAGACTGAGAAATTGATATACCATTACTTTCATGTTTGATCCTTATACCAAGGATAACATCTGCCTCCCCCATGTCCTTCATGGAGAACTTTGATGACAAAAATTCCTTTGTCAGGTCAACCTGATTTTGGTCAGTGCCAAAGATCAGCATATCATCAACATATAGACAAATGATGACTCCTTTACCAGATTCATCAAATTTGCTATATACACATTTGTCAGCCTGGTTAAGAACATAACTATTGGACAAAACTACTTCATCAAATTTTTGATGCCATTGCTTAGGTGCCTGTTTCAGTCCATATAAAAACTTAATCAGTTTACACACCATGTTTTTATTGCCAGGCAAGATAAAGCCCTGAGGTTGGTTCATATAAACCTCCTCATCCAATTCACCATTCAAGAAAGTTGTCTTCACAATTCATCAGATTGTGAATTGATGCCAAAGAAATCAAAAATCTTATGGTACTGATAAGTGCCACAGGGGCATAAGTATTAAAGTAGTCTATCCCTGACTTTTGTCTAAAGCCCTGAATGACTAGTCTAGCCTTGAACTTTTCAATAGTTCCATCTACTTTCATTTTTCTTTTGAAAATCCATTTGCAACCAAGAGGTTTGCAACCTGGTGGTAGATCAACCAACACCCAAGTGTTGTTGCCCATGATGGAGTCAATCTCATCATTTATTGTTTCTTTCCAGAAAGCAACATCCTGGACTTTATTGCTTCTTCAAATGTTTTAGGATCATCCTCAACAACGAAGCAATAGGAATATTGGTCAGCTACCTTATCCCTTGTACCTTCTTTAATTAAGTATAATTGAAACTCATGTCCAAATGATTTTGGAGTCCTGATTCTTTTGCTCTTTCTAAGCTCAATTTGTTGAATCACAACTTCATCAGGGTCTGAGATGATAATTCATCAGAGACCTCTGATACACCAATGTCATCAGTTCCATTTGGAATCCTTTGACTTGGTCTAGGGACTGATGAGAATCTATTCTCATCAAAGAGTGCATCCTTTGATTCAATTATTGAGTTAATTGAAACATATTCATTAGGTTCAATAACATAGAACCTGTATGCCTTGGAATGCTCAGCATATCCAACAAAGATGCATTCAATGCCTCTTTCACTCAAAGTTTTTAATTTTGGATCAGGGAGTCTTACAACAGCCCTACAACCCCAAACCCTGAGATAATTCAGGTTGGGTTTCTTTTTAGTCCAGAGTTCATAAGGGGTAATCTTGTTCCTTTTATTGGGAACCCTATTTAATAAATAGCAAGCTGTTAACATAGCTTCACCCTAGAACCCTTGACTTAGTGCTGAATAGGACAACATGGAATTAACCATCTCCTTCAGTACCCTGTTCTTCCTTTCAGAGATACCATTTTGTTGAGGACTATAGGGAGCAGTCGTTTCATGGATTATACCAACAGACTGAAAATACAGAGTATCCATGTACTCACCTCCCCTATCAGTCCTGAATCTTTTGATCAGGGACCCAAGTTGCAATTCAACTTCAGTTTTAAATACTTTGAATTTATCTAATGCTTCATCCTTGGTATGTAACAGATAGACATAACAAAACCTAGAAGCATCATCAATAAAAGTCACAAAGTATTTCTTGTTCCCCAAAGAGGGAGTGGCATGCAAGTCACACAGGTCACTGTGTATAAGCTCCAAAAGCTCAGTCTCACGTTTTACACCCTGAAAAGGTTTCTTAGTGATTTTGGTTAACATGCAAGTTTTACACTTTTCAGTGTCCATGTCAAATGCTGGGATTAACCCATCCTTAGACATATCTTGCATCCTTTTAAAATATACATGGCCAAGTCTAGCATGCCACAGGGTAGAGTCATTCAGTTTAGAGGTTCAATAACTTTTTTATATCCATGATTATTCAACACACTACTTGAAACCAAGTTCTTCCTTATATCAGGAACATGAATAACATTAAACAAAGTTACAATCTTTCCAGAACTAAAATTAAGATCTACACAACCACGACCATGCACAAAAGATGTTGACTCATTTCCCATGTGAAGAATAGAACCATCATTCAGTGACTCGTAAGTCTTGAACCATCTTCTATCTTTGCACACATGAAAAGTTGCTCTAGAGTCAACCAACCACGCAACATCATCATCCTGCACATAGTTAGATCCAGATACATATGTAACATAATAAACCTGAAGAGATTCATTAAACATATTCTGACCTTTCAGTGAGTTGGCAGAACCACCACTCCCTGAACCACTAGTGCCTGAACCATTGGTTTTACCACCAACCTAAACCGTTGCAAAACCATTGCTAATTAACCATCATTATTGTAAAGACGCGTCTAATCGCAATGGTAACGGTTATATCTATTAAAAAGGCATCAGTAAGTGAACCATCGCGACTGTTTGAATCGATTTCAGTTAGCGACGGTTATTCTGTTGCTAGGTCGTTGCTAAAGCGTCGCTAATTGTGAACCATTGTGACTATTACGAAAAGAAGCGTCTCTAAGGCCATTTGAAGGGGTATTGTGACTGTTTTGAAGGGTCACCATGTGCCTATATATAAAGGACGAATTTGTCACTTTGGAATCATCAAAAACACACAAACATCATTCATTTCCATCATCATAACATAACCGATTCACTAGATTCAAATTTCATACTTGATTTGATTGTTGTATCCTCTAAACAGTTCGTACTAGATAGGACGAATTTCTGTTTAAGGACACTACACTGCGATTAGCAGGCCTCAATCTGTTGATATAATCTTACAATTATATACAAAACAATTTGTATTACGATTATATTATTCCTAACAGATACAAGCTTTCGTTAATAATATCCAACATGTTTTCGACCCTACGTGAATTTATCACAGCAACGTTCACAAAGAGTATAAGACAACAAACAGAATTATATATGCATATAAATGACATATAGGTAACATCTTTGCTTAATACAGATCTACTACGTCCATATACGGATATTGATCGTGATTTTGCTACGATTTTAAAGTATCTTTTGGCTTTTTAGATGGGTTAAACGGAACACAAGCCACATTTATCAATGTGGACATAACGCGTCCTCTCACAAAGAAACAACCACCCAATGTCTTAAGAGGATAAAATGTACATTCCATAAAAATATAAATGTGTATCATGTTTATAAGCAATTATAACTGTTTGGTTTCACTTATCCAAACTGCTTATTTGCAAGTGAAAATTAAGCCACTTAGAGGTTGTTTAGGAAATGTCTATCTGCTTACTTGTAATTGACTAACAAGTTAGAGGGTGTATGGGATTGAAATTATAAATTGTTGATGATCAGCCCCTTCCCCGGCCCGAACTCACACCCACAACACACCAATCAAAACACTAAGAGGATTGATACACTGGTGTTATATTGAAAGGAAGTAAACTGAATACACAATTTTACAATCGAGATACCCTACTCTATTTATACTAATTACATACTAACTACTTAATAAAGGAATGTGCACCACTTATTCCTACTAAACAAGCTAGATGGGGTACTATCTTACAATGTGATGTTATTAAATAAACATTCAACCCGGTCCGTACAAACAACAAACACCAAAAGAAAGATGGCCGGGTTGTTAACATGTTGTAGTGTTTTTTCATTCATTTCTCTTTTCTCTGTTGATTAACTAACTTCATAACCCAAGATGGTTTTCCCAACACGAACATAAGACATCCTAAACCTACGCCAAGTACAACCCCACAACCATATCCCATAACAACAGATTGCCATGTAAATCCACTAAAAAAGGTCGAAGAATCTTCATCTTGCGGTGACAATGGTAGAGTTGGCACTTCTTTGTTTCCACATCTCAGCAAAGGAAATCCACACAATGCACGGTTTTCTTGGTATGAATTGTTGTCGAATGTATTAAATTGTCCTCCTTGAGGAATAGTTCCCGAGAGTTGATTGCTTGAAACATTGAATGCAGCCAAAAATGTTAGGCTAGTAAGCTCTGAAGGAATCTTTCCTTTAAGTTGGTTTGAAGAGAGATCTAGAGACTCGAGTTTTGACAAGTTTCTAAGCATGGCAGGGATCTGTCCTTTAAGATGGTTGTGAGAAAGATTGAGATATCGAAGAGAGTTAAGCATTCCAATGTTGCTTGGAATCTCTCCTTCAAATTTGTTGTCTGAAAGGTCTACAGCCGTCAATATAGTGAGAATTCTTTCAAATTTTAATTCCCTTCCTTTCACAATTAGCTCGAGTCTATCTTGGTAAATTTCTCTATATTGGTAAAATTCGTTCGAACCCATGTATAATTTCACCGGGGGTCTTCCATCAATATCCATCATCCCTTGGAATTTCTCAAAATACTTTGAGGGCAAAAGACCGGTAAACAAGTTTCTAGAGAGATCAAGGATTCGTAATTTAATAAAGGGATCAGTTTCACTGCTTGATGTTTCGATTGCATCATAGAGCCTATTAGATTTTAGAACAAGAACTTGTAGCTGTGGAAGAGATGCAAGCCAAGAGGGAAACGTGTCGCTTATCATGTTTTTTCCAAGATCAAGAACTTCTAGAAGTCTACAATTCACCAGGCTTCTTGGCACCAACCCTTGTAATCGATTGTCATTGAGGTTTAGGCTAGTCAATCTACTACCGTTCTTGAAACAGTCGGGGATCTCACCGGTGATGTTATTATCTGACACATGAAAAATTTCTATGGAATTCGAATGGCAGATCGAAGAAGGTATATGACCTGAGAAATAATTATCACTTGCTGAGAATGACTCGATTAATTCACCAACTTGTGGTAAAGAACCAGAGAGCCTGTTCCTACCAACCAAGAAGCTTCTAATTTTACTTAAGTTGGTGTCTTTAGGAAAGGTTCCTGTGAGATTATTTGAGTACAAGTACAACCTGTCAAGCCTAGTGAAGTTTCTGAACGATGCTGGGATTGAACCAGTGAGAAAATTATTAAAAATTTGGAGGTCCATGAGAGCGGATGCACCTACAAGTTCTGCTGGGATTGTACCCGAAAGTTTATTATTGTATAGATAGAAGAAATACATACTAGTTAAGTTTCCTAAAGAAGACGGGATTTCCCCAGTGAGATTGTTAGACGAAAAGTCAAGATTCTGTAGCTTCCTAGTTGGCAGCATCCCAATTTCTTTTGGTATTGATCCAGAAAGGTTATTTTGAAATAGGTAAATGTGAACTAAGTTGGTTAAGTTACCTATCGTATACGGGATATTACCAGTAAGTCTATTCGACTGCAAATATAGGAGTTCTAAAGATCTTAGGTTTCCTATCTCCAAAGGAATCACTCCTGAGAAGTCGTTGAGAGACAAGGTAAGAACTCTTAGTTGGGAAACATTGGACAAACCGGAAGGAAGAGGCCCAAAGAGTGAATTATTATGAAGATCCAACTCTTGAAGATAACCTAATGACCCAAAATTAAGATTCAAAAGATTACCTTTTAGGCCAAGACTTCCAAGACTAATATGGGTCACTTCACTTTTCGATAAATATCCGTTTCTACAAGTTACCCCAATCCAGCTTTGGCAAAGATTATTGTCTTTAGCCCAAGATACGAGAGCTGATTGGCTTTGTCCGTCAAGGCTTGCTTTCCATTCTAAAAGGGCTGATGTTTCGTTTTGTGCTTGTACAAAGCCAACTTTTGCATGACTAAGTACGAAAACGATGAACATAATCATCCTTGGAGATACAACTGACATATGGGATAGCACCGATCTCATGCTGCAGTGGGTAGCAGGGAAGCAAGTATGGTGATATTGAATTATAATAAAAACTATACATTCAAATGACATATTTGTAGAAACACTGAGCCAAAAGACTAATTGAATAAAGAGAAAATTTGAAAAAGGCACAAAAAGTAATCGTGTGGTCATCATCTAGTAAAAAAAACACGTCTTCTTAATAAAATGGTCATATGCGATTGTGCGAATGTGCGACACGTGTCCACTTATTTAATATTAAATTACATTGTTAGTTAGGTGTTTTCAAATATATTCTCCTTTTTGTCTTATTACAAGAGTATTAAAAATGCCAAAATAACCTCTTTTTAATGTGCAACACGTGTCCATTAAATGTGCGAATGTACTACCAAGTTGTGCGACTCGTATTTTTTTTACCATCATCATCAACAGCTTTGGCGACAACCATATATTCCGGCGACACTCATATTTTCATACCTCAACCTCTTTTTTATATGAACCGTTTGGTACGGTTGGGCTAATTGGGTACAAATTCCTATTACTTTTTTTCCACATTGACTTGACTAAGACCATCAAGACTTTTGGTTGTCCCAAATATTCTCCTCCAATCTTCCATTGCCCATTTCAAACGTCATAACTAATAAGGAGACTTGGAAACTTTCGGGGGTGTTTGTTTCGGCTTATTAAACGTAAGCCTATTTGAGCTTATTTTTATAAGCAACAATTTTGTGGTTTATTTTGAGACTTGTCGGCTTATACTATAAGTTTATTATGATATGATAAAAATTTGGGCAAAACCCAAAAGAAAAATATTAAAGACGAACCAAAGAAAATAAAAATATATAGAGAGAGGGTTCTTTTTATTATGTGCGTGAGAATGAAAATTATACAAACAAGAGGTTTTTATTTATTTATAAAGAGTAGAAACAAATTAAAGAAACAATGGAGATCGAGTCTCGTCCTGGTCTAAACCCACGCGATTCAAGCGCGTGCCAGAGTGACTTCATCTATCTATATATATATATATATATATATATATATATATATATATATATATATATAAAGAATGAGTTCCCCTATATATTGAATGTGAGCATTAATGTCATAAGTCAAGAAACTTAAATATGTAGTTTAAGCTAATGAATTTAATCCATGTGGAGCTTATTTTGAAGGTTTTAAGAGCTTTTAAGGTTAAATGTCTAAACCCTTGCCTTGCTTATTGTTATGAAGCATTAATTTGCTCTTACATTCATTAAAGGCTGAATACCAAACGTCTCCACCATTAATGTCATTCGCTCCATATTTTCATTCAATGTCAAGCAATTTCTTCATCACACACAGCTTATAAATGACCAAAAAAAAATAATGCAAATCACCAAGCCACACCACCGGTAACTACTGTTTAGGTTCAACCATATTTTCTTTAATGTCTATGCATGTGTATGCTTTCACTAATGATGTATGTAGGTATGGAGTTTGCAATTATAAAGCACATGTATTGGTATACGTGATGCCTCACCTACAACGATAATATATTGAAAAAGGCTTTGCTGTACGTAACTTCTAAACATCAACATAACTAATAACATCTTTACATTAAAGATTTGAAGAAATTGAATACTGATCTTTTCTTTTAATTTCCCAGGCTGCTAGAAGTCAAAATTGGTTGCCAGCTAAAGCTACATTAGCATGCTGTGGATACCCAAGATCGAGGCCCAAAGCCAAAAGGCATGTATGCTGATGAATTGCTCTTTGTATCTTTGCTAATCCCTTCCGAAAATCTCTCATGTTTGAAAAGAAGCGCGTCTTCTCCCCATAGTTTACGATCATCATGATGTGCTAAAATTGGAATATGCAGAATAGCCTTCTACGGTTCTTTTTGTTTTGTAGCAGAAAAGGTCCGAGTATTGTATTGGTGATCGGTTTCATCATAACGACAATTAAGAAGAAGAAGGAGAAATAAAGTTTGGTGGGACGGGTCTGCGTGGGGCTGCGGTTCAGGAATAGTAGAAAATTAGGGTTGTGTTTTAAATGAATTAGGGTAAGAAGTTTTCTATAGTGAGATTTGAGTTTTTTATGAGTCCATCGTGATTTAAAAAATTAATTAACAAAGTACGTACATTTAAAAATAATTAAGATAATGTTGAACTATTAAAGAAAATCATTAAAACTCATGGAAGTTTTCATACCAGCCATCGTTCTCATCTCATTCTCGCATATACTCATTTCTTTCATCCTCTTCGTCCTGCTGACTCTTCCATTAGTTGTGGTGATGATGTACAACGTGATTCTCACGTCATCACTCGGAGAATTTTATGTATTCTTTTGATGATTCAGAAATCACCACGATTTCGTCGATCACGTAAGGGAACACAATAAACAAACAACAACTTGTTGACCGCTACCATAACAACTACGTAGTACTTCGTAATGCGATCAACGAAATCCAATACCATATATAACTACCTAAGGAATAATATGAATACTTTTGTTATCGCAATGTTCATACGGAATTATCCTACGTTTTCATTTACAAAGGAAGTCAATCAAACTAACTTTGAAATATATTGTTAATCGAAATATTACATTTTCTTTTGTTTTTTTCCTCTAGTGATGATGTCGGAATTAGGCCGTGCATCGTGATTGTCACTGATGACGGAAGTCGCGTCTCGCGCGGCAATGACACAGACTGGCAGGCGTAGGAGATGATAATATCGAGATGAAGACCATGGCTTACTGTTATTTATTGATTATTCCTTTCTCAAGTTTTAATGAAAAATCGACATAAACATAAAGATCATGAAGCGGACGATGTTTTGGTTTGTTGTTAAAAGACTCATATTTATTTCATTAGATTTTCATGATTTAAAAAAAAATAATTATTTATTTAAATAGTTTTAGAAGTACATACTTTGTTAAATAATTTTTAAAAATACTATAGTCCTCCAAAAAACTCGAGATTTTTTGGGTTTGTGTTGGACTTATTGGTTAAGTTAGAGTGTGTGTGTGTTTTTTGGTTCCTGTTTGTATATGTATGAGAGGATCAATTGGTCAAAGAAGGAGCGTTTCTTACCCTAAAGTTTAGGGGAAAACGTGTGGCTAAATAGGGTTGGTTATAAAGAGAGTTTCAATGTGTTTGATTAGAGGCTTTAATAATCGGTTACAGATTTCAAGTTATGGCCGAATTTCATGGAAGACTTTTAATGGAAATTGAAATCATACTGTGTTGAATGGAATTAAATCAAAATCAACTCCATTTGTGCTTTGTTCAAAATAACGTAAGTAATCCATCGTTGATGAAGTTGTTGGAAATATTATTTGCTTTCACATTTAATCTTTTATGTATGTAAGGAATCTCAAATATGTAATTTGTTTTGCTTTTGGTCATAAAAGGCTAAAGGTGGATGGATCATGGTTTAAAGTAAATAAAACAGTGGTTTTAGAGCACTAGGTGTAGATGGGAAGGCTTGCCTCCCCATTCGGGTCCCACACCTGCCACATCACCAAACACCTCAACTTCAACTAACTACAACATACACCCCTCACCAAACAACAAACCTCAACTTCCCCATTAGGGCCCACCTCTTACACATTTATTTTTTTATTCATTTTTCAATCAAATTAAATTTATTTCATTCAAAACAAAAATAACTAAAATTAAAATTTTATGCTTATATTTTGAAAAAATTTAAGATGCTAAAAAAAAAAAAAAAAAAAAGGACCAAAACTGTAAATATTGATAAGAAAACTACAAGGACTAAAACTGCAAATAAACTAAACCATAAGGACAAGTTTAGATGCTGTCATTTTGATAAGAAAAACAAGGACCAAAATTATAAATGTTGTCTTCTTCTTCAAAATCAAAACCTGCAAACACAAGATATAAAACCCGAAAAAAAAAAAAAAAAAATATGCTACCATTTTGTCAGTGGTTTTGCTTCGCCGTGGCCACGGGGAGGTGACCAACAACGAGCAACGGCGAAGGGCATTTGGTGTGGCAGCGAGCAACGGCTCGCCGTTGAGCTTGCCAACTCAGACGGCGAGGGAGAACGGCAACATTACACCTTGTGCTCTTATGGACTATATTTGGGATGTGTATAGTAGAGGAACAGTTCCTTAGTTTTGAGTAAATCGAATCACAACCATTTAGCAATTTTCTCTATTTTTTATTGTTACTATTTGCACTCAATTATCACAATGTTGCAAAGTAGATGGAACTTACAGTACTTTGTCTATCATATATGTCTAACTTTATAAAAGTAAAGAGTTTTGGTGGAAATTGTCTAATGGAGTAGTAACAAAAAACTTATGTAACCTGCTCACTTCCATTTAATCCAACTGATAAGAGAACCGCTCTTACATATTACATTGATGGTGCATGAAAGATGCATAGAGTGAGTAAAGGTGCACCAGAGCAGGTAACTAAGCACTTCCTGAATCCCAAGCTCTTTTAAATGCCAAAAAGCATAAGTTGATTTATAGTTGATGCTATCTCTTTGATCATTTTTATGAACTTCTAGATTTTAAATCTAGCAAAGAACAAGTCAGAGATTGAAAATAGGGTACACTCCATTATTGACAAATTTGCTGAACGTGGACTTCGATCTCTTGGAGTAGCTCGGCAGGTATGAAATAGACATCTAAATACACAAGTTCTTGATAATTGTTTGAATTAAATTTTTGATGTATGGTTTTCATTTACACACACCAAGTACCTGCTAATAGTAAAGACAATATTGTTTAGTTTTCGTCGGTCATCAACATTTTTTGAAAAGTTATCATTTTGACATTCTAAGTATTACACGTAAATTAATTTGCGTTGAACAAATAACTGAGTTACAAAAAAATATATATATGAGACAAGTTTGAAATTTGTCATCTATGATTTATGGGGCCTTTGTGCACATGGTTAGTTTTCTTTGTTTGGCTAAAACTGAAAGGGTTTTTCTAACATGTGCCTAGGGCACATGTTAAGTACACAAAAAATACTATAGGACCCATGAAAAAGGACATACAAAAGTACAATTGTCTGTACTTTTGCGTGGGTCCATGAGTACTTTTATGTACTTTTTGTTGTGCTTAACATGTGCCCTAGGGCACATGTTAGAAAAACCCAAACCGAAAACTAGCATAACCCAATGTTGTTGACCCTTAAAAGCTAGCTAAAAAACGAATAAGCTTTTAGTTGAATGTATTAAATATTAATAATTATAGTAATGTATACTGTGCTCATGAGATAAAAAAAAATGTTTATTTCGGGAGTAATGGACAAGGGAATAAAAGATATATGAATATAAGCAGAATTTGTATTCACAATTTATGTTTTGTAATCTTACTAATATTCATGATGTACGTAGTTTGTTTAATTTATAGAAATAAACCAATAAGATACAAGTATTGTAAATGTATATATTTGTAAGAATTTTAAGCATATGAATTAACATGTGTGCTATTCGATGAAATTTGGAGAACATGGGACTAAACAATTGACAACTATATTTACAGTATGTCATAGAACTTGATCTAAGAATATTGTGACATATACATTAGTTTGTGTATATAGACGGAGCAAGAAAATGATGAATCATGGTAGAACGTTGACTCCTTCAATATGTGATTTAAGTATAAATATAAGACATATAACTAATTAATTGAAACATCACATTATATCAATACATAAATATATGTGTAAACCTTCTTTTAACCGATAGTAGAACCAAATCACCAATCACAAAGAAACAATGTGAATACCTTTAACAAGAGTTAAATGATCAAGACCGTGAGTGGATTAATAAGATAATGATGAAGTTTTAATTTTTAAATAAGATATGAAAAGATACATTCTCAAGAATAAACGCATACAATCATGCAATTTAAAAGATCCTGAAACATTCATCAAATACTCTACTACTCAATAGAATCACCATAAAAAAGTCAATATTTTATATAACGTGGACTAATATTGGGCGTAGTCTATTCTACAAACACACTTGAAATTAGAGGTGTGCATAGTTTAGGTAATAACTGAATAAATCGAATGTGAACCGAATCAACAAAATCAAACCGAACTTATAATCTAATTCGGTTCTCGGTTTGAATATGCTTTTGCTTATTTGAATCGACAACCGGATTTATATAAATATGTATTTTGTTATATATTTATATATATAAAAAAAACCATTACAATTTGTTACTTTGAAAATGGGCTTAAATGTTACCCGAAATTTATTTTTTTGATACACAATGGATATCACTTGGTATAATGAGATATTTTGGATTTATAAATTATAATAACAAATTAAAAATTTTAAGATTTTCTTCTCGAGAGATTAGTTTTGCTTCTCCAAACAAAAAATATTGCGTTTTTAGGGATATGTTGTTAGATATGTAATGTTATGTGGAAATGATTATGGTTTTAAAATGTGCCTTTATATTTTGTGTTATAGGTTCCGGAGAAGCGAGAAGCGGAAGTTGAGTTCAAGGAAGCCTTTTGTAGTTTTTCACTTTTTAGTTCATTTGATTGTTTTATTACATTGTTAACCTTTGATGTATTTATATTGTTAGTCCTTTATTTACTTTTTAAAATTTTATGTAACTTATACCGCTATTAGTATTTCCTAAGATTGTCACATGAAAATTAATATTTGAAGTATTGGACAAAATCTTACTTAAAATAAGACCTCAAAGAATTAATTGCCGTTTCAAGTTGTAAGTTATGTAACTTTGTTGAGATGTATTGTCTATCACAATGTAACAGACTATAATGAGTAAACCGATGCATTTAAATATTGTATACAAAAGAAATCAACACATCAACATAATCCGAACACTTTTTACCCGACATACAAGTATGATTTAATCATGGTGAACAAAGCCCGTGCATCACACGGGCCTCCCCAAACCATGGTAGTCTTTCTCTGTTGTATTTTATCTTTTGTCCGTTTGTGCTTCATCTGATCAATTATCCCTTCTCGAGATGGAATAAGTATCATTATGTTTGACATGATTAGTATTTTTACGTAACTCAAAAGTGTGATTGAATTTAAATATATCACTTTCCTAAATTTTATTTAAAATTCTTTGTGCAGAGTATCAGGATGGAAGGATGATCAAACCGAGAAACCTCAAAGCTGAGAATCCTTGAGCAAGCAAATAAAACGTGCACTTGCCACTTACAACAACGTGTACGAATGGTTAAACGCATCTTTGAGTATCTTTCATATGAGACATTTTTATTTGTAAAATATTATTAAAAAGAATTTTTAATTTAACACTTTAAGTTTCGCGACTAATGTTAAAACACCTATTTAACTGTTGCGAGACTGATGCTACTTCATTGTAATCGAAGCCCGTGCATCGCACGGGCTATGCTGTCTCGTCTATATAAACTATAGAGTATAAATTTGCATGTATTTATTTATGTATGTAGTAATTTTTAACGTGGCACGCTTTCTACTTAAAACGGATAGCAGTCTAGCCATCTCCCCTCGATCGATTTATTTGGATATATTTTTATAACCAAAATTAATATTAGGGTAACCTTATCGTCTTATGGGCCAATCAACTATTCAAGGCCCGACAAAACTTTTCATATCATGTCAAAGTGGATGGAACTCATAATATAATGAGGAGTGGAGCCATTGACTTATGTATCTGGGTGAAGGACATGGATTCTTGTTGGTATCTTGTTGCGTGACTTGTGTCGTCGAGCTTAAAAAGATTGGACACATTTTTCGGTTAATTTCGACTTAACTACAGTAAAATATTGTCTAAAAAGTCTTTTTTTTCTTTTATTAAATTGGCCAACTAACAATGTAATACTCATTAAATACTTATCACATGTGTCATTTTTTTTTAACGGCGGGTTAGTTGTTAGATGTTAGTTGTTAGCTCGAGTTAGTGTCGCATCCTTGGGCAGAGATACCAACCGCAAGCCTCTCCTTAAGGGATAACCCCACTCCTATTCTCGATTCGCCTGATATCATTAGAGCTTGTGGTTCCCAAGTGAGGACTTCCCGGTCGGTCACCCAAACCGGTACTACTCTCACTTGGGCTCGCTTAATTACTTGAGCCTGATATCATCACATGTGTCATTTGCTAATTTGTTTTTGTGTCTCTCCTAAAGTTCCTAGCATCAGGAGTTGTAGAACAACAATTAACATTGCAAAGTCCACAAAGAGGCCAACTTGAGTTAAGTTGAGTTGAGTTGAGAATAAAACAGATTGGCAAATAACACATATGATGACTATTCAATGAATATATTTCATTGCTAGTTAGCCAATTTAATACGGTAACAATTTACTAAATAGAAAGAAGATTCTTAGCCAATGTTCTACTTTAGCTAACTCGAGATTAACCAAAGAATTTATCACATTTTCATCAATTTGCGTCATCAAATTTTTTCCAGCCAAGTTAAAGTTGCATTATAAAGAAAATAACACCAATGTCGGAGGTTGCACATACAAAAAAAATGATGCCTTTTGAAAATTTACCAAAATTGGGTGTGGCATGTGCCACACCTGACATCCATGTAGGTCCGTCCATGAGCATATTATTAGTGCATAGTGGTGTTGAGCTAGATTTGTATGTGTTGTTGGTTTTTCATTGTTTACCCGATAAGGTTTAGCAGTAGTCTAGGCAATTTGTTTCGCGTTGGAAAAAATGTAAATTGGATGAGAAATGTTTAGAGGGAAATATAAGGAATTATGAAGTTTGATTAAGAGGTTCACTCGTCTTTGTGTTTTATGGTGTGGTTAGCGCAAAGCATTTTGAAGCACTTATCGTTAACCGTTTATGAAAAGTTTGTTGACAACAAGCAGTAAGAACTAGCAGCAATATTTTAACGTCACAAAAACAAACATGACAATTTTAATTTACTTAATTTTACACAATAACATATCATCTTTTAGTTACAACTATTTTATCGGACATGTTTATAAACAAATAATTACTGTAATTGTTATTGCTTAGGCTTCACGTGTTAGCATTCCAGCTTTCATAGTCTTCATAGATAATATGGGACATTTTTACGACTTTGTGGTCAACCAAGCCTTAAGACCAACCACTTACGAGCTAAGCTACTTAAAACCAAACCTAAAACCAAACTCTTAGGGGGCGTTTGGTTCGCCGTAATCTGACGTAATTGGATGTAATTGTAATTTGATTACATTATGTAGGCCGTTTGTTTCGCAGAATGGAGAGAATTGTAATTCAGATTACATTACGTATGCTGTTTGGTTTGCGTTGTAATTGTAATTCAGCTATTACAACTACATCAAAGGAGGGAATTCAGATTACATAAGATGTTGGATGGAAAGTTTTGAATTACGTTGTAATTCAGAATTATTATTATTATTATTATTATTATTATTATTATTATTATTATTATTATTATTATTATATATAATAATAATAATAATAATAATAATATTTATATAATAATAAAAAATAATATTATAATAATAACCATATAATAATAATAATTATTATTATAATAATAAATATTTATTATTATAATAGTAATATAATAATAGTAATAAAAATATAATAACAATATATTAATAATATAATAATAATAATAATAATAATAATAAATAATAAATATTTAATATAAATATTAAAATAATAATATTTATTATTATTATTATTATTTATTTTAATTATAATATTATTAGAATAATAATAATAATAATAATAATAATATTTTTATTATTTTCATTATTTTAATAATAATAATGTTATTATTATTTTTTTACTATTTTAATAATAATAATAATAATAATAATAATAATAAATTATTAATATTAATATTATTAATTATATTATTTATTTTTAATATTATTTATTATTATTATTATTAAGTTTTTTTTTTTAATTACAATTACATTGAGATCCAACTAAACAAAGTGACAGAATACATCAATTACAATTCAACACATTACAATTACAACAAATTACAACTATTTGACTTACAATTCATTCAAATTACAATTCCTTTGACAGATTACAATCCTTTCAAAACATACTGCGAACCTAACGCAACCTTAGCTCAACCCCTAATCATGCATTTCTTCTAGTTACAACTCACAAATCAAGTCATGACCACACATATCCCACTAGCAATTTGGCTGAGCATAATAGACTGGGACCGGAGCGAACCACGAAACCGGATCGGATCAATCATATTTCGGTCCAGCCTCGGTTTATTCCGGTCCGGTTCGGTCTTGGTCGCTTCGGTCTTACACACAACTGACTATTATGCTTTGTTACCGAATCGGATCAGAGAACCAGACCAGACCGACCCGGATATGGACCGAACAATCGAACATAATAAAAGTTATACATCAATCTAACTATCAACGGCAACATAGCAATAATAGCACGTATGTGTAAGAACATAACGAATCTATCAGTGACATAGTCATGTACATGTACGCACATGTATGTAACATCACCTATGCCTAAAACCAATGGCGGACCTATGTAAGGGTAGGGGAGGGTCCCGCCCCTCCCCCCTGCCCCAACAAATAAATAAATTTGCGGCACCTAGTGTAAATATTATAAGTTTTAGAGGTAATTTAGTTGAGGTTGCAAACAAATCTCCGATTCGGCCCTCTAAAATAAATTCGGCCTTGCCTAAAACAAACATGCTACTTTCATAACGTAATATATTACAAAGTTACTTTCGATCTTTTAGATGGCTTTAAATGAAAAGACAACCCACACATATAAACTCCAATGTTTAAAAAAATAATAATAATAAATAAATAAATAAATAAATAAATAAATAAATAATAATAATAATAATAATAATAATTAAAAAAAAAAAAAAAAAAAAAAAAAAAAAAAAAAAAAAAAACTGTTGGATGGGGTGTTTGGGATTGCTTATCAAATATGTCAAATGTTCATAACTTCATATTATGTCAATATGATTACTAGTTATAATGCCCGCGCACGCGCGGAGTTTTTTCTAATTTTTTAAATAATGAATTTTTATATATTAAAAAACAAATAATTTAATTTTTTTTTGTTTTATTTATGTTTTTTTAATTTTGTATTATACGAAGAAGAGAGTGAAATAAAGTATCTATTAGTGAAAACACATGGAAATATTCAGAGTTTTATTTCATACATGTTAGTTACAAAATCTCCATCGAAACTTAAATGTACACAGGTGGAAGAGTTCGTGAGCCTCCCTTTCTTTCCCATCAATTCTACTTTCATATCTTGCAAGGAGTTGACTAACCTAAATCAAATCACAAACAACCTCATTATAGAAGATAAGAGATGACAAAATATTATTCAACTAAAGACTTCTTATTTTAAATACAAATAAGAATGAACTGAAAAATAAAACCTTGAAAATCTAATTCATATCTTATCTTACATAGAGATAAGTGGCAATTTATTTAATTGGCAATATATAAATTAGGACTTCACTATGAATTTTCTCACTCTCATCAATTTCTTGGGTCAACATTATCTAAATATTATAAGGAGTGTTCTAGGTTGACTGCAGGCCAAATATAAGATCAGAACCTTGTTCAATGTTATTAAGACCACTTTACATACTATGTAGAAAGAGCTATAGGACATTGATTGCACGGGTCAATTCTATGATAGTAATACCACTCAACTCTGTTATTGCTCTAACGGCTTAACGGCTTCACAATTGACCATCTATGCTTTGTGGCGGAGATAGACAACCTTCCAAATAGCCATAAAATGGGCAGTCCTAGTTTGACTGTTCATGCCCGACTCCCTTAGTAACTTGTAAACAATATTTTTTATAAATGTGTTGGTAATTCAAATCTTTCCCAAGAAGCAACAAAGCTTCTTTTCCACACACACACAAAACGATTTTCAGGAAAAGCAATTTCGCAAAAAATAGAAGTACCTAGCTGGTGTACCAGATCAGCAAGCGTTGGGCCAAAGGTGAACGAACAATGCCCTTTGTCAAGCTGGTAATTAATTTGCTCATAGCTAAGCGAGCGTTTTGTCTTATCTGCAAATAGATCAACTTTGTATGTATGAGTACTAACATTCCTTACATCTACATAAAAGTTAGATGAATCCAAATGATAACCAAGGATAATAACAATATTCCAGGATGAAATTTAATAGATCCTTAAGTGAGATCCCATTTCTAATAGACTGCTTGAAACTCATCTCATAGGAACTCCTACATCACATAGTTAACAAACAACTCAATACATTCAAAAGCTTTGTGACATAAATATCACAGCAACATTGTGCTACGTGACAAAAAATGTTTATGACATGCACACGGGAAAATGTTAGGCTAAAAAATCCTATACAAATTTGCATCACTTGGTGAGTCCTAAACATAAAAGATTTAGTATACTTGATGAATATGTGACTATTGTATTTAACAAATATCGCAATTGTATAATAAGATGGAATCCTATTTTAAAATAAGCTTATTTAATGAAGAGGGCTTGAATTTTTAGCAAAATAAGTTTGAGCTCCTATAAACTATGTTCTTCCTAACATTGTCAGTCATAATGAAAGGATTTTCATCCCATTGTCTTTTTACTTCCTAAACAATTACACACAATCACTGTTTAGTAAAAAAAAAATGCAAAATTGTGTACAATATCCTTGGCCAAAAAGACTACCAAATACCGACTGTTTGACCATCAAGAAGTAAATGGGTGAAAACTATCACCTCTAGATATGTGAATGCAAGTAGTAGAATGCATATATTCAAGTTTTGACTTTAAAGAAACACACCCTTTGTAAACTAATACCAGCACCAGCAACATACATATCAAATTTCCTGATAGGAATCCAAATACTCTAAATTCAAAGATCACCTAAGCCCATAATACAACTGCCATCTGTAAGTACTACAATGTATACCTGAATAATTGGTTTACATAAAAACTTAGTTAATCAGCAATGGGCACATTCAGATGAATATGTGGAAATTAAGTATAAAGGGGTATTTAGATTTGAAATTTTGAACATGTCAACTTAATATCATTTTTTAGTGTTTGGATAAACATATCTGAGTTCTCAATTAACCAGTAAAAACATTGCTACATTTAAAAAAGGATCACAAAATACATATAAACAAAATAATTTTGTTTTTTATAAGGAAACAATGTAATTGTTAGTGTTTCTTTTTTCTGGAAGAGTGTATATAAACTCAAGACTTTCTTGCAAACTTAAAATCCTATTTTCAAGATAAGAAACTTGGAACTTCTAAGCTTTATGTTGCAATATGTGGTAGTAGATGATCCTATTGACACTGAACTAAACACTAAATATTATTTTTATGACTAAGTCGCAGTGAAAGTAATAGATTCCTATAAAGAAACACTGAAAGCACCACGAGAAACATCTTCGTTTGTATAAATCTTCATCTAAGTTAAAAGAAATACAACACATTAGAAACTTCAACAATAATAAGGAATTCGTAAGACTCAGAATCCTTAAGCTAACAATAAAGAACACCTAGTTGTGGTGGCTGACCGTGAGCATGAGTTCGTACATTTTGATAAACCTCAAGGCATTTTGATAAACTTCAACCCGACCCTAAAAATGTAGCAGAAGCAAAAATTAACCAAATAATATTGGCCATTCAATAAATATATAACAATCAAATTCATTTAGTTGGCCCCATAAACCATACTAACTATCCCCATCTTTCATGTACTTCCAAACATACTCTTTTAAACAAATGGTGGATAGTGTGACAAATGAACTTCACATGAAAAATCGCTCAAATCTGTCAAATATGAGACCATTTCATCATTTACAAAATTTCAGTGTTTTCTTCAATTTAAACATGGGACAAATATGTGAAGCCAAAACATAGATAGAAGATAAAATACCTTTGTTTCAGTTTAGAAGAAAGAGCCATGCAATAGGAGGCACCTCAATCGGGTCTTTCAGACACTCCCGCGCATGATACATCTTTTAAGTCAGTTATGGTGATCTGCTCGTAACCTAAACAAACCAAATAAATCAAATACCTAAAATATGGTTTTTTTTTTTTTTTTTTTTTTTTTTTTTTTTTTTTTTTTTTAATGTAAGAGGAAGCTATGCTTCCAATAGAATAGATACTAAAATCAACATATAAGAACCTTACAATAAGTCTATGAAATGTTGGTGATCACATTTATTTAATCTATTGATCATCAAGCTAATGTGCATATTCCAAAATTATTTTTTCTTAATTGTATGTAGTAGTTGCGTTGGTATAGCATGGATACATTTTGTGTTGTTATTATGTTGTACATATGATATAAGTATGGAGCAGTTCGATTTTTTCGGTTTGGGGTTTTTACACAAAGCCAAAACCGACCACAACATTCAATTTTAATGAAAACCAAAATACACTAATGAAATAAATAAATTATTATGTACAACATTATCATATACAATTTAATTCAAACCTTTTCCTTGAAGTAATTTAAGGAGTCCCAAATACCCCTTAAATCAGCTATAAGACACTTCCAAATACCCCTAAACTCAGCTATTAGAAATAGTCGCAAACCCAAACACCTTTTAAGCCCCCTAATAAGCAATCCCATACACACCATAAATGTTAGGCATTTACTTAAGAGCCCTTTAACTAAAAATTTTATTCTTAAACCACAACATAACCATTAAATAATCCTTTGGGCATACACACAACTTTCCAACTCAAATTCTCGAATGCAAGTCACGAATTAGAAACATTATTGGAACCTACCACCAACAAATAGTGTGAATGCACCGCCCCCAAACTCAACCCATAAACCAACCCTGTACATAGTAGCCTGAATGGGTACCTAATATGTTTAGAATTAATTACCCAAGAAAATTATCATCATATTTTCAAAATAAAAAGCTTAAGATCAAGAACATCTCGAACATTGTAGTGACTGAAAATTCGAAGGCTCACTTGAATGCCACATCTCCACAATGCTTTGCAACATCATCAAATGACTGTTCTTTTCTCCTTGGATGTCCTATCCTTGACCTAAAGTTACAGTTTATTGATGTCATGCGAAAAACATAAATCATATAAAAAACATAATTTATGAGAAATAATAAAAGTGTTGTCAGTACTCATAATCCATGAATAATAAAAAGCATTTCACCTTCCTCTGCATCAAAGTTAGCTGCTTTCACTCTCTGAGCTCTTTCATTTCTTCCACTATCCCGAATAACAATAGATTAAAAACTAAGCATAACTTAAGTACATGTAAATAATTGAAAAAATAGATGATGTGCACCTGAACACACTCGTTGATTGCATCCGGCATACTTGCGCATATTTCAGTGTCGGGTTCCTATATGCAAAAATTTAGTAAATAATGGAAACACCCAGAAATAAGGAGAGGGAAAATGACAAAATTAACCTTGTATAACGCCTTTATTAGATCTGGTATAATATAGTCAGACAATTGGTTTTACATAGGACTCTTTGCGACCCTGGGACTGCCCTTCTCTACGGCTAATTTTGCTCAACGAAGTAACTCAGGCATAGCTACAGGTAAAAAAAAGTCAAATGCTAAGAACATCATATTTAACTAATTTTAAGTTTATTCGAGAAGAATTAGTACCTGAAACTGCATCATTCCTAACTTCTTTGAAAATAAAATTTAAGAAGCGGCACTAACTTTTTTTTTAAGCGGCACTAATTTTATGCAACCTGTTCATTTATTTAGATTTTATACTTGGAAAGTTCCTTATGGAGTCTCAAACGACACCGCCGTCAAATACAAAGAATATAGGTGCTTAATACATCATGGCCACCAGTAGATTTATTTTTTATTTATTTTATTTATTTATTTATTTATTTAATAAATCACATAAAGCACTACAATTTCCAATCCATACTTAACCTTGAGCTATCTCCTCCATTTACCTACTAATCACGTAGTTTACTAATTGGGTAGTGAGTAGTTAAAATTCTAAGATATATATGCTTAAGAGTAACCTCGTAAACTCATTGATCATGAACATGCTGCCTTATCACAAAATTCTTTATACATGATGATATATGCCGATTTCGCAAACAATTTCTTTACTTTAAGTCTTCACACGCAATTGGCAAGTGTTAAGATTTAGACATAAATTAAAGTTATTATGGTTCTAATCAATTAATGATCCTCTCAATTTGCATTCTATCATAAAGTTATTTTCTGTCCAAGATATACTTCCTCTTATCCCAGGGTACAATATGAGCTAAGCACATTTGTAGCCATTTATAATAGCTGAGCGCCTTGGTGTTGCAATAGCATCAGAGGTGGGCAAAACATGCAAGTTTTGGTATGATTTGAGTTAGGTTGACCTAAATCAAATTATGCGTCAATCCTTAAATAATATTTTAATAAATAGTAGTGAGCATGTCAAATAGCTTGTGAAAATTTGAGTATTTTGTAGATGAGTTAGTTTTAACGAAATCTTCACATCCGGCTGATAAATAAGAAATAGTTAATATGCACAAATCAAATTTGTAAACTCTTAAACCAACCAAACAATTTAACACCCTTTCTTTTTTAGTCATACTTTTTACCTGTAAACCAGAAAATACAGCCCAAACCGACCAAGTGAAATAAATTGGGTTGACGTTGCCCCTGTGCCTGCCTTTCATATGTTTATATGTATATGCAAAGTTTCGATTTGGAGATAAAAACTATACCTGATGAAAAGCATATGTGTCTTTGATTCTGGAAAGATGAAATCATCATTGTCTTTAGCAACCACCTTCCTTATTGGGAAAACTGATTTTCAGAACCAAGGCAACGAAATAGCGAACTTGATATTTTTACTTGGAAATGGTAGGCATTCCTCTCATTCAATGTTGTCGTATCGGAAAGGAGTTCCTTTGTGTGTCGGGATTGCTCCCTGTTGGCAACATGAATGTGTTCCCATCATGAAAGGTGGATGTCTTATCAACCTGATAAAAAGAAAAAAATTCAAGTAAATAATCAGATGGTCACTTATTCGACAGTAACCAAATCCACAAAGAGAACGTAAACTTTTTATGAAACAAATCAAACAGTCAGTTGATTCATATTGACATAAAGGTCATCTTTTCTTACACTCATGTTAGTCCAAATTAAGAAGCAACTCCTTCACTGATTCTAACATGTTATGCAAGCAATGTTTTAAACTATATTAGCATATCACAGAACTATAGACATAGTAATGGATTATGCGGGTATAATAATAAATAGTTAACTTAAGTTCCAGCCTTAACTGGCAAAATATAACCAAGACTGCACAAAAAATCATATTAAATTAAGAGTCGTGTTGGCATGAGATTTATATAAAAAGTTAACCAAAACTGCACAGAAAAGTCAAAACAAATTCAGACGCGCTTGAACCGTTTGCAAGCATCTGTGGATTCAATGTTCTCTAAGCATTTTATAAGGTAATTTAGTGATATTGTTTTTAATTATCCAAGGTAAGCAAAACAACAAATAAATGAGTTATAAAATTTGCAAATGTTATATTGTAGTCGGTATGTATTCTATGTTAGCATAATGTATTTTCTTCTACATATCACGCAGTCAACAACTACCCGCACTTTGGACCAACAATGTACGGTAACACATCATGGGCTTGCTCTTATTGCATCAGCCCTTGTAGTCGAACTGCTAGTTGAGATTTTGCGTCAGACTTAAGGATAAAGAAAGTGGGTGCAATAGACAATTATTTGATTATTTCACATCTATATATCATACTTATAATGTTGTTTACTTTTGGTGCGCATTCTCTACATGCTATCAGCAAAAGGTGAATTTGGCAACTCTTTGGATAGTGGAAGCGATGAGCAACCTCTTGGTGTATTACCCCATCAAATTTGAGGCTCCCTTTCACAATTTTCTAAAATGATACTCGTCGGAACTCCTCAAATAGCTGCACTTTTTTTTTACATGGGTTTCCGACTCGACATTGCGAGCCGACTAATCCCACAGTGACTACCCTTTTTGGATAGCCCGAAGTTGGCGCATGTGAACCTCCGTGGCCACAAGGGGATTAATTTTCTCCCCGTTGGATTCAAACCCTTGACCTCCTCTTTCGAAAGCTTGTTGTCCAACCGTAAGTATTCTTTTACAAATAGATATAATGCTTTCTCTTGAACTTAAAAATACAAAAAATTTAATAGTAATGAGTAGCGTAATCACCATATAAGACATCTAAGCAATCCTCCTATAAGACATCTAAAATCATGGGGTGTTTAGATCTTTTTCAGTGGAACTTAATCACCATATAGAATTTAGATTGCTATCTAGTAATCTAGTATTAATGTATCATATCATAAAAGGATAATTCAGCGCACAAAAAGCTTATACTATGAAAATTGTAAAACGGTTACATTTATAAAAAATTACTCAAAACCCACCATAAAGATTTAATCATCAACAAAAAAAAAATACAAAAGACCTAAATCGGTCCATTAATCATAAGCCGATATAATTAATAAAATTAGATTCGTTCATTAAAGAGCATACCTTTGATTAATCAAACCGAGATGTTGATTTAGGTCCACATCAAAAAAGTAAATTTGTGTTTGATTGAATGCATTGATGCGGTGTGATGGGGTGTTTTTAGGTTGAGTGAATTAGTGTTTGCTAGTTTTTCTTCTTTTCTTCTTTTTGTTTTGTTGTTGAGTGAATCTGGAACTCCCGTTTCTTTTTAGTTTTACACTTTGCAACCAAAACTATAAAGTATTACATCTCAACCCATGTGTATTTTTGACTTTTTTTTCTACTTATGACGAAAAAACAAATTTTTTATTTTTTTGGTCATATAAGGAAATATTTAAGATTTCTTTTCAAAGTATTTATTTTTTAAAAAATTAAATTAATTCAATTATTTCTTAATAAGGAATGATTTGATTTTTTTTAAATGCAAAAGTCCCCACTAGGGGTTTTATTTTATTAGGAAAAAAAGATTTGTGATTGAACTGAAGACAACTTAGTGGGTGTCTATGACTAGTTAATTAAAATGCCTTTCTGCTTATTTTCAGAGCAAATAAGCCTCTTTGAGTGTCTGGATGAAATTGCTTATCCGAGTGGTTTATGCTTATCTTTAAGGCATATAAGTTAGTTTAAAAGATGTTTGCTTGAATAAGTATTCATCTGCTTGTTGCATTCTATTAAAATAGACAAACATTTCCAAATATTATACACTAAACAGCTTATCAGCTAGAAATAAGCACTTTAAAAATAAGACCTGCTTAATCAAATAAGCACTTTAACATAAGCAATCCTACACATATGTGGCAAATAAAAAATTGTAACAGCATCGAGAGGCGAAGACAGGAGGGGGCCGGATTGGCATGTCCCCCCCCTAACGAAAAAAATTCTAGTGTAGATTTTCTAAAATATTTCGATATTTTTGTAATTTGCCCCCCCCCCCTCCCCCCCCCCCCCCCCCCCCCCCCCCCCCCCCCCCCCGCCTAAAACCAATTTTGAGTGTAGTTTTATAAAAATTATCAAAATTTGCCCCTTCAACCATAAGTTTATAAAAATTAGCAAATGACACGTGTGATAACTATTTAATTAATATATTCTACTGTTAGTTGCTCAATTTAATAACAATTATAAATTAAAAAAAAATGACTTTTTAGCCAATGTTCTACTGTATTAACTAGAGATTAACGAAGAAATAACACATTTTCATCAATTGAGTATCTGAGTTTAAAAGCTTCCTTATGCTAGTAGTTAGTCATACCACTCATTAAAAAAAAAGACCATCAAGCAATGAAAGAAGTTTGCTTGTATATTAGCAGCATATTACTCGAGCATAGTCATTGTAGGGGGGTGGTCTTATGGCTATGGAGTAGACTGTAGAGGACATGGTTCTTTGTTATATTGTCATGTCAGTGAGCTTCAAAAGGTGGATACAATCTCTTCTTTTTGACCTTTACCATTTGTCTTCATCAACTAATCTTCACTTATGGTTTGTTTTAGGGGTGTGCATCGGGCCGGAACCCGACCCATCTCGACGAAGCCCGAATCCCGACAAGCTTGAAAATCCTAACCGAATCCCGATCCGAGTCTAACCTGAATCGTCCCGAAACGAAACCGATTTGTATGGTTTTTCTTTGTAATCCCGACTTCGTCCCGGCTCCCGACCCGACCCGAATCCCGACAAGCTGAAAAACCCAAACCGAGTCCCGACCCGAATATGGTAGGTTCGGGATTCGGGACGATTCGGGACGTCGGGATCGGGACGGTTTTCGGGTGTCGGTCGGGTTTTGCTTAGCCCTAGTTTGTTTTGTTTTCTAGGCTCATGAAGTAATGCCTTAAACATCAACATTATATAGTCATATGATTCATCTAAAGCTACCAAATAAGACGTATCTTTTAGGACACTCTGTGCCATGACCTATTTGGTTTTATTCTAACTTGCAATTTATTCTAACAAAGCTTGTTTATGCACACAGATATGATATAAACATAAGGGCTTTACTTGTCTTCAGCCTTAGTCCTTTTGGGACGGAACCAAACCGATACAAGCTCTCGTTAATAATATCCAACATGTTTTCGACCCTACGTGAATTTATCACAGCAACGTTCACAAAGAGTATAAGACAACAAACAGAATTATATATGCATGTAAATGACATATAGGTAACATCTTTGCTTAATACAGATCTACTATGTCCATATACGGATATTGATCGTGATTTTGCTACGATTTTAAAGTATCTTTCGGCTTTTTAGATGGGTTAAACGGAACACAAACCACATTTATCACAGTGGACATAACTGTCCTATCACAAAGAAACAACACCCAAAGAGGATAAAATGTACATTCAATAAAAATATAAATGTGTATCACGTTTCTAAGCAATTATATGTGTTTGGTTTCACTTATCCAAACTGCTTATTTGCAAGTGAAAATTAAGCCATTTAGAGGTTGTTTAGGAAATGCCTATCTGCTTACTTGTATTTGACTAAAAAGTTAGAGGGTGTTTGAGATTGCAATTATAAATGCCTATTTGTTTATTTTCGAAACAAAATAAGCTCAACTGCTTTTTTGCTTAATTTAGAGCTAAACAACACATCAAAGTGTATCAGCTTATTTTTGAAGCAGTTTACGAGAGATTTTCGTACATAAGTGCTTATCTGCTTCTTGTATAAGGACACTTAACAGATACACTTTCCCAAACACTATACAGCTTATCTTTTAAACCAGATAAGCAGTTTACTATACACAATCCCATTTTAAAACATGAACAAGCACATCTTTCACAACCCCGGAAATCAAACAAAACCACCCCATCTATCTTTATTACAGCAAAGTAACAACAACTACAAATTAAGTTCTAGATACAACAAGTAAACGAGATATATGGGTTTCACAAAAAACATCTCACAATGTGATGTTATTATACTCCGCTAAACAAACAAACATTTAATTCGCAAGTCTGTAAACAAGAAAGAAAGCATACACTTTTGTTGTTGTTAACAAACAAACACCTCAAGCAAATAACATATAATCACTAAACAACATTTTTCAAACAAGAACCACCCCTCTTTCACAACGCCCCCCCGAAATCTAACAAAAACCCAACTTTTTTCACATACAAAATACAACAACAACAAACACAAGCACTCGGGGTCCGTACAAACACACCAACAACAAGCTAGATGGGGTACTATCTTACAATGTGATGTTATTAAACAAACATTCAACCCGGTCCGTACAAACAACAAACACCAAAAGAAAGATGGCTGGGTTGTTAACATGTTGTAGTGTTTTTTCTTTCTTTTATTACATTCATTTCTCTTTTTTGTGTTCATTAACTAACTTCATAACCCAATATGGTTTTCCCAACACGAATATAAGACATCCTAACCCTACGCCAAGTACAAACCCACAACCATATCCCAGAACAACAGATTGCCATGTAAATCCGTTAAAAAAGGTTGAAGAATCTTCATGTTGCGGTGACAATGGTAGAGTTGGCACTTCTTTGTTTCCACATCTTGGCAATGGAACTCCACACAATGCGGGGTTTTCTTGGTATGAATTGTTCTCGAATGTATTAAATTGTCCTCCTTCAGGAATAGTTCCCGAGAGTTGATTGCTTGAAACATTGAATGCGGCCAAAAATGTTAGGCTAGTAAGCTCTGAAGGAATCTTTCCTGTGAGTTGGTTTGAAGAGAGATCTAGAGACTCGAGTTTTGACAAGTTTCTAAGCATGGCAGGGATCTGTCCTTTAAGATGGTTGTGAGAAAGGTTGAGATATCGAAGAGAGTTAAGCATTCGAATGTTGCTTGGAATCTCTCCTTCAAATTTGTTGTCTGAAAGGTCTACAGCCGTCAATATAGTGATAATTCTTTCAAATTTTAATTCCCTTCCTTTCACAATTAGCTCGACTCTATCTTGGTAAATTTCTCTATATTGGTAAAATTCGTTCGAACCCATGTATAATGTCGCCGGGGGTCTTCCATCAATATCCATCATCCCTTGGAATTTCTCAAAATACTTTGAGGGCAAAAGACCGGTAAACAAGTTTCTAGAGAGATCAAGGATTCGTAATTTAATAAAGGGATCAGTTTCACTGCTTGATGTTTCGATTGCATCATAGAGCCTATTAGATTTTAGAACAATAACTTGTAGCTGTGGAAGAGATGCAAGCCAAGAGGGAAACGTGTCGCTTATCATGTTTTTTCCAAGATCAAGAACTTCTAGAAGTCTACAATTCACCAGGCTTCTTGGCACTAACCCTTGTAATCGATTGTCATTGAGGTTTAGGCTAGTCAATCTACTACCGTTCTTGAAACAGTCGGGGATCTCACCGGTGATGTTATTATCTGACACATGAAAAATTTCTATGGAATTCGAATGGCAGATCGAAGAAGGTATATGACCTGAGAAATAATTATCACTTGCTGAGAATGACTCGATTAATTCACCAACTTGTGGTAAAGAACCAGAGAGCCTGTTCCTACCAACCAAGAAGCTTCTTATTTTACTTAAGTTGGTGTCTTTAGGAAAGGTTCCTGTGAGATTATTTGAGTACAAGTACAACCTGTCAAGCCTAGTGAAGTTTCTGAACGATGCTGGGATTGAACCAGTGAGAAAATTATTAAAAATTTGGAGGTCCATGAGACCGGATGCACCTACAAGTTCTGCTGGGATTGTACCCGAAAGTTTATTATTGTATAGATAGAAGAAATACATACTAGTTAAGTTTCCTAAAGAAGACGGGATTTCCCCAGTGAGATTGTTAGACGAAAAGTCAAGATTCTGTAGCTTCCTAAGCATCCCAATTTCTTTTGGTATTGATCCAGAAAGGTTATTTTGAAGTAGGTAAAGGTGAACTAAGTTGGTTAAGTTACCTATCGTATACGGGATATTACCAGTAAGCCTATTCGACCACAAATATAGGAATTCTATAGATCTTAGGTTTCCTATCTCCAAAGGAATCACTCCTGAGAAGTCGTTGAAAGACAAGTCAAGAACTATTAGTTGGGAAACATTGGACAAGCCGGAAGGAAGAGGCCCAAAGAGCGAATTATCAAAAAGATCCAAAACTTGAAGATTACCTAATGACCCAAAATTAAGATTCAAAAGACTACCTTTTAGGCGAAGACTTCTAAGACTAATATGGGTCACAACACTTTTCGATAAATTTCCGTTTGTACAATTGACCCCAATCCAGCTTTGGCAAGGATTATTGTCTTTAGACCAAGATACGAGAGCTGATTGGCTTTGTCCGTCAAGGCTTGCTTTCCATTCTAAAAGGACTGATGCTTCTTCGTTTTGTGCTTGTACACAGCCAACTTTTGCATAGCTAAGTACAAAAACGATGAACATAATCATCCTTGGAGATACAACCGACATAGGGGATAGCACCGATCTCATGCTGCAGTGAGTAGCAGGGAAGCAAGTATGGTGATATTGAATTAAAATAAAAAGTATACATTCAAATGACGTATTTGTAGAAACACTGAGCTAACCAAGAGTCCAAGACTAATTGAATAAAGGGGCCCATGCATGAGACATTTTTGTAAATGAAGATTCCCGGACCAATTCAAGATTTCTAACATAAATCCCTATATCACATTCATGAATATGTTTATGTTTATTTTTAAATAAAGAGATCCGGTAAGAAAAAAAAACTAAAATAAAAAAAATAAGAATGATGTCTATCCACATATTTCAAATAGGATCGAGAATTTTAAAAGGTGATGCATCCATTTTTGTAGATGCATCTGAAATGAGTAATTGTGATTTATTTTTAGATTTTTATTTTAATGTTTCTTCTTATATTTGATCACAACCATTTCTTTTAAAACGAAAAGTACTTTTCAAAATATTTAATAGTAATCAAAATTTCTCAACAAAATTTAACGATACTTCATGGGTCGAATTTTCAAATAAGTGGATGTCCTTGATGCCAATCTTTTAAGGATTGCATAATTGTTTGGAAATATATCCAAGTTGTCAATTTTTTCTATTAAATGTGCATAATTGGCTAATTATCTTATTTTGTCACGTCATCACTTTTACTTAATCAAATCATTTAATATACACAATAGAATAATTAGCAAGTTCTGTACATTTAATAGAAAAAAGATAAAAATGTTACGCAACATAGTAAAAAATGACAACTTGATTTTTTTTTTTTTTTTTTTTTTTAATGAAATGATTAAATATAATGTATTATACCACATCTATTTACATAGAGGTGTAATGCAAACGAACAATAAGCTGCGCCGCTAGCCCTTTTTGAATAACAAAGCCAATTCTTTTAAAAACTACGTCTGTAGATTTAGGTGTCATAATATTGTTATGCATAGCTCGTTTGACTCTGTTGAGGAGCTCCGCAGCCTCAGGTGCAATGAAACAAAAAGTATCAAATGCGAAAGGAATAAAAACATGTTGATTTTCAATGCACGTTTTCTCATGTTTTGCTACTTTGTACGAAGCAGCTTGTCCTACTGTAAAACCCCGGCTACTCAAACCAATGAGAGGAGAAACCCTTGTTAGATCCACACATGCATGTTTCCCTCCAACCCATCCAAACACCAAAACGTCTGCCGGTCTGAGTGTGGATCTTCCATCCAACGGGCCAGTCAAAAAGTTCACAGGTGCTTCTTTCTTGGCGGATATCCCAACACGCCTACAAACGTCAAAAAGGACATCCCTAACCATATCGTGTCTGTACTTGAAGCTCGGGAGCTCTTTGCAATGAACTGCGTGTTCCCTAAAGGAATCTAAACACGCCTTGCGACAAACTAGGCATATCTCATCAACTGGAATAAAGGAATCATAAGGCGATACTTTTGGATAGTACGATATTCCACCGATGACATATGTTGACCTATCCCGTCTATGGAGATAGCTAGTAGAAAATCTTGGGCATGTGGGGCTGTAATTGTTAGACCGAATATTGTGTTTCCTCTTTTGAGTTATAGATTAGTCTGGCACTTTAATGTGATTAGCAAGATTGAATACAATATTCGGTCTAACAGTAATTGAATACATTTACAATTAATTATCCCCGTAAAAAAGCATAAGCATAAATTATTTAGGCAAACATTTCTTGTTATTTTTTATAGGATGCATTACATTATATTATAATTTATGATGTTCATTTTGATTTGTAAATTATAAAATATGATGTAGTTGGGGTGAGATACTCGTAAAATTCAAATACTAACTAAAAATCAAAATCTGAAATCGAAAAACAGTGAAATCATTATTATTTGGAACGTACGATACGATAGTGAGGTTGGATATATGTAGATGAATCTTAAGCTTCTCACAGTGGTGACCTATATTGCATCATCTTTCTCTCTCTTCAAAATATACTTCATTTTGGCATTTTGTGTTTGTGAAATGTGTGTACAATATCGGTTGGATTCTCGACCGATATTGCATTTTTTCATCCGGCGATCGATTTCAACATCTCACCTCACAGTGGTAATATCGATCGGTGTAATCGATCGATCGATGGTCATGATCGATTTTTTACGGCCCATTGTGGGTAGCCTTAGCAAGATCACATCTTATCATTGGTTTTATCCAAGAGTTCTATAATTGGTACCATAGCTCATAAAAAGTACAAATGTTTTGTACTTTCTACCCCCTTTGTCCCCTGTTTATAGTATAATACAGTATTTTATCAGTTTTTATTCTGTACTTTTTATCAGTTTAATACTTTTAACTTGTTAAACTTTACTATATTTTTTATTCTGCACTTTGAATTTCGCAGTTTTATAACATAAACAAAATTATATATAAAAAAAAAGTTTGAAAAAAAAGAGGGTACAACTTGTAGATTTAAAGGTCTTTAAAACATATAATCTTGTTGTATCATTGGTCTCATGGATCTTTTACAACAACATTAAAATCAACTTTCGTGCCAAATCCAATGATTGATAGGATGTGTCACACATATTTGAAGCCACAAGATCACACCCAAGCTCTGTGCCTTCATTTAAAATGAAACATTAAGGTGTCGTTTGTTATGATGGTTTTGATTGGATTTTGGTTTATGATTTAAATTGAGAAATGCTAAATATTCCTACTAAAACATCTTACAAATTCTCCTATTGAAAGGATTCTGCTATGTGGCAGAATTGACGGTTTGAATGCAGAGAGAGAATGAGTTATAGAAAACTATATAATATTGTTGTGTGTGTAAAAAGATCTGTAAGATGAAATGATAGGAAGGTGTAACAAAGCTCTTTAAAATTTTGTAGTTTAGTTGGAGATTTGGATTTCAAATAATGCAATGGACCCACTAAAATCCAAAGATATATAGTATAGTGGGTTTTGATTATCTTTCTCTTTACACACACTCTATTTAATTTTTCTCTCTTTCTCTCTCACACATAAACATATTTTTATTTTTAACTAATACTTTTATTTTTAATTTTATTATAAAATTTATTAAATAAATATAATTTATCTTTTCAAATTTAAATCCAAATCCAAATTCTAAACCCGTGTACAAACCAAACGGGCCCATTTGGTTTATAAATTAGGAGTTTTGAAAGGTTTGAAAGATTTGGAATAGATTTGATAAATTATTAGGAGAGATAATATATATTATTATATATAAAAAAAAGTTTGATTTTTAGAGTTAAAAAAGATTTAAAAATATTATTTAGATTAAAATAGAAAAAAAAAAACGAAAAAAAAAGAAAAAAAAAGGAAGCAAACAATATTAAATCAAAATTGCGTGGCTGAATTTGTCTAAAAAAAAAGGTTGTGTGTCTGAGATACTCTTTCTGTCAGAAAACCCAATATATACAGAAATACTACCATAATATAGAGATATGGGTTTTATTAATCCCTCAACACTATTTTAAAAGTATTATACTTGTCAAATAATTTTAGAAATCATTCGAAGGCAAGAGTGCCACACCTAGGGGTGTTCACGGATCGGGTAATATCCACAATAACCGAAAACCGAAACCGAACTGAACTGAAAAAAACCGAACCGAATTCGTAACCGAACCGAATTGGTTAAAACCGAACCGAACCGAACTAAATATTTGGTTATCGGTTTGGATATGGGTTTGGCAATGAAAACCGAAAACCGAAAGTATATAAATATATATATATTTTTTTTATGTATTTATATATAAAAATAATCACTAAAAGTCTTTTTTAGTATAAATATAACATATTTAAGCTTGAAAAAAAAATTGTTCTAAAAATATGTATAATTAAATGAAAAAATAATTAAAATTTTGTAATTCGGGTTATTCGGTTCGGTTTTCGGTTATTCGGTTCGGTTTTCGGTTCGGTTGAATCAAATTTCAATTCGGTTCGGTTCGGTTTAACCCAGAAAAAAAAATAACCGAATAAACCGAATAACCCGATAACCGAACCGATGAACACCCCTAGCCACACCCCCTACCAAAATAGTTGTAACATTAGAATCGAAAAAAATTAATATAAAAATAGTTGTAACATTAGAATATAAAAAAAAGACAAAAATACATCGTTGGTCCCTAAACTTTCCACGAAACATCGCCATGCACTTTAACTTTTGAAATACGTTTCCGTGCGTCCCTCCTCAAGTTTTTTGAGGCCGATTGCGTCCTTTGACTCGTTTTCCATCGGTCAACGACGTTTTCTTCCGTTACATTTTGTTTTTAGCACAAGGGCAATACCGTCATTATGTAATACCATGAATAGCAGCTCCGTATTACTTTCACATGTCATATCCCTCTTCCCGCCCCATAAAGACATAGACGACCTCTTTTATTCGTCCCAAAACTTTCGTTACAATAATTATCACAATTGACAAACCCTCATTGCATGTTATTGTGAAATTTTTGGTAATTTCAAAACATGGATCTTACTCTATGGAAAGTAAGAAGAGATCCAGGTTATCGACTTGATGATACCATTCTTTGCAACTCGGCTAAGAAAAAATACGGTACGTTTTGTTGCTATAATCGTTGGAATTTCTAATTGGGGTATATTTCAATTTGTTATTAAGGTTTGATAATGTCCGGGACCGTTTACACCAAAGGCAACGCGCATGTTAGACTTCAATAAGAAAGAGGCTTATAAATACTGTGTTTTAGGGATTGAAGGAGATAACTATCAGGTTAGTGGATGGGGAGAAAAGCGGTTGGTAAATGTTAAAGCCAGGTCTTGTAGTTTTAGAAGATGGGAGCTTACAGGTATGCCATGCAAACATACTATTGTAGCCAACCGGTATATGAAGTTGAATGGAATAGAAGTAGGATCAGTATAATCATGGGTTCATCCATGTTACTTGGTTAAGACATGGGCGGAAACATACAAACACCACATCCAGCCCATCAAGGGATATCCACATTGGAAAAAAGTCAAATGTGCCTACAACCATTCTTCCACCTAAGCATCATAAACCATTGGGTAGGCCACGAAAGAAGAGAAGTAGGGCTTTTACAGAAAATGATGATAGTGATAAAGATAGTAAGTTGTCACAGTCTAGTAGGAGTGTGGTTTTTGGAATTTGTGGCAATGCTGGACACAACAAGAAAACATGTCTTGGGCAAGGAGGTGTTACTGCAAGTCAAGCCAGTACACAACAGTCTCAAAAACCAGGTTCATCCCAGCCAAAAGTTTCATCACAGAAGAAGAGAAAGGGTAAAGGTAACAACTACGAAGCAACTGAACAAGCAAGTGTCGGCCAGTCTGTTACTGGAAGTCAAGTGAATGCTGCTTGTGTATGTAATTCCTAAGACAATGGTTTTCATCTAATATGTAATTCCTAGACAATATTTTCTATGTTTTAAGAATGTGTGTTTCTGAACTATGTTTTAAGAAATCATATCCATTTTGCATTATATAAGAAATCATATCATGCTTGAGTTCTTACTTGGCTGATGTTTTTGTATTTTGACAGAGAGCAAATAAGTCAAAGCTTTGTCTTAGTCATAGCCAAATTACCAAAATTTGATGAAGTCAAAGCTTTCTACTAGTCAACCTATAATGACGCTTCCATATAACACTAAACAGACTACTGTACATGCATTCTACATTCTAGGAAGCTTGGCAAAACACAAAAAACATGTCTTTATAAAGACACTACATACACCACATGAAAACTAAAACAACGAGTATCCAGGATACAACACACAAGTTCCTCAAGCGGCAAACTTTCTCCTTCTCCAGATGGAGCTCAGCTACAGCTGCTTGGTGAGTAGCCTCTAGCTCGATTGCATTGTCTTGGGCGTTGACGACCTCCAATGTCTCAACCATGAGGCGTGCTTGGCATTCTTGTAATGCCGCCTCATTACGGTGAATGTGCCTCCTCAAGTAGAGGATCACCTCTTTTGCTCTTGGTGGCATTGGTGGATCGTACCACCCATTGAAGGGACATGTGGATCCCTAAAATTAATAATCTAAAATCAAGACTTTGACGCTTATACTTGTTACTTGAACATAAACATGCAATCAAAAACAAGCATTAGACTAAAACATTGATTAAACTAAACGTGACATTTTAACTTAAAGCAACCCAACCATGAACGCACCTCCACCGGACAATCATAATAACGCCTTCCGGCGTTGACATTGTTCCAACTGGTCCTTAGGACTACCCACCTGCCACATCCGCACCGCGCCATTCTTAAGATTTGATCGGAAATACTTTAGGATAAGATTTTATGAGAGAGAGGATAATTTAGGGATGAGTGGTGAATACATTTAGCTTTTATTAACATATAATTACTGTAGCATCTGCATACACCGCGTGTGACTCAGCACACGGTATTACATAATGACGGTATTGCCCTTGTGCTAAAAACAAAATGTAACGGCAGAAAACGTCGTTGACCGACGGAAAACGGGTCAAAGGACGCAATCGGCCTCAAAAAACTTGAGGAAGGACGCACGGAGACGTTTTTCAAAAGTTAAGGTGCCAGGCGATGTTTCGTGGAAAGTTTAGGGACCAACGATGTATTTTTGTCTAAAAAAAATTGTTTTTAAGAACTTACATTTGTAATAAAACTAGCTATTTGAATCATATAATAAGACCATAGGGTACCATGGCTTGCACTTACGCCAAATCACATGTGGCCAAGAAATTGGCGCCGTCATCTTCAAGTGATGACACCCTCACCTCCCAAAATCTTGTCCGGCGCCACTCAATTGGCGTGTGTTAAAGGAGGAAAAGGCCAAAATACTCGGTCCTACCTCACGTAAAGAACCACCAACTTAATAAAATCCATTTCAAAGTAGTCGAGATCACATGCAAGCGTCACCAGAATTAAATCCAAAATGGTCGAAACCAACCCAAAATAGCTAAGAGTCGAATCAAGACGTAGCCGGAGAACAAATCCATACGTAGCCAAAATTGTATCCGAACGTGGCCAAGAATCAAATCTAAACGTAACAAAATCCAAACGTAACCGAAAATAAAGTCCAAACATAACCGAAGATCAAGCTCAAAATGGTCAAAACCAAGTCCCAAAATACCAAAAGTCAGCTCAAGACGTAACCGAAAATCAATTCTTACAATGCCGAAAATCAATTCCAAACATTCCAATAAGATCGATGAGACTTATGACGATAAGCAACTCGAATTCGAATGGTGCCAATCGGGTCTAGCCCGACCCATGGCGAACTACGCTCGATGGCGACAACAAGAATTCCACGTAAACGAGGACGTTTAGTGGCGCTAGAAGCACTTCGATCCATGTGATGCCAGTGTGTCGTGTGTGTGGAAGTAATATTCAATGCCCGTGTACACACACACAACTCATCATTCCAAAAATCAAACTCTAACCCGGACATAATCCTGTTATAACTACCCTCAGTATCGCAAAATTCACCTTTGAGTCGGACATAGTTGATCAGGCCATGTCCCACTGTCCCTGGTTGAATGTAGGTGATCAATCTACATTCACCCGAGGTTCAATGAATTTTGAAACACTTAGCCTAGTTATACTAGTAATATGTCCTTCATCCAAAATCATTCCCAAACCATAACAAGCGTCAAAAACTCAAAATCAATTCATGAGATTACGCAAGGAAATAACGTAACTCTGTGACAGGTATGGTGTGTGTATCGTGAGAATGCTTATGGTGAATAATTATCATAGGTGGATTTAAAACATCCACTAGATAGAGATATATATCAACAAATAAATCATCAAACAATTCGTCAAATAAACCATAAACATCTCATCACATATACCATCAAATATCTCACCAAACTTATTATCAAGTCTACCATCATATCCTTAGTCATCTAATCGATTACATCCTTAAACAAAATCATACGCGAGGCATCGGCTTGGCAGGCAGGCACGTAGCGGTCATAGGGTTAAGTTTTCGCAAAAATGGTTATAGTCTAGGTTTTAAAATTACCCAGTTCTCTATAACCTAGGCTCTGATACCAACTGTAACACCCCCAAAATTCGGGTCCAGCGGAAGCATACATGCATTGGGGTGCTACGAAATTGGTATCACAACATAAGTACAAAGAACGGTTTTTATTTCATTTATAGAGAATAAAATACATTAACAAAAGTGTTAAGTTTACATTTTATTAATGAAGTGCGGAAATAGGCCCATAAAGAAGTTAAAGCGGTCCCAAATATATATCAGAGTCACCAATGACCAATGCCCCTTGCCAAGCGCCTTCAATTAGTGAGCTAACGCCTTAAACCTGAAAATACACGCTAAAACGGTCAGCTTACGCTGGTGAGTCCATAGAGTTTTAGTTAAAACAATATAGTTGAACCAAAGGGTTTGCGAGTTCAAATCAACCTTTCAACAAGTCAACTTAATGTAGGCTTACACAGCTTAAATCACCATTCCGAATCTAATAACCGCAATCAACTCATAATCAAACAACTAGAATCATAACCAATAACATAGATACTACACTCATATAGAGTCACACAAAGTTATCCTGTTACGCTGGCTAAGTCAAACCACAAAAGAATTCCCTATAGTGCACACTATAGTCCAAAACCAATTAGATCAATCTGTATGCGCAAGAATACGACATACCCAACATTCGTAAGGATACGACATGTTCTTGCATTCGTAAGAATACGACATGCTCAACTTACCTAGTTCTAGACTAGGTCTCGTTGCATAGCTTACCTAGTTCTCGACTAGGCCTCGCTCCATTAAACCAATTCAATCTGCGTTCGCAAGGATGCGACATGCCCTTAGCCAGCTCATGTAACAGTTTCATAAACCACAATCACAAATCTCATACCACGTAAATAAACAAGTAATCACATAATGCATTCAAATAACCGAATCAAATATATCAACCAAACAGTCAAATCTTGAGTTTATAATTCACGTATCCAAATAAGCAAACTTGAGTTTAGTTGAAAACGAGCATGTATTCTCCCCCAAAAATAGTTTAAGAAAACCGTTAAAAAGTAGGGGCTATGAACTCACCTGGGCCACAGCAACGCAAAGATCACGATTGACACAACTGGCATCGAACAGATTCACAACAGCATCAAAGAGGCGGTACATCGATACGGAAAACGGCAAAGCCTTCTATATGCAAGATTTATTCTAACACGAGATCCACAACGATGAACCAAGTCTTCCATAAGCTATCTACTTCCAAGTAATACCCAATCTTTTATCTTGCAAATCTCTTATTATCCATTTATTTGTGTTTGTGTTTGGTATCGTGGTGTGTGTAGTGAGAACACGACATATAATCAAGTGAACTCACGCCAAAGATTAAACAAGCGAAGTCGACAAGAATCGAGACAAGACTCAAGAGTACTCACGCCAAGAGATGAGTAACATACGACTTCAATCAAGACGAGACAAAACTCAATACGAAACATCCGGGTCAAAGCTACATAATCCATCCAAAGCAATCATACTTAAATGGCTACTAAGTCAACCTTATGGTCAAAGTCAATCTCGAGTAATCAAAAGTTTAACAAGGGAAATGGTACGAATTATTGAATACTTATCGTATTTGCCAATACGACAATTTCAACAATTCCTACAATACACTTGTCAATCCAAAGTTACTCAAACCTAATAAAGATATGGTAAGTCGTAGGATGGGTCACCCATTAATATTATCCCCCGACACGTTTGTTGACCGTAATTGGGTTTAGTACCCCAATTAGTCCGTTAACCGTGTCGGATGATTATATTAATGTTAACCAATCCGTAACTTGGCAAATACTAACACGAACCTTAATAACTCCTATAGGGTAAATCTTGATAAACGTGCCCTCGAAACGATTAGTAACCCGTCTGTATTCATATTCAACCTCGTTTCATTTATTATTTCTAATAATAATTATTAGATAACGTATTCGTCGTTATTTAACGATCACGTATTAATCTTAGAAATATTAACGAACGAGCTCAACGTTTATTAATATTTCTTATTAATCTTGCAAACATTAACTAACGTACTTAACGTATCTCAATATTTATTATTATTTTTATTATTATCAACTTATAAATATAAAATAACGGTTATACGTCGTTACTAAATATTTAAAAGTTAATTATATTTATATAATAAAACTCGTATCGTTAATATTTAACCGTTATTATATTTTCACGGGTTATACTCGTTTCGAGTCATATTTATCATGGGTCAAATAATAACCAATATAATCTTAAGTCCATTTTGGCTCGTCGGGATCACACGGGACTAGAAAGTCTAGGTGACGCCCGACTCGGCTCAAGTCAACACCATACTAGACATCTATTCACCAACTATCCATTCAGCCGCAATAACAACTTCAACAATTTAACGGCCAAGCCTACGGCACGTATCTACTCATCCCTACTCCCTGTCACTATATTACCACTACCAACAACCAATCTTATGCCGAGACCCACTAACAATTGACAAGAACAACAACAAGATCGACAACAACGAGAGTAGTCAACAACCATATCACCAGGAACAATAATAACCACATCAACATAATAACACGAAGACAAGCAGCAATCCCAAATACTCCGAATCCAAATCCAACTCTTTACTGTCGGCTGTACACCACCAATACCCAAATCCACAATCCGAACCAAAACCAGGACTCAACACAACAATATTCGACACCACAAAACCAAATCCGAATCCCACCAAGTCCAACACCAAATCAAACCTCAAGCCTTAACTAGTTCTAATCTATTCCTACTTCCAAAACTAAACAATGGACAAGAACAACAATCGAAACAGCCAAGACCGTGGGTCTACCACCCACGGTATCACCACAACGACCAAACACAACACAAATACACAACCAATGATACCAAACAATCCATTATTCACGTGATTTCATTATCATTATTTCGTTATTATTAGTAAACCCTTGAGATCCGTGGGTTTGAGGATCAAATCGAGGTACAAGCACTTCAAGAGTGGCGAGTTGATTCCCTCTTGTCTTTGGTTATCAAGAAATACTAAAAGGAAACGGTTGTGGTGAGGATTCGAGGATAAATCTCAAACAGATGTGGCGTTAGGGTGAGATTGAGGGCGCGTGCGATAGCTCAAAAGAGAGAGGACGAAAAGTTATGTGTGATGGTGGCGGCGGTGTATTAGCGTGACCGGTGGTGTTGCCGGAAAACGGCCAGAGATGGTCGGAGGAGAAGGGGAGTGGGCGGCTGGTATCTTTGGGAGGGGAGAGTGAAACCATAACTTTTTTTGTTAACATGTTTAGTTGTGAGCTTATATAGGGGTAGGTTAGGATTAGTAAATCAAGGGACCATTTAGTAATTATAACAAAGTTAAGGGGCGGCGGGCAGAAAATACCACGGGGACCAAAACTGTAATTCATGATATCTTTCATAAAATAAGGCTCGAGATTTATTTCGACCTGTAAACGGTGAATTTAAGACGAGAGGATTTCACCAACGTGATCAGAATAAAACTTCCGATTAAAATGAATATAAACATGTATAGCTTCTCACGGATAATACCGAACTCAAAATAATTGTTCATTACTCCAGATAATACATGACGGGAAATTTGCGGGTTGTCACAAAAATCAAAACCCAGACACTAGTCAGATCTATCTTCTCTCTATTCATCTCTTCTCTTTCTCTCTCGAACCCGACACGCACCACCGCCACAACGTATCCAGGGACCTCCCGATCATGTTATCGGGGATCGAGAAAGTTTGAACTCGGCTTGAGCTTGACTCGAAAAGCTCGATTTATCTATAAATATGTGTTTTCTTACCCAAATTAAAATTGAAATATAACCTAAGAATTGAATTCGATTCGACTTCATCTCGAAAAGCTTGATACATTCATCAATAAGTATTTTGCACTTAGTACACTTACATATTAAATTAAAAAAAAAAAAAAAAAAACATATTTTATCACTTACAAGCTCGATAACTCAACAATAACTAGAGTCCAACTTATATAAGGCTGAGCTAACTCATTAAACATTTCGAGCTCATTTGATATGCTTTCAATCTCCAAAATCTCCAAAATTTTAATATAGCGGTCAATATCCCGCCCTTAATTTTTCCCAAAATTTCAATCTCCCGCTCACTCCCACCCCCATCATCAAGACAAGGGAACTGTATGGGAGAGTTTGTTTGCTTCGGTTGTTTGGTTCGAGATAACCACCACATCCACCACCATCACAGTCAAGCCACCATCACCCTCATCTCACCTATCCTACTATGTTCATGGGTATGCTCAAACACATATTTAATTTATATTTTCTTGAATGTGTAATCGAATATAAAACGATTTATATTGATTTTTGTGGATTAAAACTAGCCTAAAACATGTTTTTGATTATAAATTCGTGTGGTGGTAATCGTTGCAGGTAGACTTATTAAGATGACATAGTTTTCCTGTTTATTGGAATGAAGACAATCGACGTGTTCTAAGAGGCCACTGTTTTGCTCGTAAAGGGAGTCTTACTTGGTTTCTAATTGTATTTTCGGTCGTCACGGTCTAAATTGATGTCGGGTATATGTATAAATAAATTATGGACGACGGGGTCTAAAATTATTCTTTTAATCTAAAATTTTAATATAAATCTTAAAATAATTTATTAGACATTTCTAATATTATTTTTTTATATAATTTACATCCATGACCCTAAACTTTGTTAAATTATTATAATGAACCCTAAACTCCATAACAATGTTTAACAAGTGTTTCCACATGCATTTTGATATTAAATCTCTCTAATTATGGAAACCTGCTATTTATGGAAACTTACTAAATAAGGAAACTTCCTAAAAATGGAAACTTACTAATTATGGAAGGATAACCTAAAAGCAAGTAATCTGACTAAAATGAACTGCTGAATAATTCTCGGTTTCTAATTCATCTAGGTCCTGTGAAGAAGGAATGGTTTCCATTTCCGTTTGGTCTTTTCCATTATTTTGCTTTGTCATCGGGTTAAGGTACAGATATTCCGCACTCTTTCAGCAAGAGTGCACACTCTCTCTCCCTTAACTTTGTCTTTGATTTGTTATCGTGTTACGATTCCATTTGGTCTTGATTATGATCCTTCGTACTTGGCTCTATGAGTGATGTGTTCCACCGATATTGTGATCCAATTGTTATTCCTTTGGACTCTTATGGTATGATGTTGACATGACCCGTTCGATAACCTTTTGTGACCTCAACCTTTGAACCATTGGGGGACTTTGAATGTTCTTTGGGATATTATAACGGGAGGTGAAATCTCTTTTCTTAAAATTATGACATGGAAACATTAAAGGAGAAAGTATTTTATATGGGATTGTATAAATTCATGAAGACCACTTTTAAAGAATATCTTGTGAAAACCGTTATTAAAGAACCACCTTTATAAATGTCATCTTTTGGAAGATCTTTTCTAAATGAACTTTTGTTATCAACCTTTTAAATGAGATTGTACTACGAACCTTTTTAAACAAGTGATGGGAACCTGCTAAATTGATCTTTTGTTTTAAACTCTCATTATGACCCTTTTGATCATGAACTATAGGACTTTGGAACTTGGAATAATGAACCCTGTGGATTGGAACCTTGGCTTTGACCTCTCCATTTTGACCCGTTGATATTACATCTTTGATTGATCCTTTGATATAGATCCTTTGACATTGATCCTTGATATTAATCCTTTGATATTGAACCTTTGATATTGAACCTTTGATATTGAACTTTTGATACTGAACCTTTGATATTGAACCTTTGACATTGAACCTTTGATTATGACTTGGCACTTATACTTTGATATTGAACCTTGACTACATGACCCTTCAGTATTTACCCAGGTATTACTTGTTGTAGAGTAGCCACAACCATAACATTGATGCACCAATGTTATGTACTCTAGTTTGGTTGGAGAGATGTACCACACCGTCCCTGATTTTGTTATCGACTACTGCTATGCTTATGATTGGCCTGCAGGGGCGTATGGATGCATCCTAGATTTGATTGATTAATTGATTGTTTGATTGAGACTACTATATTGACTACATGCTACATTTGTTTGGTGACTGGGTGTGCGTGCATTGCAACCCCTCACATATTGGGAGTTGATCACTCCATATTGGGTTACTATTGGATTGGATTGTATATTGATTGGGCCTGGGGTAAAATACTGATTTCTACATACATTACATCTTACACTTAACCTTGATATCTTTTGATTACCCATTTGACACCATAAGTAATCCATCTTCATATTCCTTTGATTATTCCTAACTCTATTGTATCGCTTTGTTATTTGTTGATATCTGTTCACTGAGCTTTTTAAGCTCAGCCGCATTTCTTTTCCTGCGGTAGGTTTAGTAGGAGGCTGGATTATGGAAGGAGGTTTTGTTTTTGGGCCTAGAAGACTTAACCCTGTTAGATGCTTGTTGGACTTAGAGATGTTTAGAAGCTGTTATATTGGGCTTAGTATTATTGTTACCCTTTTTTTTACCTTGTAATTTGATTAGTTTTCTTTTATTACCTTTGTAAGTTTTGTGTTAGTATTGTATCTTCGTTTCACTTGTGTTCTGAATTGACTCCATAATGTTACACTTTAACCCTTTTCGGGTTGGGGTGTTACAAAAACCGAGACTTTCTGTGTGCCCGCATTGAAGGGTGCATTTGCATCTTCGAGTCCTTTTGTATTTCGTAACAGCGCCATTGATGATGCTGCATTCAAACCATACATGTAAATCGAAGTAAATTGTATATTTTTGATGTGCATGACCTACCTTGTACCACACTTTCTATTGTGCACAAAAACTCTTGCACATTAAATTAAGCCATTCAGTCTTTAAGTAGTATAGATTACTCGAACATAGTCTTGTGCTAGTGTTATATTGTCATGTCAGTGAGCTTCAAAAGGTGGATACAATCGCTTTTTGACCTTTACCATTTGTCTTCATCAGCGAATCTTCAATTATGTTTTGTTTTGTTTTCTAGGCTCATCAAGTAATAATGCCTTAAACATCAACATTATAGTCATATGATATTATGATTCATCTAAAGCCAACACTCTCAAGCTACCAAATAAGACGTATCTTTAGGACACTCTGTGCCATACCTATTTCATTTTATTCTAACTTGCTATTCGAGAGAGAGAGAGAGAGAGAGAGAGAGAGAGAGAGAGAGAGAGAGAGAGAGAGAGAGAGAGAGAGAGAGAGAGAGAGAGAGAGAGAGAGCTTGTTTACACAAATATGATAGTAAACAGGGATTGAATTTTGTTCATCAAAAAAGTTGTCTTTTGCTAAAAAAAATGTCTACACATAAGGGCTTTACTTGTCTTCAGCCTTAGTCCTTCGGGGACGGAACCAAACTGATACAAGCCCTCGTTAATAATATCCAACATGTTTTCGACCTTTCACAAAGAGTATAACACAACAAACAGAATTATATATGCATATAAATGTACATGTAACATCGTTGCTTAATACAAATCTACTACGTTCATATACGGATATTGATGGTGATTTTGCTATGATCTTAAAGTATCTTTCGACTTTTTAGATGGGTTAAAAGGAACACAAGCCACATTTATCACTGTGGACATAACGCATCCTCTCACAAAGAAACAACACCCAATGTCTTAAGAGGATAAAATGTACATTCCATAAAAATATAAATGTGTATCTTGTTTATAAGCAATTTTAAGTGCTTGGTTTCACTTATCCAAAGTGCTTATCTGCAAGTGAAAATTAAACAACTTAGAGGTTGTTAAGAAAATGCCTATCTGCTTACTTGTAATTGACTTACAAGTTAGAGGGTGTTTGAGATTGCAATTATAAAAGCCTATTTGCTTATTTTCGAAACAAATTAGCTCAACTGTTTTTTTGCTTAATTTAGAGCAAAACAACACATCAAAGTGTATCAGCTTATTTTTGAAGCAGTTTAAGAGAAGATTTCGTACATAAGTGTTTATCTGCTTCTTGTATGAGGATACTTGATAGATATGCTTTCCCAAACACTATACAACTTATCTTTTAAACCAGATAAGCAGTTTACTATACACAATCCCAAACACCTGTACGAAGTAAAAAAATATAATCCGGTCAAACGTTAAACACTGGTATTCTCATTTTAAAACATGAACAAGCACATCTTTCACAACCCCTGAAATCAAACAAAACCACCCCATCTATCTTTATTACAGCAAAGTAACAACAACTACAAATTAAGTTCTAGATACAACAAGTAAACGAGATATATGGGTATCACAAAAAAAATCTCACAATATGATGTCATTATACTCCGCTAAACAAACAAACATTTAATTCGCAAGTTTGTAAACACCAGAAAGAAAGCATACACTTTTCTTGTTGTTAACAAACACACACCTGAAGCAAATAACATAAAATCACTAAACAACATTTTTCAAACAAGAACCACCCCTATTTCACAACGCCCCCCGAAATCTAACAAAAACCCAACTTTTTTCACATACAAAATACAACAACAACAAACACAAACACTCGGTCCGTACAAACACACCAACAACAAGCTAGATGGGGTACTATCTTACAATGTGATGTTATTAAACAAACATTCAACCCGGTCCGTACAAACAACAAACACCAAAAGAAAGATGGGTTGTTAACACGTTGTAGTGTTTTTTCTTTCTTTTATTTCATTCGTTTCTCTTTTCTCTGTTCATTAACTAACTTCATAACCCAATATGGTTTTCCCAACACGAACATAAGACATCCTAAACCTACGCCAAGTACAACCCCACAACCATATCCCAGAACAACAGATTGCCAGGTAAATCCGTTAAAAAAGGTTGAAGAATCTTCATGTTGTGGTGACAATGGTAGAGTTGGCACTTCTTTGTTTCCACATCTCAGCAAAGGAAATCCACACAATGCACGGTTTTCTTGGTATGAATTGTTGTCGAATGTATTAAATTGTCCTCCTTGAGGAATAGTTCCCGAGTTGATTGCTTGAAACATTGAATGCGGCCAAAAATGTTAGGCTAGCAAGCTCTGAAGGAATCTTTCCTTTAAGTTGGTTTGAAGAGAGATCTAGAGACTCGAGTTTTGACAAGTTTCTAAGCATGGCAGGGATCTGTCCTTTAAGATGGTTGTGAGAAAGGTTGAGATATCGAAGAGAGTTAAGCATTCGAATGTTGCTTGGAATCTCTCCATCAAATTTGTTGTCTGAAAGGTCTACAGCCGTCAATATAGTGAGAATTCTTTCATATTTTAATTCCCTTCCTTTCACTATTAGCTCGACGCTATCTTGGTACTTTTCGTTCGAACCCATGTATAATGGCGCCGGGGGTCTTCCATCAATATCCATCATCCCTTGAAATTTCTCAAAATACTTTGACGGAAAAAGACCGGTAAACAAGTTTCTAGAGAGATCAAGGATTCGTAATTTATTAAAGGGATCAGTTTCACTGCTTGACGTCTCGATAGCATCATAGAGCCTATTAGATTTCAGAACAAGAACTTGTAGATGTGGAAGAGATGCAAGCCAAGAGGGAAACATGTCGCTTATCATGTTTTTTCCAAGATCAAGAACTTCTAGAAGTCTACAATTCACCAGGCTTCTTGGCACCAACCCTTGTAATCGATTGTCATTGAGGTTTAGGCTAGTCAAGCTACTACCGTTCTTGAAACAGTCGGGGATCTCACCGGTGATGTTATTATCCGACACATGAAAAATTTCTATGGAATTCGAATGGCAGATCGAAGAAGGTAAATCTCCTGTCATTGTGTTATTCTTAATAGAGTAAGCAATTATGCTAACAGGAACTGTTGGGAGGGTTCCATATAACATATTGTCATCAAGGTTGAGATATCTAAGGGACGATATATTTCCAATTGTTTCAGGAATTGGACCTGATAGACGATTTCTAGAAAGGTATAACTCAACCAATCTTTTTGCATTTCCAATTTCTGCAGGTATATGACCTGAGAAATAATTATCACTTGCAGTGAATGACTCGATTAATTCACCAACTTGTGGTAAAGAACCAGAGAGCATGTTGCTATCAACCCTGAACCTTCTAATTTGACTTAAGTTGATGTCTTTAGGAAAGGTTCCTGTGAGATAATTCGAGTACAAGTACAACCTGTCAAGCCTAGTGAAGTTTCTGAACGATGCTGGGATTGAACCAGTGAGAAGATTATTAGAAATCTGGAGGTCCATGAGAGCGGATGCACCTACAAGTTCTGCTGGGATTGTACCCGAAAGTTTATTATCGTATAGATAGAAGAAAAACATACGAGTTAAGTTTCCTAAAGAAGATGGGATTTCCCCGGTGAGATTGTTAGACGAAAAGTCAAAATTCTCTAACTTCCTAATTGGCAGCATCCCAATTTCTTTTGGTATTGATCCAGAAAGGTTATTTTGATATACTTCAAGGTGAACTAAGTTGGTTAAGTTACCTATCGTATACGGGATATTACCAGTAAGCCTATTCGACCACAAATATAGGAATTCTATAGATCTTAGGTTTCCTATCTCCAAAGGAATCACTCCTGAGAAGTCGTTGATAGACAAGTCAAGAACTATTAGTTGGGAAACATTGGACAAGCCGGAAGGAAGAGGCCCAAAGAGCGAATTATTATGAAGATCCAAAGCTAGAAGATAACTTAATGACGCAAAATTAAGATTCAAAAGACTACCTTTTAGGCCAAGACTTCCAAGACTAATATGCGTCATGTCACTTTTCGATAAATTTCCGTTTCTACATGTTACCCCAATCCAGGTTTGGCAAGGATTATTGTCTTTAGACCAAGATACGAGAGCTGATTGGCTTTGTCCGTCAAGGCTTGCTTTCCATTCTAAAGGGACTAATGCTTCTTCGTTTTGTGCTTGTACACAGCCAACTTTTGCATAGCTAAGTACAAAAACGATGAACATAATCATCCTTGGAGATACAACCGACATAGGGGATAGCACCGATCTCATGCTGCAGTGAGTAGCAGGGAAGCAAGTATGGTGATATTGAATTAAAATAAAAAGTATACATTCAAATGACGTATTTGTAGAAATACTGAGCTAACCAAGAGTCCAAGACTAATTAAATAAAGGGGTCCATGCATGAGACATTTTCGTAAAGGGCTAATACCAAAAAAACACACTATACTTGTCAAAAATAGTACTTTTATGTATCGAACTTTTTTTTTCCTTATTTGTGTACTAAACTTGCATTTTTTGTCTCTTTTACGCATTTCCGTACAATTTTATTACATTTTTGCCCCTGGATTTTCAAAGACTTGAGGGGCAAAATCGTCCCAAAGTGCGTAAAAGAGGCCAAAAATTTAAAGTTTAGTACACAAATGAGGAAAAAAAAAGTTCGATACACAAAAGTACTATTTTTGACAAGTATAGTGCGTTTTTTTGGTATTAGCCCTTTCGTAAATGAAGATTCCGGACCAATTCAAGATTTCTAACATAAATCCCTTTATTACGTTCATGAATATGTTTAAGTTTCTTTTTAAGCGGAGGGATCCGGTAATAAGAAAAACTAAAATAGGAAGAATAAGAAGGATTTCTAGTCACATATTTCAAATATGATAGAGAATTTTAGAAGGAGATGCATCCATTTTTGTAGATGCATTTGAAATGAGTAGTTGTGATTTCTTATTTTTTCTTATTTGATCCTAACTCTTCTTTTTAAAACGAAAAGTACTTTTCAAAATATTTAATAGTAATCAATATTTCTCAACGAAATTTAACGATACTTCATGGGTCGAATTTTCAAATAAGTGGATGTCCTTGATGCCAATCTTTTAAGGATTGCATAATTGTTTGGAAATATATCCAAGTTGTCATTTTTTCTATTAAATGTGTAGAATTGGCTAATTATCTTATTTTGTCACGTCATCACTTTTACTTAATCAAATCATTTAATCTTAACTATCTATCTTAACTACTTATAATGTATATTTGGTCAAAGTGAAAAGTGGAAAACTGATTTTTGGGTCAATGCCCATTTTACCCTTGTCAATGAATGGAAAGTATTGATGGTGAGAGAAAATTAATACAGGCTGGAAAAAGCTAATACCCGGCCAAATAAAACATGACCTTTGAACCTAAATATACATCTCTACTCTCTCCCTCTTTCTTTGAGCCGAACCCTTTCTCTTAACCTACTACCGCCGCTCTAGCCGCCGCCATTTGCTTAAATAGCCACCACTTAAAGATGGACGAGGTTGTTTCGATTGGCTAGGTGGTTTCAGTTGGTGGCTTTGGTGATTATTAGAAAGAAATGGTGATGCTTTTGGTGGTTTTATTAGAAACCATCTCTTGGTGGGTTTGGTGGTTTTGTTCTAGATCCATCATTTGGGTGGTGCGATTTGGAGTATATTTTGATTATGTGTATGTTGATGGTGAGATCTTATGTGATTATTATTGTGTATATTGTTTTTATAAAGTTGCAAATGGTTTTTTGTAGATCTGAGTTTCTTATTTGTTTTATAACAATTTTTTTAGCCTTGCCGTAATGTCGGGCTGTCGTTGATGCCACCACTGCCTCGCCGGAATATCCGTTACAGTCATCGGAGATCTGGGTAGGTGTAATTCCTTTTTTATGATAACGCTTTTAACTGTATATTGAAAAAGGCCCTTAATTTTCATTTTAATTGGTGTATTGGTACTAATGTTGTTATATTATTCCATCAATCTTTGATTCAATAGGTTTGGAGAAATGCACAATTAAGCTATTCAATTAGGGGGTGTTTGGTATCATTAAGTGATTATCTAATCATAATATTCGGTTGAATTCTTTTGTAAAAGTTAGAATAATAAAATAATGTCAGTGATTTGTTACTTTTTAAGAAGATGAACTGCGTACAATCGAGTCTATACGTTTAGGATCATAAGCATCGAATGCAAATTACAACTCTTATATTGGTGCTACTCAGTTAAGAGTGTTTACAAAGTTTGTGCCTAGCTGCTCAAAGTTTCTCATAGTTTGCTGCCTCTTTATACACCAGGTACGAGCTTAACCTTACCCGCAAGAAATGAAGCCGTGACACTCATACAGTGCATGTGACAGTCAAAAAGTACGCTGGAGTTGACCACTAAACATGCACTTAGTAACATCCAACGTAAGATACCATGTTTCTGGATCTTTTTCTTTAAATCGGAAAGTATTTGGTTTTTAGCAGATTCTCCCTTTCAGTTACTGAAATAAAAATACTTTGGTAACGCCTTATAGTCGAGAAATTTTGGCCCCGGTAACATGCGACTTTTTAAGTTTATGGAACTGTGAAGTCTCTCTGCATAGATCAGTTAGCTTTTTTAAAATCTTTGTGAATTTTTGTACTGCCATACGTCAAGTATTTCGTCTTTTATTAGGAACTGGTAAGGTGGAAACGTAACATTTCTATATATTGATAGATGCTTTATATGCAGGGACGCCAAATTCCAATAGTACATCGAGTGATTAAGGTACATGTTTCCATAAGGATTTTACATGCAGGGACGCAAACTCCAATAGTACATCGAATCATCAAGGTAGCTGTTACCATAAAACTTCTATCTTTTCCCTTTTTTTCACACATCATTTTGATGTATCGGTCCGATTTTACCCCTTTTCATACATGTAGTGAAGTTATACGAACCTTGATTGGTATACAGGGTCTTAAAAGAGCTATAATAGAAGGAGATGTGCTAAGTGATATGTGCTAATCATATGGACATAATATGCTACTGATTGAGATCATAGATTTTAGGTGAACAATTATGATAACAAACTAAGACCCGTGACGTAGTTATTAGTGAAAAGCAAAATTGTACATTAATTAAATTAACTTTTATAGGGAGCAGCCGGTGGTATTGGTCAAGCACACAACTACAGGATTCAAAACCAAAAGCTGGATTGTATCAAGAAACCACTAGGATGATTAGGTAACAATGAGCTTGCGTATGGGCATGTTTGGCGATTTGGATCTGTATTAATTTCGCATTGTCACATTGCTCTTCCCTTACAATCAACAATAGTAGATGGCTACAATATATTTTGTTTTGTTGAGTGTTGGTAGTGATCTCTAAGGCTACATCATTCAGTTACGCACCGATTATTATTATTATTATTATTATTATTATTATTATTATTATTATGGTAATTACGTTGTGATAACATGTTTAGGTAAATAATTTCATGATTATTTAGGTTTACATGTCTATGCCCTAGGATTGTAAATGAACCTTAGCACGGAACAAACATAATTAGGGGACTGCGCTGCTGCACATGTTTGTTAATCTAAGTCTAAGAGAACATATATATTAATACATGCACGTTTACGATCATGTGTTTCTGGCAAGTGGCACATTACTTTTGTCGAGTGACGGGAATCTTTTTAAACATGGCAATTTGTGCAGTTGGAGATAGGTTACTCAACTGACAACTGAATTATCGGTTTTAGATGCTTTAATGGTTCAGTTTGTGTTTTGTTGGTATGTTTGAGTTCTTCAAATTTGATGTATGTAGTTTATTTGGTTATTTAATCAGGAAATTCACATTATGAGGGTGTGTGGGATTGTTTATATCCACTTATACTCTTAAGCAGGTTATCAGTTTTGAGTGCTTGGATAAATTGGCTAGGTGTGTTTAAGTTTTGAATAGGTAGGCACTTTTAAATAAGCAATCCCAAACACCCTGATATATGAATCAGTTAGAGAAGGATTGACAAAGATCTTGCGTTAATGGACTTTAGGATGAATCAAGGACTGTTTATGTATACTTATTTTATAAGAAGCTTTCCAGAAAGATGACAAGCCTTATATGTGTTACCTCATTTATTGTTTGGCTTGCTGTAGCCGCTGCAACCATGGCTGGTAAATATGGAATTCAAGCTTGGAATTATTTCAAGACAAGACCATCAAGGCCTAGATCACGAAGGTTCTATGAAGGATGCACAGTTGCAAGTCCTGAGAACATCATATTTAAGATTTTGAAATTTTAAGAAGTGAGGCTTCTATTTGACATTAGGGGTAGCATTTTTATAGTGGATACTAAACTGAAATCGTCTTCATGGTTGTTTGTATAATAATAATGAACACAAAAGAATTTCATGATTGTTTACTTCTGTATCCATGTAACTGTAACTGTTTTGTAGATAGTCATGATTGTAGTCTTATTCTTCTAAAAGCTTATATTATATGATTTATCAAATCTCACTTTCTTTATATGTCCATTCTACATAGTTCTCCTGTACCAGGTCGCACTTTATGTGGAATTTTGTGCTGCTTTTGATCTATATGAGGTCTTGTAGAGTTGCAAACAAGGTTCAACTTATTCTCAATAATATTTGAAAGACATGTCGAACATGAACAAATTTAGCCGAAATATGATACAATGGTTCTAAATGCTCATGTTTTGAAGAACTATGGATAAATAAAAGGATATTTCAAGTTGCATTGTAATAGATATTTTCTTGCTATTATTATTATTATTTTCATTTGCATATGTTTTCGGTCATGTATAGAATTCAATGGTATTTAACTGTATGACTTTGTAATTTATAAGTTATAAATTTGTATCTACATTTTAAAGGCTGGGCAATTTAAATGAAGGAAAAGATTCATAAACGATTCATCTCTTTAAACACATGGCGGGAAATTGTGTTCATCTCTTCAATTTAAACTTCAAACTTAAAGAACACTAATGAATTGATTAATTTCATCTTGTTTACTTTCATTCACAATAGACATGGCAATGAAAAATGAAAAGAATATTGACGATGATCGTGAGGTTCGTTTCACATTCGCATATCTTTACATTCGAGGTTGGTTGGTTCGATCATTTTCTTATTTACTATTTAGTCTTTTTTGTTTTTTTTACAGGTTTATCCCCTCCTCCTAATTGTGCTCCACATCCTCCGTTTTACAATCCTATCTTGATAAATTGGAATTGTGGGATGACATTATTGTCTTCTCAAGTGATGACGATGATGATGAAGAAGAGGAAGAAATTCCAACGCCAACTGTTGCGACTTGAGTAATTGGTCGGAAAACGTTTTTTTTTTTTTTTTTTTTTTTTTTTTTTTTGGGTCAAGTCTCACTAAATATTTTTATATGTCGTTTGATACATGTTAAGAATTTTTGTTGAATTGTAATGTTTGCTTGATCTTTTCACGTTATATTTTGAACGCTAAACAAAACACTCACCACAATATCACAAATCATTAATTATCCGCCGCTAGGAATTCCGTTGCTATGCACGGGTACTCGCCTAGTAATAGAAAAATGGTCAATCTTGAAAGTGGAATATTGAAAGTTGGTCAAACATTGAAAGTGAAATACTTATTAAAGGAAATTATGAAATGTAATTAATACTCTTATTAAAACACCCCATTACTTAAAAGTATAATGAAGCATTCACATTTTACAACCAATTAAAAATATATCTACTAAATTAAATACAACCAATTAAAACAATTAATACAAATGACAAACCGGGTTGACTCGGGACGCTTCAAACCCGACGGGTTGAACCGGTTTAATTTGACCCGTTTTCGACCCAACCTATCAAGTTGACCCGGTTTAAATCGAAATTTTTTTTGAGCGGAACGGTTCACGCTTCAAACCCGACGGGTTGAACCGGTTTAATTTGACCCGCTTTCGACCCAAACAAGTTGACCCGGTTTAAATCGACAAAATTTTCAACCGGAATGGTTCAACTGGTTGAACTACCCGGGTTTCAAAACATTATGTTTAATTCCCAAATCTTCAAACTTTTATTATTTTTCATTTATAACCTATAATTTTTTTTTATCAATATTCAATAAACTATCTGTCGCTATAAAATCCCGTTGCTATGCACGGGTACTCGTCTAGTATACACAATAGGATAATTAGCAAGTTCTGCACATTTAATAGAAAAAAGATAAAAATGTTATGCAACATAGTAAAAAATGACAACTTTTTGTTTTTTTTTGTTTTTTTGTTTTTTTAATGAAATGAATAAATATAATGTATTATACCACATCGATTTACATAGAGGTGTAATGCAAACGAACAACAAGCTGCGCCGCTAGCCCTTTTTGAATAACAAAGCCAATTCTTTTAAAAACTACGTCTGTAGATTTAGGTGTCATAATATTGTTATGCATAGCTCGTTTGACTCTGTTGAGGAGCTCCGCAGCCTCAGGTGCAATGAAATCAAAAGTATCAAATGCGAAAGGAATAAAAACATGTTGATTTTCAATGCATGTTTTCTCATGTTTTGCCACTTTGTACGAAGCAGCTTTCAAAGCAGCTTGTCCTACTGTAAAACCCCGGCTACTCAAACCAATGAGAGGAGAAACCCTTGTTAGATCCACACATGCATGTTTCCCTCCAATCCATCCAAACACTAAAACGTCTGCCGGTCTGAGTGTGGATCTTCCATCCAACGGGTCAGTCAAAAAGTTCACAGGTGCTTCTTTCTTGGCGGATATCCCAACACGCCTACAAACGTCAAAAAGGACATCCCTAACCATATCGTGTCTATACTTAAAGCTCGGGAGCTCTTTGCAATGAACTGCGTGTTCCCTAAAGGAATCCAAACACGCCTTGCGACAAACTAGGCATATCTCATCAACTGGAAATAAAGGAATCATAAGGCGATACTTTTGAATAGTACGATATTCCACCAATGACATATGTTGACCTATCCCGTCTATGGAGATAGCTAGTAGAAAATCTTGGGCATGTAGGTCTGTAATTGTTAGACCGAATATTGTGTTTCCTCTTTTGAGTTATAGATTAGTCTGGCACTTTAATGTGTTTCCTCTTTTGAGTTATAAATTATTTAGGCAAACATTTCCTGTTATTTTTTATAGGATGCATTACATTATATTATAATTTATGATGTTCATTTTGATTTGTAAATTATAAAATATGATGTAGTTGGGTGAGATACTCGTAAAATTCAAATACTAACTAAAAATCAAAATCTGAAATCGAAAAACAGTGAAATCATTATTATTTGGAACGTACGATACGATAGTGAGGTTGAATATATGTAGATGAATCTTTGCAAGATCACATCTTATCATTGGTTTTATCCAAGAGTTCTATAATTGGTACCCTAGCTGATAAAAAGTACAAATGTTTTGTACTTTCAACCCCCTTTGTCCCCTGTTTATAGTATAATACAGTATTTTATCGTTCTGTACTTTTTATCAATTTAATACTTTTAACATGTTAAACTTTACTATATTTTTTATTCTGCACTTTCAATTTCACAGTTTTATAACATAAACGAAATTATAAAAAAAAAAAAGTTGAAAAAAAGAGGGTACAACTTGTAGATTTGAGGGTCTTTATAACATATAATCTTGTTGTATCATTGGTCTCATGGATCTTTTACAACAACATTAAAATCAACTTTCGTGCAAAATCCAATGATTGATAGGATGTGTCACACATTTTTGAAGCCACAAGATCACACCCAAGCTCTGTGCCTTCATTTAAAATGAAACATTAAGGTGTCGTTTGTTATGATGGTTTTGATTGGATTTTGGTTTATGATTTAAATTGAGAAATGCTAAATATTCCTACTAAAACATCTTACAAATTCGCTTACTGAAAGGATCCTGCTATGTGGCAGAATTGACGGTTTGAATGCAGAGAGAGAATGAGTTAGAGAAAACTATATAATATTGTTGTGTGTGTAAAAGGATTTGTAAGATGAAATGATAAGAAGGTGTAACAAAGCTCTTTAAAATTTTGTAGTTTGGTTGGAGATTTGGATTTCAAATAATGCAATGGACCCACTAAAACCCAAAGATAGATAGTATAGTGGGTTTTGATTATCTTTCTCTTTGCACACACTCTATTTAATTTTTCTCTCTTTCTCTCTCACACATAAACATATTTTTATTTTTAAATAATACTTTTACTTTTAATTTTATTATAAAATTTATTAAATAAATATAATTTATCACTTCAAATTTAAATTCAAATCCAAATTCTAAACCCGTGTACAAACCAAACGGGCCTAAATTAAACCACATTTAGAACCCATTTGGTTTATAAATTAGGAGTTATGAAAGGTTTGAAAGATTTGGAATAGATTTGATAAAATATTAGGAGAGATAATATATATTGTTATATATAAAAAAAGTTTGATTTTTAGAGTTAAAAAAGATTTAAAAATATTATTTAGATTAAAATAAAATAAAAAAAGAAAAAAAAGGAAACAAACAATATTAAATCAAAATTGCGTGGCTGAATTTGTCTAGAAAAAAAAGATTGTGTGTCTGAAATCAGGGCTGTCAAAAAACCTGACCCGACCCGGGCCCGACCCAGACCCGAACCCGAATAAGGATAATCGGGTCGGGTTACTCATGTCCTAAATCTAACTCGGGTCAATCGGGTCAACCCGATTAACCCGAGTACGAATTAGGGTCGGGTATCGGGTCTAAAATACTTTGCCTAGTCGGCTTCGGGTCAACCCGACTGACCCGAGTAAGTGTTTTTTTTTTTTTTAATCTCTATTTAATTTTAAGTGTGTAATAGTAAGATGGTTATTTATTGAAAAAATATAGTAAGTATCTAAATGTTGTTTACGCATGCATTTTTAGTATGGAAAATGATTTAGCTTCCTGCTAATATTCTTAATATTCTTCCTAATACAAATTATTGTTAAGTGACAAGGCAAATAATAGACTAAAGTACTAAACCACACTGTGGCTAAAGTTAGTTTTTAAAAAAACAGAACACGCGCACTAGTTTATATAAATTATTGTTCTTCTGTGATTTATGTGATAAGGATACATTATGCATTTTCGATATTGCTCAAATCATGTATCATTGTGTGGAATACAGTAGAGATTTTCCCTCAAACTGTCATTTGATCGATATTGAACTTCTGTATTAACTAGTCAGTTTTAAAATATCAAATTATGTGATTTTGTAAATGGCACAAACCCGAACCCGACTTGACCCGACCTGATTTGACCCGAACCCGAGTAACCCGACCTCAAATAGGGTCGGGTTCGGGTATATTATTTTTAGTCTCGACCCGACTTGGACCCGACCAGTTTGACCCGAACCCGATCAACCCGATCCGATTGACACCCCTATCTGAGATACTCTTTCTGTCAGAAAACCCAATATATATATACAGAAATACTACCATAATAATATAATATAGAGATATGGGTTTTATTAATCCCTTAACAATATTTCAAAAGTATTAAACTTGTCAAATAATTTTAGAAATCATTCGAAGGCAAGAGTGCCACACCCCCTACCAAAATAGTTGTAACATTAGAATCGAAAAAAATTAATATAAAAATAGTTGTAACATTAGAATATAAAAAAAAGACAAAAATACATCGTTGGTCTCTAAACTTTCCACGAAACATCGCCATGCACCTTAACTTTTGAAAAACGTCTCCGTACGTCCCTCCTCAAGTTTTTTGAGGCCGATTGCGTCCTTTGACCCGTTTTCCGTCGGTCAACGACGTTTTCTACCGTTAAATTTTGTTTTTAGCACAAGGGCAATACCGCCATTATGTAATACCGTGAATAGCAGCTCCGTATTACTTCCACATGTCATATCCCTCTTCCCGCCCCATAAACACATAGACGGCCTCTTTTATTCGTCCCAAAACTTTCGTTACAATAATTATCACAATTGACAAACCTTCATTGCATGTTATTGTGAAATTTTTGGTAATTTCAAAACATGGATTTTACTCTATGGAAAGTAAGAAGAGATCCAGGTTATTGACTTGATGATACCGTTCTTTGCAACTCGGCTAAGAAAAAATACGGTACGTTTTGTTGCTATAATCATTGGAATTTCTAATTGGGGTATATTTCAATTTGTTTGTAAGGTTTGATAATGTACTTTGGTCTGATAATGTACTTTGGTCTGTTGATATGTTTCAGGTAGTAGATCTAATATGTTTAGCATGAGGGTTCATCACAATGGTGTTTTTAAATATTGGCCTGGTAGAATATACGATGGAGGTATGGAAAGTTTAGTTGATTTGGTTGACGTTGATAGTGTGTCAGTTGAAGAGTTGGATGTTCTTATGTATGAATTGTGTTACGACCTAGGTAAAAAAATACTATTACTTTGTTAAGCCTGGTAGTAGTTTAGACGATGGTTTGTATAGCTTAAGTGAGGCTGCGGATTTAGAAATATTGAAAGATGTTGTTGAAGAACATAAGATGATAGAAGTTTATGTTGAAAACGGTAAGACAAGTTTGGATGTTGATGATATGTCACCAAAGTCAATTAGGACTGTTATTTCTCAGGTGGATCCATCAAAGAAGAATGCAGGCCTTGCTATTGTGTCATATTGCTCAAAAAAATTGTTCTTAGAAAGCATAGTTAAAAAGCCTGTGGTAGAGGGTTTAAGTGAAGTTAGACAACCACCTTTGGAAGTCAATACTTTGGTAGAATCTAGTGAGGTGCTAGAAATTGAACCCTTGCTGATCATAGATACACATGTTGATTATATGCAAACAGATAGTCCTGTTAGTGTTGAGCAGAGCCAAAAAGATAGTTTGGTTAGTGTTAACCATAGCCACAAAGAGCGTCCTGTTTCTGTTGATCATAGCAAAAAAGATAGTCCGGTTAGTGTTGACCATAGCCAAAAAGATAGTCCTGTTTCTGTTGACCATAGCCAAAAAGATAGTCCGGTTAGTGTTGAGCATAGCCAAAAAGATAGTCCGATTAGGGTTGACCATAGCCAAAAAAATAGTCCGGTTACGGTTGACCATAGCCAAAAAGGTAGTCCTGTAGAGGTATGTGAAACTGAACAACAGTTTGGTCATCTAGATGAGGAAATACATACACCTGTCGATCGTATGCAAAAAGGTAAATCTATAAACTTATGTGAGACTGATGAAGAAGTAGATGATTAAAATGTGAGTGAAACAGATAATTCTGAGTATGATGTCGATGATATTGAGAAAAATCAAGATGGAAACATTATTGTTGATGAAGAGAATATTTTTGATGAGCCTAATGTTGAGTTTGATATGTTCAAATTGATTGAGGAGGTACCTATACCCAGTATAGGTAGTTCTAGCCAGATACCAGGTGATTTTTTTAAGAAAAATGAGATACAAGAACTCTTGACTGATGTTGACTTTGCAAGTGGTTCTGAGAATGAGGTTGAGTATGTAATTCGGAAGAAAAAGATGAGGGCATACAAGAAACAAAAGTTAATTGAGGCACAATGTTAGCATTAAAAAATATATATATAGAAGTGATGGTCATTCTCATATTGTAACTTGGTGTCGTTTGTTAAGATTAGTAAGAGTTTAGTCATTGGGCTTTGGACTTGGCAAGCTAATATGTTATGTGCTATGTTTCATAAGCCTTGTTATATAATTCATGTAAACCAAGTCCAAGCCCAAGTCCATTAGAAAGCCCATGAGGCCTTTCTCTCTAACTATAAAAGGCACCTTACCTCTCATTTGTAAAGTGTGCTTGTGTGTGTTTTTTAATAAAAAGCTCTCTTCATCTTTACCTCTCTTTTATACTTATTAACGCCACACCTTTATAACATCAAGTCACCATCTTTCCTTCTTCTAGTGCTTATATTTGTGATAAAGTTGATATATCAAAGGTCCTACAAGTGGTATCAATCGCCTAACAATGATTTAGGAGTGTGTGGTAATCGTATTTTTCAAGTTTTTTCTTAAAAAGTTGCATTTTTTCTTGTAAAAGTGCACTTTTTCTTTAAAAAGTCTTGATCTTTAAGTGTCTTAGTGTTAAAGTTGTTGTTTTTCTTGAAGCTTTAGTGATTCTAAGTGTTTTGGGAAAGATTTGATCAAAAGAATCAAGTGGAAAAAGTGTTTTTGGTTGAAAAAATCGGATTTTTTGGCTGTTTGGGACATCTTACGAGTAACTTTTGGTCAAAACCCTTTTCCTAGGAGTAACTTTTGGTCAAAACCCTTTTCTTACGAGTAAGTTCCTACGAGTAAGTTCTTAAGAGTAAGTTCTTAGGAGTAACTTCTTACGAGTAAGTTTCTACGAGTAAGTTCCTACGAGTAAGTTCTTAGGAGTAAGTTCTTAGGAGTAACTTCTTACGAGTAAGTTTCTACGAGTAAGTTCTTAGGAGTAAGTTCTTAGGAGTAACTTCTTACGAGTAAGTTTCTACGAGTAAGTTTCTACGAGTAAGTTCCTACGAGTAAGTTCTTAGGAGTAAGTTCTTAGGAGTAACTTCTTACGAGTAAGTTCCTACGAGTAAGTTCTTAGGAGTAAGTTCTTAGGAGTAACTTCTTACGAGTAAGTTTCTACGAGTAAGTTTCTACGAGTAAATTTCTACGAGTAAGTTTCAGAGTTCTACGCATAACTTCATCAAAGGTCTTCTCTTCGTGCATCGGTGACTCAGTACTTCCCTAGCTTGGATAAGTTAGTGGAATACTTCGACTTCGGATATCTTTCAAGCTTGGATAAGTTTGAAAGATTTGTTTGGTCTTTTGAACCTTACGCATAAGAATCTTACGCATAAGATTAAAACTTACGCATAAGGTATATCTTACGCATAACTCTAAAGTTTACGCATAAGATCATACTTTACGCGTAACTTTGCAGTCTACGCATAAGTCTCATCTTTACGCGTAACTTCAAACGGCCATAACTTTTGAACCGTAACTCCGTTTTCGACGATTCAGCTGTCAAAACGACCGTGAGACAGAGGAGAACGACACGCTACATTTTTCACCATAAAAACTTGCATTAACTTACACTAAACACAACTCCTATTTTGTTGGAACGATCCAAGATCAACTTTATCACACATCAGAACCTAATGGAAACAAAAATGCAAATGAAGGAGAGAAATTTTAAGAAAAAGTTTACAGTGTTCAAGTCACAGGTTGCGAAGGTTATAAACATATTTGGATATGAGTCAAGGTTCGAACAAGCATTTGAACACTACGTCATAGACCGATTTCATTATTTCAAAGAAAAACTCAATCAAAACCTGAATCAACTTGAAAAGCTACTTAATGAAGAAGAACCTCATACACGTGACTGCAGGGAAGCTCTTCTAGTGATCCAAACTCAATTTCAGAGTATCTTTAACCCTTGGATAATGAACCAGTCTGAGTTTATCGATGCATTTTACCAACAATTTAGGGTAAGCTATTCGACATTCAGAACTCAATGCATAAATGACGTGGGGGAACTCGAAAAGATACTTGATGCTGAAGAAACTGAGTTAAATGAAATTGCGAAGCTGAAACGGGAAATAGAGCAGATTGAAAAAGATATGCAGTTTAAAGAAAGAGAGCTAATTGAAAGAGAAAAGCAATTAAAGGAAACAGAGGTGATTGAAAAAGAGACAGAGAACGATGTTCAAACAGAAGAGGAAACAGTCAATGAGGGTGAGGTATCAGATTATAGTTTGGTTTTCACGGGCAGTGATACATCTTCAGTACAACAGTTTGAAAGCAGCAGTCCTAGCTATGATTCAGATACTGATGGTACACCAGAGATATTGGCTACGGTACAACATTCAAACAATTATGATAATGCTGTTGTGTTCGATAATGTGTTTGCTCATAATCAGACACATCCTGAGCATTCTGAGTCTATTAGTGACACATATGTGATGGAACAAAATGATAGTAATATTACTTTTGTTACTCCAGATATGGATCCTAATAGAGGTGAGCCTGCCCAGGATGGATCTTCTTATGAACAAGATCGTGCCTTACTTGCTTCATTAATCAATAATTTCAAACATGAACTTGAAAAGTGCAAAGAGGACAATCGTAAAGCTAAGCAAACGAATGTCTCATTGACAAAAGAGCTTGAGAGATTTAAAGAAATGGAAAAAGGTTTTCAAAATGTAACAAAAAGAAAAGCTGAACTTGAATTTGAAAACTCAAACCTTAAATCTCAAGCTCAAAAGTTTGAAATGTATGGAGAGTTTGTAAAACCACTTTTAAAAAGAAATGAAGAACTTGAAGTTGGTTATAGAGAAGCTGTTCTTCGTGAAAAACGTTCCATTCAAAATCTGGATACTCAAATGGTTGTCAACAACAGAAAGGTTCAAGCGCTTTTAAAAGAGAACAATGATTTAAAAAGTGAAAATTCAAAGCTTCAGAAAACCACATCAAATTTTGAGATTGTAAACACAAAACTTGAGAATGAAAACAAAGAGTTTTTGAAACGAACAAACGATCTTGAAAACAAACTTCGAAAATTGGGACAAACTTCTCAGACAATCAACATGCTGCCTACTAAAGATGAGGAGGTTGAGAAACAAACATCTGGGATTGGTTTTATGAATAATGCTAATGTGGAAAATGGAAAACCGTGTTTTTTAAACAAAGTGAAAAAGCTGACACCTATTTTGTATAACGCTGAAGATATGGGAAAAGAATTGTCAGATGATCTTTTGTTTGAATCTCTAGATATTTTAAAATCTGAAGAGGAAAAACGTTTGAAAGTTAAACAAAGAAAAACCCCATTCTCGTACCACGGCTTTGTGTATGGTTGTACATAATTGACAGATATACCAAAAGCACCTTTCAAAAGAAAAGACACAAATGTGAAAAGGTTTTTCAAAGAAGCTCAACTTGCTAATTATGATGCTAAGTTATGGCAAAATAGAGCAAGGAAACAATTTTGTGATCTTAAACAGCACATTGAGCAAACATTAAAGGTCATTTGGTTTAAGCAAGAAAACATCGAATACAACGTTTTCTCTAATCCTCTTTCATCAGATGTACGCCTTAAGTTAGAAGTCCAAAAGATTTTGAAAGATGAGATTGAACCTCATGTGAAAAATATCAACTTAAGTTTTGAGTACTTTGAAAAACATCTTGTCACTGAAATGAGAGAAGATTTAAAGTATGTTCACTCTCTTGAAGACGAATTTGATGAAAAATGCTTAATACTTGACATTCAAAAAGAATTTTTCACAAATCAAATAGAGTCGTTCAAGTCAGCATCTGTCAGCCATGAGTATGAGAATGTGCATTTTGAACAAACATCTTCTTTGAAATCTGAAAATCTTTGTCTCAAAAAGAAAATCACCGAGCTTTCAAAAGAAGCAGCCGATGTCAAAGATGAATTGTCAAAAAGAACTGCTCAGTTTGAGAAACATCTTGCAAAACTCGAAGCACAAAGTATCTCTTTCCAACTTAAACTGCAAGAGAAGAATGAGAAAATGTCTTCTAAAAACTCTTTGACATCGGTGCTTAACGGAAAAGAAAAGATTTTTGAAGAAAATTGTGATGATACCAATATCAAGTTTGATTTTGACGAATTTGATACAAAAAATCTTGAATTGGAACATGCTGTGGCTTCATTACAAAAAGAAAATGAGCATTTGAAACAGACTTACAAAAACTTGTTTGATTCAATCAAGCGATCAAGACTTCAAAATCAAACTTCAAACAAATCTGACTCTCTGATCACACCAAATCATCTTTTTGAAAAAGAAAAGTCAGTGCTTCAAAAGAAAATTGTTGAATTGGAAAAAACGATTTCACAACAAACCAAGGATTTTGGTGATGCCAAAAATGATTTTTCAATCGAAACAGACAAATATGAAAAATATTTTGCACATCTTGAAAATCAAAATGCTTCTTTGCAAGAAAAACTAGCATCATCAGATCATTTTTCTCTTCAAAAAGAATACAATGATTTGAGAACCTCATACAATGCCTTAAAAGCAAAGTTTGATGTTCTTAACCGGTCAAAAGGAAAATTTCAAGTTTCAAACGAGTCTAAACCACAAGTAAGTGTTTCAGAGAAGGTTTACACGGGTGAATCTTCAAAACCATTTTCAAACAAGGTTTCTCAGTTTACAACCTATTCTTTGCAAAAAGGAAGGAAGTTTTCAAAGAGACCTAATTTTTCTGAAACATTTACTCCTCAAAAGGTTTCAAATGCAAGTGCTCATAAAGAAAAGAATCAAGGTTTTCAAACTCCATACTCTCGTTTTACTCCGGTAAAGCCAGTGTGGAAACCAAAGCAAAGCCGTTCAAAACATTTGAATTATTCATACTCTGAAATGCTTCCGCTACAACAAAGGAATGGCTATGCTTGGAAAAATCCTAATTCTGGAAGGTTTCCATTCATCTCAAAAATGAATTTTCGAAATGAAACGCCGAGTTTCAACAATGGATGGAAAACTTCTTCTTCAAGTTTTAAAACTCCAAAAGAGACACCGAGTTTCTCAAACAACTTTCATAAGCAAAAGAGTTTTAAATCACCGTTGATTCCACGAGCTTTATTTCAAAATGAAACACCGGTTTTCAGTTCTCGTTGGAATTCAACTTCTTTGTCTCGGATTGACACAACTTTCAAATGGATTTCAAAATATGGTAACCCAGTTGGCACCGTGCTTAAATGGGTTCCAAAAGTTGTTGTCTAATCCAAATTACTTATGGCTTTCGTATACTTCAGTACGAAACCCGTACTTAAACGATGACTTCTGATTATTTTCAAATCAAGGACTCGTACGTTCAATGACGAACTCTTTCTCAAAAAGTTCGAGTCTAAACAAACGAAAAAGATTTCAAGTATAAACTCGTTTTCAAACAAAATTCTTGAGCACTTTTTCAAGATTGTTCAAAAGATTTCTCAAAATCTCTCAAAATTAGTGCTCAAGATAACTCCCTCAAAACCCTTACGTAATTTTAAAATGTGCTATCATTAAGGGGGAGTACGAACACAAAATGTTCCAAATTCATGCAAAATCTGTCTTTCTCTCCAAAAGCTTTTTCTTAATCAGTTGATATCAAAAATATCACGTTATGCTATTTTTGAGGGGGAGAAGACATGATTAAAATATGATCAAAGATGTTTAAAGTTTGTGGCTGAATCTCAAAAGAGCTCGACTCAGTAAGTACCAATGAATTGACGAAGCTTAAAATGTCAGCAATCGAAAAGACTTGTCCTGGACGGGTAATAATTTCAAGCTAGTCTAACTAGTGATGTAAACGTGTCTCGAATAGGACTTGTCTGGGTAGAATGTACCGTATCGAGATACCTTCTTTGGACTTGACCAGGACGGGTAATAACTTCAAGCTAGTCTAACTAGTGATGTAAGCGTGTCTCGAATCGGTCATGTTCACTGAAAGTGGATCAATTCAAAAGTGCAAACTCCTCTCGCATGTGAAAATTTCTTAAAATTTACATGAGCACATGTGAAGGAGGAGTCCTTCAAAAAAAATTGCAAAACTCTCAAAGTGGTAACAACAATGTGTTTTATTATCATAAACACTTTGAGAGATTTTCAATAAAAGGTTTTATAACAATTATAGGATAGTCATGGAGTTATAAGGTGACTAAGGTTAGGAAAAACCGTCCTATGATCCGCCAGAGCCGGAGGGATCTACCCAAGGACAATTCCAATAGGCTAGAATTAGAAGTCCTTAGGTATGATTGAAAAAAGGAGAAAATGAGAAAGGAGAAAGAAGGGGTTGAAGAATTAAAAACAAAAGTTATGAAAAAGGGTGAAAAGAAATAGCCCTCCAAATGTTCAACCTTAGGGCAGACACCGGGTTCAACTCATATGCTACTGGTTGTTACTAAGGTGACACTAGTATTGAAGACAAAGACGTCATGGACCCAGTGACGCACTGCACTAAACCTTCTTAACCACTCAAGTTCTCTTAAAAGAGCTTGTTTCATTCTCACGGGGAACCGGTGTAATCTATCGACCTGTCTCTTAGAGATGGTTGATATTGAAGCAGGAGACCTCTCCCTAATCTCCGCATAGGAATCCAAATGTGCACTTATCGAGTCTAGAGCCCCGAGATTCATCAAAAGATCTCACAGGAACACATGATATTTCTACACTGGTTGTTCATCATTAAGGACGCCAGATGTAAACTTAAGAGTCCTACGCAGATCTTAGCAATCTGCCAGAACATTTATGAGAGGATTCACATTTGTGATTCTCAATGATTGAATGGAAATTCCTGCCAGGGTCAACATCTAACAGCCCTGACAGCAGGTCACTTCGGTAATTCTTTATGGGTTACGCTTAGTGTTCGCGGTGGTTTCAAACGGTCTACAGTCGTGGAGTGATCCCCAGCGACTCACCCAGTCATTGAGCTACTAAGTAGGTCTTGTAAGCTCTCTCGAGAGTATCTGACATGGGAACGGCCTTGGTAAGGGTTAGAAGGAGTCTTCACACTATGATGTTGACGATCTCTAATTCTTATCTGTTAGCACCGGATGTTTTATTGCTAACTGTTTATATGCAGGGACACTTCATCTCCATGGCGACAGATTCCACATGCTCATACATACATCTGGAAGTTAAAGAAAGCTCCCTCAAAGATCTATACAACACAAATTTCTAAGAAAGATTCTACGCCAAAAAGAAGATTCTACAAAGTATAAAGACTAAAGATCATAGTGAAAGAAAGGGAACTACGTGCATATGAATATCAAAGTCCAAAGATGTATGAGCATGTTGGAATGGCAAACAACCACCACAGACGCAGAAGTGACGAAAGGCAGATAACTCCACATCACAAAAGAACAAAGGACGATGAAAAATCAGTTATCAAAGCTCACAAAGCATGAAGGAACAAAGACTAAAGACTATTCTACAACGGCACACAAAGTTAAAGACAAAGAACACGGAAGACCCACTCACGTGGAGCATCATTCGAATGACCACCCCTTAGGGGGAGATTGTTAACATTAAAAAATATATATATATAGAAGTGATGGTCATTCTCATATTGTAACTTGGTATCGTTTGTTAAGATTAGTAAGAGTTTAGTCATTGGGCTTTAGACTTGGCAAGCTAATATGTTATGTGCTATGTTTCATAAGCCTTGTTATATAATTCATGTAAACCAAGTCCAAGCCCAAGTCCATTAGAAAGCCCATGAGGCCTTTCTCTCTAACTATAAAAGGCACCTTACCTCTCATTTGTAAAGTGTGCTTGTGTGTGTATTGTGTGTGTTTTTTAATAAAAAGCTCTCTTCATCTTTACCTCTCTTTTATACTTATTAACGCCACACCTTTATAACATCAAGTCACCATCTTTCCTTCTTCTAGTGCTTATATTTGTGATAAAGTTGATATATCAAAGGTCCTACAAGAAAGGAAAGTGCTTAAATCAAAACAAAAGTTTTAAATATTTTTTGAGCACTTATCCTAAAAACATGATGGCTTATGCACACATAACAGTGTATAGCCCGCGATTTTCAAAGAAAGGACCCTGTTGTACATTTATGTGCGACAATCCTAAAAGATAAGAAGACTTCTCACCAAAAAGCTTATCAAAGTCTTCTTAATTTTTGCGCAAAATTTTGAAAAATGTTTCAAAAGGTTTTCAAAACTTTTCATGATGTAGCTCAAGATATTACTCTCTAAAATCCTTAAAAGCTTAAATTTACTCAAAATGTTCTATTTTTGAGGGGGAGTAAAAAAAAAAAGATGGTCCAATAAGATCATGCTTAAAAGAAACTAATACGGAATTTACAAACATCCGTTTCTCCCATAAGCTATCCGAAACGAAAAGGTTTTAATGAATTGGTATCAAAAATACCATGGATATGCTATTTTTGAGGGGGAGAAGACGTGATTAAAATGTGATCGTCTTGAATCTCAAAAGAGCTCGACTCAGAAATGACCCAAGAATTGACGAAACAACAAAAGTTAGTGATCGAAAAGACTTATCCTCGACGGGTAATAACATCAAGTTAGTTAATAGAGCTAGCTGTCACCTAAAAGCTGACAATGGAACTCTTTAACTAGCCACGTAAGCGTGTCTCGAAAAGGATTTATCTTGAGTAGAAATGTACCGTTTCGAGAAACTTTCTGTGGACTTGACCAGGCCGGGTAATAATTTCAAGCTAGTCTAACTAGTGATGTAAGCGTGTCTCGAATCGGTCATGTTCGTTGAAAGTGGATCAATTCTAAAAGTGCAAACTCCTCACGCATGTGCAAATTTCTTAACAATCCATGAGCACATGTGAAGGGGGAGTCCTTCAAATGAAATGCAAAACTCTCGAAGTGTTAACAAAGTATGTTTTATTATCATAACGCTTTGAGAAATTTTCACAAATGGTTTGATGGCAACAATAGGATAGTCATGAAGTTATAAGGTGACTAAGGTTAGGAAAAACCGTCCTATGATCCGCCAGAGCCGGAGGGATCTACCCAAGGACAAATCCAATAGATTAGAATTAGAAGTCCTTAGGTATGATTGAAAAAAGGAGAAAATGAGGAAGGAGAAAGAAGGGGTTGAAGAATTAAAAAGAAAAGCAAATGAAAGGGTGAAAAGAAATAGCCCTCCATATGTTCAACCTTAGGGCAGACACCGGGTTCAATTCATATGCTACTGGTTGTTACCAAGGTGACACCGGTATTGAAGATAAAGACGTCATGGACCCAGTGACGCACTGCACTAAACCTTCTAGCCACTCAAGTTCTCTTAAAAGGACTTGTTTCATTCTCACGGGGAACCAGTGTAATCTATCGACTTATCTCTTAGAGATGGTTGATATTGAAGCAGGAGACCCATCCCTAGTCTCCGCATAGGAAAACCAAATTATGCACTTATCGAGTCTAGAGCCATGAGATTCATTAAAAGATCTCTTAGGAAACACTTCCTATGAATACACTTGTGTTCGCCAAAAAGGACACAAGTTGTAAGAGTCTTTATGAGATCTACGGATCTTGCCTTATCAATTATGATGGTTACTATGTTTCAAACGGTCTACAGTTGTGGGGTGATCTCCAGCAACTCACCTGAATCATTGATGTACTTCGGTGGATCTAGTAAGCCCTCTCAGGGGTATCTGATTCAGGAACGGCCTTGGTAAGGATTAGAAGGAGTCTTCACACTATGCTGTTGACGATCTCTAATTCCGAACCTGTAAGTACCGGATACTTTATTGCTAACTGTTTTATGCAGGTACTCATGAATGTTCCTTGGAGAAAGACCGTTACCATCAATCAAAGATCCACATGCTCATACTCTGCAAAGCTCTCTTCAAAGATCAAAGCTAAGCAAAGTTCAGAACATTTCTAAGTCAAAGTCAAAGAATCTACAAACTAAAGAAACAAAGATTAAAGTCAAAGAAAAGAGAACTTCACAAAGATTTAATGTCAAACAAAGTATGAGCATGTTGGAAAAGACGTAAAGACAACAGAGTAAAGAAGTTGATCAAAGGTAAGAAAGATCACAAAGCATGATTGGAACAAAGAATCTAGCAAAGCTATTACACAAAGACTCAAAGTTCAAAGAGAACAAGCTTAAAAGATCAAAGATCAAGGTCACAAAAGAGAGATCTCAATGATCACCCTTAGGGGGAGATTGTTAGCATTAGAAGTGTTGATCATTTATGTAATCAAAGGGAGATCTCAATGATCGTCCCTTAGGGGGAGATTGTTAGCATTAAAAGTGACGATCATTATTGAGTCGACAAGTATTGTAATAGTTTAGTATATTGGGCTATGGACTTGGTACTTATTTAGTAAATCATGTAAGCCTTTATTAGAAATTGTAAACCAAGCCCATTAGACAAGGCCCATAGAAAGCATTTAAGGCATCCTTTCTTAGGAACTATATAAACACCTCAAAGCTCATTTGAGGTGTGTGCTTGTGTGTGTATTGTGTGTGTTTTTAATAAAAGTTCTCTTCATCTTATTACTCTTTTTCATATAATCTAACGCCACACATATTCATCAAGTCACCATCTTTCCTTCTTCTAGTGCTTATATTGGTATTAAAGTTGATATATCTAAGGTCCTACACACAACAAGAAGACGAAGACGTATTTTTTTTCTGTGGTCAAACCTTTATAACTGCAAAAGAAGTGAAAGATAAGATCAACCTACATTCAATTCAAACTCGGAGGAAATTGAAACTCATTAAGAATGACAAACAAATAATTAGGGCTAGGTGTATCGGAACAATACCAGCGTGTGGTACAAATGGAGGTATTGGACTTGGAACAGTACCCAAGAGGAAAACTGGTGCGTTAACTAGAGGTCGTGGAAGGAATGTATATTCGCGATCAGAAAAGGTGGAACCAACACATTGCCCATGGTTGTTATATGTAGCAAAAGATACATATAAAGATTTACGGAGTGTTAGAACTTTCAAGGATGAACACAAATGTTTGCAATCAAGAGAGATCAAAGCTTGTGACTACAAGTTTCTTTCAAAGCAAATACTTGACCAAGTTCAAATGAATCCATATATTCTAATCAGGGCTGTTCAAGATCAACTCAGTAAACAGTTTGCAGTCCAAGTGTCTATGCTAAAGGCATTAAGGGCAAAAAACAAGGCATAAATTAAGATCAGGGGTGATCATAAGCAGCAATATACCATTTTGCGGGTTATGTTGAAGAGTCGCAGAAAACAAATCCTAATATAACAGTTAGGATAAGTGTGCAAATTGTGTTAGATCCATCAAGTCCAACGAGAGTTTTCAAGAGGATGTACGTTTGCTTAGGTGCTTTGAAGGAAGGATACAGAGCTTGTCAAAGAGAGCTGTTGGGTTTAGATGGTGCTTTTATGAGGGGTCCATTTCCTGGGTAGCTTCTTACAGCTGTTGGTATTGATAGCAACAATGGAATATACCCTTTAGCCTATGCTGTTGTTGAAGCTGAGAACAAAGATTCATGGATTTGGTTTCTTGATTGTCTTGCAGATGATCTTGACTTGCAACCAAATTCACACTACACTTTTATCAGCAACAGACAAAAGGTGATGTTTATTTTTAATTGATTATATTCGGTTATATAATTAAAAAATTATTGGTTTATTAGTAATGGATTGATGTTACTTTCTGCAGGGTATAATTCCAGCTTTAGCAACAGTATTCCCTAGTGCGGAACACAAATACTGTTTGAGGCACATCCATGAGAATATGAAATTGCAGTGAAATTCTGCAGAACACAAGTCACATTTGTGGAGATGTGATGCAGCAACAACCGTCGAACAATTTGAGGCAGCAATGCTTGCATTCAAGAGTTTTAGCGAGCCTGCACATGCTTGGTTAAGTAAGATACCACCAGCCCATTGGTCAAGGTCGCATTTTTCAGGTAGTAAATAATTTTGTTGTAGATCAACAATGTTCAACATTTTTTTATGGATTACTAAAACATGTACTATACATATGTATAAAGAGCTCATTCTGACGTGTTACTTAATAACATGTGTGAAGTGTTTAATGGGAAACTTGTGGGAGGTAGGCACCAACCCATCATTATTGCTTTTGAATACGTTAGAGCATATTGTACGCAGAGAATAGTTAATGTTATGCATACAATTGATAAGTGTCCGGGACCGTTTACACCAAAGGCAACGCGCATGTTCGACTTCAATAAGAAAGAGGCTTATAAATACTGTGTTTTAGGGATTGAAGGAGATAACTATCAGGTTAGTGGATGGGGAGAAAAGCGGTTGGTAAATGTTAAAGCCAGGTCTTGTAGTTGTAGAAGATGGGAGCTTACAGGTATGCCATGTAAACATACTATTGTAGCCAACCGGTATATGAAGTTGAATGGAATCGAAGTAGGATCAGTAGAATCATGGGTTCATCCATGTTACTTGGTTAAGACATGGGCGGAAACATACAAACACCACATCCAGCCCATCAAGGGATATCCACATTGGAAAAAGTCAAATGTGCCTACAACCATTCTTCCACCTAAGCATCATAAACCATTGGGTAGGCCACAAAAGAAGAGAAGTAGGGCTTTTACAGAAAATGATGATAGTGATAAAGATAGTAAGTTGTCACCGTCTAGTAGGAGTGTGGTTTGTGGAATTTGTAGCAATGCTGGACACAACAAGAAAACATGTCTTGGGCAAGGAGGTGTTACTGCAAGTCAAGCCAGTACACAACAGTCTCAAAAACCAGGTTCATCCCAGCCAAATGTTTCATCACAGAAGAAGAGAAAGGGTAAAGGTAACAACTACGAAGCAACTGAACCAGCAAGTGTCGACCAGTCTGTTACTGGAAGTCAAGTGAATGCTGCTTGTGTATGTAATTCCTAAGACAATGGTTTTCATCTAATATGTAATTCCTAGACAATATTTTCTACGTTTTAAGAATGTGTATTTCTGAACTATGTTTTAAGAAATCATATCCATTTTGCATTATATAAGAAATCATATCATGCTTGAGTTCTTACTTGGCTGATGTTTTTGTATTTTGACAGAGAGAAAATAAGTCAAAGCTTTGTCTTAGTCATAGCCAAATTACCAAAATTTGATGAAGTCAAAGCTTTCTACTAGTCAACCTACAATGACGCTTCCATATAACACTAAACAGACTACTGTACATGCATTCTACATTCTAGGAAGCTTTGCAAAACACAAAAAACATGTCTTTATAAAGACACTACATACACCATATGCAAACTAAAACAACGAGTATCCAGGATACAACACACAAGTTCCTCAAGCGGCAAACTTTCTCCTTCTCCAGATGGAGCTCAGCTACAGCTGCTTGGTGAGTAGCCTCTAGCTCGATTGCATTGTCTCGGGAGTTGAAGACCTCCAATGTCTCAGCCATGAGGCGTGCTTGGCATTCTTGTAATGCCGCCTAATTACGGTGAATGTGCCTCCTCAAGTAGAGGATCACCTCCTTTGCTCTTGGTGGCATTGGTGGATCGTACCACCCATTGAAGGGACATGTGGATCCCTAAAATTAATAATCTAAAATCAAGACTTTGACGCTTATACTCGTTACTTGAACATAAACATTGATTAAACTAAACGTGACATTTTAACTTAAAGCAACCTAACCATGAACGCACCTCCACCGGACAATCATAATAATGCCTTCCGACGTTGACATTGTTCCAACAGGTCCTTAGGACTGCCCACCTGCCACATCCGCACCGCGCCATTCTTAAGATTTGATTGGAAATACTTTAGGATAAGATTTGATGAGAGAGAGGATAATTTAGGGATGAGTGGTGAATACATTTAGCTTTTATTAATATATAATTAATGTAGCATCTGCATACACCGCGTGTGACTCAACACACGGTATTACATAATGACGGTATTGCCCTTGTGATAAAAACAAAATGTAACGGCAGAAAACGTCGTTGACCGATGGAAAATGGGTCAAAGGACGCAATCGGCCTCAAAAAACTTGAGGAAGGACGCACAGAGACGTTTTCATGTGTGTGAGCGCCTCTTGATTCAAAACGCAATTCTTGGCATGATGATAGACTATCAAGACCTTTTATACATGTAGACTTTTTCTTATGTATATGACAAATTTTTCATCTTTTTTTGGTTTAATGAAGCAAGAAAGTTAAAATTCATATAATAATAATAATAATAATAATAATAATAATAATAATAATAAATAAAAAAAAGAATCCCATAACAAAAGTAAATTAAAGGTTCATACATTGATAGAGATAGTTATCTAACTTTGATCAATGAAACAAAAAACAGTTTTACCTTAGCGCATCTATTATTGCGAATCTATTAAAAGATTTATTAAATTAGCGCATTTTATAATATCATTAATTTATAAATTATGAACCTATTTCCACTATGGATAAAGCTTTTGAGGTTTATAAATTATTCAAATATTAATTCATAAAATATTTCTTGGGTCTCTCTAAAATCGTAGATCTTTTCATGCTACCTATATAAATATGAAATGATTCCTCTGGGCATCTATTATGACGGACCTTCATAAAGGTTTATAATAGTGCCTAGTCATCCGAAATCCTAAATTCATAAACCTTTTTCTTGTTATAAACCTTTCTTCACTATGGATAAACTTCTTAAAGCTTTATCAAAACCACATTAAATACAAAAGCATTAAGTTTAGAAGAGGTTCAAGATATTAGGGCATCCACTATGGTAGGTTCATCAAAAGGTCTAAAACTTATCTAAAGCTTTATCTTTCATTTTAACCATAATGATCATTTGTTTTATGTACATGTTGCATGAAAATGTTCATATTCTTGAACCTATTCATAATTTAATGCATGTGTTATTATGAATCATTTGCAAGAGTTGTAAAAGGTTTATGCATAGTGAACATAGATTTATAACATCAAAAGGTTTATAAATTAATGATTATGGACCTATATAAAGCTTCATCATTGTGGATGCTCTTAGACATTTTCATTCCACATAAGCATGAAACACATTTCCACTATGGTTAATAAAATTATAGACCTCTTCATCTTTTCTTAGACTTTTTCATAAACCACCATAGTGGATGCTCTCACTATGATACAAAAATTCTTAGACATCTTAATAATTTTTCAGACCTATTCTTAAACATCCATAGTGGATGCTTTTAGGCCTTAAAGAGATACTTGCGCAAATTCCATAGATTTTATACACATACTTTATTGACAAAATAAAGATAAATAGTTATATGCTATATTTCGCACACAAGATTGTTGAGAGATTGTGCTTATTTTTTCAAAAAATAAGCTACTTAAAAAATAATCTTTGTTTGGCAGACATAACTTATAAGTGATTCTAAAAAAAATAATCTTCCATAATCTCTTAAAACCAAAGATTACTTCATATAGCTTATAAAAATAATCTCTTTTTATAATCTCCAGCACCAGTATCATCTCCGGCACCAGCACCAGTTCCAGCAATAGTTACTTTCGCCAAACATACCCATTGTGAGATCAAGTCATCAAATTGTTTCATTGTTTCATGATTTCCTTAAGAGATAAGGTATTTCTAACTCGTCGTTAAAGAAAAGATATATATATTTTGCATTCTTGCGAAAATAAATGATGAACGTCTTTTCGTAACAGTTTATCGAACTCAACATCTTTCGGAAGAAAAAGAACAAAATAGAAACATGCTAGTTTCATGGTATCTTTAAAAAGTGATATAACATTTTAGTGTAAAATTGATTATATTTTATAAATTTAAGGGATAGAAAATTGTGTATTTATTAGATTCCTTGATTAATTAATTGATTCAAAATAATTTGTAAAATTGCGAAAAAGAATTTTGACTTTTCATAATTGAGTATGAAAATATTAATTTTGGCATTTAATGTTTTGACTTGGCTTTTATTTCATGAACAAAATATCAGAGTTGATAGCAATATTGTAAGAGTTTATATTATTTAATTTTTAGAAGAAAAAAAATGATAGCAAAATTACTAATGTAGACTCAACAACATTATATGTATGTCTGTGTTTATGTATTTAGGCAGCAAATAGCCAATCAAAGTAAAACTTATTTTATTGTTTCACAACACGCTATAAGCACGCTCTATATGTGATTTATGTTTAAATTACTATAGCACGAACGCTCTAAGTGACACGATCATCAACAAGGTCAAGAATATTGAAAATATGATGACAATGAGGATAGAAGAACTTTTTACGATTTACAGTGCATTGAGGTAAATCTGAAAATTTAAAATTATCTATGGTACCTCCTTTATGGTATCCTTTGCTGAGTTCTACACGTCATCAACATGCCCAACAATAATAGCTGGAGGCAGCAAAGTAAGGTGCTTAGTCCTTAGTCTTCAGTCAAGATTTTATACTAACAATGAGACAAGTTAAAATGTTTATGAGCGTTACAGGTAACAATTGCATGTCCTCAAATCATCGGTCAATAATGTTTATAAATTTATGATTCGCTATTTTTGATTGGTCTGAAACGGTCAGATAATTATTGGTCAACCACTTGTGAATGGTCAACTATAATAGTCAAACAGTTTAGGCCAATGCTTCCGTGGAATACAGTGTTTTCCCGGGTCGTTATGTCCCGACGAGGTGTGGATGGTATTAAAAACAAATTTGTGATCGAGTGAATATGAACAGGAAAGGGTATAAGTGTGAGTGAGTGATTACACTAGGGTTTTATAAAACAAAATAACTTAGATAAACTATATTATATATTACGTGAAAGCTAGATATAATAACTTAAAATGCGTACGTTTAATTTAAATCTACGTAAACGTACGAAACAAAAACGATTTTAACTATAATAGGAATTTGCATACCTTAGGGGCTTAAATGCAAATTAAATAAACTTAAATTATTTATTTTATAATTACTAATTATTTAATTAATTATTTTTATTTAATAACTATTATTAATTATTTAATAATTAACTAATAAATAAAAAAATATAATATAAGTCTAGAAAAATAAAATTAAAATTTCTAAAAGTCTAAAATATTATAAAACATATTTTAAAAATAAAATTATATTTTTCTTACTATTTATCTAATTATTATTAATTATTAACTATTTAATTATTAATTAACTATTTATATGATTTAAATTATTATAAATACTAAAAAGACTTAGATAATTAAGAAGATTTTTATAAATCTAATTAACCATCACAGGAATCCTAAAAAATTATAAATAGTTTATTTTATGTATTTTTAAACTAATTTACTAATTATTATTCTATTTATTAATTAATTACCAATTAAACTAATTAAATTATAAAAACTAGTAAATGAACAGTAAAAATTACAAAAAAATTTATGAAATTATTTTATGACTTATAAAAGCTAGGAAAAATATAAAATCTAGGTGTTGCTTTATAAAAACTAATTATGCTATTTAAAACTTAATTATTAATTAATTATTAATAAAACTAATATTAAATCTAGTAAATACCAAATGATAATATAAAAATCTAATAAAATTACTAAAAATACTTTAATATAAAAGGAATTTAATAAAAATATAAAAATACAAAGTACTTAAAAAAAATCTAAAAATGAAAATTAAAATTTAAATTATATTAAATAGAAACTATCACTTATTATTATATTGGTTTTTCTTGATTTTTCTTTTACAAATCTATTTTATATCTAAAAACAAATAACTTTAATAAAAACAACTTTTTTAGAAGCTAATAATAAGCACTGTGAGAGCTTATTAGCTTCACAATTGATTTTTGTTGACCAAAGAAGCAAATAAGCTCAAATGAGCTTAAGTGGGACCCACAATGGTTGAATCTGATTCAAACTAGTTATGTGAACTTTAATAAGCTAGAAAAATCACAAGGGGACCACTGGATAAGCAATTAAACACTTAATAAGCAATTCCAAAAACCAAGTACCACTCAGAAATGGGACAAACAAGATGGGCTTATTCAGGTGGGTCCCAGGGGTTCTCAGGTCAAACAAAAGATCAAAATATGAAGTGTGGTAGGAGGGGGGTTGGATGGAACAAAGTTTTGGTTATGGGGCCCACTGAGGTGGCCACAAACCACCACCAAAGGTGGTGTGGTGACTGAGGTCTGATCTGAGCAGGGTAATACCTTGCCCTGCAGGTAACTTTGATCAGATGTGGGTCCCAGCAGAAAAATCACAAAAATAAAAGAACAATGGGACTTCCAAGATGAGCTGAGGGACTACTAAACCTCAAAAGATCAAAGCCTGAATCTTGATACAAAATTCTATAAAAATCCCACCAGATTTGGAAAAACTAAGTGAATGCAATTTTGACTTTTCAAGTTTGAGGCTCAGTTTGACTTATATGAACTTTAAGCAAGATTTTCTGATTGATTATGTTCTAAAAAGCTGTAATGAGACTAAGATATGATAATATAACAAGTTATGAGCTAAAATTAGTGATCATGGAATCCAAAAACCATAACAGTTAACTGTTGTGGGATGTAATATGGAATTTTGACTTTCTTAGTAAAGACTCATAGATTTTATGACTTATATGAGATATTAGGACCTAGACTAATATGTTTACACTAAAAATAGAAATTGAAACACAGGACTCAGTGGTGCAATCCACTAATCCAAACACACCTTTACAAACTGATTTTGAGATTTCATAAAGCAAATGGTTACATATGATTATGAAATTAATTTTTATTTCTCTATTAAGGTAAAATAAACTTAAATGAACCTGTAAGTGCCCAAGTTAACAACAAAACATATCTAATTGAGATTATGATAAATTGACAGTAAAGTTATTAAACTAAGCAACTTATAAAAAACTAATGAACAAACATTAACTTTTAAGTTATATTATAACTAATAAACACTAAACAATCCAAGAAACAAAGAAATGAACAGATGGTAAGCTATATAGTGATAAACCAAAATTATGAAAATTAGCTTACACTTGAGTCTTAGCTGAGAAACACAGAACCATGAACCACAAAAACATCCTATAGCCTCCCATAAGGCACTAGTACCAATATCATCCAAATTGTATCCTGATCCTTGCTTCTTCTTCCTTGTGCACTATTTTTTTATTTTTCAACTATTTAATTTGATTTTTTTTTTATTTTTTTCTTTTATGAGCTAAACAGATAATTAAGGTTTTCTAAAACTTATTCAAGCTTTGTCAGAGCTTATATAAGCTTATGAATCCAATACAACAACAATAATATCAATATTGCACAAACATGAGATTTTTGAAATTTTAAGAAATACATAAACTGAGAATCCAAATAAAACTTGAAATTGATGCTTAGAAAAGTCTTACAATACTCTGAATTTTCTTAATTTAACACTAGAAAGATTAAAGCTACAATTGAAATTGAAATTTATACTATTCGACCTAAACTATTATACTTACTCTAATAAATCTTTCTCCCTGCTTCTTTTCTTCTTTATAGCCAAAATTAGGGTTCTAGGTGTCCTCAGAGACTTTTCCCACCACTTCTTGACCCTTGGATTGGTCAAACTAATCTCCACCGTTTAAATTTGTAACTTGGCGCCAAAGTTTCCACAGGGTGACGTGGAGGGTTTTACGGGAAATTAAGGAGTCTTGGAGAGTTGTGTGAGGTGGAGGGACAGAGTGTGAAAGGGAGGAGTCAAGTGGTGGTGAAACAGGTGAGGTGGAGGGTGGTATTGGTGAAGCAGTGGTGAGGGAGAGGGATGAATAGTGTAGGCAGTTTGGGTGGGGTTTGACCATTTGACCCCGTTTTATCTAAAAACGGGGGTGGGATTATAAGGTTGGGCCTGGGGTTTTAAATAAAAGGGTGGGCTTTGTTTGTTGTTTGGATTGGGTTTGGTTTGAAATAATAACATAGGGTCCGTTTGTAATTTATAGAAATGAAAACCATAGGGACCAAAAATGTAAATTGCAGAAACTTGAGGGGTGGGTTGTGTAATATTTCCAAAGTTAATCAAGGGACTAAACTTGCCAATATTGAATACCCCAAGGACCAATAATGATAATTATTTTCCATTTTAATATTTCCAGGGACCTTTTCTGTAATTTATGAAACTTCAGGGACCAATTATGTAATTTCACCAAACTTCATTACCAAGGACCATTCCTGCCATAAAAGATTAGTATAAGGACCAAAATGGATTTTCTCAAAGTTTTTACATCCCAGGGGCCATTTATGTCAATTTGCAAAGTATAGGGACTAAACTTGTAATTTTGTGAAACTTTGCACCAAAGGACTAAATATGTAATTTTGAGATTCAAAAAGGACCTTTGGTGACTTTTCATGTTTTTAGAATAACCAGGGACTAGTTTTGACAACTTTTGAAACTTGAGGGACTGAAACTGCCAATTATGCAAACTTTGTACGTTTTTCATCTGTTTTTGATTATTTTGCATTTGAAACATATAAAACACACTTCTAAGATATTTTAAGTATTTTGATGCATATTTGAGTGTTTTTGGATGTTTTGGCAGTTCAGATTGGTATAAAATGATGAGTATTTAGACACTCATCAATCCCCCACACTAAACTATTGCTAGTCCCTAGCAATCTTTTGAGAAAAACTTAATGGATTTGTAACTCTTTACCAAAAGCCATCACTTCTGGAGTAGCCAGATGTAAGAACTGTGGCACACCTGATAACCGTGTGATTTTGAGCAAACCACCAGCTGTCAACGGATTTGATTAGTCTTTACCAAAAGCCGTTTGCTTCTGGACTAGCCAACTCTTGATGGAATAGTCAACATCTTGGTGAGCTGATTACCAATTATGGTTTTTCCACTGCCTTTACCACAAGCCATAATCTTGTGGGCTAGCCAACTCATTCGCTTTTTAGGATATGGCGAGTTGAGGTACCATACAATTTTGGGCAAATTGCAAGCCATAAACGGATTTGAGATATCTTTACCAAGAGCCGTTTGCTCCTGGATTAGCCAATCCTTATGTGGGTTAGACATGGCGGGCTGATAACCATTTATTGCGTTCTAAGTGAGAAATTTTTTTAACATTTGGGCTAAAATAGGGGTTCTTGATGGAACATGTGTTTAAATTCGTTAGAATAACGAATCTCCCCCCACACTTAGAACTGAATATTGTCCTCAATATTCAAAGTACCGGGTGTTAAACCAACACTTAGAACGTAAGAAGGAAAATACTCCATAGCATTTATTTAAGTTTATGTACATATATATATATATATATATATATATATATATATATATATATATATATATATATATATATATAACAGGAGGCGTTACACGTAGATAATGCCACGTAAACGCCACCTCATTGCCCAGTAATTCATTAAGTGCCATGTCATCACATTCTGTCCATGTAAGAAATTTTTATAATTTATTTTGTATTTTTTTTTAATTTATTTGAAATTTGTACATTAGTGTCCACAATTTAATAAAAAAATTTCGTATGGTTTTTAAAAACCTTGACCAGGGATTCGAACACATGACCTTAGGCAATATTAACAAACATGATAAACCACTAGACCAACACATCTTTTGATTTATATCTTGAAAATTCAAATCTATAACTCTAAAGTAATATTTTAGGGTTAGATTTGTAAAATTAAAAAGAACAAAAAATCATAGGTATAATTATTTTTCGTTTTATTCTTCCAAACCGTATATTTTATATACGGTAGTTATTTTCTTAAAACCCTAATATCATAATTTCCTCAGCCATCTTCTACGACCTGAAAAAGCTCATAGTTGTATATGATAAATTATATGCAGGGTGTTTTTAGTTTGTCTAACAGTTGTTTATATCTTATTTTATTGGTTTTATAAACGGAAGACAGGATCACGTGATGCTCAACAATATGTCGATGAAGGTTTAAGCGTTTATTCAGAATCCGATACTCTTTGTATGCTTTTTTATTATTATTATTATTATTATTATTATTATTATTATTATTATTATTATTATTATTATTATTATTATTATTATTATTATTTTGCTTCATGTTGATTGATGTGCTGGAATCTTTTCTTTTCCTAATCTCATATTTAGTCATCTAATAAAGTCCACAAAGTTAACGTCAATGGATGAGTCGTGTGGGATGCCTTTTCAAAAGTGATAGTTGCTTAATCAATGTAACAATTGCTTTCCATGTTGAATAGTGTTGTTTGTTATTATGTTATAAAATATAACAGAAAAAGTATGCTATATAGTTCTCTATTCTATGAGTATCTTAGGTATTGTTCTCCTATATAGTTAAAGTTGTAGCCCATCTTCTACAACTTCAACAATCTTTGTCACTGACAGTAATGACACCCACTGATAAGTATTGTAATACTTCGTATATATTACATTAAGAAATGGTATTTAATTATAAGTTATTTCAATAGAATATTTGATCATGTTTAACTTCGGGTGATATATAGATGCACGGACATGACGATGCTATGGAGTCGACTAAAGATTGTGAGAGGTTTTTTTTAGAGATTTTAGCAGAGAGGGTTAAAAGACATGTTAATGGGTCGTCATTTTTCACATTAACTGATTGGTTTAATATGGATGAACAAATATTTTTGAAGTTTGCAATAAGATATGGTCCTGACAAGCTAAAGGGAAAATATCACCGGCTGACAATTAGGCATAACAAATTTGGTGAATTGATAAGTGACGCGGATGTTAAATGGGATCCTTTGTCTGGTAAAGTGGTTGCTGATGACACCGTTTGAGATAAATTTTTTCAGGTATGATGTTCTTAGGCCTAATGAAAGTTTCTTCTGTTTGCCATATTGTGTTAGTTTACAAACTATTAATCTATAATTGTATTGCAGCGAGATAAAAGTTTCAAGGCTTTTAAGAGAAAGGGTTGCAAGTTATATCCATTATTGACTGAAGTCTTCGGTGATCCAACTTTTGCCTATCGAACTTCAAAAGAACATATGTAGCCGAAGCTGCATGCCAAAATCAGGGAAGAAATACAATAAGCTCTGGAACCGAAGTAACACATGACATGATCGATTTCGTGTCGTGAAACAGCATAAACATGGTAGTCAAATGTTGCCCAGCTTTACTGTTATACCTGAGATGGGGATAAACACTGAACGCTATAATGTGTGTGTGTTCGTTGGTACATTGAATGTAAAGTAACCATTGAAGAATCAGGTAAAAATCAACTTTTTTACAGTTAGCCGGTTATGTCTAAAGTGATTATCTATGTTTTAGATTGCTTAATTATTTGACTAAGAAATAAACAAATAGCAACCTGCTTGGATTGGTATGAGTAGTTCTATGGGGAGCTATGGATATAACAATACTATTCTCAAGGCGAACCTGAACTCATACGCATTCGTATTAAGCAGGGAAAATATTACATTAAATTGGTACTCAGTGTATGATAGGTCCATGCTTTTATGTAATTGTTTTTTTCGTATGGGTGGGGCTACCATGCTTTATCAAACAAGTCGAGGGAATAGACGTCGTTCCAAATACAAGTTAGCATTTGATACATTTATTTTTACTCTTAACTATTTCTCACAGGTTAGGTGCTTATCGATGATAGCTTACAACTATTTTGAAGGTGATAGGAGTATCCTTCTTGATGTGGTGGTATACACAGGGAAAAACAAACATCAAAGCTACAGGTCCTAAAACACTCGCTTAAAGCTCTCATTTTAGGGCCCTACTTTTAGAATTTCATGTACACGATAATTTAACGCTCTGTGGTGTTTCCCTTTTAGCTCGGGCCATACTTGCAAAATGATGCCAATCAAAGTTTTGGTATAAGAGTCGTAACGATGTCGCTTAATAAGGGTTCTAGATACCACAACTTCTGTCATACGGGTAAATCATCATATTTATGCACAACTACATATCTACCTTGGTATGTACATCTTCAAAAATATATTTATCATAAGTGATTTAAATTTTTTTACAGGTTTCAAGGTTGCATGAAATTACTCGCTGTTTCCAGTGAGGCTACATTGGCTGCATGCTAGCACTTGACGGGATGCGCATTGTGTAAAAAATCATTTGTTAGAAAATGGAATTTTTGACATCCTAATTTGAGGATAACATGTGTTTTAATTTGTAATATAAACGCATTGTACAATTATACACTTACCATCACAGCCATTGCTGCTATTTGTAACAGATAAACAGTGTCGGATTATGGGAATGCTTTTTTCTAAGCTGTTATTCTTAATTTTCCAGTCTGCATGAGAACAAAAATGCTTCACCTCTGAACTTGTGTTTCTGTATGTTTAGCTTGCTCGTGAGCAGGTTGAGAAAAAACCATCCAGAGGGCATCAATCTCGAGCCACTTTAACAGCGTTTGCACTTGATCAACCACCAGCTTCTGCAAGATCAGATAATGGTGTTTCTTCAAGCCTTGTAGCAGTAATACCTGTCAATCCGGTTTGGTAATGCTCCCCCTAATGTGGCATTTGAGTCATCTTTAGCAAGCCTTCTTATTCCAACAGTTGTTCATTTATAGCTTCTGCAAACATGCACTCTTCTCCATATTGTAATTTTTTCCATCCCTATTCAAATTCTAAATGGTACTTTGCATTGTTTTTTTGAATGCCGAAAAATTCATCCATACTATGTCACGGCTTGGAATGAGTCTTCATATTTTTAGCTTTCTTTTATTTTTTTGGTTGTTTTCTAATGGTAAATTAGATCCTCTAATATCATCAAACACACATAAATTAATATATGTTTTGAACTGAGTGTACTTCATTCCACATTTGCAGGAGCTTCAAGGACTGTGGCTTCTCTGATTTGCAGAGTATTTTGTAATTTTCTCTTTTTCCAGGTTTCTTGGCTTCTGATGGACACTTGTGTGGCACAGTTTTATCCAACGTTATTTGTTCTGGCTACTGATGTAATGGACATGCTAGGCAACATGATATGGGAGCGGATTAAGGAAAAAATCCGAGTTTGCAGATGTTGGAACGAGAATATGCACCCTATCAGGTTTTTATTCCTTTGTTAATTTTTTACCATGCAATAAATTTTGTTTCCCGTACGAAGTATAACACTAACACATCTTGGTAAATCAAACAAAAGTACAATCCATGCCACTTACCGATGACCTACCGCTGTTAAAGGCTCAAATCCAGTAACTATAGTTTGTACATAATTCTCTTTTATATAATAAAGGAAAACCCCAATAAGGGGTTTTGACATTTTGAAAAGCTAAATCATTTGTTACTGTAATTAATTAGCACATTTTTAGGTATAAAATTGAAAGTTTAACCTGTTTTTATCTGTTACCTTACCGATGTGTAACTAACTATTTTGTGACACATGATTGTCACTAACAAGTATGTCCACAGTTCTGTATCGCCGCCTTTAACGTTGACATCCACTTGATACTTCTGTATCGTGCCTTTGTGCTTATTGCATTTGGTTAATCACATAATTCTATTAATTTTTATCTATCCAGGTCACTACTACAGATGCAAAATTTGTTGTAGCTTCAAAGGTATTAGGTTGATTTCAATTCCACATATTTGACTATTGTGAATTATAAGTCCAATTTGCAGGCTAATATATAACCATAGGTTGATTTTGCAGTACACCATAGCAATGATGGGTTATAGTCACAAACCATGACAAAGGAAAAGCTGATGCGCATGTGAATAAAACTTTATTTTGCCATTTATTGTCTAATTTATCATCGAACATCGTTTTTAAATACTGAATTGAGTAATGGTTGTTTCAACCTGATAAGAGATTGCAGTAAGCACAACTGATAAATCAATAACTACTAAACATCTTCATGATAGGGCGTGGAAACTATTAGCACTTTTTCAGTTTCTTGAAGCAAATTTTACGATTATTTTTCTCCATTATCCTGTCACTTGGATAGGGGATTCGGCGCAGGCGTCGACAGTTATTGTTAAATGGGTCTTTATCTGAGCGTATGGTGTTTTGTTTCATCTTTTGTCAGGTGCATTATGCATTATCGTTCATAACATCAAGTTCTTATTTTGAATCATCTTTTCTATCCTAGAGAAATCCACTGTGAGCTCACTTGGAATGCCAGGGATTGATAACAATTGAGGTACAAAGTTGTATCTTTATAAGTATTATAGGCCCTTTATTTCCAATATTTACTTTATCATATGTTCAACGATTTTCATTGACAATACATATTCGTTAATGGTTTCTTTCAAAAAATTTGTACATGATAAATGTAGTAGGATATGCTTTAACGAATCATGGTCTTAATAAGGACATGTAGATTGGGAATCAGATTATAGAAGTTAGATATGGACAATTGGTGAATGTGGTTAGTTGTTCATAACAATAGTGTTTAAGACAATTGTTTATAGTGTGATTGACTCTTTCAATATCTTTTTGTATATAGCCTTTGTTCTTTTTATTTCTTGAAAACTAAAATTTCTAACTAAATCGCTATGAGTTTTATAAAACCTCGATTTTTGGTATCTCTAATGGGCCAGATTGTGCATATTCGTATTATGAATCCGGTATATAGTACCTTATATACTAAATTTTATAAAATGCTGCCATGTATAAAGAACAAAGCTCATTTGACAATTTAGTTTTAATGGTCACCGATGCATTTGCCTTTTTATTCAACTAGACGAATACCCGTGCATAGCAATGAGATTTTATAGCGACATATAGTTTTAGTGATAAAAAAAGGTTTATGGATTATAAACAAAAAATAGTAAAAGTTTGAGGATTCGGGGACTAAACTTAATGTTTTGAAACCCGGTGCGATCCGGGTGGTTCAACCGGTTGAACCGTTTCGGTCGAAAAATGGGTCAATTTAAACCGGGTCATCCCAACGTGTTGGTTCGGAAAAAGGGTCAAATTAAACCAGCTCAACCCACCGGGTTTGAAGCGTCTCAGGTCAACCCGGTTTTCGATATGTATTAATACTCTCCTTTTGAAACATATATTTTCAACATTTCCTTTTTAATTTTTCAACATTTCACTTTCTTGACTTTTCACTTTTTATTTTGACCATTTTTGTTTTATAGATAATATAGATATATTGGCTTTATTAATTGGTCTCATATTTAGTTTTGAATTGCCTCCCGGTTTTTTGTTAAAAAGCTATTAAAGGAAAGCCCAAGGATGCTTCAAGAATGCACAACTCTCGAGCCTAGAACCAGTGGCAAACTTTTCGTATTTCAATCAGGCAAGCTTATTTATATTCTTATAAATAAATGTTGACCCGATTTTATTACGTCTAAACATAGTAGTTGTGTCAATAAATATTGATCCCACTTTTTATGTTTCGGTCTTGCCTTATGATGGTATTGCGAATCTTTCTGCTATAGTGGCTGAAACAAGAGCTAAATTCTCCACAGGAGAGAAGGTACCATCAACTAATGTCCAGTAAAAACAAACAGGCTAAAATGGTTGGGTCGGCTGAACCAAAACATTTTTGTTCTATAATAATGTAGTGTTAATGGGTCAAATACGATTATGAATTTTTCTTATTTCAGTAATAATGTAATGTTTGCTTTATTGATTAAGTAAGTCTTATGCATTAAAAAAAAAATTTTTGGACTAATGTTGAACTTTTTGACCCGTTCCTTATAAATCTTTTTGATATTAGAATCATATACGTGTGGTACTAAGATCTTATAAATGGGATCTATGTAGTATGTATAATGGCCGCACCAAAGTGCATTAGCATGCTTGGCATAGTAACATTGATGAAAACAGAAGTTAATATAAGGTTTTTTTCCCTTCTTAAACTACAGGAACGAAAACCAATATAGACAAGACAATGAAGACATTGGCTTTTGAATTTGCTGAGTACGAAGTGAGCCTTTATCTGATTTTCATTTTGCTACCTCTTTGGTGAGATTAAACCATTGTGCCTTTATCTTACCAAATTGTATATATGATCATGAATATTTTATAGGTTTCTTTCGATGAATTCATAACTACCGAAAGTTATGTTGGCATTGCATCAATCTCTTCTATCCCTTGAGCGGGCTATGCATAATGGGCCAAACAGTTGGAGGTAACAATTGGGTCTACTATTTCACAAATTCAACTTGTCTTCCATACATGTACGGCGCAGGTTTGTGTTTGCTAAGGGAGTATTCTATAATCTGTTAATTGTATAGGCGTCAATATAGATACCGGTAGCGATTCAGCTTCTCAACAGTCTACGGTACACAAAATGTTTCCAATGTTTGAAGATTATTTGTTATATATCTGGTGTGTTTATCTTTATAGAATTTATACTTTTCTCTTACCTGCCAAAATAACTGATACTAACGTGTTTGCTGTGATTATATCAAGCTTTTTACATATATTACATGAAAACTAAAGACGAAAAAATTTTGTGTTATATTATCAATGACTGGTCACGAAGGGAGCGTTTCATTTTTGTTGGCTGGTCTGGCCTATTACTCTTTCCTTGTGCCTATTATGTTGTAGGGGGTTGGTTCACTGGTACAACTTAAATATATAATTTTTAAAAAATATTAACCTATTGTTCTACGTTATAAATTTGTAGATAAGAAAACTAACATCAGATACTTAACGTAACTGCACTTTTGAAAACCTTTTCTTAAATTTTTTTAGACATAAACTAATACCATAAAAAAATTAAATAACATCGACGTCCTTAAAAATAATTTTTTGTTAACTGACACCATAAAATTATAATTATAAGTAAAACTATCCAAACTATCATTATAAGTCATGCCCGCCCATCGGGCGGGCTTAGAAATCTAGTATATATATATATATATATATATATATATATATATATATATATATATATATATATATATATATATATATATATATATATATATATATATATATATATATATATATATATACAACATGTGGGGCATTTCCCCCACACTTAGGGTGAAAACCCTAATGCATGCTACTGTTTTTGATTATCGAGTCGCTAGCTTGACTCGACCTCGAATTAAATTGTTCATGGGGAAGTAAATGGACTAAACAATCTCCATCGGACTTTCATTCAAGATGTTTGGATAAACATTTGAAGCACGTGAAAGTTCCACACCGATGAGATAAGTACCCGGCTCAAAATTTATAAATGAGAATGCCGGGGGTCAAAGATAATGTCCTCACTCCTGAAAGAGTGAAGAACAGGAGAAGCCACGGGATATATGAAGAAAAGAAAGAAAGTCATGATGAAAATCATGACTAACTCCTCATCTTCAATAGGAGAATTCATCGTTTCATGAATCTCCTCTTTTAAGCTCGTTTGATCAAGACATATTATGGGTATGTCTAGATCAAAATAGAAATTATCATACTCCGGTGGAGATATGATATGAGTGAGTTCACCGGAGAACTCCTCAAAGGTGAATGATTCGTATTCGGGATTGATTTGAGTGAGTTCACTGGGGAACTCCTCAAAAGTAAATGATTCATATACGGGAAGAGAATTATAATAATGAGAAGTGGTAATACCACTAATCTTCTCTCCCGTATGATCAAAATGGAACGTTTGCAATTCCGGAATAGAATCATTGATCAAAAGCTCACTATCCTTGACGGGGATAGGAGATGAAATAGGCTTTTCATTAAAAGCCTCGATTATAGAAATGAGAAGATTAGCATTTAATAATGTAAGACGAAGAGATTCGTCTTGGATTATTTCTTCATCATTCTCTTCTTCTAAGCTGACAAGCTCAGAAGGTAATTCCCCCACATAACTTATGTCTCCACAAGATAAAAGAATAGTCCTCATCAGAATCAGAGAACATCTCAATATGATCATTTGGAAAGACAAGAGGAGGAGGGATATCACACACATGATCAAGAATTCCCTGTGACTCACTTGGGATTGAGACAAGGTTCTCAACACTAGACTTTATGAATTCGTCCGATTCCTTTTTAGGAATAGTGTCAAGATGCTCGTCCCCCATGCTCAGAGAGTGAGTGAGAACCTCGGGTGTGATAACATCAAACTGAGGGAGGGAGCTGAGAAGGACTAGCTTACATGGATTTTATAATTTTCATTTGTTCTGCTGCTAGTAATTCTCCCATACTCTTTTCTCCCTGTATTTCCATGGAAGGAGTCTCAACTGATGAACTTGATGAGGTATCATCACTTTCATCATTTTCATCGAGAAGAGCAGCATTGTGAAATTTGGAACGTGTTATAGCTGCTCATTCTAAGACTAGTAATTCTTCCATGCTTCTTTCGTCTCTAGCTACATGTTCTTCAGCAAGTAATTCCGTGATAGATTTATCACGAGAATATTGAGTGAGTGGAGACTGTGGGGGTGTGGATGTGTCAAAACCGGATGTATCAGAACTAGAACAGTGTTCAGGTTTATAATACGGTTGACATTGGAAATCATCATGAGGACCCCCACAATGTACACAAGAAAAACTTGGTGCATTGTGAAACGAAATATTAGCCAACTCCTCCTTAAGGTCTTTAAGTTTTTCAAGAACCTCTTGACAAAGGTCTTGCGGGTATTGAGGAGTTGCTTGGTTCATTTGGTACTGTGGAGGTGGGTCTTGAAACGAATAGTCGTAATTGTTGCAAGAAAATGGATTCCCTGTTTGACAATCCGAGCTAAAGTGAGGACCTCCATAGTACTCACAACAGTTAAACTGATGTGGCTGTGAGTCGTATGTGTTTAAGTCATAATTGTTATCAGGGACCTGCTCATAGACAAGCGTGCTTCCTGATTGACAATCAGAACTGTAGTGTGAACCACCACAGTACTCACAACAGTAAAACTGCTGAGTCTCATGGTGTGGAAGCTGATGGAATGAATCAGTCGTATCATGGTAGGAATAGGGATTCTGGTTATAGACAGACCCGTTTCCTGACTCTACCATGCCACAACCGGGGCAATTACCACCATTATAAGAACTATCACACCATTGACAGACAAGAAGGTGAGAATGAGACATAGAAAGAATCAAAGGGTAATAGAGGGTAGGAAATGGAGAATCAAAAAGGTAGGAGGGTAATGGTGAATATTTTTGGTGTTTTTGAAAATTTTTGTAATAATAATAATAAGGAAAATATTTTTGGGTGTTTGTGTTCGTTGAAAACTAATTTTAAAATGTTTTCGGGAACTGTTTTGTTTTTATAAGATAATAGTATGAACAAGGATGGATAAATATACAATGAGCGTGTATTCAGATTCACTAATACGCAAAATCGTTTAGAATAAGCGCACAACCTCCCCGGCAGCGGCGCCAAATTTTGATTGGTCTGAAACAGTCAGATAATTATTGGTCAACCACTTGTGAATGGTCAACTATAATAGTCAAACAGTTTAGGCCAATGCTTCCGTGGAATACAGTGTTTTCCCGGGTCGTTATGTCCCGACGAGGTGTGGATGGTATTAAAAACGAATTTGTGAGCGAGTGAATATGAACAGGAAAGGGTATAAGTGTGAGTGAGTGATTACACTAGGGTTTTATAAAACAAAATAACTTAGATAAACTATATTATCGATTACGTGAAAGCTAGATATCTAAAAACGTTTAATAACTTAAAATGCGTACGTTTAATTTAAATCTACGTAAATGTACGAAACAAAAACGATTTTAACTATAATAGGAATTTGCATGCCTTAGGGGCTTAAATGCAAATTAATTAAACTTAAATTATTTATTTTATAATTACTAATTATTTAATTAATTATTTTTATTTAATAACTATTATTAATTATTTAATAATTAACTAATAAATAAGAAAATGTAATATAAGTCTAGAAAAATAAAATTAAAATTTCTAAAAGTCTAAAATATTATAAAACTTATTTTAAAAATAAAATTATATTTTTCTTACTATTTATCTAATTATTATTAATTATTAATTAACTATTTATATGATTTAAATTATTATAAATACTAAAAAGACTTAGATAATTAAGAAGATTTTTATAAATCTAATTAACCATCACAGGAATCCTAAAAAATTATAAAAAGTTTATTTTATTTTTAAACTAATTTACTAATTATTATTCTATTTATTAATTAATTACCAATTAAACTAATTAAATTATAAAAACTAGTAAATGAACAGTAAAAATTACAAGAAAATTTCTAAAATTATTTTATGACTTATAAAAGTTAGGAAAAATATAAAATCTAGGTGTTGCTTTATAAAAACTAATTATGCTATTTAAAACTTAATTATTAATTAATTATTAATAAAACTAATATTAAATCTAATAAATACCAAATGATAATATAAAAATCTAATAAAATTAATAAAAATACTTTAATATAAAAGGAATTTAATAAAAATATAAAAATACAAAGTACTTAATAAAAATCTAAAAATGAAAATTAAAATTTAAATTATATTAAATAGAAACTATCACTTATTATTATATTGGTTTTTCTTGATTTTTTTTACAAATCTATTTTATATCTAAAAACAAATAACTTTAATAAAAACAACTTTTTTAGAAGCTAATAATAAGCACTGTGAGAGCTTATTAGCTTCACAGTTGACTTTTGTTGACCAAACAAGCAAATAAGCTCAAATGAGCTTAAGTGGGACCCACAATGGTTGAATCTGATTCAAACTAGTTATGTGAACTTTAATAAGCTAGAAAAATCACAAGGGGACCACTGGATAAGTGATGAGGCAAAAAATGATCCGTTTTTAGGGGGTCATTTAAGCCCGAATCCGAATTTATTTGATCAAATATTGCCCTAAATCGTTCCTTTTGTGATTTTAGGTACTTGGAGAGTGAATTCTGGAAAAGAAGCCATTTTGGACGTTTTTGGAGCATAAAAGTGAAGAAAACGGCAAAGTTTCAATTTTCCATGCTGGGAACAGTAGGTGACGGCGTCAAGAGTAATTCCCTGACGGCGTCAAACCTCAAGAATTAAAATCCGTAGTTCATGAAGGCGTCAAGAGTTTTCCTGACGGCGTCAAAACCCCAAGAATTAAAATCCGTAGTTGATGACGGCGTCACACACAGGGCGTCAAGAGTAATTTGTGTGACGGCCTAGGCCTTGACGGCGTCAGAAGTAGATCAAGGCCGTTCGAGGAAGTATTTGGCGGCGAGGTGACGGCGTCACATTGTTTGTCTTGACGCCGTCATCCCTATTTTCCTATATATAGTTTTCTAGTATTTCACATTTAAAAAAAAGAGAGAAGTTTTGGGAGAAACCCTAAAGACGATTTTGGTGTAACTTTACAGGTTTTTCAAGGGTTCCAACCCCTTGATACCTTGCATGATTAATCAAGATAAGTGTTCTTCTAATTCAATCAATATGTCTATGTGTTGGTTGTCTATATCTTGTTCTTGTCTTAATTCTATCATGCTAGGCTAGATCTCTTTTGTGTTTGCTAAGATCTGATGAAACCTAGATATTGATTATGTGTTGATTACTTGTTTATTCTTGTTTTGGATGAATGATTTATATGTTAGGCTTAAGAAAACTGGCAGATCTCCAAATGGTAACGTGCTTGAACGTCTTAAGAAACATGAACCGAGGCGTACTAGGTATTTATTGGTTGTATTTAATGCATGAGCCACTGTTTACAATCCCTATAGTTGTGCTGGGCATGGTGTAGGAGGAGATAAGAGCTCATAGAATTGGGGAGTTATGTATGCCACCCCATGAATGGTATTAAGGAATACGATCCGTCATCCATGCAATTATAACAAGTAATTAACGCGTAAAAGATATCTAGGGAGTAATGAAATCTAAGTAAACACATTTTCTCCAATTACTGCTCACAACCTTAGTATAATTAGTTTATTTTCATTTTTATTATTTTATTTTGATTGCATCTTAGTTTTGGGTTAGTTGAATAGCAACTAATTCCGCCCACTCTTTCAAAACCCGAGATTTTAACTTGCTTTCCATAAAATATAAAAACACAAAAATAATCATCCCTCGCCTTTAGAACTAGTAATTAGGCTTTCTAATCCTAGCGACACTATTCCTAAGCTGAACGATCAATCCCCCGGTACTTGTCACTATATTATACTACAACGATCAGGTACACTGCCTGGTGGGGGTTGTAAGCTTCTCGAGATCCCTCGAGAGGTAAAGCCTGTTGCGATTCCCACGCATCAATAAGCAATTAAACACTTAATAAGCAATTCGAAAAACCAAGTACCACTCAGAAATGGGACAAACAAGATAGGCTTATTCAGGTGGGTCCCAGGGGTTATCAGGTCAAACAAAAGATCAAAATATGAAGTGTGGTAGGAGGGGGGTTGGATGGAACAAAGTTTTGGTTATGGGGCCCACTGAGGTGGCCACAAACCACCACCAAAGGTGGTGTGCTGACTTAGGTCTGATCTGAGCAGGGTAATACCTTGCCCTGCAGGTAACTTTGATCAGATGTGGGTCCCAGCAGAAAAATCACAAAAATAAAAGAACAATGGGACTTCCAAGATGAGCTGAGGGACTACTAAACCTCAAAAGATCAAAGCCTGAATCTTGATACAAAATTCTATAAAAATCCCACAAGATTTGGAAAAACTAAGTAAATGCAATTTTGACTTTTCAAGTTTGAGGCTCAGTTTGACTTATATGAACTTTAAGCAAGATTTTTTGATTGATTATGTTCTAAAAAGCTGTAATGAGACTAAGATATGATAATATAACAACTTATGAGCTAAAATTAGTGATCATGGAATCCAAAAACCATAACAGTTAACTGTTGTGGGATGTAATATGGAATTTTGACTTTCTTAGTAAAGACTCATAGATTTTATGACTTATATGAGATATTAGGACCTAGACTAATATGTTTACACTAAAAATAGCAATTGAAACACAGGACTCAGTGGTGTAATCCACTAATCCAAACACACCTTTACAAACTGATTTTGAGATTTCATAAAGCAAATGGTTACATATGATTATGAAATTAATTTTTATTTCTCTATTAAGGTAAAATAAACTTAAATGAACCTGTAAGTGCCCAAGTTAACAACAAAACATATCTAATTGAGATTATGATAAATTGACAGTAAAGTTATGAAATTAAGCAACTTATAAAAAACTAATGAACAAACATTAACTTTTAAGTTATATTATAACTAATAAACACTAAACAATCCAAGAAACAAAGAAATGAACAGATGGTAAGCTATATAGTGATAAACCAAAATTATGAAAATTAGCTTACACTTGAGTCTTAGCTGAGAAACACAGAACCATGAACCACAAAAACATCCTATAGCCTCCCATAAGGCACTAGTACCAATATCATCCAAATTGTATCCTGATCCTTGCTTCTTCTTCCTTGTGCACTATTTTTTTATTTTTCAACTATTTAATTTGATTTTTTTTTATTTTTTTCTTTTATGAGCTAAACAGATAATTAAGGTTTTCTAAAACTTATTCAAGCTTTGTCAGAGCTTATATAAGCTTATGAATCCAATACAACAACAATAATATCAATATTGCACAAACATGAGATTTTTGAAATTTTAAGAAATACATAAACTGAGAATCCAAATAAAACTTGAAATTGATGCTTAGAAAAGTCTTACAATACTCTGAATTTGCTTAATTTAACACTAGAAAGATTAAAGCTACAATTGAAATTGAAATTTATACTATTCGACCTAAACTATTATACTTACTCTAATAAATCTTTCTCCCTGCTTCTTTTCTTCTTTATAGCCAAAATTAGGGTTCTAGGTGTCCTCAGAGACTTTTCCCACCACTTCTTGACCCTTGGATTGGTCAAACTAATCTCCACCGTTTAAATTTGTAACTTGGCGCCAAAGTTTCCACAGGGTAACGTGGAGGGTTTTACGGGAAATTAAGGAGTCTTGGAGAGTTGTGTGAGGTGGAGGGACAGAGTGTGAAAGGGCGAAGTCAAGTGGTGGTGAAACAGGTGAGGTAGAGGGTGGTATTGGTGAAGCAGTGGTGAGGGAGAGGGATGAATAGTGTAGGCGGTTTGGGTGGGGTTTGACCATTTGACCCCGTTTTATCTAAAAACGGGGGCGGGCTTATAAGGTTGGGCCTGGGGTTTTAAATAAAAGGGTGGGCTTTGTTTGTTGTTTGGATTGGGTTTGGTTTGTAATAATAACATAGGGTCCGTTTGTAATTTATAGAAATGAAAACCATAGGGACCAAAAATGTAAATTGCAGAAACTTGAGGGGTGGGTTGTGTAATATTTCCAAAGTTAATCAAGGGACTAAACTTGCCAATATTGAATACCCCAAGGACCAATAATGATAATTATTTTCCATTTTAATATTTCTAGGGACCTTTTTTGTAATTTATGAAACTTCAGGGACCAATTATGTAATTTCACCAAACTTCACAACCAAGGACCATTCCTGCCATAAAAGATTAGTATAAGGACCAAAATGGATTTTCTCAAAGTTTTTACATCCCAGGGACCATTTATGTCAATTTGTAAAGTACAGGGACTAAACTTGTAATTTTGTGAAACTTTGCACCAAAGGACTAAATATGTAATTTTGAGATTCAAAAAGGATCTTTGGTGACTTTTCATGTTTTTAGAATAACCAGGGACTAGTTTTGACAACTTTTGAAACTTGAGGGACTGAAACTGCCAATTATGCAAACTTTGTACGTTTTTCATCTGTTTTTGATTATTTTGCATTTGAAACATATAAAACACACTTCTAAGATATTTTAAGTATTTTGATGCATATTTGAGTGTTTTTGGATGTTTTGGCAGTTCAGATTGGTATAAAATGATGAGTATTTAGACACTCATCAGTATCCTTTGCTGAGTTCTACACGTCATCAACATGCCCAACAATAATAGCTGGAGGCAGCAAAGTAAGGTGCTTAGTCCTTAGTCTTCAGTCAAGATTTTATACTAACAATGAGACAAGTTAAAATGTTTATGAGCGTTACAGGTAACAATTGCATGTCCTCAAATCATCGGTCAATAATGTTTATAAATTTATGATTCGCTATATTACAAAGTCCGACAGGCTACATTGGATACGAGACATCAATTTGACCCATGAACTTTTATAAAAACAAGAGGTTTTTATTTATAAAGAGTAGAAACAAAGAAATAAAGAAAGAATGGAGATCGAGTCTTGTCTTGGTCTAAACAGATTCAAGCAAGCGCGTGAGTGAGTCACTTTATATACGAGTATAAAACTTGCATGTATTTTATGTATGTAGTAATTTTTTTACGTGGCACACTTTCTACTTAAAACGTGATCTAGCAGTCTAGCTATCTCCCCTCGATCGATTTATTTGGATATATTTTTATAACCAGTATTAATATTAGGGTAACCTTTATCGTCTCATGGGCCATTCAACTATTCAAGGCCCAACCAAACTTTTTATATGATGTCAAAGTGGAAATAACGAGGAGTGGAGCCATTGACTTATGTATGGGTGAAGGACATAGATTCTTGTTGGTATCATCACGCGCAGGGGCGGAGTGAGAGAGGTTTTTGAGGGTGCACGAGAATCTCATAGATTTTTTTTTTGTGTATTGTAAAATTAAGTTAAAAATATTGATTTTCCTATAATAAAGGTGGTTTAACTTTTTTCGTTACGATTTTTGATTTTTTTTTTATAAAATGAATCTGATGACTCTTGGTCATGGGTCCGACATTGATCGCGCATCAACCCTTTTACACTAATTAAAAGCCTCTACCACGCATGGTGGTAGTATTAAGACCCCCTCCCTAAAATGACCTAAATTGATGATTTTGATGGTTGAAATAAAATGAGTTTGGTGGTCATCACTACGATTGCTCGGTAATATGTTGAATGTTGATGTGCTGTGACAAGAATTTTAAAAGGTGTTACACAATTTTTTTCAATGATTTTGTTTTGTGTACTAAAGCCGCCCTGTAAAGAAATTATTAGGTAAAATTTGGGTTTGCATGTGCCTAGAAATGACATATTTTATATATATATAAAAAAATACACTTCGTGACTTAAAATTAGATGTGACCCGTGCTACACCCGACTCTTATATGGGTCCGTCCATGCACTCGGCCTAAGTAAGAACTACTATTCATTGCTTATATTTGTTATTCAAATGCCTATATGCTTATTTGTAATGGACTAACAAGTTAGAGGTTGTTTATAAATGCCTATTTGTTTATTTTCGAAATAAATTTGCTCAACTGCTTTTTTGCTTTAATTTAGAGCAAAACAAAACAACATTATAAATTTTCCAAACGCTATACAACTTATCTTTTAAACCGGATAAGCAGTTTACTATACATATTCCCAAACAACTGTACGAAGTAAAAAAATCGTAACACCCCCCCCCCCCCACCCTCTTTAACATCGTTTAGGCTATTCAATTCCCAATTAGATTGTTGGACTCAGGCTGCCCACAGAAGAGAGGGCGACCGACTCGGTCGTGTGGGTCGAAGTTGGTCGGCCCTTTTGTGGAAGAGAGGTCGCGACCGAGTAGAGATAGGAAAACATGGGAACTGGGCCGTCATCTCGACCGATTACTATTTCTTTCTTTTTTAACTTTTGATCCGTTGCATGCATTAAAAAAAAAAGTATACATTATAGCCGTTGCATGCATTCTAAAGTTTTAAAAAAAAAGAAAGTTACACACTATAAATACCACATATAAACGCAACATATTACACACTTCAATTCACAAAATCACACACTTCTTTCAATTCAAACAACAAATCAAACACAAAAAAATGACTTGTAATCTTCCCCACACTGTCAAACTGTTGGAGGTTATAAGCCCAGAACAGGGTGAAGATAATCAATAGCCTAACTACGTACCAAATGAATGGTTACCGGATATCACTTGGAATCGTATTATCACTTTCCAAATTAAATTATTCGACCCTAATGCCTGGGTATTACGAATACCTACTTGGGATAAGACCAATTGTTTGTTATTGAATTAGGCACAAATCAATAACCTTTTGTGTTTAAGTGTTATGTGTTTTCTGTGTGTATCATGCATGATCTGATTTCCTCTTAAATAGGAGAATACTCATAGCTAGTCAAATGGAATTATGAGAATTAATCGGCCCATTAATCTCCACATAATTTCCCCCATTATAGCCAAAAATAGTGGTTACATGACCAATTAAACGTGGTTATAAGTGTAGGTATAACTGTTATTTGAATAGGTCAAATCATTTACATTCTCATCAGCAGAATCTACTTAGCACTAGCAGTAGAATCACTGCTGAGCAGCAGAGTCATACTACTAGCAGTAGGAACCACTAGCAGCAGGATCCTGATACTAGCAGTAGGATCCACTATGAGCAGAAACCAACACTAGCAGCAGAATCCTGCACAACCACTATTGAGTCAGGATAATCAGGGACTTGATGGGTGTACACTCCGTACCTCCAAACCCATTCCCAAGTATGATTTGATCCCTCAAGTGCACTAAATTTTCCAACAATCCTCCCCAAATTTAGTTCACTTCCTTTGCATGAAAATAAAACATTAAACAAAACGTATGCATAAACGAAAATATCCTAAGGATTGAATTTCTATCTTAGTACATTATACGTTCAAATATTCGAGAATCAGGGTGCTCTAAGAATTGAACCCTTCAACCCATTTGAATACCTGAAGATAAAATACATATACATTTTCAAACACTTAAACACTCCTGACACTATACAAGCCATGTGTCCATATCCAATTAATAAATGTTGTAAGAGCCAAAAGTCCCAAGCTCCCTGAAGCGGCAAAACTTCAACATTCACATAGGTGGTTCCTCTTTATTCATGCTCCTGCCAAGCACTTTTTCAAAGAAAATTAACCATTAAGAAGTTATGACTTCATCCTCCTTTCCAGCAGGTTCCAAGCATAAACCTTGGGATGTTTGTAAAACATGTGCTCTAGTACACTGAATGTTTAGCTTTCCACATTGAACTCAGCTCCTAAGTTTCCTCAAGAGGGAGTTGGGTGTCTAAGCATTCAGTGACTAAGTTGGACTTCAAACCCATCCCTTTAGCAAACTTTAAAACCAAGTCTCTAGCCAAACCCTTCGTCAAGTGATCAGCTAAATTATGTTGAGATCTAACAAACTCTATAGATATCACCCCGTTCATGATAAGCTCGCGAATCATGCTATGCCTGTCACCTAAGTGTATAGACTTCCCATTGTACATCTGGCTATAAGCCTTTGCCAATGTAGCAGCACTATCAAAACAGATAGAAATGGGTGCTATAGGTTTAGGCCACAATGGAATCTCAAGAAGCAAGTTTCTCAACCATTCAGCTTCTTTACCAGCAGCTGCTAAAGCCACAAATTCAGATTCCATTGTTGAACTGGTGATACAAGTTTGCTTCTTGGATGCCCAAGAAATTGCACCTCCACTAAGTAAGAATACCCAGCCACTAGTAGACGAATTGTCTTCAGTGTTACTAATCCAACTTGCATCAGTGTATCCTTCCAACACTGAAGGATAGCCAGTATATGAGAGACTATAATCCATAGTTCTCTTCAAATACTTCAGTACCTTCTGAATTGCTTGCCAGTGCTGAGCACTAGGATTACTAGTATACCTACTTAGTTTACCCACTGCAAAAGTAATATCAGGCCTTGTACAAGTCATGGCATACATCAGGCCACCAATCACCCTAGAATACTTAAGTTGAGATACAACTTTGCTAGTATTAGGCATAAGCTTCTCAGTGGTATCCATGGGAGTACTCACTGGAGTACAATTAAAGTAATTAAATTTCTTCAGTACCTTCTCAATATAATGAGACTGAGAAATTGATATACCATTACTTTCATGTTTGATCCTTATACCAAGGATAACATCAGCCTCCCCCATGTCCTTCATGGAGAACCTTGATGACAAAAATTCCTTTGTCAGGTCAACCTGATTTTGGTCAGTGCCGAAGATCAGCATATCATCAACATATAGACAAATGATGACTCCTTTACCAGATTCATCAAATTTGCTATATACACATTTGTCAGCCTGGTTAAGAACATAACCATTGGACAAAACCACTTCATCAAATTTTTGATGCCATTGCATAGGTGCCTGTTTCAGTCCATATAAAGACTTAATCAGTTTACACACCTTGTTTTCATTGCCAGGCAAGATGAAGCCCTAAGGTTGGTTCATATAAACCTCCCCATCCAATTCACCATTCAAGAAAGCTGTCTTCACATCCATCTAATGAATAATCAGATTGTGAATTCCAAAGAAATCAACAATCTTATGGTACTTATATGTGCCATAGGGGCATAAGTATCAAAGTAGTCTATCCCTAACTTTTGTCTAAAGCCCTGAATGACTAGTCTAGCCTTGAACTTTTCAATAGTTCCATCTACTTTTATTTTTCTTTTGAAAATCCATTTACAACCAAAAGGTTTGCAACCTGGTGGTAGATCAACCAACACCCAAGTGTTGTTGCCCATGATGGAGTCAATCTCATCATTTATTGCTTCTTTCCAGAAAGCAACATCCTGGGACTTCATTGCTTCTTCAAATGTTTTGGGATCATCTTCAACAACGAAGCAATAGGAATATTGGTCAGCTACCTCATCCCTTGTACCTTCAATTAAGTATAATTGAAACTCAGGTCCAAATGATTTTGGAGTCCTGACTCTTTTGCTCTTTCTAAGCTTAGTTTGTTGAACCACAACTTCATCAGGGGCCTGAAATGATAATTCATCAGGGACCTCTGATACACCATTGTCATCAGTTCCATTTGGAATCCTTTGACTTGATCTAGGGACTGATGAGAATCTATTCTCATCAAAGAGTGCATCCCTTGATTCAATTATTGAGTTAATTGAAACATATTCATTAGGTTCAATAACATAGAACCTGTATTCCTTGGAATGCTCAGCATATCCAACGAAGATGCATTCAATACCTCTTTCACCCAAAGTTTTTAATTTTGGATCAGGGAGTCTTACAACAGCCCTACAACCCCAAACCCTGAGATAATTCAGGTTGGGTTTCTTTTTAGTCCAGAGTTCATAAGGGGTAATCTTGTTCCTTTTATTGGGAACCCAATTTAATAAATATCAAGCTGTTAACATAGCTTCACCCTAGAACCCTTGACTTAGTCCTGAATAGGACAACATGGAATTAACCATCTCCTTCAGTACCCTGTTCTTCCTTTCATAGATACCATTTTATTGAGGAGTATAGGGAGCAGTCGTTTCATGGATTATACCAACAGACTGAAAATACAGAGTATCCATGTACTCACCTCCCCTATCAGTCCTGAATCTTTTGATCAGGGACCCAAGTTGCAATTCAACTTCAGTTTTAAATACTTTGAATTTATCTAATGCTTAATCCTTGGTATGTAACAGATAGACATAGCAAAACCTAGAAGCATCATCAATAAAAGTCACAAATTACTTCTTGTTCCCCAAAGAGGGAGTGGCATGCAAGTCACACAGGTCACTGTGTATAAGCTCCAAGAGCTCAGTCTCACATTTTACACCATGAAAAGGTTTCTTAGTGATTTTGGTCAACATGCAAGTTTTACACTTTTTAGTGTCCATGTCAAATGCTGGGATTAACCCATCCTTAGACATATCTTGCATCCTTTTAAAATGTACATGGCCAAGTCTAGCATGCCACAGGGTAGAGTCATTCAGTTTAGAGGTTGACAGAAAGGCTGAATTGACGATGTCAGTGACAATATTAAGCCTGAACATTTGCTTACACAAATAGCCAAAACCAATAAACACACCATGTTTAGACAATATAAATTTATCAGATTCAATAACTTGTTTATATCCATGATTATTCAAAACACTTCTTGAAACCAAGTTCTTCCTTATATCAGGAACATGAATAACATTAAACAAAGTTGCAATCTTTCCAGAACTAAAATTAAGATCTACACAACCACGACCATGCACCAAAGCTGTTGACTCATTTACCATGTGAAGAATAGAACCATCACTCAGTGACTCGTAAGTCTTGAACCATCTTCTATCTTTGCACACACGAACAGCTGCTCCAGAGTCAACCCACCACACAACGTCATCATCCTGCACATAGTTAGATTCAGATACATATGTAACATAATAAACCTGAAGAGATTCATTAAACATATTCTGACCTTTCAATGAGTTGGCAGAACCACCACTCCCTGAACCACTAATGCCTGAACCATTGGTTTTACCACCAACCTTAACACCTTTGCAATCCCTTTTAATGTGACCCGACTTGCCACATTTCCGACAAGTTGGTGTTACCTTCTTATTAGGATCAGCCCTTGTGTTATCCTGATGTTTACATTTGCCTTTGTTGTTATTGTACCTAGTGGAATTGTTATGTTCCACTATATTGACAAAAGAGGCACCAGTAGCATTGCTACTCTTTGGCTTGTCATTATCCTGCGCCCTGAGGGATTCCTAAATACGCAAATGACTATGATGAGGCAAAAAATGAACCGTTTTTAGGGGGTCATTTAAGCCGGAATTGGAATTTATTTGATCAAATATTGCCTTAAATCGTTCCTTTTGTGATTTTAGGTACTTTGGGAGTGAATTCTGGAAAAGGAAGCATTTTGGACGTTTTTGGAGCATAAAAGTGAAGAAAACGGCAAAGTCTTGATTTTCCTTGCTGGGAACAGTACCTGACGGCGTGAAGAAGAATTTTATGACGGCGTCAGGAGTAAAATGGATGACGGCCCAGAGAAAACGTGACGGCGTTAGAACAAGGGCGTCAAGAGTAATTTTGGTGACGGCCTGGAAAAAGATTACACATAACGGCGTCAGATACATATCTAGGCAGTCCGAGAACTTTATTGGCGGCGAGATGACGGCGTCAGAATTTTACTCTTGACGCCGTCACCTCACAAAATCTATATATAATTTTCTATTTTTCATTCATTAAGAGAGGAACTTGTGTGGAGAATTCTAGGGCCGAACTTTATAAACCCTAGGTCGTCTGTAATAGTATTTTCAAGGGTTTTCACCCCTTGAACCCTTCATGTTCAATTAAGATAAGTTTTCTTTCAATTTATTCAATATGTCTATGTGTTGTTTGAATATATCTTATGCTTGTCTTGATTTCAACATTCTAGGCTAGATCTTTTGTGTGTTTGCTTAGATGTAATGAAACCTAGATGTTGATTATAGGTTGATTGCTTGTTTATAGTTGTAATGGATGAATGATTTCAATGTTAGGCTTAAGAAAAGTGGCAGATCTCCGTTGTGTAACTTGCTTGAACGTCTTAAGAAACATGAACCGATGTGTACTAGGTTTTTATGGTTGTATTTAATGCATAAGCAAATTCTAGTGATCCCATGTTAGGAGCTTCTTAGCCGGCTCGACATAGGAGTGAAGTAGGAGCTTATAGAATTGGGGAAGTAAGTACGCCACCCCATGATTGGTATTAAGGATTATAACCCGTCATCCACACAACTGTAACAAGTAATTAACCTGTAAAAGATATCTAGGGAGTAGTGAAATCTAAGTAAACACAATTCTCCCATTTATTGTTCACTCCATATTAGTTTAATTTAGTTTATTTACATTTTTGTTATTTTATTTTGATTGCATCTTAGTTATTGGGTTAGTTGACTAGCAACTAATTCCGCCTACTCCTCTAAAAACCCGAGATTTTACTTGTTTTCATAAAATAATAAAATACAAAAAGATTCATCCCTCACCTCTAGACCTAGTTTTTAGGATTTTTAATCCTAGCGACACTATTCTTGAGTTGAATGATCAATCCCCCGGTACTTGTCACTATACTATACTACAACGATCAGGTACACTGCCTGGTGGGGGTTGTAAGCTTCTCGAGAGGTAAAGCCTGGTGCAATTCCCACGCATCAAGTTTTTGGCGCCGCAGCCCGGGGAATAGTTATTGTCTAGGTTAGGATTTCTTTTTATTAGGTCTACTTGCTAGATTCCATTCTAGTAAGATTTTATTTTTATTTTTAGCTTTTCTTTAGTCCATCTTATTTCTTCGTGTTTTTGTTTGTAACTATTTACCATCCGACATCAGGGAAGGTGGTAACATCTTTGAACCCATCAACCCACCACAACAAGACCACCCACAAAACCCACCACTAGCTAACCAACCTCTTAGGCCCCGAACCCTAGGAGAGTATTCCCGACCTAGCCACCAAGGCTATACCCAAGGAGCCAATGTGTCTCCCTTGCGATCCGACACCATCCGATTGGTGCAAAGCGGATGTGCATTCCATGGACTTCGTTCCGAAGATCCTAATCAACATCTCAAGGACTTCCTTAAAATCGTAGATTCTATAGACCTAGATGTTACAACTAGAGAGTCAACCCGATTACGCCTATTCCAATTCTCTCTACGTGATCAAGCTAGTCAATGGCTTGAACGTTTACCCGCGGGATCCATCACCTCATGGGATGATCTCACCACTCGTTTCCGTGCTCAATTTTTCCCACTGGGGAGAACTACCAAGCTTAGAAATGATATCTTGATGTTCCAACAACGTCAAGGTGAAACTCTATATGAAGCATGGACTCGTTTCAAGGACTTACTCCAAAAATTCCCTCATCATGGCATAGATCTTTGGCTCCATGTCCAAATCTTCTATGACCATATCGATCTCTCCACAAGGCGAACCATTGACCAATCGGCCGGTGGCAAGCTATGTGATCTTAGTGCGGAAGAATCATGGGAACTTATAGAAGATCTTGCTCTCTATGACAACGAAAGTTGGAATGATCCCCGTGATTTGAACTAAACGGTCAAGGCAATATCTTTGCCTTCGAACAACTCTAGCACTCCCGACCGTAGGATCATGGAACTTGAGGACCAAGTCAAGTTTCTCATGAAATCTTACGAAGCTCCTAAACCTTCAAGCCAAGTGAACAAAATCACTTCTTCATGCGAATTATGTAGTGGTCCCCATGACACTCGTGATTGTGTGGAACTCCCCGGAACAGCTTTTGCGGACTATGCATCTTCGCGTACCGACGAAGCGGGAGATAAGTGGTACACTTTCAAGCCCGAGCCAAACCCTTACGGTGATTCCTACAACCCCTCTTGGAAAAATCACCCAAACCTTAGGTGGAAACAAAACCAAAACAATTCCTCCAATCCGCCTAATCGTTACCAACCAAACGGTCCACCCTCCAACCGTACTTTCAACAACAATCCTTCTAATAACTATGGTAGTACCAACAATCTTGAAGGATTGATGTCCAAGTTTATGGCATCTCAAGAAGCTCACATATCTAAGTTTGAAGCCGATTTTAAACAAAAGCAAAGCGAGATGACCACCAAAATTGAAACATTGTTGAAAGTTCTCAATGACCGAGAAATGGGAGCACTCCCAAGCGACACGGTCAAGAACCCGAAACTAAATGTTAATTCCATATCATCAGTTTCGTCACCCACTTCTTGTCCGCAATACTACTCGGTTAAATCAACGAGCGCGTGTTTCAAACAAAACCAAATTCTTCAAAAGGACCAATCAAATAAAACACCCGATATAAAACCGGTCAAAAGCATAGTTGAAACACCTCCTACGCAAGACCTTGACGATGAATTCAAGGAGCTTCACCTTGAACGCCCCTTCATTGATGTCTTAGCCCATGCTCCTTACTATAGTGCCCTCCTAGAAACGTATGAGAAGTTTAAACTAGGTAAAAATGGGACCCCCTTCGTTCAAAACAAGTTGCCTAAAAAGCTTGATGATCCGGGTATATTTGTTTTGCCTTGTAAGATAGGAAGATCCGAAGCTTTCGACACACTAGCCGATTTAGGATCAAGCCTCAACTTGATTCCCTTATCCCTTTTCACCACTCTCAAGCTAGGAAAATTAGAGGAGACGGAGGTATTAATTGGTCTAGCGGATGGGAGTATTGCCCACCCGGTTGGAATGATTAAGGATGTAGTTGTTCACGTAGGGAAGTTAACTATTTTAGCGTATTTTCACGTCCTAGATATGGTTAGTGATACTACATGCCCACTATTAGTAGGAAGAGGATTTTTAGCAACCGCTAGCGCCATGATAGATTGCAAGGAGTCTAAGATAGCGGTAGGTGAGGGCGATACTTGGTCGGTATATGATGTTAAGAAACATAGCTATGAGTGTGAGGATGAACCGACACCACATTGGGTAGAGATGAATAGGAGACCATCTAGATATGGACCTTGGATAGAAAGAAACTTTATAGGACCTCAACACCCATTCTATCTAGAAAAAGATTTCATCGATAAAACACATTCGGTGGAACAACTCATAGCTAGGGATGAAGAGCTAGACCCTTTTGAGGACCCCCTAGTCTTTAGGAAAATGATTGAGTTCTTGAGCGTAATGCCCATTAACATAGAGATGAACAAGTGGAAAAGAGAGGGGGATAAGTGTAAATGGAGGTGGGACAAGCCACCTAAGGAAGGTGACGGATCATGGCATATGAAGATGATTTTGTATGATCCGGATGGAGAAAATTTTGAAAGGTCATACCGTACTAAGAAAACCGATAGGAAATTGAAACCTAAGTTTGATCCCAAAGATGTCCTCAATGAGGAACTCACCCATATCACGTAGTAACCCATGACCTTGAGTCTAGCTACAAGACTCGTAAATAAAGAAAAGCGCTTCTTGGGAGGCAACCCATGTTTTGTGTGATTTTTAATTGTTTGATTGTTATTTGTTCCCGTATGCATGCTTTATTTTTATAGATTGGTAGATCATGTTTCAAAACTAAATTGTGAAAATACTTCATTTTGTTGTTTGGCCTAGTCTTAACTTCTTCCAAAGGTATTTCGCAAAAGATAAGTGTAAGGGGAAACCCCAAATGTGTTTTTGATGAGGCAAAAAATGAACCACTTTTAGGGGGTCATTTAAGCCCGAAATTGAATTTATTTGATCAAATATTGCCATAAATCGTTCCTTTTGTGATTTTAGGTACTTTGGGAGTGAAATCTGGAAAAGGAAGCAATTCGGACGTTTTTGGAGCATAAAAGTGAAGAAAACGCCAAAGACTTAATTTTCCATGCTGAGAACAGTGTATGACGGCGTCAAGAAGGAGATCCTGATGGTGTCAAGAGTAAAATCGATGACAACCCAGAAGAAACCTGAAGGCGTCACAAGTAGAGCGTCAAGAGTTAATTGTGTGACGGCCTGCATAAGGTGTACACATGGCGGCGTCAGATCCAGATCTAGGCAGTCCGAGGAACTATTTGGCGGCGAGATGACGGCGTCAGACATTTGTTCTTGACGCCGTCACCTTCCAAAATCTATATATAGTTTTCTAATTTTCATTCATTAAAAGGAACAAGTGTGGAGAAACCCTAAGGCCGAACCTTGTACGTATTTTACAGCTTTTTCAAGGGTTTTCAGCCCTTGAATGCTTACATGTGCTATTGAGATAAGTCTTCTCTTAATTCAATCAATATGTCTATGTGTTGGTTGTCTATATCTTGTGCTTGTCTTGATTTCAACATGTTAGGCTAGATCTATCTTGTGTTTGCTTAGATCTAATGAAACCTAGATGTTAATTATGTGTTGATTACTTGTTTATGGTTGTATTGGATTAATGATTTCAATGTTAGGCTTAAGAAAACTGGCAGATCTCCATTTGGTAACATGCTTGAACGTCTTAGGAAACATGAACCGATGTGTACTAGGTTTTATTGGTTGTATTTAATGCATGAGTAAATTCTAATGATCCCATGTTAGGAGCTTCTTAGCCGGCTCGACATAGGAGTGAAGTAGGCACTCATAGGATTGGGGAAGTAAGTACGCCACCCCATGAATGGTATTAAGGAATACAATCCGTCATCCACACAATTATAACAAGTAATTAACGTGTAAAAGATATCTAGGGAGTAGTGAAATCTAAGTAAACACATTTCTCCCACATATTGTTCACAACTCTAGTATAATTTAGTTTAATTTCATTTTTAGTATTTTATCTTGATTGTATCTTAGTATTGGGTTAGTTGATTAGCAACTAATTCCGCCCTACTCCTTCAAAACCCGAGATTTTAATTTGCTTTCTAAAAAATATAAAAATACAAAAAGAATCATCCTTCATCTCTAGACCTAGTCTTTAAGTTTTCTAATCCTAGCGACACTATTCCTAGCTGAACGATCAATCCCCCGGTACTTGTCATTATACTATACTACATCGATCAGGTACACTGCCTGGTGGGGGTTGTAAGCTTCTCAAGATCCCTTGAGAGGTAAAGCCTGGTGCAATTCCCACGAACCAGTTTTTAAGAAACAAACTCGATCATGATTCTCCACAATATTAAATGAACATGTATATTCGTATTTGTTAGAGTCAAATGCTTGTATCGAGTCATAATGATGTTTTGCAGGATTTTCCAGGAAGTAGGACAAGGTTTTTCCAGAAATTTTCTGGAAACTTAACATAAGAATTTCTGCAGGTCACTTCTGACGGCGTCAGGAAGAAATTTCTGACGGCGTCATGTGTAAAATTCTGGAAATTTTGCAAGTTTTGTTTTTCTAACAGAGTCTTAAAGTTTTTGTTGAATCTTTAGTTTTATAATCTCCAGGAAATCTGCAAACATCATTCCACAAGCATTATATCTTACATTGCTTTCTAGGATTAGTTATCATATATAGATTGCCGCCGATTTTATGCGAGGTTGCCTTGTTTGTTTTCTCAGGTTTAACAGGTTATGTTTGACAAGAAGATGATTTATATTCTGGAAGGGAAGCTTTGATTGTTCATTTTCTTGGAGGAAGATCTAACCTGGTTACCATATTATCCATACCGAGGGAATCAGGGGAGTATTTGATTTCATTCTTTTACCTGTTTTACTTTTACAATCTTTAATTGAACACTGGGGACAATGTTCATCCTAAGTGTAAGGGGAGGGTAAAATGATGATACCTTATAGTATACACTTTCGCTTGAGCTTGTTTGTTTGATGGTAGGTGTGTAATAAAACTATGAGAAATAATTGTTAGTGCAATTTTAGCACCAAATTTAAATTTTTTTACAACATTTAGGAGTGAAACTTTAACCTTAGCAAGCGTCTCATGGATAGGAGTCGTATGACTAGCACAAAACCGTACCATTCAGAAAATTTTTCCACCCAAATATGTGAGGTTCGCCTTTAGATTTGATAGGAAAATCATTTACTATTAGTGCTTATGAGTGTACCGGTAGCATTTAGATTCTAGAACTTGCGTTAGTGATGCATCCCGAGACCGCTAGTGAGACTACATTCGTGTGGTAGGATTTACTACATGATAAGAGGCATTAGGATCACCCTTGTGTTAAACCCGTATCATAATTACTTGACCATTTAAGTCATATTACTGGGCTAGTAAAGTCAATTAATTTTTCCCACACCTTAGTGTTGTACTCATTTTTAGTACACGAAACCCCTAGTACACCCCTCCGAGCCTATCTTTTCGTTTCTAACTTTAAGCATCTTACTTAAAGGAAGAATTTGTTACACCCCACTTAAATGTACACCAAAATCGCCTTAGCCTTCCGTCTATGCACTCATCTTTAGTGCATTATTGTTATTTGTTTAAACCCTTAGTTAATTATCTAATTGATTACATGGTTGCTAAGTCGAGTCATATCTTGTACATATTGTTTTGGGACGATTGGGACTCATGGGTAAAGTACTTATGTTATGGAGTAATGGGGAAGAAAACCATTTTATTACCCCCATATGTACGTTAATCTTAAAAGTACTCAAAGTGTTTTGATTTTCTTAATTCGAGTCATTAGATTAGTTTATTGTAAAGTATGTAAAGATTCAAGTGTAAGGGGAATGTTCATTCCCTATGATGTATTATTTTGGATGGTAGGGTAAGAGTGTATGCAAAAAAAAAAAAAAAAAAAAAAAAAAAAAAAAAAATCGTAAAAGATTAAGAAAAAGAAAAGTAAAAAAAACATACGGACTACTATCCCGTTTCATTCTATGTTTATTTTATGTTTTTGTTATTTTTCATTTATTAGCTTAAGTCGAGTCTAGTCTTGGCTTAGCAACGCCATATTGTACATGTAATTGACCAAGATTATTAACTCGCCACCAGTAAAGATTGCCTATATCCAACAAAACCGTGTATTCCATATCCCTACACCTAACGTTACAACCCTTTAAAAAGACCTCTTTGATAGTTTATCCTAGGTGCTTACGCCATGTGGTGGAGGTTTGATCCTTTCCCAAGCCTATGGTAATCTATTTTGCTATGACAGGTAACGAGAGATGTTTTCCATTTCCATATTGTGATATTACTTTATTACACCCCAGAGATGTGAGTATCTAAACACTATTTGTGAGGTGCTTGTATATGACCTCCGTGCTTGTCTTTGGTCTTTAGTGGAACGATTATTTGTTGTAATTACTTTTATATTAGTGTTAAATGACCCTTAACTTGTATTTTGACTAGAATAAAAGCGCATTTGCTTGAGGACAAGCAAATCTCAAGTGTAAGGGTATATGATGAGGCGAAAAATGAACCGTTTTTAGGGGGTCATTTAAGCCGGAATTGGAATTTATTTGATCAAATATTGCCCTAAATCGTTCCTTTTATGATTTTAGGTACTTTGGGAGTGAATTTTGGAAAAGGAAGCATTTTGGACATTTTTGGAGCATAAAAGTGAAGAAAACGGCAAAGTCTTGATTTTCCTTGCTGGGAAAAGTACCTGACGGCGTCAAGAAGAATTTTATGACGGCGTCAGGAGTAAAATGGATGACGGCCCAGAGAAAACGTGACGGCGTCAGAACAAGGGCGTCAAGAGTAATTTTGGTGACGGCCTGGAAAAAGATTACACGTGACGGCGTCAGATATAGATCTAGGCAGTCCGAGAACTTTATTGGCGGCGAGATGACGGCGTCAGAATTTTACTCTTGACGCCGTCACCTCACAAAATCTATATATACTTTTCTATTTTTCATTCATTAAGAGAGGAACTTGTGTGGAGAATTCTAGGGCCGAACTTTATAAACCCTAGGTCGTCTGTAACAGTATTTTCATGGGTTTTCACCCCTTGAAACCCTTCATGTTCAATTAAGATAAGTTTTCTTTCAATTCATTCAATATGTCTATGTGTCGTTTGAATATATCTTATGCTTGTCTTGATTTCAACATGCTAGGCTAGATATTTTGTGTGTTTGCTTAGATGTAATGAAACCTAGATGTTGATTATAGGTTGATTGCTTGTTTATAGTTGTAATGGATGAATGATTTCAATGTTAGGCTTAAGAAAACTGGCAGATCTCCGTTGTGTAACTTGCTTGAACGTCTTAAGAAACATGAACCGATGTGTACTAGGTTTTTATGGTTGTATTTAATGCATGAGCGAATTCTAGCGATCCCATGTTAGGAGCTTCTTAGCCGGCTCGACATAGGAGTGAAGTAGGAGCTTACAGAATTGGGGAAGTAAGTACGCCACCCCATGATTGATATTAAGGAATATAACCCGTCATCCACGCAACTGTAACAAGTAATTAACCTGTAAAAGATATCTAGGGAGTAGTGAAATCTAAGTAAACACAATTCTCCCATTTATTGTTCACTCCATATTAGTTTAATTTAGTTTATTTACAGTTTTGTTATTTTATTTTGATTGCATCTTAGTTATTGGGTTAGTTGACTAGCAACTAATTCTGCCCACTCCTCTAAAAACCCGAGATTTTACTTGTTTTCATAAAATAAAAAAATACAAAAAGAATCATACCTCACCTCTAGACCTAGTTTTTAGGCTTTCTAATCCTAGCGACACTATTCCTGAGTTGAACGATCAATCCCCCGGTAGTTGTCAGTATACTATACTACAACGATCAAGTACACTGCCTGGTGGGGGTTGTAAGCTTCTCGAGATCCCTTGAGAGGTAAAGCCTAGTGCAATTCCCACGCATCAGACTACATAACTGAACAAGTGTCAGTTCTTCCTTCTTATTTTTCAAGGTATGCTTGAAATCTTTCCAAGAAGGAGGGAGTTTGTCAATGATACAAGAGACAGAAATAGCCTCATCCATGTTCATTTTGTGTTGTGTAAACCTTCCAAGTATTCCAAGAAGTTCATTATACTGTTCCATAACTGGTCTTGAATCAGTCATTTTGTAATTTGTGAAATTACTTACAAGAAACTTCTTACTTGAAGCATCCTCATCCATATATTTGGCACCCAAGGAATCTCATAGATCTTTGGAAGATTCAACATTCTGATAAATGTCAAAGAGAGAATCAGAAATAACATTGAGGATTAAACCTCTGCAGAAATAATCATCATTCTCCCATTTGCTTCGATTCCTTATCTGTTCCACAGTAGCATCATCCCCATGATCCTCAAGAATAGCAGTGCTCAGGACATAGACCACATTTATACTTGACAACAAGAAGTGCATCTTCTTTTACCATCTTCTGAAATCAACACCTTCAAACTTTTCCAATTTTGAAAAGTTAGCAGCCATATGCCTCATAGCAGCAGCCATTGATTATCAGAAAATAGTTTACTTTGATTGTTGGAGGTTATAAGCCCAGAACAGGGTGAAGATAATCAATAGCCTAACTACGTACCAAATGAATGGTTACCGGATATCACTTGGAATCGTGTTATCACTTTCCAAAGTAAACTATTCGACCCTAATGCCTGGGTATCACGAATACCTACTTGGGATAAGACCAAATGTTTGTTATTGAATTAGGCACAAATCAATAACCTTTTGCGTTTAAGTGTTATGTGTTTTCTGTGTGTATCATGCATGATCTGATTTCCTCTTAAATAGGACAATACTCATAGCTAGTCAAATGGAATTATGAGAATTAATCGGCCCATTAATCTCCACATAATTTCCCCCATTATAGCCAAAAATAGTGGTTACATGACCAATTAAACGTGGTTATAAGTGTAGGTATAACTGTTATTTGAATAGGTCAAATCAGTTACATTCTCATCAGCAGAATCTACTTAGCACTAGTAGCAGAATCACTGCTGAGCAGCAGAGTCATACTACTAGCAGTAGGAACCACTAGCAGCAGGATCCTGATACTAGCAGTAGGATCCACTATCAGCAGAAACCAACACTAGCAGCAGAATCCTGCACAACCACTATTGAGTCAGGGTAATCAGGGACTTGATGGGTGTACTCCGTACCTCCAAACCCATTCCCAAGTATGATTTGATCCCTCAAGTGCACTAAATTTTCCAACACAAACAAGTTCAAAATTATGTCAAAAAACAAGTCGACATAGACGACAAGGGATGACAAGATGCAATTGTCGAAGTTATTAAGAAGTTTGAGCTCGCAAAGTTACGCAAACAACACCTCAGAACACGATACGCAGATTGCAAAGACATTTCTGACAATAGAAAATTTGTGATTGACCATTTTTTGTATGATGAATTTCGCAAAGACGCTGATGTTGTTGAAACATTATGGGGTTGTGTGCAGAAGATAGAGAACGAGAAATCCAACAAGATCCGTTGGAGTTTTGAGGAAAATGTAGCAGCTGTTGATGCACGACAACAACAACAACAACAATTTGTGCAAGGTGCATCAAGTTCATCTGCACCAAGAGTTGCTGAGCCACAGCAACATCAACCTCATCTGGATCACTTTCAGCTAAATTGTGAGGAAAATGTGCAAGCTGCAGTTGTTGAGCAACAACAACCTCATCTCGATCACTTTCAGCTAAGTTTTGAGGAAAATGTGAAAGCTGCTGATGATGACTGGAACTCTGAGGATGAGCGGGAGCTGAGCAGGTTGGAAACTTAGTTAGATGCAGAGAAGTTTGCGAGGTTCTCTGCGTATGATGACGGTTTCGACTCCGACAACTCTCAAACCTGGGATCACCCGGAGTACAACTGAAGTTTTAATTATTAAGTTTGTAGTTTAATTATTAAGTTTTAATTATTATGTAATGTTTTCAATTGATGTACTATTTTAATTATTAATGAAATTAATGTTTTATTAAGTTTGTAGTAAAAAAAAGAAAGAAATTGAACTTGGTCGCCCTTACTGGGGGACCCAATTGCCTGCAGGTCGCTGGAGAGAGAAAGCTGACGTGGCAAAGAAAAATGGGGGATTGGGTCGCCTTACTATGGGCAGCCTCAATGATGATGACTGGAGCCATTGACTATAAATAAGACGAAGGGTCTTGCCTTATGTATCTGGGTGAAGGACCTGGATTCTTGTTAGTTATCCTGTCGTGTCATTTGCGTCGTCGAGCTTAAAAAGATGTACACATTTCTTGGTTAATCTTGAGTTAAGTACAGTAAAATATTGGCTAAAAAGTCTTCTTTTCATTTATTAAATTGACTAACTAGCAATGGAATATGTTCATTGAATAGTCATTACGTGTGTTATTTGCTAATCCGTTTTCTTCTCAACTTGAGTTGGCCTCTTTGTCGACTTTGCAATGTTGTTATTGTTGTTCAACAACTCTTGTTGCTAGGAACTTTACAAAAGATACAAAAACGGATTAGCAAATGACACATGTGATGACTATTCAATAAATATATTCCATTGATAGTTGGTCAATTTAATAAATAGAAAGAAGACTTTTTAGCCAATATTCTACGTAATTAACTCGAGATTAACCAAGAAATAACACATTTTCATCAATTGAGTTTAAATGCTTCATTATGCTGGTAGTTGGTCCAATCACTCATTTAAAAACAAGACCATCAAGCAACAAAAGAAGTTTTACTTGTCTTCAGCCTTAGCCTTTTGCTAAAAAGGTGTATACAATCTCTTTTTGACCTTTGCCATTTGTCTTCATCAGCGAATCTTCAATTATGTTTTGTTATGTTTTCTAGGCTCATGAAGTAATAATGCCTTAAACATCAACACTATAGTCATATGATTCATCTAAAGCCATCACTCTGAAGCTACCAAATAAGACGTATCTTTAGGACACTCTGTGCCCCTATTTGACTTTATTCTAACTTGCTATTCAAATAAAAATAATAATCTAATAAAGCTTGTTTATGTACACAAATATCATATAAAGATAAGGACTTTTACTTGTCTTCAGCCTTAGTCTTTTGGGACATAACCAAACTGATACAAGCTTTCGTTAATAATATCCAACATGTTTTCGACCCTACGTGAATTTATCGCAGCAACGTTCACAAAGAGTATAAGACAACAAATAGAATTATTATATGCATATAAATGTGCATGTATGTAACATCTTTGTTTAATCCAGATCTACTACGTTCATATACGGATATCGATCGTGATTTTGCTACGATTTTAAAGTATCTTTTGGCTTTTTAGATGGGTTAAATGGAACACAAGCCACATTTATCATCACTGTGGACATAACACGTCCTATCACAAAGAAACAACACCCAAAGAGGATAAAATGAACATTCCATAAAAATATAAATGTGTATCATGTTTATAAGCAATTATAAGTGTTTGGTTTCACTTATCCAAACTGCTTATTTGCAAGTGAAAATTAAGCCACTTAGAGGTTGTTTAGGAAATGCCTATCTGCTTACTTGTATTTGACTAAAAAGTTAGAGGGTGTTGGAGATTGCAATTATAAATGCCTATTTGTTTATTTTCGAAACAAATTAGCTCAACTGCTTTTTTGCTTAATTTAGAGCTAAACAACACATCAAAGTGTATCAGCTTATTTTTGAAGCAGTTTACGAGAGATTTTCGTACATAAGTGCTTATCCGCTTCTTGTATAAGGATACTTAATAGATATAGTTTCCCAAACACTATACAGCTTATCTTTTAAACCAGATAAGCAGTTTACTATACACAATCCCATTTTAAAACATGAACAAGCACATCTTTCACAACCCCGGAAATCAAACAAAACCACCCCATCTATCTTTATTACAGCAAAGTAACAACAACTACAAATTAAGTTCTAGATACAACAAGTAAATGAGATATATCGGTATCACAAAAAAATCTCACAATGTGATGTTATTATACTCCGCTAAACAAACAAACATTTAATTCGCAAGTCTGTAAACATCAGAAAGAAAGCATACACTTTTCTTGTTGTTAACAAACAAACACCTGAAGCAAATAACATATAATCACTAAACAACATTTTTCAAACAAGAACCACCCCTCTTTCACAACACCCCCGAAATCTAACAAAAACCCAACTTTTTTCACATACAAAATACAACAACAACAAACACAAACACTCGGTCCGTACAAACACACCAACAACAAGCTAGATGGGGTACTACCTTACAATGTGATGTTATTAAACAAACATTCAACCCGGTCCGTACAATCAAGAAACACCAAAAGAAAGATGGGTTGTCAACATGTTGTAGTGTTTTTTCTATCTGTTATTTCATTCATTTCTCTTTTCTCTGTTCATTAGCTAACTTCATAACCCAATATGGTTTTCCCAACACGAACATAAGACATCCTAACCCTACGCCAAGTGCAAGCCCACAACCATATCCTAGAACAACAGATTGCCATGTAAATCCGTTAAAAAAGGTTGAAGAATCTTCATGTTGCGGTGACAATGGTAGAGTTGGCACTTCTTTGTTTCCACATCTTGGCAATGGAACTCCACACAATGCGGGGTTTTCTTGGTATGAATTGTTCTCGAATGTATTAAATTGTCCTCCTTTAGGAATAGTTCCCGAGAGTTGATTGCTTGAAACATTGAATGCAGCCAAAAATGTTAGGCTAGTAAGCTCTGAAGGAATCTTTCCTGTGAGTTGGTTTGAAGAGAGATCTAGAGACTCGAGTTTTGACAAGTTTCTAAGCATCGCAGGGATCTGTCCTTTAAGACGGTTGTGAGAAAGATTGAGATATCGAAGAGAGTTAAGCATTCGAATGTTGCTTGGAATCTCTCCTTCAAATTTGTTGTCTGAAAGGTCTACAGCCGTCAATATAGTGAGAATTCTTTCAAATTTTAATTCCCTTCCTTTCACAATTAGCTCGACTCTATCTTGGTAAATTTCGTTCGAACCCATGTATAATGTCGCCGGGGGTCTTCCATCAATATCCATCATCCCTTGGAATTTCTCAAAATACTTTGAGGGCAAAAGACCGGTAAACAAGTTTCTAGAGAGATCAAGGATTCGTAATTTAATAAAGGGATCAGTTTCACTGCTTGACGTTTCGATTGCATCATAGAGCCTATTAGATTTTAGAACAAGAATTTGTAGCTGTGGAAGAGATGCAAGCCAAGAGGGAAACGTGTCGCTTATCATGTTTTTTCCAAGATCAAGAACTTCTAGAAGTCTACAATTCACCAGGCTTCTTGGCACCAACCCTTGTAATCGATTGTCATTGAGGTTTAGGCTAGTCAATCTACTACCGTTCTTGAAACAGTCGGGGATATCACCGGTGATGTTATTATCTGACACATGAAAAATTTCTATGGAATTCGAATGGCAGATCGAAGAAGGTATATGACCTGAGAAATAATTATCACTTGCTGAGAATGACTCGATTAATTCACCAACTTGTGGTAAAGAACCAGAGAGCCTGTTCCTACGAACCAAGAAGCTTCTAATTGTACTTAAGTTGATGTCTTTAGGAATGGTTCCTGTGAGATTATTTGAGGACAAGTACAACCTGTCAAGCCTAGTGAAGTTTCTGAACGATGCTGGGATTGAACCAGTGAGAAGATTAATAGAAATCTGGAGGTCTATGAGAGCGGATGCACCTACAAGTTCTGCTGGGATTGTACCCGAAAGTTTATTATTGTATAGATAGAAGAAATACATACTAGTTAAGTTTCCTAAAGAAGAGGGGATTTCCCCGGTGAGATTGTTAGACGAAAAGTCAAGATTCTCTAACTTTCTAGTTGGCAGCATCCCAATTTCTTTTGGTATTGATCCAGAAAGGTTATTTTGAAGTAGGTGAAGGTGAACTAAGTTGGTTAAGTTACCTATCGTATACGGGATATTACCAGTAAGCCAATTCGACTGCAAATATAGGAATTCTAAAGATCCTAGGTTTCCTATCTCCGAAGGAATCACTCCTGAGAAGTCGTTGAAAGACAATTCAAGAACTATTAGTTGGGAAACATTGGACAAGCCGGAAGGAAGAGGCCCAAAGAGCGAATTATTACGAAGATCCAAAACTTGAAGATAACCTAATGACCCAAAATTAAGATTCAAAAGATTACCTTTTAGGCCAAGACTTCGAAGACTAATATGGGTCACGTCACTTTTCGATAAATTTCCGTTTCTACAAGTTACCCCAATCCAGCTTTGGCAAAGATTATTGTCTTTAGCCCAAGATACGAGAGCTGATTGGCTTTGTCCATCAAGGCTTGCTTTCCACTCTAAAAGGGCTGATGCTTCGTTTTGTGCTTGTACAAAGCCAACTTTTGCAAGACTAAGTACGAAAACGATGAACATAATCATCCTTGGAGATACAACCGACATAGGGGATAGCACTGATCTCATGCTGCAGTGAGTAGCAGGGAAGCAAGTATGGTGATATTGAATTAAAATAAAAAGTATACATTGAAATGACGTATTTGTAGAAACACTAAGCTAACCAAGACTAATTGAATAAAGGGGTCCATGCATGAGACATTTTTGTAAATGAAGATTCCGGACCAATTCAAGATTTCTAACATAAATCCCTATATTACGGATATGTTTGGCACAAAGCTTTTTGGAGCTTTTTTGGACAATGAGCGGTGAACAATGAGCTTTTTATTTTTAATGTTCGTTTGGCATGAGAGCTGTAGGCTTTGCTATTTTTTAGAAAAGCTCATTTTCCCAATGCTTCTTTATGAAGCTGTGAGCTTTTTTGGCTACTACTCACATGGACCCCTTTATTCTCACAGCTCACTGCTAATGTTCACTGCTACTGCTCACAGCTACTTTTGCCAAACATAGCCTACATTCATGAATATGTTTGAAAAGTACTTTTCAAAATATTTAATAGTAATCAATATTTCTCAACAAAATTTAACGATACTTCATGGGTCGAATTTTCAAATCAGTGGATGTCCTTGATGCCAATCTTTTAAGGATTGCATATTCTTTTAGGGTTTAATTGTTTGGAAATATATCCAAGTTGTCATTTTTTTCTATTAAATGTGCAGAATTGGCTAATTATCTTATTCTGTCACGTCATCACTTTTACTTAATCAAGTCATTTAATAAACACAATAGGATAATTAACAAGTTCTGCACATTTAATAGAAAAAAGATAAAAATGTTATGCAACATAGTAAAAAATGACAACTTGAATACTTTTTTTTTAATGAAATGAATAAATATAATGTATTATACCACATCGATTTACATAGAGGTGTAAGGCAAACGAACAACAAGCTGCGCCGCTAGTCCTTTTTGAATAGCAAAGACAATTCTTTTAAAAACTACGTTTGTAGATTTAGGTGTCATAATATTGCTATGCATAACTCGTTGGACTCTGTTGAGGAACTCCACAGCCTCAGGTGCAATGAAACCAAAAGTATCAAATGCGAAAGGAATAAAAACATGTTGATTTTCAATGCACGCTTTCTCATGTTTTGCCACTTTGTACGAAACAACTTTCAAAGCAGCTTGTCCTACTGTAAAACCCCGGCTACTCAAACTAATGAGAGGAGAAACCCCTGTTAGATGCACACATGCATATTTCCCTCCAACCCATCCAAACACCAAAACATCTGCCGGTCTGAGTGTGGATCTCCCATCCAACGGGTCAGTCAAAAAGTTCACAGGTGCTTCTTTCTTGGTGGATATCCAACACGCCTACAAACGTCAAAAAGGACATCCCTAACCATATCGTGTCTTTACTTGAAGCTCGGGAGCTCTTTACAATGAACTATGTGTTCCCTAAAGGAATCTAAACACGCCCTGCGACAAACTAGGCATATCTCATCAACCGAAAATAAAGGAATTATAAGGCGATACTTTAGGATAGTACGATATTCCACCGATGACATATGTTGACCTATCCCGTCTATGGAGATAGCTAGTAGAAAATCTTGGGTATGAGGGGCTGTAATTGAATACATTTACAATTAATTATCCCTGTAAAAAAGCATAAATTATTTAGGCAAACATTTCTTGTTATTTTTTATAGGATGCATTACATTATATTATAATTTATGATGTTCATTTTAACAACAACAACATACCCAATCCCGCCGGGGCGGGGTATGGGGGAGATAAGATGTAGACAGATCATACCCCTACCCCAGGATAAACCTAGGTAAGGAGAGGTGGTGAGTGACACACACACGCGCGCACCACGCACGCGCACACACACACACACACACACACACACACACACACACACACACACACACATATATATATATATATATATAATACACACACACTTATGATGTTCATTTTGATTTGTGAATAAAATATGATGTAGTTTGGGGTGAGATACTCGTAAAATTCAAATACTAACTAAAAATCAAAATCTGAAATCGAAAAATAGTGAAATCATTATTATTTGGAATGTACAATACGATAGTGAGGTTGGATATATGTAGATGAATCTTAGCAAGATCACATCTTAGCATGTATTCCCATCATTGGTTTTATCCGACAGTTCTACTATTTGTACCCTCTAGCTCATAAAAAGTATAAATGTTTTATACTTTCTACCTCTTTTGTCCCCTGTTTATAGTATAATACAGTATTTTATCAGTTTCTGTTTTGTATTATTTATCAATTTAATACTTTTGACTTGTTAAAGGTTTCTATATTTTTTATTTTGCACTTTCAATTTCACAGTTTTATAACATAAACAAAATTATTAAAATAATAGAAAAAAAAAGTTGAAAAAAGGGTGCAACTTGTAGAATTGAGGGTCTTTATAAGCATTAATTACCAAAAGGGTACTCTTTCTTGATCAAATTCCCAAAAGGGTACAAAATCAACTAGTTTTTCCAATTTGGTCATGTGCTAATGTGCGATCGTGCGATCCCATTAGTTTCTTGACATGTGTCCCAGACAAAGAGCACTATACCAATCATTGCAGGCCCACCCACTATCACTTGTACCCCACGTGTGTATAAACAAAATGTGCGATTTGAAATGTGCTAATGTGCGAATTTCGGCCATGTGTCACATCTCCTTTTTGTCTTATTATTAAAGATATTGAAAGACTATAATACCCCGTCTTTATATAAAATTAACTTACCATTCATTCTCTCTCATTTATTTTTTTCACCTCTCTTTCTCTCCATTTTTTCCAGTCAACACCAACTCGCCATCACCGCCACATATCAACACCACCATCACCAGCTCATCACCATCGCCACCTGATCAACACCACCACAGATCCGCCATCACCACAACAGATCAACACCACCATCACCACCGCAGATCCGCCATCACCACCACATATCAACACCACCATCACCACCACATATCAAGACCACCATCACCACCACAGATCAACCACGTTGCTCGACCCAACAGATCCGACCATCACCGCCCCGTTAAGTTTATTTTTCTGTTCTTATTTTGATGTTTTTCTTTAAAGCACGCCTTTGGTTTCCAAAGTCAAAATAAATAAGACATAAAGATGTACCTTGATGCTACTAAGTCCTATGGATGAGTAAAAACATTGTTGATTGAAAATGTCAATTATATAGACAAATGAAGAAAGAAAGAAACAAAGGAATTGTCATCATTTCATGGCGAATTATGCAAATGAGGGGAAAAAAGCAAGAAAAAGAAAGTGGGTGCCCCATGAAGAACCAAGACCAAATAATCAGGTGAGGTTGACTTGAAAAAAACATACCTTTGTAGTATAGGAACCATGTTGTAAAAAAAACATTGTTTATAAGTTCTAATCTATGAATTATAATGGTGTCACTAGTTTTCTGTTTGATTACTGTTTGTATAAAGATTACTCACATGAGTGGTCAGTTAATTTTATATAAAGACGGGGTATTATAGTTTTTTAATATCTTTAATAATAAGACAAAAAGGAGATGTGACACATGGCCAAAATTCGCACATTAGCACATTTCAAATCGCACATTTTGTTTATACACACGTGGGGTACAAGTGATAGTGGGTGGGCCTGCAATGATTGGTATAGTGCTCTTTGTCCAGGACACGTGTCAAGAAACTAATGGGATCGAACGATCGCACATTAGCACATGACCAAATTGAGAAAACTAGTTGGTTTTGTACCCTTTTAGGAATTTGATCAAGAAAATGTACCCTTTTGGTAATTAACGCTCTTTATAACATATAATCTTGTTGTATCATTGGTCTCATGGATCTTTTACAACAACATTAAAATCAATTTTGGTGCAAAATCCAATGATTGATGGGATGTGTCACACGTTTTTGAAGCCACAAGATCACACCAAAGCTCTTTGCCTTCATTTAAAATGAAACATTAAGGTGCCGTTTGTTATGATGGTTTTGATTGGGTTTTGGTTTATGATTTAAATTGAGAAATGCTAAATATTCCTATTAAAACATCTTACCAATCCGTCTACTGAAAGGATCCTGCTATGTGACAGAATTGACAGTTTGAATGCAGAGAGAGAATGAGTTGGAAAAAACTATATAATACTGTTATGTGTGAAAGAATTTGTATGATGAAATGATAGGAAGGTATAACAAAGCTCTTTAAAATTTTGTAGTTTGGTTGGAGATTTGGATTTCAAATAATGCAATGGACCCACTAAAACCTAAAGATAGATATTATGGTGAGTTTTGATTATTTTTTTCTTTACACACACTCTATTTAATTTTTCTCACTTTCTCTTTCACACATAAACATATTTTTATTTTTAAATAATACTTTTACTTTTAATTTTATTATAAAATTTATTAAATAAATAGAATTTCTCTTTTCAAGTTCAAATCAAAACAAAATCCTAAACCCGTCTACAAACCAAGCGGGCCCAAATTAAACCACATTTAGAGCCCATTTGGTTTATAAATTTGGAGTTATGAAAGGTTTGAAAGATTTGGAATAGATTTGATAAAATACTAGGAGAGATAATATATATGATTATATATAAAAAAAAGTTTGATTTTTAAAGTTAAAAAAGATTTAAAAATATTATTTAGATTAAAATAGGAAAAAAAATAAAATAAAAAAGCAAACAATATTAAATCAAGGGCTAAATTTGATAGTGACACAGTCGCTCAGAGGTGTGGGTTTTTCTAGACCCACTTTGGTTGGTTTCTTCAAAGGGCCCAAGCGACTAGCGATCTTAACAAAAATGCGACATGTGGCACCACAAAAAGTATTGCCTAATCATTATGTGTAAGGCACAAGTAGGGCTCCTTTTGAGCTACTTATCACTAGCGACTTTTAAATATTTGAGCGACTTCTAATAAAATTATTTTAATCTTTTCTCCCATTCCGAACACCTCCCATCACCACCACCCTCTACCATCACCACCACCCTCCACCACCACCACACATATTATTAAATTGGTTAGTGGGTTTTGTTAATACATCTATGCTTAACATGTTTCTAACAAACAATCATACCCAGAAACATGATTGAATGATTTTCGAATTATAAGTGCTTATAGTTCGATTTGGGTTTTTTCATGAATGATTGTTTGAGTTCAATTAACTCTTGGGGTTTTGTTTAGATGGATTAGTAGAACACTCGCTCTAAATTAATTGAACTAACATGAAATGCTGATTGATCTTCGAATTTTAGAGTTCTTGGTTCGAATTTGGGTATTTTTGATTATGATTGCTTGAATCTAATTAACCAAAAACAAAAAAACCCTCGAATCTCTCTCTGGCGATAATGGCGATCGAAAGCTAAACACCCTAATACCGATTCAAGTACTCAAATCTTGCATTAATATTCAATAATTGGCCAACCATTGTTGACTTCATTCTTGTCTACTTGTGTAAGATTAATTCTTTCATTATTAAGGTTTACTTTCTATCGCTAGGTTTTTGTTCTATCATTAATTTTTTACATCATCAATCGTTGGCTTCAGTGATCGTACCTTTATTCCTACAATCTTTAACTACTGATTCTTTGGTCGATTTATTTATTACTTGCGTATGATCGACATGAAAGGCGGTTAGGGCTTGAATCTTCATGCGTATAAAACCCTAATCTTGTGTTAGGGTTTTTTCTATTCTGTTTGTTCGTTGCATGCTGGCTGTCATTTGCTTTGTGGTTTACGACTGTTTTTTTTAATTGTGTTCGTAGGTTTTGAGAGATGGAAAAAGGTTTTTTAAACATTAATAGTCCATCCAAAGGGGCGAAATCTGATGGCAAAGTGATGGATGAGAGTAATGATTCAAATATGGGTAGTCCGAAGGTGGGTTCTTCAACTAATTTGGCCGATCAAATTAGTTCAGAGCATTCGCCTAATATTGAAGAATTGAATGCTACTGTTGATTTGTCGAAGGTGACTATGAGGAAACATAAGAAGCCTAAGGATGTTAATCCTAGTTCTAATCAGCCTATACTTGCATCATCTGGTCTTATTATTACTGAGTAGAGTGTTGATGATGGAGATATTGAATTATCTACGATTGTGGACAAGAATAATCAAGTGAAGCCGGTTTCACTTGATCCTTTAGTTAATGATCCGAAAGGTCCACATGGGGCTTCTAACAAGTCTCATAGTTCTGATAAGGTTGATACGAATGCACATGGGGTTGTTGGTACTGAGAAGGTTGGTGTTGATGCTTTGAAACAACCTTCTACATCGTATGCTGGTGTTACTTCTAATGAACCTAAGAAATACATGTCTAACTTTCGTAGGCTGGAGTGTAGCAAGAAATCAAACGGTGTAGATCTTTCTGTACCTATGAAAGTGGTTGAAGAGGTGAACACTAGGTTTGAGAATACTCTATATGGGTACTTCCTTGGCTAACGACTTGCTTTTCCTGTTGTCGATTACTATGTACGCAATGCGTGGGCTAAGTTTGGTATACAAAAGGTAATGATGAATGCAAATGGGTTCTTTTTCTTTAAGTTTAACTCGAAGAAAGGTGTTGATGATGTTCTTGAAAACGGTCCTTGGTTAATTAGAAATGTACCTATTATTCTTAAACCATGGACATTGAACACCAAGTTGCTTAAAGAGGATTTGACCAACATCCCGGTGTGGGTTAAATTCCATGATGTTCCTCTTGCTATGTTTTCTGATGATGGTATTAGTCTTCTTGCCACGTTGATTGGTATGCCCAAAAGGTTAGATGCTTATACTAGTCAAATGTGCTAGGAATCATGAGGCTGTAGTAGTTTTGCTAGATGCATGATTGAAGTGACGTCGGATCAGGTGCTTCGGGATATCCTCACTGTTGAAATACCTTTACTTGATGGTTCGGGTTCGACTACGGAGAATATACGGGTTAAATATGAGTGGAAACCACCTCGTTGTGATAAGTGTAAGATATTTGGTCATAATCTGATTGATTGTCCTAAAGTTGTTCTACCTTCTGTTTAGCCTACTAAGCCTGTTAATGATGGTTTCAAGACGTTCAATAACAAGAAGAAAGGAAAGCAATGTGGTTCTACAACTACTGGTCAAGGAGGGTTTACTAAACCTGTTGTGGGTAAACAATTTCAGTATCAACCCAAAAAGACTCCTCCTGAACCTAAGAAAGTGGACAGCACTAAGAAGAAGACTTCGGATGTGGCTAGTTCGAGTGGAACGAAGATTTCTACATCTAACCAATTTGATGCTCTTAATATGGATGATACGGATGCTTTTGGTATTCCTACTAATGACACCAACAAGGATGTGGATTCTGGTCGTACAATGGAAGTTAATGAGGATGAGTCTACTAAAACATGTAATGCATCACAAGAACCCCTTGTGAGTGATTTGAAAGAGAAGGAGTTGGTTGTGGCTCCTAAAATTTGTGATTCTTCTACTCCGCCCATCTCTTCTACTAAGAGGGTTAACCCTTTTTCTAAGGTTAGAGAGATCGTGGTTTCTGATTCTGAAGATGAGGTGGTTCTTAACACATTTGATGAGTCTGCTAATCTATTCGGTGGTGGACAAGAGTATGAAGAAGATTATGATGACTATGACTACGATGACTATGCAAAGCAGGTTTATGATCTTCCAAGAAATTTGGATGCTTTTAATGCCATGTACGGCACAAAGCTTCAAGGTCTTAGGAAGTAGTCTTATTTTGATATGTCTTATGTTATCATTTGAGTAGTGTTTTATTTTCTTGTCTAGAAATAGGAAGTATCTTGTTATGTAAGCTTTTCGCCTATGTAACGGGCTGAGATATGGGATTCACCCATATCCATTGTACTTAAATGCTTTTTGGAGTAATATATTTACCGGGTCGTTGACCTTTTACCAAAAAAAAATATAATTAACCAAAGGGGTTTTGCTTAGAATGTATCATAGAACACTCACCCTTAATGAATTGTTACAACAAAAGAGTTTGCATGTTACTCGATTCATGATGTTCTTCATTTTTCGAATAGGGTGTGTTTGTGCTAATTGTTCAGGACTCATGGTTTAGATATGCTTATTTGATCTTGTTGAATATGTTTGTACTATATTCTCATATGTTCAAATTCATGGTTTAGCTGTGTGTGGTGGTGGTGGTGGTTGTGGTTGTGTGGTGGTAGAGGTTGGTGTTGGTGGTGGAGGGTGGTGGTGATGGGAAGTGTTGGAAAGGGGAAAAAAATTAAAATAATTTTATTAGAAGTCGCTCAAACTTTTAAAAGTCGCTAGTGATAAGTAGCTCAAAAGGAGCCTTACTTGTGCCTTACACATAATGATTAGGCAATACTTTTTGTGGTGCCACATGTCGCATTTTTGTTAAGGTCGCTAGTCGCTCGAGCCATTTGAATAAACCAACCAAAGTGGGTCTAGAAAAACCCACACCTTTGAAAGACCGGACCATTTGTAGAATTGCCCCTTAAATCAAAATTGCGTTGCTGAATTTGTCTAAAAAAAAAGATTGTGTGTCTGAGAGATACTCTTTCTATCAGAAAACCCAATATATACATAAATACCACCATAATATAGAGATATGGGTTTTATTAATCCCTCACACTATTTCAAAAGTGTAATACTTGTTAAATAATTTTAGAAATCATTCGAAGGCACGAGTGCCACACCCCCTACCAAAATAGTTGTAACATTAGAATCGAAAAAAAATTAATATAAAAATAGTTGTAACATTATAATCTAAAAAAAAATTGTTTTTAAGAACTTACATTAGTAATAAAACTAGCTATTTGAATCATATAATAATAAATAACTTTTACAAAAGAAACATTGGCGTATATAGACTATAGACAGCCAAGTAAATACTAACTATGTATGTTATACCCATTATATATATAGTTATCTAACTTTGATCATTGAAACAAAAAACAATTTTACCTTAGGGCATCTATTATTGCTAATCTATTAAAAGATTTATTAAATTGACACATCTTATAATATCATTAATTTATAAATTATGAACCTATTTTCATTATTGATAAAGCTTTTGAGGTTTATAAATTGTTCAAATATTAATTCATAAAATATTTCTTGGGTCTCTCCAAAATCGTAAATCTTTTCATGCTACCTATATAAATATGAAATGATTTCTCACTATGGTACAAAAATTCTTAGACCTCTTAATAATTTTTTAGACCTATTTTTAAACATTTATAGTGGATGCTCTTAGGAGAGATACTTGCGCAAATTCCATATATTTGATTCACATACTTTATTGACAAAATAAAGATAAATAGTTATTGTGAAAATTCCATAGATTTGATTCACATACTTTATTGACAAAATAAAGATAAATAGTTATTGTGAGATCAAGTCATCAAATTGTTTCATTGTTTCATGATTTCCTTAAGAGATAAGGTATTTTTAACTCGCCGTTAAAGAAAATATATATATTTTGCATTCTTGCGAAAATAAACGATGAACGTCTTTTCGTAACAGTTTATCGAACTCTACATTTATCTGGAAGAAAAAGAACAAAATAGAAACATGCTAGTTTCATGGTATCTATACTACATATAAAGGAAAAATAATCAAAGTGAAAAAGTGGAAAAGTGAAAAGTGATGTGAAATGTTGAAAAATCTTATTAAAGAAAATTATGAAATGTAATTAATACTCTTATTAAAACACCCCATTACTTAAAAGTACAATGATTTATTCACATTGTACAACCAATTAAAAACTTAAAAGTACAATGATTTATTCATATTTTATAACCAATTAAAAACATATATACCAACTTAAACGCAACCAATTAAAACAATTAATACAAATCACAAACCGGGTTGACCCGGAACACTTCAAACCCGACGGGTTGAACCGGTTTAATTTAACCCGTTTTCGACCCAACATAGTGATGAGGCGAAAAATGAACCGTTTTTAAGGAGTCATTTAAGCCCGAATTCGAATTTATTTGATCAAATATTGCCCTAAATCGTTCCTTTTGTCATTTTAGGTACTTTTGGAGAGAAATCTGGAAAAGAAAGCATTTTGGACATTTTTGGAGCATAAAAGTGAAGAAAACGGCAAAGTCTTAATTTTCCTTGCTGGGAACAGTACCTGACGGCGTCACATCTTCCTTAATGACGGCGTCAAGAGTAACACAAGAGGTGGATATGGATGAAGTCCGTGACGGTCCAGTAAGTTCATGACGGCGTCACCCAAGGCCGTCATGGTTCAAGAGTTGGTGACGGTCCAGAACTGATTTATACATGATGGCGTCACAATTGGATCTAGGCAATACGATTTTATTATAGGCGGCGAGTTGACGGCGTCACAGATTCCTTCTTGACGCCTTCACCATGTAAAATCTATATATAGTTTTCCAAATTTTATTCATTAGTGTGCAACTTTGAGGGAAAAAACCCTAGGCCGAATCTTACAGCATTTTCAAGGGTTCCAACCCTTTGAATCCTTCATGTTCTAATTGAGATAAGTACCCTTTCAATTCAATCAATATGTCTATGTGTTGTTTGAATATATCTTACGCTTGTCTTCAATTTAACATTCTTGGCTAAATTTCTTTTGTGTTCGCTTAGATGTAGTGAAACCTAGATGTTGATTATGGGTTGATTGTTGTTACGGATGATTGTATTCGATGTTAGGCTTAAGAAAACTGGCAGACTTCCATTGGTAACTTGCTTGAACGTCTTAAGAAACATTATCGGAGGTGTACTACAATATTTGGTTGTCTTTAATGCGTAGGAGAATTCTAATGATCCCATGTTAGGAGCTTCTAACGGCTCGACATGGAGTGAAGTAGGGTCCTATATAGTTATGAAATATTGTACACGGCCCTACGACTAGTATTAAGGAATACGACCCATCATCCATGCAATTGTAACAAGCGATTAACCTGTAAAAGATATCTAGGGAGTAATGAAATATAAGTAAACACAACTTTTCCTATCATTGTTTACACCACATTAGTATAATTAGTTTATTTTCATTTTTGTTATTTTATTTTGATTGCATCTTTAGTTAAATTGTGTTAGTTGGCTAGCAAATAATTCCGTCCACTCCTTCAAAACCCGAGATTTTAATTGCTTTCATAAAAAATATAAAAATACAAAAAGAATCATCCCTCGCCTCTAGACTTAGTTTAAGAGACTTTCTAATCCTAGCGACACTATTCCTGAGTTGAACGATCAATCCTCTGGTACTTGTCACTATACTATACTACAACGATCAGGTACACTGCCTGGTGGGGGTTGTAAGCTTCTCAAGATCTCTTGAGAGGTAAAACCTTTTGCAAGGTTGCAAAACCACGCATCAAGTTTTTGGCGCCGCAGCTCGGGGAATAGTTATTGTCTAGGTTAGGATTTCTTTTTATTAGGTCTACTTGCTAGATTCCTTTCTAGCAAGATTTTATTTTTATTTTTAGGTTTTCTTTAGTCTATCTCATTTCTTCGTGTCTTTGTTCGTAACCTTTACCATCCGACATCATGGAAGGTGGTAACATCTTTGAACCCATCAACCCACCAATTCAAAACCACCCACAAAACCCACCACTACCAAACCAACCTCCTAGGCCCCGAACCTTAGGAGAGTATTCCCGTCCTAGCCACCAAGGCTATCGAAACATCATTAAGCTCGCCCAAGGAGCCAATGTATCTCCCTTGCGATCCGACACCATTCGGTTGGTGCAAAGCGGATGTGCATTCCATGGACTTCGTTCCGAAGATCCTAATCAACATCTCAAGGACTTCCTTAAAATCGTAGATTCTATAGACCTTGATGTTGCAACTAGAGAGTCGACCCAATTACGCCTATTCCAATTCTCTCTACGTGATCAAGCTAGTCAATGGCTTGAGCGTTTACCCGCGGGATCCATCACCTCATGGGATGATCTCACCACTCGTTTCCTTGCTCATTTTTTCCCACCGGGGATAACTACCAAGCTTAGAAATGATATCTTGATGTTCCAACAACGTCAAGGTGAAACTCTATATGAAGCATGGACTCGTTTCAAGGACTTACTCCAAAAAGTCTCTCATCATGGCATAGATCTTTGGCTCCAAGTCCAAATCTTCTATGACCGTATCGATCTCTCCACAAGGCGATCCATTGACCAATCGGTCGGTGGCAAGCTACGTGATCTAAGTGCGGAAGAATCATGGGAACTCATAGAAGATCTTGCTATCTATGACAACGAAAGTTGGAATGACCCCCGTGATTTGAACAAAACGGTCAAGGCAATATCCTTGCCTTCGAACAATTCTAGCACTCCCGACCGTAGGACCATGGAACTTGAAGACCAAGTCAAGTTTCTCATGAAATCCTACGAAGCTCCTAAGCCTTCAAGCCAAGTGAAAAAAATCACGTCTTCATATGAATTATGTAGTGGTCCCCATGACACTCATGATTGCGTGGAGCTCCCCGGACAAGCTTTTACGGACTACGCATCCTCGCGTACCGACGAAGCGGGAGATAAGTGGTACACTTTCAAACCCGAGCCAAACCCTTACGGTGATTCCTACAACTCTTCTTGGAAAAATCACCCGAACCTTAGGTGGAAGCAAAACCAAAGCATGCCCCAAAACAATTCTTCCAATCCACCTAATCGTTACCAATTGAATGGTCCACCACCTAACCGTACTTTCAACAAAAATCCTTCTAATAACTATGGTAGTACCAATAATCTTGAAGGATTGATTTCCATGTTCATGGCATCTCAAGAAGCTCGCATAGCTAAGTTTGAAACCAAATTCAATCAACAACAAACGGAGATGACCAATAAGATTGACAACTTGTTGAAAGCCCTCAACAACCAAGTGCTAACTACACCAAGGAAGGACACTAGGGAAACTAATAGCGGAATCCAAATTAAGGACCCCTCATCATCCAAACACGTCCACTTTGTCAATGTTGTCACCATTAAGCCAATAGATAAGAATATAGAAGAAAGTGAAAAGGATGAAGTTGAAATTGAAACGGAGACTAGGGATGAGATTAAGGAAGTTGAGGATACTAAGGGAGAAGAATTAGAGGAGGTAGAAAACATAGAAGAGTACTTTGATAAGTCACCTACCAAGGAAGAACGGGAATATCACAAGGATTTATTCGATGACCCCGAGACACCATACATCCTTGGTTCACCCCTTATTAAAGTAGGTGACCCCTCTAACATCAACATACCATGCAACAATGGGCATATGCATGTGTGGAAAGCTTACATCAATCTTAAGTCTGCTATAAACATCATGACTAGGACCTAGTATAATTGGGTAATGAAGAAGCAACTTGAATGTAGGATAATGCCTATCACGAATTGGATGAGCAACTTTGTAGGAAGAGTGAAAGGATTACATGTCTTTGTAGGAAACTTCACTTATGTTACCGACTTTGTGATTGTAGAGGATATTCGTCCGGTAATAGATGATTGCTTAAGTCAAGTAGTGTTCGGAAAACCGTTTGTTGAGGCCTCTAAGATGAGTTATGACCCGTCCTTAGGGATAGTTAGATTCAAGGAAGAGAATGATGAGATTGCTTACCAAATGCCCTATAAGATTGAACAATACCGTCTTCTATCGAACCTAGAAAAGGAGCACAAGCAAGCGGTTTACTATAGGAATGATGAGGATAGACGTAGAGGAGTAGATTATGTCATGAGTAGAATATTCGGTTTCCACAAGGAATGCTTGCAACTAGGCCCGGAATACAAAACTAAGATTGGAGATGGCCTAGAGAATGAGACCAATGACGAGGTCACGTAACTGCCCATGACCTTGAGTCTAGCTACAAGACTCGTAAATAAAGAAAAGCGCTTCTTAGGAGGCAACCCATGTTTTGTGTGATTTTTATTTGTTTGATTGTTATTTGTTTCCGTACGCATGCTTTATTTTTATTGTTGGTAGATCATATTTCAAACTAAATTGTGAAAATGCTTTATTTTGTTGTTTAACTTCGTCTTAACTTCATATAAAGTCATTTTGCAAAAGCTAAGTGTAAGGGGAAACCCCAAATTTGTTTATAAGAACGAAATTGATCATGATTCTCCACAATATTAAATGAACATGTATATTAGTATTTGTTAGAGTCAAATGCTTGTATCGAGTCATAATGATGTTTTGCAGGATTTTCCAGGAAGTAGGACATAAGTTTTTCCAGAAATTTTCCGGAAACTTAACGAAAAGATTTCTACAGGTCACTTCTGACGGCGTCAGGAATTAACTCCTGACGGCGTCATGTGTAAAATTCTGGAAATTTTGCGAGTTTTGTTTTTCTAACGGAGTCTTTAAGTTTTTGTTAATTCTTTAGTTTTATAAACTCCAGGAAATCTGCAAACATTCATTCCACAAGCATTATATCTTACATTGCTTTCTAGGACTTGTTAGTATATATAGATTGCCGCCGATTTTATGCGAGGTTGCCTTGTTTGTTTTCTCAGGTTTAACAGGTTATATATGACAAGAAGATGATTTATATTTCTGGAAGGGAAGCTTTGAACGTTCATTTTCTTGGAGGAAGATCTAACCTTGTTAACGCACTATCCACACCGAACGAATCAGGGGAGTATTTGCTTTCATTCTTTTACCTGTTTTACTTTTACATCCTTTAATTGAACATTGGGGACAATGTTCATCCTAAGTGTAAGGGGAGGGTAAATGATGATACCTTATAGGATACAATTGCACTTGAGTTTGTTTGTTTGATGGTAGATGTGTAATAAAACTAAGAGAAATACTTGTTAGTGTAATTTTAGCGCCAAATTTAAAATTTTTTACTACATTTAGGAGTGAAACTTTAGCCTTAGCAAGCGTCTCATGGATAGGAGTTGTATGACTAGCACAAAACCGTATCATTTAGAAAAATTTTCCACCCAAATATGTGAGGTTCGCCTTTAGATTTGATAGGAAAAGCATTCATTATTAGTGCTTATGTGTGTACCGGTAGCATTTAGATTCTAGAACTTGCGTTAGTGATGCATCCCGAGACCGCTAGTGAGACTACATTCATGTAGTAGGATTTACTACATGATAAGAGGCATTAGGATCACCCTTGTGTTAAACCCGTATCATGATTACTTGACCATTTAAGTCATATTACTTGGCTAGTAAAGTCAATTAATTTTTCCCTCACCTTAGTGTTGTACTCATTTTTAGTACACGAAACCCCTAGTACACCCCTCCGAGCCTATCTTTTCATTTCTAACTTTAAGCATCTTACTTAAAGGAAGAATTTGTTACAACCCACCCAAATGTGCAACCAAATCGCCTTATCCTTCCTTGTATGCACTCATCTTTAGTGCATTATTGTTATATGTTTAAGTCAAGTCATATCTTGTACATATTGTTTTGGGATGATTGGGACTCATGGGTAAAGTACTTATGTAATGGAGTAATGGGGAAGAATATCATATATTACCCCCATATGTGCGTTAATCTTAAAAGTACTCCAAGTGTTTTGATTATCTTGATTCGAGTCATTAGAATAATTTATTGTAAAGTATGTAAAGATTCAAGTGTAAGGGGAATGCACATTCCCTATGATGTATTATTTTGGATGGTAGGGTAAGAGTGTTTGCACAAAAAAAAAAAAAAAAAAAAAAAAAAAAAAAAAAAAAAAAAAAGAAAAAAATACGGACTACCATCCCGTTTCATTCAAGTTCTTGTTATTTTTGATTTATTAGCTTCAGTCGAGTCTAGTCTTGGCTTAGCAACGCCATATTGTACATGTAATTAACCAAGATGATTAACTCGCCACCAGTAAATATTGCCTTTATCCAACAAAACCGTGTTTTCCATATCCCTACACCTAACGTTATAACCATTTGAAAGACCTCTTTGATAGTTTATCCTAGGTGCTTACGCCAAGTGGTGGAGGTTTGATCCTTTCCCAAGCCTATGGTAATCTATTTTGCTATGACAGGTAGTGAGAGATATTTTCCATTTCCTTATTGTGATATATACTTTATTACACCCGAGAGATGTGAGTATCTAAACACTATTTGTGAGGTGCTAGTGTATGACCTCCATGCTTGTCTTTGGTCTTAAGTAGAATGATTATTTGTTGTAATTACTTTTATATTAGTGTTAAATGACCCCTAACTTGTATTTTGATTAGAATAAAAGTGCATTTGCTTGAGGACAAGCAAACCTCAAGTGTAAGGGTATTTGATGAGGCGAAAAATGAACCGTTTTTAAGGGGTCATTTAAGCCCGAATTCAAATTTATTTGATCAAATATTGCCGTAAATCGTTTCTTTTGTCATTTTAGGTACTTTTGGAGAGAAATCTGGAAAAGGAAGCATTTTGGACGTTTTTGGAGCATAAAAGTGAAGAAAACGGCAAAGTCTTAATTTTCCTTGCTAGGAACAGTACCTGACGACGTCAAGAGTAACACAAGAGGTGGATATGGATGAAGTCCGTGACGGTCCAGTAAGTTCATGACGGCGTCACCCAAGGCAGTCATGGTTCAAGAGTTGGTGACGGTCCAGAACTGATTTATACATGACGACGTCACAATTGGATCTAAGCAATACGATTTTATAATAGGCGGCGAGTTGACGGCGTCACAGATTCCTTCTTGACACCGTCACCATGTAAAATCTATATATAGTTTTCCAAATTTTATTCATTAGTGTGCAACTTTGAGGGAAAAAACCCTAGGCCGAATTTTACAGCTTTTTCAAGGGTTCCAACCCTTTGAATCCTTCATGTTCTGATTGAGATAAGTACCCTTTTCAATTCAATCAATATGTCTATATGTTGTTTGAATATATCTTACGCTTGTCTTCAATTTAACATGCTTGGCTAGATTTCTTTTGTGTTTGCTTAGATGTAGTGAAACCTAGATGTTGATTATGGGTTGATTGTTTGTTTATAGTTGTTACGGATGATTGTATTCGATGTTAGGCTTAAGAAAACTGGCAGACTTCCATTGGTAACTTGCTTGAACGTCTTAAGAAACATTATCGGAGGTGTACTACAATATTTGGTTGTCTTTAATGCGTAGGAGAATTCTAATGATCCCATGTTAGGAGCTTCTAACGGCTCGACATGGAGTGAAGTAGGGTCCTATATAGTTATGAAATATTGTACACGGCCCTACGACTAGTATTAAGGAATACGACCCATCATCCATGCAATTGTAACAAGCGATTAACCTGTAAAAGATATCTAGGGAGTAATGAAATATAAGTAAACACAACTTTTCCTATCATTGTTTACACCACATTAGTATAATTAGTTTATTTTCATTTTTGTTATTTTATTTTGATTGCATCTTTAGTTAAATTGTGTTAGTTGGCTAGCAATTAATTCCGCCCACTCCTTCAAAACCCGAGATTTTAATTGCTTTCATAAAAAATATAAAAATACAAAAAGAATCATCCCTCACCTCTAGACTTAGTTTAAGAGACTTTCTAATCCTAGCGACACTATTCCTGAGTTGAACGATCAATCCTCCAGTACTTGTCACTATACTATACTACAAGGATCAGGTACACTGCCTGGTGGGGGTTGTAAGCTTCTCAAGATCTCTTGAGAGGTAAAACCTTTTGCAAGGTTGCAAAACCACGCATCACATAGCACGTTGACCCGGTTTAAATCGACCAATTTTTCGACCAGAACGGTTCAACCGGTTGAACCACCAAAGTCGAACCGGGTTTCAAAACATTATGTTTAATTCCCAAATCATTGCACAAACATACAAATCACAAACCGGGTTGACCCCGTACGCTTCAAACCCGACGGGTTGAACCGGTTTAATTTGATCCGTTTTCGACCCAACCTTGCAAGTTGACCCAGTTTAAATCGACCAATTTTTTGACCAGAACGGTTCAACCGGTTGAAACACCCGGGTCGAACCAGGTTTCAAAACATTATGTTTAATTCTCAAATCTTCAAACTTTTATTATTTTTCATTTATAACCTATAAACTTTTTTTTATCAATAAAGTATCTGTCGTTATAAAATCCCGTTGCTATGCACGAGTATTCGTCTAGTCTTTTTTTTTATCAATAAACTATCTGTCGTTAAATCGACCAATTTTACATTTGAGTGTAAAATTGATTATATTTTATAAATTTAAGGGATAGAAAATTGTGTTTTTATGAGATTCCTTGGTTAATCAATTGATTCAAAATAATTTGTAAAATTGCGAAAAAGAATTTTGACTTTTCATAATTGAGTATGAAAATATTAATTTTGGCATTTAATGTTTTGACTTGGTTTTTATTTGATGAACAAAATGTTGAGAGTTGATAGCAATATTGTAAGAGTTTATATTATTTAATTTTTAGAAGAAAAAAAAATGATAGCAAAATTACTAATGTAGACTCAACAACATTATATGTACGTTTATGTTTATGTATTTAGGCAGCAAATAGCCAATCAAAGTAAAACTTATTTTTAAACACCTAACATGCCCTTAAGAAAAAAGTATATATATATATATATATATATATATATATATATATATATATATATATATATATATATATATATATATATATATATATATATATATATATATATATTATGCATAATATGGAATTGATGTTCATATCTCCTAGTATTACTAGTTATTTTAAATAATTTGTATCTGGTAAGACTCTCTATATTGTAACTATAAATATATCTCATTATGAGATGAATAAGATTGATTTTCTCTATTCTCTATATCTTTGTTGTTGTTCTTCACTATCTTGTTCTTTATTGTTTCACAACACGCTATCATCACCCTCTATATTTGATTTATATTTAAATTACTATAGCACGAACGCTCTATGTGACACGATCATCAACAAGGTCAAGAATATTGAAAATATGATGACAATGAGGATAGAAGAACTTTTTACAATTTACAATGCATTGAGGTAAATCTGAAAACTTAAAATTATCTATGGTACCTCCTTTATGGTACCCTTTGTAGAGTTCTACACGTCATCAACATGCCCAACAATAATAGCTGGAGGCAGCAAAGTAAGGTGCTTAGTCCTTAGTCTTCAGTCAAGATTTTATACTAACCATGAGACAACTTAAAATGTTTATGAGCGTTACAGGTAACAATTGCATGTCCTCAAATCATCGGTCAATAATGTTGATTAAATTTATGATTCGCTATATTACGAAGTCCTACAGGCTACATTGGATACGAGACATCAATTTGACCCATGAACTTTTATTGGCCTAATGAGTCATAAATTGGTTAAACGAGTATTTTTAGGGATATGCGGGTGTGGCATGAGCTAGACTGCATGATGTCGTTAGAACACATGGTCGCCCTTTATCAAAAAGTGTTACTTCATTACGTATATTATATTAATAGTTACAAATACAATTGTTTATAGGATCATTGAGTTATTACTTATTATTCCTTTAAAAATAATGGAACATATTTACGTTCGTTGTTGTATGTACTTTTTTCACACACTCAACTTCTTAACGAATAATTTCTTTAAAAATCCCGTGATTTCACGAGTCTATAAGCTACTATTTTATAAATTTAAGGGATAGAAAATCTTGTTTTTATTAGTTTCCTTGATAAATTAATTGATTCAAAATAATTTTTAAAATTGCGAAAAAGAATTTTGACTTTTCATATTTGAGAAAGAAAATATTAATTTTGGCATTTATTGCATTGACTTGGTTTTTATTTCATGAACAAAATGTCCGCATTTGTCCTGCATTTTTTCCCAACCTTTTGCACTATAACTTTTTGTCCCAATCCTTTCAAATTATCTTTCTAAATTCTTTGATCATAAGATTATAAGTTCTTGTTTCAAGTGATTCAATCCCTCACAATTCAAAGTGCAAGAGAAGAATACTCCTTCAATATCTAGTTAAGAAGTATTGTAGATGTGTGAATATTGTTAGTAGTTGTGTAAATTATTTGTAGAGGTGTAGAAGTTTTGTAATAGGTAGATTTAGGTGTGTTAGTAGTGCAGAGAAGTAGTGAAGAAGAAGTTGTGTTATGAAGAAGAAGAAGTTGTGTTGTGAAGAAGAAGAAGTAGTGTTGTGAAGGAGAATGTGTGGTGTGAAGAAGTTGTGAAAAAGGTGTGTAGTGACTAGTGGTGTGAGATTGGTTCTAGCTACGATTAGAACTCGACATTTAGCTTAGTGTCGTTATTTGGTGTAAGCAAAAGTCGTGTAAGGTTTCTCCGCCAAAAGGGAGCTCGTTGATTTAGTGAAGAAAACTCTCGAGTAGGTGACTCGAGGAGTGGAGTAGGGCAAGGAAGGTGTCCTTGTAGCCAAACCACTATAAATCCTTTATGTCTCAGTTTGATCCTTCCATCTCTTGCTTATTATCTTATTTACATCATTTTTGCTTACACAGACATAGACATTTACATATTGTTATAGCTTATCATATTGTGCTAATATTGATTTCACACAAAGATCAAACGAAAAGTTCATTCACAAAATAAAGCTTTTACAAACATCCCAAAAAGATAAAATACATATATAGACATATACATGTATAATTGATCATCTCGATCAAGTATAGTTTTCATAACAAAACTTAAATCAAAGTTTTCTTTTAACAACTGTTTTATAAATAGAAAACGACGTAAAACTATTCAACCCCCTTCTAGTTTTCCATAATTGGCATCAGAGCTACATTAAACAAGACTTTTAAAATAAATTGTATTTTAAAACTTGAAATCGATCTATGGAATCGAAAAAATATTTAGAAGGGAACATGACATTTAAACCACCATATTTTGAAAATCATAATTTTTGTGAATGTAAAAGTAAATTTGAAAATTATGTGAAATCAATAGATCAAGATCTTTTGCATATCATTTCAATTGGTGATCTTCAAACAAAAACGGATTTTGAAAATCAATACAATTACCCCCAAACAAAGATAGATATAAATACTAAAGTTAAACTAATGATTTATAAAACCCTACCAAGAGCTGAATACGAAAGAGTATTCTTTTGTAAAACGGCAAATGATATTTGGAAATGTCTTTTAAACTTTCACCAAGGGAAATGTCGAGCCAAAGATGATAAACTTGATGTTGCGCAAGAATTAATTGTTCTAGAAAATTTAATAGACACACATTTAGTTGAAATAAATACAAGTACTACTAGTTCAAATGTGGTCATTGAAGGTATCAATAACGAAGAAGATGATCAAAATATGGGTTGTGAAGATATCCAAATAGACAAAATCTTAAGTATTGATGGCAAGAACTACATGCGTCAAGACCTTAGCAAGTTCATAAATGAAACATGGAGCGACATGGACGATGAAGAGGACCATCATATGGTATGTGATGGTTGTGAAGCACATAAAGCCATGAATGAGGTATAATCTGAAACCAAATATTTTTGCTATGATCAATTCATATTATAGTTTTCAAAATTAGAAAACAAATTCAAACATTTTTGCAACATAGACTCAAAAATCACTTTTAAAAATGAATCTTCAACACCTGTTGAAGGAAATTTTGAAAAAGAAATAATTTTAGAAGATAAAATGTCTAGACTTGAAAGTAATATTAAAATTGATCTTGAATGTAAAAATTGTCAAGACTACAAACAAGAAATTAGAAAGGAAAATGAAAAAGCAAAAATATTAGCTAAATTTGAAAATAGCTCCAAATCTCTAATATACTTACCTAATATTCAAAAGGATTTTGATGACAAAACTGGCTTAGGATTTAATGCAAATGATCCTTCGACAAATAAAATCAAAGCAAATAAAATTTGTAAAACCTAGTAGAGAAATTTAGAAGATTACTCTAGTTATAATAATTGATTATCTATTGAGACAAGAAAGCCATTATCATTGTGTGAAAACATATTGATAAGGAATCCTTACACTTGCTATAAACATCTATATCATATGCATTTTAAATGCAATAGATGTTGTAATTAACCTTCTAGGACCCATGAGAATTTGGGTACCAAGTTGTCTTACATGTTAGGTGTCATAATCACGAAGTTGGCACACTTGCTTATACGTGAAGTTTGGCAAACTATTAAGACATGCATTAAAACCGTCAAGTAATTGTGCTTCAAGAATTTGCTAGCGATACTATGGTGTAATTTTGTTATGAGGATTCTATTGCTTTGCTTTCTCTCTACGGTCTTCTTGGGAACTCGTTGTTTCTCGATTTCATGAGCTCGTAAGTCTTATTGAGTTAAATCAATTAAAGACGCAAGGTACGTTTTCTTTTTAAAATTATAACTCAAACTTCCATAATTGTTAATTATAAGTCCTTGTTATGATATTGTTAATTGTATAACTAACACTGCAGATATATTCACTAAACCCCTTAAGCATGAACTATTTTACCACTTGCGTTTAGGATTAGGAATGATGAAGCAAATTGACTAAATTCTATTGCATTTTCACTAATTACTTATTGCATAAAATTGCTTTCTTTTCCTTTCTTCGTCTTTGAGTCTAGGAATCTACTTCACACAAAAATTGAAGATTGGGAATTCTACATTGCATAAACATTTTTATAAAACCCAATCTATTCTATTTTTTGGGTAAAAGGTCAACGACCCGGTAAATATATTACTCCAAAAAACATTTAAGTACAATAGATATGAGTGAATACCATATCTCAACCCGTTACATAGGCGAAAAGCTTACATAACAAGATACTTCCTATTTTCTAAACAAGAAAACAAAACCACTACCACATAATATAGAAGGACTCGGACAAAAATATAAACTACTTCCTACGACCTTGGAGATTAAAGCCATAAATGGCATTCAGAGCATCCAATTCCCATGGAAGATCATAAATTTGCTTCGAGTAATCATCATAGTCATCAAACTCATCTTCACGCTCATGAATTCCACCAAAAAGATTTGCTGATTCGTCGAACGTGTTAAGAACCTCATCCTCTTCACTATCAGAAACCACAACATTACCCACCTTGGAAAATGGGTTAGCCCTCTTAGTGACAGAGGCAGATAGAATAGGATGACCTTCATCATCCACAAGAGTAGTTTTCCCATCGATAAGTAGCTTTTCAAGCTTACTAATTTTCTCAACTATAGGAGTAGAACCAACTTCCTTAGTTCCCATTGAAACACTTACAAGCGGTTCTTGTGATGTAGTACCAGTCTTAACCGACTCATCCTCATTAGCTTCCATTGTACGGCCAGCATCCACATCCATGTTGGTGTCAGAAGTAGGAATACCAAATGCATCCGTATCATCCATATTAAGAGCATCAAATTGGTTAGATGTAGAAATCTTAGTACCACTAGAACTAGCCACATCAGAAGACTTCTTCTTAGTGCCACCAACTTTCTTAGGTTCAGGAGGAGTCTTTTTGGGTTGATACTGAAACTGCTTACCCACAACAGGTTTAGTAAACCCCCTTGACCCGAAATTGTAGAGCCACCCTTCTTTCCTTTCTTCCTGTGATTGACTGTCTTAAAACTATCATTAACAGGCTTAGTATGCTGAACAAGAGGTATAACAACTTTAGGACATTCAGTCATAGTATGACCAAATATCTTACACTTGTCACAACGAGGTGGTTACCACTCGTATTCAACCCGTATCTTCTTAATAGTCGAACCCGAACCATCAAGTAATGGTATCTCAACAGTGAGGCTGTCCCGAAGCACCTCATCCGACTTCACTTCTATCATGCATCTAGCAAAACTACTCCGGCCCCACGATTCCTTGCACATTTGGCTTGTAAAAGCATCCTACCTTTTGGGCGTTCCAATCAGTGTGGCAAGAAGACTGAGGCCATCATCAGAAAACATAGCAAGGGGAACATCATGGAATTTAACCCACACCGGGATGTTAGTCAAATCTTCTTTAAGTAGATTTGTGTTCAAAGTCCATGGTTTAAGAATAATAGGAACATTTCTGATCAACCAAAGACCGTTTTCAAGCACATCATCAACACCTTTCTTCGAGTTGAATTTAAAGAAGAAGAACCCCTTAGCATTCATCATTACCTTTTGCACACCAAACTTAGCCCATGCATTACGGACATAGTAATCAACAATCGGAAAAGCAAGGCGTTGGCCAAGAAAGTACCCGTAGAGAGTATTCTCAAACCGCGTGTTCACCTCTTCCACTACTTTCATTGGAACTGAAAGGTCAACATCAGCCTTCTTCTTGCTACATTCCAACCTACGGAAGTTTGAAACATATTTCGGAGGTTCATTAGAAGTAGCACCCGCGTAAGAAACCAACTTCACTCCCGTACCATTAGTAGTATCAACCTTGTGAGCATTAGGACCAGAAGTTACACCCTTATTAACTTCATTAGCTCCAATCTCACTTTGAATTTTATTCATGGCTTCATCAAAATTCTGATGCGCATTATCAATCAAGTGCTTCACCGTATCAGCACTTGTAAACCGTGCCAAGTCGTCACCATGTGATGTTTCTTTCGTAAGTGGAATCAGCTCCACTGTCTGAGTACCATTCATAGAACAATCAGGTGCATCATCCACAGTCAAACTACCACTACTAGGGCTCATCATTGAGGGTGTACTCAACTCACCAAAACTAGTAGTGGCCATTTGAATATTACCAAGTGAAACCGGCTCCACCAGGTCTTGTTTGCTCCCAACCAAATTATTATCAATCATACCAGATTCAAGACTAGGGTTCTCCAAATGTACCTGTTGCACACCCAAATTACCCTCTTGTCCCTTAAGCCTACTCATACGAGCAGCCAATTCAGCCTTAGTACCCCTGATCGCATCGTGTGAACCAGATTCATTAGTACCCTTACTAGCAGTCTTACTAGTCAAAAACCCCTTCTCCATCTCTCAATAACCCACTTCCAAACTCAGACCACCAATAGCCACACACAGTACCCATCAATCATGCACAACCAATAACGCAGAAAACCCTAATCGCAAGATTAGGGTTTAAGCTTTAAAGCGTAAACAAACTAACCTGCTCCCATCATCAAAGGAGCACCTAACTTGATAAAATAGTAGAAGTATAGATCTAATAAATCAGAACAACCCCACCGACCCACTATAGATACAGATCGTATGGAATGAAAAACACAAAGCGAATAAAATAGAAGAACGATCAAACCAATAAAGAAACACCGACCCACGATGGAGAGGGAATAATAAATTTAAAGGTTACGATCGATCGTTGTTGTAGAGTTTGTATTCGCTTTTGTCGCCAGAGAGATATATCGTTTAGGGTTTATGTTGTTACCAATCTATTCTATTTAAACAATTCTCACTTTTAGGAAACACATGAAAATCATTTCTTTTCGTTCTTGCATTGTTGAATAATGCTAAAAACGTTTTTTAAATCATGCATGAAATTTCACATGAAATTTTCAAAATATATAATATAATATATATCCTTGACATTCATGGGTTAAGCAAATTGAATCAAGGAGAATTTGGATTACTTCTTAGGATATCTTCATATTTGCATTAGGAGTCGAAGCAATCGCATCTCCACATTTGTTGCATATTGGTACACACTAGAAAACGTCAAGAATCACTTTGTAACATTTTTTCCATCACTAGTTTCTCACTCACTAGTTGCCTTTGCCCATACACTAAGTTAGTTATCTTAGATAAAATGACATGCTTATTTACTCTATTACATTATTGTTTTTGCATGCATGCTTAGTTGATATTATATGTTTTTTTGCCTACATATATACTTCTCATGCATACTTCATTAGGATAATACATGTAGTTGCTTAAAGAGATGGACTTGCCAAAAAACAAACCTAAAAACAAACATCTTTCTGAAAAAATTTCGGCCAAAAACCCATTTCTGACAATCTGGGAATCAGGCCCTGGGCGGCCCCCATAATTATAAAGGGCGACCCCCTTAAAATTAAAGGGTTCGGCCATTAATTAAGGGGGCCGGCCACCTGATGGTCGAGGTTCCCTGTTTGCTTTCTGCTTTTTAGCCCATTTCACCCTATTTTGATTCTCAACCTCCTTAAATTCACAAACATATTTTGTCTAGCAAATCCACCACATATTATTCTTCCATAAACACATATTCATCACACTATAAATACCTCTCCTCATCTCATATCCTTGCTCAACCATTCCATCATGACTTCTCTAAACAAACCAAAATCAAAAGCCTCAAGGCTAGCAAGGATGACCAAAAAACCCGTTTGGAGAAGAAAAACAAGCCCTCGAGACAAATCCCTCACAACAAATGAAGTTGGAAATCATCCTACTCCTCCAACCACTCACTTCCCCAACTACACTCCAAATCTACAAGGACATTTCTTTGAACCTCCTTACAAACCACACTCCATTGGACAAACATCGTCCTTCATCCCAAGCTACACATCTCAACCTCCATCCAACTACAATGATCCATATCATTTTGGTCAATAATCAAACTACAACTCCAATAACATCACTTCCAACTACACAAACCCATGTCATTCATATCAACCAAATAACTCACTACACATTGCCACGGAAAAGCAAAAATTCCGTGAAGAAATAAACTAAATCCATGATCTAAGTGATCTCCTCGCTATGCATATTGCACAACGCAACAAAGGGCAACGTCCATCATCACCCTATGCAAATTGCTTACCCCACTCACTCAACTTGGATCAAGTTACCAACCACACCCATTATTGCCCTTGTTGCATTTTCCTCCAAAAACAAATTCTCTACTTGAGTGAAGACATTTCTTGGATCGAATATCTTCTCACTTATCCTCATCCCATACCTCCTTTAACACGATACAACATCGTGAGATCCACCTCTTCCGCTCCATACCCTTCTCCATCAAACAACCAAACTTTCTGTTTATGTTTCTCATCTCCAAATAAAATCATCACAAACCTTTTGTATCCCAAGCAAGTCCAAGAGACCTCAAGTTGGCAACTTCGTATTATCTAGTGTAGTTTGCTAGAAAAGCATATATATATATATATATATATGCTTATGTACTAATGATTATGTTTTCAACATAATCTATTTAAATAATTAGTGAATGTTTCTTGTGTTTTTATTCATTTTGCATGTGTGCATGAATTTCATGTTGGATTAGACACATGCTTGCATGGTTAATATATGTTTATATGAATTACTTGCTTTTCTAATAGACCAAAACTAATATGAAATGTTCTAATAGAGCTTGCTGCAAACACAAAACAAAAATAAACCATTTCCAGAAATATTTTGAAATTTGGTTGACTGGTAATTCACCAGATGGGCGGCCCCCTTATTTATAAAGGGCGGCCCCTTTAATTTTAAGTGCGCCGGCCAAGAATTAAGGCGATCGGCCATCCGGAACAGTTTTTACATTGTTTTCTTTTGCATCTTGTGACTCTTTTTGCTAGTCCCAGCTACCATTTCCCTTAAAAACTAAACTGAATTTGGAATCTAACCATGTATCTTCAAATTAATTCCTTTTCTAAACATGTTTTCATGCTATAAAACCCCCATACACCTTTCAATCATCATCACAATTAATCATCATCACATTCAACAAACTTAACCAAATCACCATGTCATCACCAAAAACCACCATCTCCAACAAAGCCAAGAAACAAAAACTTGTCATCATACTACCAAAACAACTCTTCATTGACCTTACTAATGAAGATAACACCACTCCATCACCACCACCTCAATGTTCATCTCCTAATGCTCCAAATGCACCCTCAAAAACACCATCAACTCATGGAACCTCTACCTCCTCCATACCATCATCATCATCATCATCAATCAATGACTATATCAACACCCACTTGTCACCTCCACCAAGAGTTCCACCACCACCACCTATTGAAAATGCATCTTTAGACATCACCCTTTCATTATCACCCAACACACCTCTTGATGCACACTTTTCACCATCTCTAATCAACCCACCAAACTTCAATCCCATCCCATGGAGCTTACTTGAAGCTCATGGGGATACTTGCCTTTGTTGCATCCATAACGGCACCTTCATCTTTGGGCTAAGAGATGAAATTCACTATATGTTTTCATATATTGAAAGCTTATTCCGTCAACCTCCACCAACAACATCCACACCTCCACCACCACCAACATCAACCACACCTCCACCCCCACCAACATCAAACACACCTCCATCAACACCATCATCTCCACCTACAACATTGCTTCCCTCAAACTAAGCATGTTTCATGTTTGGAAAATAAAATTGTTCCAACCATTTTGATGGCAAGCTCTGGGAAAAACATTTCTATTAGAGCTTTGGTTGCTTGTTTGTGTTATTATGTATGCTTGTAAGCCCTTAGGGCATTAGTTTATTGGATAACTTGTTATGCATCTTGGATGAATTTTGCTTGTAACCATATTATCATTTAGTAGAAATTATCTTTTCATGATCTAATTGCTTGTTATACTTATATATATATTTATTGCATGCATCATATATATTGTGTATTCTAAATATTTTGGCAAGCATTCCATATCTCGAATTGTCTTATAACCCTGAAACGAGGGGGAGTACATGATACGTGGGAATCGCACCAGGCTTTACCTCTCAAGGAATCTTGAGAAGCTTACAACCCCCACCAGGCAGTGTACCTGATCGTTGTAGTATAGTATAGTGACAAGTACCGGGGGATTGATCGTTCAGCTAGGAATAGTGTCGCTAGGATTAGAAAACCTAAATACTAGTTCTAGAGATGAGAGATGATTCTTTTTGTATTCTCAAGGGATCTTGAGAAGCTTACAACCCCCACCAGGCAGTGTACCTGATCGTTGTAGTATAGTATAGTGACAAGTACCGGGGGATTGATCGTTCAGCTAGGAATAGTGTCGCTAGGATTAGAAAACCTAAATACTAGTTCTAGAGATGAGAGATGATTCTTTTTGTATTTTTATATTTTTTTGAAAGCAAATTAAAATATCGGGTTTGAAGGATTTTGGGCGGAATTAGTTGCTAGTCAACTAACCCAATACTAAAGATGCAATCAAAATAAAATACTAAAATTAAAATAAACTATATTAAACTAAGGTTGTGAGCATTAAGTGGGAGAAATGTGTTTACTTAGATTTCACTACTCCCTAGATATCTTTTACACGTTAATTACTTGTTATAGTTGCGTGGATGACGAATTGTATTCCTTAATACCATTCATGGGGTGGCGTACTTACTTCCCCAATCCTATGAGTGCCTACTTCACTCCTATGTCGAGCCTGCAAGAAGCTCCTAACATGGGATCATTAGAATTTACTCATGCATTAAATACAACCAATAAAACCTAGTACACATCGGTTCATGTTTCCTAAGACGTTCAAGCATGTTACCATTTGGAGATCTGCCAGTTTTCTTAAGCCTAACATTGAAATCATTCATCCAATACAACCATAAACAAGTAATCAACACATAATCAACATCTAGGTTTCATTAGATCCAAGCAAACACAAAATAAATCTAGCCTAGCATGGTGGAATCAAGACAAGCACAAGATATAGACAACCAACACATAGACATATTGATTGAATTAAGAAAAGACTTATCTTAATAACACATGTAAGGATTCAAGGGTTGAAAACCCTTGAAAAGCTGTAAAATTTGTATATGGTTCGGCCTTAGGGTTTCTCCAAACTTGTTCCTCTCTAATGAATGAAAATTAGAAAACTATATATAGATATTAGAGGCTGACGGCGTCAAGAACAAACTTGTGACGCCGTCATCTCACCGCCAAAATAATCCTCGGACTGCCTTGATCTACTTCTGACGCCGTCATGTAGTCCATTTTTACAGGCCGTCACACATTTAACTCTTGACGCTCTACTTGTGACGCCTTCATTTCTGTACTGGGTCGCCATGGTCTTTACTCTTGACGCCGTCAGGAAAGTACTCTTGACGCCGTCACTCACTGTTCCCAGCATGGAAAATTAAGTCTTTGGCGTTTTCTTCACTTTTATGCTCCAAAAACGTCCGAATTGCTTCCTTTTCCAGATTTCACTCCCAAAGTACCTAAAATCACAAAAGGAACGATTTAGGGCAATATTTGATCAAATAAATTCAATTTCCGGGCTTAAATGACCCCCTAAAAACGGATCATTTTTCGCCTCATCAGTACACGTCGAGGGGGAGCTCTAACATCGTCGGGATAACCTTTTTGATGCTAACAAAAAGGGGGAGAAATGATATAAACTCACTAATACTTGTATACATATTAACTTTTGATTTAATGAGATTAGATTTTGTAATCATCAAAAGGGGGGAGATTGTTGATATAAATAATGCGTAAAAACGTTATTAATATTTCTCGATATCCCTACGTTTTGACGATCACAAAATGTTAAATCATTAAACGTAAAATCATTACGTAAACAAGTATTTAGTTACAAAATATCATTCCATCCAACTAAATCACTTAAGGTATGAATAAACAATTACGCAATACATTTTATGATTAAAGGAAGGTTTATTTAATTATTACAAAGTTTAAAAAATAATATAAACATTTTATTTATTTAGAAAAACACTTTTGGTAATTAAAGGAAAATGTTTAATTCATAATAAATATATGAATTCAAATTTTTAACAAAAACCAGTTAGATTTTCACCAAATAAACTTTCCCCAGAAAAGACAAAGAAACTGGCCATTACAGGAGGGCGGCCCCCTTAATTTTAAGGGGCGGCCACCATTTAAGGGGGCCGGCACGCTCCTGTGACCAGGTTTCTTTGCCTATAAATATTGGTTCATTCCTGCATTTTTTCCCAACCTTTTGCACTATAACTCTCTGTCCCAATCCTTTCGAATCATCTTTCTAAATCCTTTGATCATAAGATTAGAAGTTCTTGTTACAAGTGATTCAATCCCTTACCATTCAAAGTGCAAGAGAAGAATACTCCTTCAACATCTAGTTAAGAAGTATTGTAGATGTGTGAATATTTTTAGTAGTTGTGTAAATTATTTGTAGAGGTGTAGAAGTTTTGTAATAGGTAGATTTAGGTGTGTTAGTAGTGTAGAAAAGTAGTTAAGAAGAAGTTGTGTTGTGAAGAAGAAGAAGTTGTGTTGTGAAGAAGAAGAAGTAGTGTTGTGAAGGAGAAGGTGTGGTGTGAAGAAGTTGTGAAAAAGGTTTGTAGTGACCATAGTTTTGAAAGGCTCAAGGCGCACTAAGGCGCAAAGGGGGGCAAAGAGCCTCGAGTCGAGGCGCATTCTAAGGCGCGGGATTCATGAATGCGAGGCACACTAAATACATTATGATTTTTATAACATATGTGACAATTTATGTAGCTTAAATAACACAAAATAACATTAAAACTAATACATGACACATATTGCCATTATAAAGATTAAAATGGATCATTTGTCACTACTCAAACGGATCAACTCTTTGGTTCGATAACTTATATAGAGATTAAAATCATATCAGACTAAATATGCTTGTATCCTACACTTGTAGACTTACATCTAACAAAGCTCACAATTTAACCCAAAATATCAAGCAAGCTACTTATTAAAATTCAAGGCACAATGCCACATTTTCATGATAATGTATCGTAAAAAAAATACTTAATGAACAAATTCTTAAATAAAATTTCAATCAATAAAATAAACATAAAATCAATTCAAATTTACAAATCATACAAATAATCACCATATGACTTAAAAGGCCCAGGCATATAACTTATAAGGCCCGTGTATCTTATTTTAATATTTAGAAAAAAGCCCAAAAACCAGTTACATCTCCGAGGCGCAAAAATCCCCAAGGCGCAAAGGCGCAAAAATCTCCAAGTCGCGCGATTTTTGTGGGATTCATGCATGTCGTGAGCCTCGATCCAAAAAAATCCCTAAGGCTAGAGCCTCGTGCGATTTAGCGCCTAGGCGCGCCTTAGGCGCGATTTTTAAAACTCTGGTAGTGACTAGTGGTGTGAGATTGGTTCTAGCTACAATTAGAACTCGACATTTAGCTTAGTGTCGTTAATTGGTGTAAGCAAAAGTCATGTAAGGTTTCTCCGCCAAAAGGGAGCTCGTTGATTTAGTGAAGAAAACTCTCGAGTAGGTGACTCGAGGAGTGGAGTAGGGCAAGGAAGGTGTCCTTGTAGCCGAACCACTATAAATCATTTGTGTCTCGGTTTGATCCTTCCATCTCTTGCTTATTATCTTATTTACATCATTTTTGCTTACGCAAACATAGACATTTACATATTGTTATAGCTTATCATATTGTGCTAATATTGATTTCACACAAAGATCAAACAAAAAGTTCATTCACAAAATAAAGCTTTTACAAATAACCCAAAAAGATAAAATCCCTATATACACATATACATGTATAATTGATCATTTCGATCAAGTATAGTTTACATAACAAAACTTAAATCGAGGTTTTCTTTTAACAACTGTTTTATAAATAGAAAACGACGTAAAACTATTCAACCCCCCTTCTAGTTTTCCACAGACTCAACAACATTATACGTACGTTTGTGTTTATGTATTTTAGCAGCAAATAGCCAATCAAAGTAAAACTTATTTTTAAACACCTAACATGTCCTTAAGAAGGGTCTCTTCCGATCATGTACTTTCGAAGAAGGGTCTCTTCCGATCAAGTACTTGGGTGTGCCTCTTATTTCTTCGAGGCTTCTTCATAAAGATTGTAAGATTGTAGTGGAGCGAGTTAAAAAGAGAATTGGAGATTGGAAGAACAAGAGCCTTTCATTTGCAGGGAGGCTTCAACTTGTGCGTTCGGTTCTTTCTTCCATGCATATATATTGGGCATCCGTGTTTATCCTCCCTATTGGTATTATATACGACATCGAAGAACTGATGTGTGGCTTTTTATGGTGTCAAGGGGACATGAAACGAGGGAAAGCTAAAGTGTCGTGGAAAGATGTTTGTATCCCTAAATATGAAGGGGTTTAGGCATTCGAAGTTTACAAAGTTTCAACATCGCTTTGATGTCTTCTCATATATGGAAGATCCTAACTAACAAGGAATCTTTGTGGGTACGTTGGATTCATGCCTACAAGTTGAAACATAGGAACTTTTGGGATATTGATTTAGCGGCTAACGTGACCTGGGGGTGGCGTAAACTACTACAAATTCAGAATCACATTAGACCTCATGTTCTTTACAAGCTGGGTAATAGGCAGAAGGCTGCAGCTTGGTTTGATAGCTGGGATGACCGGTGTCCATTGATGAGCTACTTGACGCCTAGAGTTTTGACTAGTGCAGGCTTTAATCTTCAAGAGAGTGTGGCTGATATTATTTTGAATGGAGCATGGTCTTGGCCTAATACATGGCTCAATCTGTATCCACCTTTAAACCAGGTTCATGTTCCTTTATTGAATAACGAAACGGAGGATACCTTGTTATGGAAAACACGTGATGGTGTGGTGCGTGAATTTTATGTCCATGATGCATGGAATACTATTTGAGATCGTGGCGAGGAAGTTGACTGGTATCATCTTGTCTGGTCGAAATACGGTATTCCAAGACACGCTGAACATTTATGGTTAGTCATCCGAAATCGTCTCAAAACTCAAGATCGTCTAAAACAATGGGACATTGGAAGTAATTTTGATTTTAGCTTGCTTCGATGTCCTTTAGGTAAAATCCAGCCTTATATGCGTATACATTTGTTCTTCGAATGTCCCTATTCATCTGAATTATGGAAGCAAGTGATAAAAGTTGCGGATCTCCCAAGTATTTCGCCAATGTGGGATGACATTATGGTCTGGTTATTACCTTTGTCCATTCGTAATAATGTGACAAGTATTGTTGGTCGATTAGTTATGGCTGCTACATCATACTATGTGTGGCAAGAGAGGAATAATAGGATTCATGGTAAAGGTGAGAGGAAAAGCGAGCAAGTTACGAGCATCATAGTAGACATTATAAGGTTAAAACTAGAATCTATAAGATTCATGTAGAATGCTCGTGTGGATAGGTTAAAGCAACATGGAAATTGGCTCATGTAGATTCGAGTGAAAGTTGATGAAGTCCTTGGCTTAGAGGCATTTGTAATTTACTGTTTCTATTTCGTTAAATGTCTCAAGTGCTATGCATTGGTTGTTGTGCTTATGAGCTTGTTCATAGCACGTAGTTTTTCTTTAAGAGTGGTTCATCCCACTCTTTCATGTACGGTTCTCATATTATTATTTTTTAATATATTCACCAGGTATAAACCCTTTACCCAAAAAAACATGTCCTTAAGAAAAAAGAATATATATACTTATATTATGGATAAATATGGAATGGATGTTCATATCTCTTAGTATTAGAAGTAGGGGTGAGCAAAAAAACCGAAAAAACCAAAACCGAAAAACTGAACCGAAATAACCGACCGAAACAAAAAATCGATGGTTTGATTTTCACTTTTTCAAAAACCGAAAACTTCAGTTCGGTTTTGGTTTTTGTCCCAAAACCGAACCAAACCGCTTCTATTATATAATAGTATATAACTAATATAATGTAAACAAATAACTAAACAAATCTAATTTATAAATTAATATTAATTTTGTAGGTCGATTTATAATATATTTATCTTAACGTTTATATGTTTGTTTTTCGTGTGCGTGTGTTTACTTTACAATATATAAATACTTATGTGACAATGATCATACTATGTGTAAATGCACTTGCATGTGTGTATCTCATTTATACGTATGTAATTATAGAATTATAAGATAAACATTATTAGACTTATCTTAACAAAAAAAGTAAAGAAAAATCAAAATTTTCTACGAAAATCAAGTTTGTTGGTATAAATTGGCTACACACAAATATAAGTGGTTAGAAAGAAAAAAAAACGAACCGCCAAAAACCGAATAATTTTGGTTTTGGATTTTATAAAAACCAAATGTTTCGGTTCGGTTTCGGTTTTAGCCAAAAACCGACCCAAACCGAACCGTGCACACCCATAATTAGTAGTTATTTTAAAGAATTTATATCTTGTAACAATAAATATACCTCATTATGAGATGAATAAGATTGAATTTCTCTATTATCTATATCTTTGTTGTTGTTCTTCACTATCTTTTTCTTTGTTGTTTCACAACACGTTATCAGCACACTCTATATGTGATTTATGTTTAAATCACTATAGCACGAAAGCTCTAAGTGACACGATCATCAACAAGGTCACGAATATTGAAAAGAGAAATGATTGGCATGCCTAAAAGGTATGCCTAATTTTGTGCCTAAACATGTGTGGCAATAATTTATTGGTTGTATCAACCGAACCCACCTCTTCACAATCTAATGAGTTAGTGACACATAAGTTAGGCACAATATTAGTCTTATCTTTTAGGTCTCCTAATCTTTTTCCTATTGAAAATATGTTGACAATGAGGATAGAAGAACTTCTTATGATTTACAGTGCATTTAGGTAAATCTGAAAACTTAAAATTATCTATGGTACCTCCTTTATGGCACCCTTTGCTGAGTTCTACACGTCATTAACATGCTCAACAATAATAGTTGGAGGAAGCAAAGTAAGTTGATTAGTCCTTAGTCTCCAGTCAAGATTATATACTAACAATGAGATAAGTTAAAATGTTTATGAGCATTACAGGTAACAATTTCATGTCCTCAAATTATCTGTCAATAAGGTTGATTAAATTTATGATTCTCTATATTACGAAGTCCGACAGGCTACATTGGATATGAGACATCAATTGACCCATGAACTTTTTATTGGCCTAATGAGTCATAAGTGGGATAAATGAGTAATTTTTTAGGGAGTGTGGGTGTGGCATGAGCTAGACCGCATGATGTCGTTAGTTTACATGGTCGCCCTTTATCAAAAAAGTGTTATTTCATTACGTATATTATATTAATAGTTACAAATACAGTTGTTTATAGAATCATCGGGTTATTACTTATTATTCCTTTGAAAAATAATGGAACATATTTAAGTTCGTTGTTGTTTGTTACTTTTTTCGCACACTTAACTTCTTAATGAATAATTTCTTTAAAAACCCCGTGATTCCATAGGTCTATAAGCTACTATTTTATAAATTTAAAGGATAGAAAATCATGTTTTTAAGTTTTCTTGATAAATTAATTGATTCAAAATAATTTGGAAAATTGCGAAAAAGAATTTTGACTTTTCATAATTGAGAATGAAAATATTAATTTTGGCATTTAATGCATTGACTTGGTTTTTATTTCATGAACAAAATGTCCAGAGTTGATAGCAAGATTGTAAGAGTTTATATTATTTAATTTTCAGAAAAAAGGGATAGCAAAATTACTAATGCAGACTCAACAACATTATATGTACGTTTGTGTTTATGTATTTTTGCAGCAAATAGCCAATCAAACTGAAACTTAATTTTAAACACCTAACATGTCCTTAAGAAAAAAGAATATATATACTTATATTATGGATAAATATGGAATGGATGTTCATATCTCTTAGTATTAGTAGTTATTTTAAAGAATTTCTATCTTGTAATTATAAATACTAGACGAGTACCCGTGCATAACAACGAGATTTTCTAGCAGCAGATAGTTATAATGATATTTTGGTTAAGTGTTTTGTGTTACCACAATATCACTATAACTATTTACCTCAATAAAATTCCATTGCAATGTCTGGCTAGTAATAGGCCTATTGTGTTATAGCATTTTAAATCTTTCTTATATTATAAATTTCTAAGAATGCACTTTCTGTTTTTCACTCATTGTAGATAATATATATATATATATATATATATATATATATATATATATATATATATATATATATATATATATATATATATATAAAGAAAAAAAAAGGTTCAACGAGGGTACCAAAATGGTTTTTATCATATTTATACTATATATAAAGCACGAATAATTACATTTTGATTATTAAGTCATAAGCTTAAACATTACACAAAACACTTAACCAAAACTATTTAACGCTATAAAATCCTGTCGTTATACACGGTTACTCATCTATCATTTTAAATGCATTTGAGGGTTAGAAATGGACATTGCATGTGTACATTATTTGCATCATAGAATGGCCACTAAAATTAAAAACCACAAAAGATATCCAAAGAAGGCACTCGGACTAAACATAGTGATGATCGTTTACTTTCGATATCTAACAAGCATTAAAAAGTTAAACATGCACAACATAACAATTGTAAACATCAAAATTCAAAAGGCATGGTTCTTATAGAATATTAAGGAAAAAAATCTTCATGTTCTCGGATTCACGCATATATTTTACAAATAAAATGCAAAACCCATTTTTACTACGCACTACTACACAAACATGCTAATGCAATGGAAAATTGCAACTATATATTTTTGTTGCAAATTTGCAACTATTTTGCAATGAATTTCCAACCGAATAGCAATGACACAGAAAACGGTAGCAAATCCGTTGTAAACAATAAACTAATTTCTTTCTAAATTTTTGCAAAGCAAGTGCATAATCCGTTGTACGTATTCATTCAAATCAACTATAGATCTCAGCCATAACAATTCCGCTCAAATCATAATAGATCTGAACATACTTGAAATACCAAAAAAAAAATCTCAGCTATACCTATGTAACAAACACACACCAAAAACACCAACACTACCTAGCTTTTCTCAACATCGTCACACACCCATCACCATTATCAGTTTATCACACGCAAAGTGCGGCGGCAACGATGGGATGGAGGCATCGAAGAGAGCGGCAGTGTACGTGCTTATTTTGTATGTTTAGTCACCAACCTCTCTTGAAATCCAACCGAAACCACCCTAAAACCGTTTCACTACCAACAACCCCGGAAGTATGGGTGATAGAGGATTCAAATGATGGAGTTGGAGGTGGCGGATTTATAAGCTGATGCCCATCTATGCAGATCTTACCACAATCAATTCAATGAAAGTATGATGTTAGCCATGTGATCTCTATATGTTTTTATACTTGAAAATGACACTAAATGTGTGAACCGCTATATGTTTTTAAACTTGAAAATGACAGTAAATGAAAGTAATTAATTGATAGTAATATGAATGTAGACGTGTGAATATTTGCCATTTTTATAAAGTCAACTTAAGTTGAATGTAAACGTGTGAATATTTGCTACAGTATTTTTTAAAAAGTCAACTTAGTTGCCTTGTATTTGCCAATCCGTTTGTATCAGTAATGAGTTTAAACATTTTCATCTTAATTGTTCAAGTTTCCTTAATTAATAAGGGCATTATGGAGATTGACCAAAAGTTAAGTTTTCACTTTTCCACTTTGACCGTTTTGTATTTATAAGTAGTATAGATATCTTATTATGAGCTGAATAAGACTGCTTTTCTCTATTCTCTATATCTTTGTTGTTGTTCTTAACTATCTTGTTCTTTATTGTTTCACAACACGTTATCAGACTCTATATGTTATTTGTGTTTAAATCGCTAGAGCACGAAAGCTTTAAGTGACATGATCATCAACATGGTCACTGATGTGTTCTCGTTGTAAGTATAGATTATGTTATCAAGTTATACATTTATATTTAGCCGACTTAACCTATAACGAACACTAACGGGCGGTGTACCCAATCAATGTAGCCTAATTGGTAAACAGAGTGTTGATCACTAAGAGTGGAATGTTAATGCCTAAGTATCTATCAGTATTTTAATCCTAAAATTAATTCTAGTTAAACCTAATCTATCACAAAGGGGTTTTCAGCCTGTGAGACTCGCACAATGTGTAGATCAAGTGAACAAGTAAAGAAAGCAAAGAGGCAATTGACAAACACGTACATAGATATAAAAAAAAAAAAAAAAAAAAAAAAAAAAAAAAAAAAAAAAAAAACAGATGTAGATAAGAGGCCTAATTGATAGTAAGGAAGACTTGTCACCCATTTAAATGCTTAGTTGAATAGGATTAGTACTAAAATCTATTCTCTCTCAGTGGAGTGTTAGTATATGTGTGCTTTCACTTAATGATTACTAGGTTTATATATTATTTATCCCTTTACAGGCTTACATTAACTATGCAAACGATGTTAATGAAGTAATTGTGTGAGCCTACGTCGACAAGGCACGATAAACTCAATATGTAATCAAAACATATGCATAAGAAACCAATAAAACATCAAATACTCTGTATAAAAGCTGGAAATAATTAAGTCCAATCAAATAGTGAAAAAGACGCTAACTCGGTGATTAACAGATTGCTAATACAAGTAAATGAATCTTCCTATGAATTAAAGTACTAGCAGGACCTTCTTACTAGGACCTTCTTACTGCTCTGAATTTGTCCTTTAGGTTGTGTCTTGTGCTGCCAATTCGTCCTCTTTTGTTGTATGTTCACTCTCTCTTTATTTGGATGTCGAATTGGGTATTTATACATTTTGTAAACAGGATCGATACGGCTTATCCATTAAGTTGATACGCCGTATATAGGTAGCTTCGTGTAGGATCCAAGATTATTATATTTTGGAATATTCGTGCACCGTCATAGCCTCATAGGATATAGCGTACCTTCAATTTTTATACGGTGCATATTCTTTGATATCTTGGAATATTTTTTGAAGTCTTGAGATTGATACGCCACATCTTTGAAATGTCATGCGGCGTATCTGGAGTAGAATAAGTCAGATCTTTTCGTTGACCGAAGTTTCATATACGGCGCATGGGAAGTCCATGTGGCGTATGCTTCAAAGTCAGGCACAGGTCTTTATATTTGTCTAAGTCTTTATGTATGGTGTATCTGTCTAGAAGGATACGGCGTATCTTCCTTCAGTTCAATAGACTTTTTCAACTTGATCCATTTTTCTTCATTTTACGTCTAAAATAGCTAACTTTCACCAAATGCTTGTTTATAAATGAGAATTACAGAAGTAAGCGATTAAGTATCAATTCTCATATAAAATAATATAAGACAAGCAAATAACATAGGATAAATGATGTCAATAAAATGTAGTTATTTGACATCATCAATCACGAATATTGAAAAGATATCGACAATGAGGATAGAAGAACTTCTATTGATTTATAGTGCATTAAAGTAAATCTAAAAACTTAAAATTATATATGGTACCCTTTGTTGAGTTCTACACGTCATCAACATGCCCAACAATGGTAGTTGGAGGCAGCAAAGTAAGCTGCTTAGTCCTTAGTTTTCAGTCAAGATTATATACTAACAATGAGATAAGTTAAAATGTTTGTAGAAACTAGAAAAGGGGGGGGGGGGTTGAATAGTTTCACCGTTTTTAATTACGTTTTAGAAAATTTCCTTTTACAAGTTTGATCTTATTGAAACCTTTCGATTCGATCTTTATGTGATATCAAGTTGTCAACTAATAAACACAATAATAACTAAGTAAGAAAGATAGGGAAAGAAATGATCAAACCAGGACACGGAGATTTATAAGCAACGTTCATAAAGAGTATAAGACAACAAACAGAATTATATCTGCATATAAATGCACATGTATGTAACATCTTTGCTTAAAATAGATCTACTACGTTCATATACGGATACTGATTGTGATTTTGCTATGATTTTAAAGTATCTTTCGGCTTTTTAGATAGGTTAAATGGAACACAAGCCACATTTATCACTGTGGACATAACGCGACCTATCACAAACTGCTTATTTGCAAGTGAAAAGTAAACAACTTAGAGTTTGTTTAGGAAATGCCTATATGCTTACTTTTGACTAGCAAGTTAGAGGGTGTTTGGGATTGCAATTATAAAAGCCTATCTCTTATTTAGAAACAATTTAGCTATTTTGACTTTTGAATGTTAAATGAAACTGCTTTTTTTGCTTAATTTAGAGCAAAACAACACATCATAGTGTATCAGCTTATTTTGAAGCAGTTTAAGAGAAGTGTCTATACATAAGTGCTTATCTGCTTGTTGTTGTTAGAATTATTATACCATGACAATCATATAAATCAAAGTACACATGTTTGCGGAAGCTATGGATCAAGTATAACATATAATTATTAACAAAACATAAATAGGAACGTACCTTATGCAATCTTGAATTCTTGAACAATTGGATGAACCCTAATTAGGGTTAATAAGGATCAATGATTAACCCCTTACCGTTTTGTTAATCGATCCAAGATACAATCAATAGTGTGATTGTACCACGTTCTTGTACACACGTACTATTAACGAATTAAAGTAAATGTTAGTTTAAATAATACACAAAACAATTTGTTTATGAAAACAAAACCAGTCGACCTGTACTGCAAACTACCAAACTCTTTTGTGTTGTTGTATTGTCGAACACAGTAACCATAAGAAAAGAAGACCTCTTTTAATTATTCATGCACATGCATGATATAATATGATGTGCTCTGTGATCATACATGTCGACAAAGTCAAAAAGGAAAAACCAAGTAGGAATAGTTTGTTAAATAAAATTAACGTGTATAAGAGTCCCATCAAAATAAACCCTTGACCTTGCTTTTATAGGATAACAAAATTTAGGGAACAAGTTAAGGCTTGGGTTCTAGATCCTTCTTGTTTTCTATTTTTTATCCATGGTCCTTATCTTTATACATTAGTCAATTTTCGTCAATTACTAATGTTCTTTATTTGTTTTGTGTAATTAATAATTAAATATAACTTTTTATATTAAATTATTAAACTTTAATTCTTATACGTAAAGTGTGCAATCCCGTGGTATCGAGTTCGATTCTAGTCATATACATATTAATATTTTTCCACAAACTCTAACAACTCCCACTTGGATATCTATTAATAGTATAATGACATTGGTTAGCGTCAAGCAACACGCCAATGCCCCTAGACCAACTCGAGGGAGGTCTCCTGGAAAAACCTTTAATGATTCATCATTATTATTATCATCCTTTTGTTTCTAATACCAAGTTAATAAAGATATGGATCTTAGTCATTCTTTAATTAACAATTCTGTTTCTCGTTGTTAATGATTGACCAAGATTACCAAAATATCTGAACGTATTCCAGATAGACTTTGGGCGTGCGCACGCAAACATCTTGTCAACCCTACGAGGGGCCTAGCAGTATTAAACTTCAAAACAAATTTGAAGGAACAAATTCTTTCTTGATTACAAGAATAACCCATGGACTTTGCAACACTTCTGAAAACAACCCTTATAACTCCCTGTTACGGTGAGCGGTAGATTGCTTTACAAAAATGCACTACATCCATGACACTTATCTGGTATCTCAAGTCTGAGGATAACTTAATTCATGATTTACTTACTGACAAGATCCATAAAGTAAAATCATGTAGTTGGGATAAGTCCTATATTCAATTCATTGAATATCATGTGAAATTGGTATGTCAACGCATCAATATACTTTCAAGTATATTATAACCAATACTCAGATTTTCTTAGTTTAATGATATTCCCATATCATTAATCGACAACGAACAATTTAGAATAACATAAGTCATTCACGGATTTAAACATGCAAATATAGGATACAATATAATATTAATAAAAACAAACGTACTAAGTACTCTAATTCATTTTAAATAATAATTGCTTAATATCCCTTATCCAAATACCAAAATAGATCAATGCATGATAATTCTAGTTAATGAATTTTGTCTCAAGTAATAACTTGAAGACAATTATGCCTCAAGTAATGACAATGATACTTGTTGACAAGGCATTATTCAACTAACTTTGATCTATCATAATTTTGAGAATACTCATTTCAAGACTTCAATTAGTGAAATTCTTGTATATGTGCAATCAATCATCATGATATTGCTACATAATATTTCATAAATGGTGTGATATCCTCAATCACCAACTTATGACAACCAAACTTTCAAACCTTTTAAAGTTTAAAGTATTCTAATTCTTTAATGTATATAATGCAACTATGCTTTTAGTTGAGCACAACTAGTTTACATGGCTATTAATAAGGATAAAATCCTTCCATAACTAGTATTGAGTGTCATCTCAATTTAAACTAGCATAATTGAATAAAAATTACAATATGCTCTTTAAAATCCGTAAACTTAATATCCATTGTGTAATGCTTGATGCCTTCCAATCTTTCAAGATTTATTGTCGGCTATAACAATTACGCAACAATTTGCCATATTGTTTATACATAGAATTTAGAAGCAATTCCAGGCTGGGGATCATTTATTCTAAGTCCAAACATATTCCATCAGAATATCCATTACACAAGCTATCAAATATCTTTCAATTAGATTTATTTACTGCACATGTTTATTAAATAATAAACTTTAGTTCCAAGGTTGTATGTTTTATTTTCTAAATCTATAATTAAAATTTCATTCCAAACTAAGTCTTAACATTTTACTTATATGGAATGTAACTTCTTATATGTTATACAACATATATGATTTAGTAAATCAAACATAATACTCCCACTAGCTTTCAGGAATACTTAGAAATTATCTTATTTTAATTTTAAATCAATACATAGATTCAATAATTAAATATAAAGTAATCTTCTAGATGCATGTATTTATCCATTCATGGATTATTGCACTTTGTACACTTCCAAAGATTTACTTGAATTCATAAACTCCTTTTGATTACTCATTGTCCTCGCTCAAGTAATCATACAAGAAAGAGTTTTGATATTCATCATCAAATTTCATATTCATATAAATATGACAATTCTCATATTTGTATCTTTAATGTGCTTAGGAAAGAGTATTCAATCATATTTAATTGCTTAAATATGATTAATAATCTTATCATAAGACATGCATTAAAATATGTATACAATTTTGTCCATATGATTTCTAACAAAGATTTAAACCACTAGGGTTACATTATATTTGATTAAACTCATCATCATTCTCTAACTATTAAGAATTAAGATAAACCAAATTTTAAATTTGAATATCTTTATGAACAGCATCTATAACATTCATAGTATGAGTAATTTATCCAATTCATTATTCGGTAATACTTCATCATATAGTCCTCAGCATATGAACCAAATATCTGAGATATCCAAGTGGATCTATGAATGATAATTCCATCATCTTGAGGTTTATCATTTACATGTTAAGCCTCATCATGATTTTCACTAGTGTGGTTTTAGAAGATTATGTATCTTGTAATTCTATCTTTTCAAGATAAAATTCTCCCACTTGCCTTTAGTATTATATAGAATATAAATACTTAGCAATTAGAGCAACAATCCAACGTTCTCTTTTAGGACAATACAAATACACATTGACAGTTCCTGACATTCTTTTGTTAATAACCTTCACATAAGTAGCTTAACAAATTCAGAACTCCAATTTAAGACTTAATGTGATTCATCACATTTCATAATTCAATAGAGTCTTATTAATCTTCTAGGAGTCTAATCGAGTATTTTCAATCCATACTCAATTTTCTAACCTTGATAACTTTAGGAAGAAAAGAAGTCATAGTTATCTTTAATCAAACAGTCTAACAAGAGTTTGATTTCCCTAAATGCTCATACCATAAAATGTGGTATTTCAATTAGAATATATATATATATAAGATAACTATATTCCTTTTGGAGTAAATTGCAAAAATCGTCCCTAAAGTTTGACCAATTTGCATGTTTCGTCCTACAAATTTCGAAACTGCAAGGATCGTCCCTAAAGTTTCGCCCGTGTGCATGTGTCGTCCCTAAAGTTTGGTCCGTGTGCATGTATCGTCCCTAAAGTTTGACCAATTTGGGACGATATATGCCCCAAAAGGACGATATTTGCCCCAAAAGTTTGCCACAGGGACGATTTTTGCAGTTTCAACAGTTCTGGGATGAAACATGCAAATTGGCCAAAGTTTAGGGACGATTTTTGCAATTCCCTCTTCCTTTTGGCATACCTATTTACCAACTAAGTCAACTTAATGGTATAATAGTATTTCCAAACCAATTGCATGCTTTATATAACACAAGTACTTTTGACCAAGTCACTTCATGTTCATGTCTCATCAAAACATAAACGTGTTATAATCCCACTAAACGTTATAAATCATTGATCAACTCAATGACTTCTTGTATATGTTTTAATTAAAACATAACAAGTTAACGTCTTACTTTATTATAAGTCTTTATAGAAGACTTCATGTTTATAAGAAGATATAAACATGTATAACTAAAGTATTCTTGAACACCACCATTTGGTTTCAATAATATTTTCAAGTTAATACACTACTTCATTTATTTATGTCATTCTAAGAATACATAATTATTGAAGTAGTATTATATTACTTCATGCATTTATGTCATTCCAATAATACATAAATATTAAAGTTGAAGTAGTATTGTTATTCACACATGTTCTAATAGATGTCTAATTTAGAAACAGTAAATTATCCATGTTGGTCTCACGCATACATGGAAATTCACCTTGTTGTTAATATTTAGCCTGCGTCTCACGTTTACTAAATTTCAACACCAAGTGTTTCTTAGATTAGATGTATATTAATCATATTAGAACTATAGTCTCTTACTTTGCAGTTAAGAGAATCCGTTAAATCATATTCTTATGTGTTGTACCTTGCACACAATGTAGATTTCTCCCACTTGTGCATGGAATAACATCATTTACCACATAAACAACACGCACGCGTTTGTTAATGTGAACAATACGATTTGTGTCATTAGCATAACTAGTAGATATAGAGTTTACTCAATCAATCAAGGAAACGCACATGACTATCCTTGAAAATATTAGTGTCTATATTTGAAAAGTAATTATCTTGAGACATTCAAAAGATAATCTGAGTTACAATTAAGACAATAAGTCTTATAACTCCCACTGAGTTAGAGAACATTACAATAATCCCTTATTCAGCCATAAGAACACAATACTCCCACTGAATTTGACAACATTATAAATGTTTCATTAATCAGTGAAAGGAAATTAATGTACTATTTACTTTCCTACATCTTTTAAGAAAACCCATTCCAACAATTATATATAGGTTCTAAAAGAATGTATTCTACTACGTAAATGTGATTCATCACATTCCAAACTTTTAACTTGGAAAAATTGGGCATGCAATTTCTTCTTGTATAGATCTACCATTCCAACAATTGTATGTAGTATCTTTAAATGGTCAAATCAAAACAACTAGATAAAATAATCTAATTCGTCTTTTGCCATTGTGCAGTAATCAGTCTAGCTTCTAATTTAACAACTCATAAAGTGCAAATAATCTTACTACTAAATTTTGCTGTGAGTTATGTATTTAGAATTTAGACTATTCTAATCATCCTATGGAAAGAATAGGATTAAGTCTCACACTTCTCCTAATGGAAAGAAGACTTGGTTTATTCTTTTAGTAAAATTGACTCTAACCAAAAACCCATACGGGTGTAGATCAATTTACTTGATAAAAGAATAACTTACGTTTACGATTTTAATGTTGCATTAATACATTTAAAGAATTTACAAAATTCAATTTTAGTATTTTTGATAATTTATATTTCCAAGAAAATATAATACCCAAGGATATATTCATATAACCAACATATTTTCTTGAAAATCTATGATCCAACTTTATATAGATTCCACCACATCAGTTGATCTGCTAGTGGTGAAAGTATAAAAGATGGTAATCTGTCGAACAATAATTGGCAAACAATTTTCCAATTCCTAGATCATTATGGGATTTACATCAAATTGATTCATCAATTTGTCATGTAAACATGTTTCATCCGATCTCATGCCTTAAGTTCTAGGTCTCACGCATCAACTTAATTAAGTCGTGTAACTTAGAAACTGCAAATTCTCCATGTGTGGTCTCACGCACACTCGGAAATTTACCTTGTCATTAAAATTTAGCATGCGTCTCACGTTTACTAAATAATAACTTCAAGTGTTTCTTATAGTTAGATGGCATGTAACTTAAATTTTAAGGGTATAAATTTTTGATGTGAAAATCAAAACATGTATAAAGATGCATGCACTCATCTTTATAGCATAAGTTTTCAAAACCTTTTTATAACCAATTCCCAAGATTAATACAAAAAGTTTTACTTGAGGTAAAATTTTAAATTAAGATGATATTGTACAAGAATGAAGTTAAAAGAAAATCGTTTAAGACGTATTCGTAAGTGTGATAACCAAGGCAGACTCTAAGGCTCTTTCCAAGCCTTCTTACCACGACTATGAATTTGTCTTAAAGGAGTTACTTTTAAAACCATGTGTAAAAAACATCAATCAAGCAAAAGTTTATGGATTAAATCTTAAAACATGTAACAAAGTATGAATCTTGCTAGTCTCGCCTTGGAGCGAATTACCGTGCGAAGCGAACCGTTGTTGGCACATAAGACACCGCAAGATTCAATCTTTATCACTTAAGGTTTCACCATTATTAGTCCATTTAATTTTCTTTATAAAAATTACCCTTTTATTGCTAACAACGTGTCCAACAAAATAAAACAATAAAACAAGTAATTAAAGACAAATCAAAACAACTAATAACATAACAATTATGAAGGTGAAACAATTAGCCACATGCATTCTTGATTAGAAAAGATCCTAATAAAATCAATTCTAGGTTTCAATATGCATATAATCAACTAAGGCCTTCCATTCTTAATGAAAGTGAGCCACATACATTGACAAGTCAATTGCGTAGGCCAAAGTCAATCACATACCACATAGCACATAAATTGATTTTAATAATTATGGAAGTCTTCCCCAATTTAGATCTATCTAAACATGTGACATAAAATACAAAACAATTAACAATCCATGACTAACATGCATGTTTCGTCACGGATCAAAGCATAACAATTACCAATTAGGTACAAGAACGTTCAATTAACTAGTTAATGACCTAGAGTTTCTAATTAATTACAATTTAATTAATTAAACCACAAACCCTAATTAGGGTTCATGGAAAAAATCGACCCCCCCCCCCCCAAATTAGGGTTAGGGTTTCGAAAATTTAAAAAAAAATTAAAGAAAGAAACCCTATATTCAAAACATGTATCTAAAACAATTAAAGAAACAATTTTTATTATATTTTAGTAATCAATTACATGTTATACATGGCTCGTGATGGCACTGTTAGAATTATTATACCATGACAATCATATAAATCAAAGTACACACATTTGCGGAAGCTATGGATCAAGTATAACATATAATTATTAATAAAACATAAATAGGAACGTACCTTATGCAATCTTGAATTCTTGAACAATTGGATGAACCCTAATTAGGGTTAATAAGGATCAATGATTAACCCCTTACCGTTTTGTTAATCGATTCAAGATACAATCAATAGTGTGATTGTACCACGTTCTTGTACACACGTACTATTAACGAATTAAAGTAAATACTAGTTTAAATAATACACAAAACAATTTGTTTATGAAAACAAAACCAGTCGACCTGTACTGCAAACTACCAAACTCTTTTGTGTTGTTGTATTGTAGAACACAATAACCATAAGAAAAGAAGACCTCTTTTAATTATTCATGCACATGCATGATATAATATCATGTGCTCTGTGATCATACATGTCGACAAAGACAAAAAGAAAAAACCAAGTAGGAATAGTTTGTTAAATAAAATTAACGTGTATAAGAGTCCCCATGTGCTCTGTGATCATACATGTCGACAAAGACAAAAAGAAAAAACCAAGTAGGAATATTTTGTTAAATAAAATTAACGTGTATAAGAGTCCCATCAAAATAAACCTTTGACCTTGCTTTTATAGGATAACAAAACTTAGGGAACAAGTTAGGGCTTGAGTTCTAGATCCTTCTTGTTTTCTATTTTTTATCTATGGTCCTTATCTTTATACATTAGTCAATTTTCGTCAATTACTAATGTTCTTTATTTGTTTTGTGTAATTAATAATTAAATATAACTTTTTATATTAAATTATTAAACTTTAATTCTTATACGTAAAGTGTGCAATCCCGTGGTCTCGAGTTCGATTCTAGTCATATACATATTAATATTTATCCACAAACTCTAACAGTTGTTAATAAGGATACAACAAGCACTTAACAGATATACTTTCCCAAACACTACACAACTTAAGTTTTAAACCAGTAAGCAGTCACAATCTGTACGAAGTAAAAAAAATGTAATCCGGTCAAGTGTTAAACACTAGTATTCCCGAGTCATTTTAAAACATGAACAACCACTGAACCGCATAATAATAACAAGCATCCATCCACATCCACCCCTCTTTCACAACCCGGCCCGCAGAAATCTAACAAAAAAACCCATTTTTATAATTACTACACAAAGTAACCCCTATAGCTTCAGCAATCAGTATACAACAACACAAAACAAGTTATAGTTTGTTAAACAGTAAAAGGAAACTGCTTATTTTAGAGTATGGTACAAGCCAAAATGTCAAGCGCGTGAGTGAGTTTATATAAAACTTGCATGTATATGTTTATGTAATAGTATGAGTGGAGTTATTTTGCAAACCAAACAATGCTCGCATACCAAAGGACACATCCCCACCCTTCATCTCAAAATAACCAACGGTCAAGATTAACACTATGTTCTCGAGTGAAAAAATGGGTGAAAAGTGAAAGCATGAGAAGAAAACAAAAAACAAGGTGTGTTCTAAAGTTTTTTTAAAATGTAAAGTGTGAAATAGGAAGTAAAATGGTATGGGTTTATATGCTAAAACTTTCATCCCATTTTTGGGATGAAAGTGAATGAGACAAAACTAAAATATTTGTTATGACTAGATTGGCAATTCTTTAATATAATATGAGCCTCAATTAAATACATGATTGAGGACATAATCGTCAAATAATATTTTTTTCATCACTTTCCTCTTTTTCTTTTTACAACTCAAGAACACTACCAAATTTTTAGCAATCTTTCTTTTTCTTTCCTTACCACTTTCTATACTTCTATTCACTTTCATTTTCCTCTACATAAAAAGTTGAGAACATAGTGTAAATAGAAAGACCGATCAAAATCTGTCATATCAACCACAAAACAAACACTAAATCTACTAAATTAACCGTAAAATCACAGAAAAAATGAACGAAAAGGACATAGATGATGATATACTCAAAAATACGGCACAAACAACGGTTCCGACGAACTTCCGATCAAAAACTGCTTTAAAAACCGGCGAAAAAAGCGATTAAAGGTATAATAATACACCTTCATTGATTTAAACACATATTTTACTATTATTTATGCTTAAATAATGATGCATGCAGTTAATATAGTTTTGTTGAAGTTTATGTGATTTTATAATGTTTAATGAATATTTATTGAAGTTATTGTCATTTTTTTTTGAAGAAAACTGTGATTCAAAATTAGGTTTTCACTAGTTATAGAAATATTTTTGATGTTATTGTAAAGAAAAGTGAGGTTAGAAGGCTTATAAGAAGGTAAAGCATGTGGCCAAACCGATAGCCTTCGGCTTTAGTATTCATTATTTATTGACTTTGTATAGACTATGAACTTTAACAAATGACATATAAGTGGATGCAAGACCGTTAGATAAACGTACTTGTGTAAGCATTTCAGCAGTAAATCTTGTGCCTATGGAGAGAGATGGTCAGGAATAGGAGGATGGGATTTGGTTGCGCCAATATAAGAAAGAGCCGCAACCTGAATGAAGTTATCATATGGAATGAACTAGGAAGCAATGATCAGTTATATCACATATGATATAGTAAATACAATCAGTTATTACAATAAGCTTTCTCTTCTGTTTTTATTGTATATCACATATGATATAGTAAGTATAATCAGTTATATGTAGATTATGTTTGATATTGTTGTGATGAAAACGTGTGGTCTAAGGATTAGAAGAAAGAAAAGCCTGATGCTATTGGATACTAATTTATAATCCATGAAAGTCAAACACGAAAGTCAAAAGAGTCGTTTATGTATATGTATAAAGTGTAGGGTACTAGAATGACAAAGACAAAGTTAGAAACCGTTTATTCGGTTATAGTAGTTAGAAACGTTGTGTTGTTTAGTTGCGTCGGTTGATGGGTTATATATATCCATAAAACCCAACTCTGTAAAACTAATGATTGTTTAATAAATAAACTTAGTATATATTTTCCTTATTCAATTGTTCAATAGAGAGAAACGAGACTAACAGTGGCATCAGAGCCAAAAGGTTCAGGGAACCAGAGATAGAAAAGAGAGACAACGATTCAGGGAATCGTTTTAGAGAAGAAAACCAACGATTCAGGGAATCGTTCCAGAAAAAAGAATAAAAAGAAAAAAACCGATTGATTCAGGGAATCAATCAAGAGAAAGAGAAGAGAAGAGTTTTTGATTCAGAGTAATCAAATAAAGAAAGAAACACGATTCGATCAGAGAATAGAAAAGAGAAGGAAAAAAACGTACCGGTTGTGCAAAAACCACCGCCGTGTGCTTTGAAAAGAGAACAGACAAGAGTAACCAAGTAACCATCATTATCAGAGAAGAAAGTTGAAACACCGATTAACCACCACCACCATTTGATTGAAGAAAACCAGAAGATAGAAAAGGGGCGACCAGAGTTGTGCCCTAATTGAGTGTAGGAGAAAGAAGTAACGAAGCAGAAGCAGAAGCGGGCTTTTATTTTGGGATAGCGGGCTTTTTGGGATAGAAAAGGATAGCAGTTTATTTAGGAACAAAAGAACGCCATAAAGCCCACAAGATTCTAGAGGCCCAAGGGAAAATTAACAGGTTCTACATTTTCAATACTTGTTTTTTTTACTCTATTTGTAGAATAGTTTTTTTTTCTATTACAATTCATATTAGAAAACATTTAGAATTGCTTGAGAATTATTGTGATTAGGCAGAAAATTTTAAGTTCGACCATTATTAGGCAGAAAGTTTAGAATTATTAAGATTATATTGGTTTTAGAAGTTGCATATTACTATTGTGGGTTAGAAAGAAGAATTTAAGGTCGACTATTATTAGAATTATATTGGTCTTAGAGGAAAATCAAATCGAAAGATATGGCGGGAGATAAAAACGAAAATAGAGTTATTTTCACCACATCGTTACCATCATATCAATGCCCAGTTTTAAACAATACGAATTATACATTATGGGCATTAAGAATGAAGAAGATATTAATGGCAAATGGAGTATGGGATTTAGTAGAAGGAGTAAGTACATCTAAAGAGATTGATGTAAAGAAGGATAGTTCGGCGTCAGCATACTTATTTCAAGGGTTACCAGAGGATTTGCAAATGCAAGTTGCGGGATGTGAAACAGCGAAAGAAATTTGGGATTCACTAAAGGCTAGATTTATTGGGACAGAAGATGTACAACAAGCGCACTCGCAACAACTCAAATCAGAATTTGAGAGACTTGTGATGAAAGAAGATGAATCAATAGATATATTTGCTGGAAAGTTGATGAGCATTATTACAAAGGCTGCTACATGTGGACTGACGTTTGATGAACAAACAAAAGTACGGAAACTACTTAATGCAGTGCCAGATAAGTTTGTACCAGTAGTAGCAACCATTGAAATGGTTGTTGATTTTAAGACTGTAAAGTTGGAAGAGATTATAGGAAAACTTAAGACTTATGAAGAAAGACTTAAGTTTAGAAAAGGAAGTGAGGAAGATAATAGTGAGAAATTGTTGTTCACACGTCAAGGGAATAACAGAAATTATGAACGCAACTATGGAAATGATAGACGAGGAGGTGGTAATCAAACACGAGGAAGAGACCAAGGAAGATTCACAAGAGATAGTAGGAATAGTTATGATAGAAACAAGAGAAACCATGGAGATCAAAACTACCATAGGAGAGACTTTAGAGAAATAGAATGTTATAATTGTCATGAGTTTGGACACATTGCTGCAAATTGTCAAAAACCAAACCGTAGAGAAGAAAAAGCAAACCTTGTGTTCGAAGATGACGAACCAACACTGCTGATGGTTACTAGTAAAGAGGAAAAGGAGATAAAGGAAGAACCGAAAATAAAAGGAATTGTCATTGAGAAGGATGAAATTCAAAAGGAAAAGTTAGAAGATATGCGGTCAGAAATAGAAGTTGATTTGAGGAGTAAATTAGAGTTTTGGAAGTTTGAAATGCTTCAAGAGTTAGAGATTGAAAAACAAGAGTTTGAGACGAAAATAAGAAATAGAGAAATGGCATTTGAGAAACAAATGCAGATAGAGTTAGAGAACCTCAAGAAGTTGAGAGATTGCACAAGCAAAGAGATGAAAGAGTTAAGATCAGAAAGAGAACAGTTTGAGAAAGAAGACCATGGAGTTACTTTAGATAAGAAACTCCTAGAAGAAGAAAGAGTTGACAAGGGCGAATGCAAGAAGCATCAAGAGACGCCATCAAGAGTTCTAAAGGAAAGCCAGATTGAGAAAGACATTAAAACAAGCAACAAGAAAGTTGAACCAGAAGATCGTGATACAAGAAACAGATTATTGGAGATGCAAGATTATGAAATGATACAAGAAAGGAAAGATGGTGACAAAGGAGACAAAGATGATCAAGATGAGATTGAAGACAAGGAAGAAAGAAGTCAAACCAAGAAGAAAGTTCAAGACATAGTTCGTGTTGAAGATCAAAACAAAGAAAGTGGAAACAAGCCAAAGTTCAAAGATAAAGATAATGGAGCTTGAAGATATCGAAGACATGGATTAATAAATTAGGGAGGAGTATTGGATACTAATTTATAATCCATGAAAGTCAAACACGAAAGTCAAAAGAGTCGTTTATGTATATGTATAAAGTGTAGGGTACTAGAATGACAAAGACAAAGTTAGAAACCGTTTATTCGGTTATAGTAGTTAGAAACGTTGTGTTGTTTAGTTGCGTCGGTTGATGGGTTATATATATCCATAAAACCCAACTCTGTAAAACTAATGATTGTTTAATAAATAAACTTAGTATATATTTTCCTTATTCAATTGTTCAATAGAGAGAAACGAGACTAACTAAAGGTTCACAACAGATTCATTATATACAAAAAGCGTGAGGTTGTGTATTGTGTGTTTGTTCAATAGACATGGTTTGATTCGATACAAAGAAGATCCGGATGGGACCAACAGATGCAAGTCCTTCGGCTTAGCCGCAGGCTTAGCCTTCGGCAAAATTGATGATTAATATAACTTCTGAATTGCTTATACTGCATATCACATATGATGATTAATCTACATATACATTATTAATGAAAATGAATGTTTGTAAAATTGTAGATCATAAAGGTGGTTACGGTTCAAAGAAATTGAAGCCGTAGAAGGAGCTTTGGAGAGACTACATCAAAATTGCCGTTCTTAAACATGTCTCCTAAATCAAAAAAGGCAAAAGATGTTAAAGGTAAACTTTCTGTTATTATGTATCAGATATTAAAGGTAAACTTTTCTCTCGTCCAAGGGTACAACATTTGTCTTTTCTTTCAATTTACACCAATTACCGATATCTTATGTATTATTAGTATTTACTAGTAATTAGCTAAGGTCCTCGCCCAGGTGGTGTTGCAGATCCAGCTCCTGTACGTACTTGAAGATGGTGTGCTATACTTGGTGGATTTCAAGAGTTATTTTGAAGGATTTTTGGTTATGTTTTTTCTATTTAACTTAATGTGGATTCATGTATGTTGCACTCATGACTTGAAATCTTCATTTTCATAAGATAATTTAGTTTTATAATGTGGATTTCAAGAGTTATTTCTTGAAAGGAACTAGTATGGTTTGAACTTCGGCTAGATTGTATCTTCACACCAATCCTTTTAGTAAAATTTTCAAGGCGCCAATAGATAAATTCATGGAAGGCTTTAATATTTTAAATTACATTTCATATTGTGCAGAATGTAAACATATGCTCTTATTATAAATTGTCAATATGAAGTGGAAAAGAACACGCTTATTTCTGGTTAGCTGCTTCTTTGACAATGTTACTTGAGTTTTGTTTTGACATTTAGGCTATTAAGAAGTGTGTATAAACAAAATAAAGTTTGTGCTTGGTCATGAGCTTTAAAAGTTCTATTGGCTCCACCTTTATAGTTGTTTGTTTAATTTTTATATGAAAAAGTTTTAGCATTTCTTTTAATTAATTTTTGTTGCATTTCTTTTAAGAATATTAATCTATTATATATCACATATGATATACTATGAAATCACATGTGATTTAACATCATCTTTTTTTGCTTTTGAATAATCACATGTGATATTTATATGTGATATTTATATTCTAGAAAGTAGTACGTACCTATCACATGTGATTCTTTTCATAAATCACATATGATTTAACATCATATGTTTTGCTTTTGAATAAGAGAATTGCTACAACCTTCTACATTTTCATCCTACACACATACAACAATATTATATAGTTTGTTTCTACTCATTCTCTCTCCGCATCACAACCGTCAGTTCTGACATTTGTTATGATCATGTGAGTAGGAGGTTTCGTAGGATGAAAAAGTAGGAGGTTTTAGCATTTTCCTTTGAATAATCACATGCGATATTTATATTTTAGAAGATAGTAAGAAACTATCACATGTGATTTAAAAATTACTACCAGACACATGTTATATCACATGTGATTTTCAGAAAAATCACATGTGATTTATTACTAGTTTTTGTTATAATAATTAATCAATGCATGATCATATGTGATATAAAAGTCATTACTAGATACATGTTATATCACATGTAATTTAAGAAGGTAGTAAGAAGCTATCACATGTGACTTAAAAATTACTACTAGACACATGTTATATCGTATGTGATTTTCAAAAAAATCACATGTGATATTTTACTAGTTTTTGTTATAATAAATAATCAATGCATGATCACATGTGATATGAAAATTATTACAAGACACATGTTATATCACATGTGATTTTCATGAAAATTATTACAAGGCACATGTTATATCACATGTGATTTTCAGAAAATCACATGTGATTTTTTACTAGTTTTTGTAACAAGAGAAAGTATATAGATATGTAATTTCATTAATGTTAAACAACATGTGATTTGAAAGAACTGAAAAATAAAATTCCATTAAAGTAAGAAATCACGCGTGATATTTAACATATCAATCAAATTACACTTATCGACAAAACAATGTTGCCTAGTTCTGTAGCTATAGTAAATGGCTTATTTGGAGACACCAAAACCATTTGAAAGGTGTCATCTACTTAAGATAATTCAGTTATTTAACAAGTTCCTTGAATTTGACAATGCATTCTAAAGCACGATCAAAATCAGTATCTTTGAGGGCTAAAGTGAAACGGCATTAGCTTGGGATTCAATTCCAGGAAGCTCCATTGATGCTTATTATCCTGACCATCAATTACGGATTATCCTGACCATTGACCATCAATTAGTGATTCCCGGCCACAAAGTAGTTCAAAAAATATCATTCCAAAAGAAAATAAAGATATGAAGCGAGATATGAAACAATGACCATGTAAGAACAAGATATACAAGATTGGACATACTCTTATTGCAAATATTTGTCACGCATTGAACGAGTTCTAATGAAAAAGCAAGATTCCTAAGATTTTGTTTGATTAATTTGTTGCTATCTTCCAGCCAGGAGTCCTAAGAGTTCTTCGGACCTGGAGAGACAAGAAAAGCACTTTAGCCTCACCCTGGGGGTTTGTCCCAGGACCCAGCTCAAGCGTGAGAGTAAGTATGAGATAAGGATAAAGGTATATGTGTGTATATGCAGTAAATGCTATCTAATACAAGAGTAAATGAGAAGTATTTATACTATCTGAGACCTATACCTTTTTACTGTACGATACTGTGCGTAGTGTTAGTAGGCAACTGTTCCTGACATGTATATGTTAAGCATAGGGGACACGTGTTCATGGAGCAGGGGTTATTGATGACGCCAGGACCGACCATCCGGGTATTAATCCGTCCGGCCCGTGTAGGTCCGTCCGGGTATATACACAAACATGTCCCCCCCCCCCCCCAGTATCATGTTACAGCTCTGAGGAGGTGTGACGTGATATTTTGTCTTTCCGGCGAAGCTATGTATTGTCGTGTTCGGTCTTCTTTTGTTTACATCCTCTGTTATTGTTATTCTGCTAAGACTGGGTCGCGTAGATACTGAGTCATCGTTGGGCCAAGGTAAATCCATGGGCCCTAAGCCCATTACATGGGGTGAGTCGTGTTTTACCGAGAATCGTGAGATGTGGCCACGTGTACAAAGTACGCGTGTGGATGGCCCTGATTTATCCACGTGTGGGTTTGATACGAAACGACGTTTTACTGTTCCGCATGTCCTCCTATATAATGTTTGTTTTTTCACACTTCACGGTTTTTACTGTTTTTACTTTTCTTCACACACAAGCGAATTGGTCTCTTCGTCTTCTCATCAGGTGCGTTTGATGAGGTGAAAAATGAACCACTTTTAGGGGGTCATTTAAGCCCGGAATTGACTTTATTTGATCAAATATTGCCCTAAATCGTTCCTTTTGTGATTTTAGGTACTTTGGGAGTGAAATCTGGAAAAGGAAGCAATTCGGACATTTTTGGAGCATAAAAGTGAAGAAAACGCCAAAGTCTTAATTTTCCTTGCTGGGAACAGTAGGTGACGGCGTCAAGAAGGAATTTCTGATGGCGTCAAGAGTAATTTCCATGACGACCCAGTACAGAATTGACGGCGTCACAAGGTAGGGCGTCAAGAGTAAAATGCATGACGGCCTGGAAACATGTAACACTTGACGGCGTCAAAAGTAGATCAAGGCAGTCCGAGAAGTATTTTGGCGGCGAGATGACGGCGTCACAAGATTTGTCTTGACGCCGTCAGACCCTATTTCCTATATATAGTTTTCTAATTTTCACATTAAAAAAAGAGAAGTTTTGGAGAAACCCTAAGTACGAACTTGGTACGAATTTTACAGGTTTTTCAAGGGTTCTAAGCCCTTGATCCCTTTCATGTGTAATTGAGATAAGTATTCTTTCAATTCAATCAATATGTCTATGTGTTGGTTGTCTATATCTTGTTCTTGTCTTAATTCCATCATGTTAGGCTAGATCTATCTTGTGTTTGCTTAGATCTAATAAAACCTAGATGTTAATTATGTGTTGATTACTTGTGTATGGTTGTATTGGATGAATGAATTCGATGATAGGCTTAAGAAAACTGGCAGACTTCCAAATGGTAACATGCTTGAACGTCTTAGGAAACATGAACTGACGTGCACTAGGTTTTATTGGTTGTATTTAATGCATGAGTAAATTCTAATGATCCCATCTTAGGAGCTTCTTAGCCGGCTCGACATAGGAGTGAAGTAGGCACTCATAGGATTGGGGAATTAAGTGCGCCACCCCATGAATGATATTAAGGAATACAATCTGTCATCCACGCAACTATAACAAGTAATTAACGTGTAAAAGATATCTAGGGAGTAGTGAAATCTAAGTAAACACATTTTCTCCACTTATTGCTCACAACCTTAGTATAATTTAGTTTATTTTCATTTCTAGTATTTTATTTTGATTGCATCTTTAGTATTGGGTTAGTTGACTAGCAACTAATTCCGCCCAAATCCTTCAAACCCGAGATTTTTACTTGCTTTCTAAAAAATATAAAAATACAAAAATAATCATCCCTCACCTTTAGAACTGGTATTTAGGTTTTCTAATCCTAGCGACACTATTCCTAGCTGAACGATCAATCCCCCGGTACTTGTCACTATACTATACTACAACGATCAGGTACACTGCCTGGTGGGGGATGTAAGCTTCTCAAGATCCCTTGAGAGGTAAAGCCTAGTGCGATTCCCACGTATCAAGTTTTTGGCGCCGCAACCCGGGGAATAGTTATTGTCTAGGTTAGAATCTCTTTTTATTAGGTCTACTTGCTAGATTCCTTTCTAGCAAGATTTTATTTTTATTTTTAGGTTTTCTTTAGTCTATCTTATTTCTTTGTTTCCTTTGTTCGTAAACTATTTCGATGGATAACAATAACATTGATCGTTTGATTCCTGTTATTCGTGTTTTTCGTCGTAGGATTTTCCAAATGCCCACCCCACTTCCTTTAGTCGAGAATGAGAACCCACCTAACCTCTCGCCCAACCACCACTTTGACAATAATTCTGAGTTAGAGGAGTCTGATCATGATGATGACCGTAGGGCTAGTCCTTTTTACTATTCAGACTCCGATGAGGATCTTGATGATGGTGATGTGATTAATGAGAATAGGATGGAAGAAGAAATAAATCCTCTTAGGTATGTCGACCCTAGAACTAGGATTGAGTGTGATAGTTCGTTTAACATGCAATTTCCTTGTAAGATCGGATTTAAGAGCTTTAACGCCTATCTTAACTCATCTCTCCCAATGAACATAATCTCGCGAAATGAATACAATAAAATCATGGTAGATGAGTTTGAATACAAAGGAGAAAATATTATTGCTAGGGCAATACCATTACATGTGTTTGTAGGAAGCTTGGTTTATCTTGTTGAGTTCATGGTTATGGAGAATCTAGGAGAGTTTATTGATGATAAGTTGACCCAAGTTGTGTTTGGAAAACCTTTCAAACGGTTGACCAACCTCGATGAAAAACTCATAGAAGGGTTAATTACATTCTCGGATGGGGATGAAGATTTTGTCTATCAAGTGCCCCGCACACACTCTAGGTTCAAGGATTTTTCCATGGAAAAGTGTAATAGGTATCCGCCCATAGAAATGCTAAGTGAGAATGATAAGAGAAAAGGACTTAAGTATACTCATGAAAAGAATAAAAGACACTATCGCGGGTGCTTAGAGTTAGGAGATGATTATAAGAAAGATGAGGCGACTATTAGATGGATCACACTTGGATATGTGAGCATAAGTGATACACGTTAACCCATGACCTTGAGTCTAGCTACAAGACTCGTAAATAAAGAAAAGCGCTTCTTGGGAGGCAACCCATGTTTTGTGTGATTTTATTTTGTTTGTTTGTTATTTGCTTCCGTATGCATGCTTTATTTTTATTGTTGGTAGATCATGTTTCTCAACTAAATAGTGGAAATACTTTACTTTGTTGTTTTGGCCTAAGTCTTAACTCCACCTAAAAGTATTTTGCAAAAGATAAGTGTAAGGGGAAACCCCAAATATGTTTTTAAGAAACAAACCGATCATGATTCTCCACAATATTAAATGAACATGTATATTCGTATTTGTTAGAGTCAAATGCTTGTATTGAGTCATAATGAAGTTTTGCAGGATTTTCCTGGAAGTAGGACCAAGTTTTTCCAGAAATTTTCCGGAAACTTAACATAAGAATTTCTGCAGGTCACTTCTGACGGCGTCACGAGTTAACTCTTGACGGCGTCACGTGTAAAAATCTGGAAATTTTACCGGTTTTGTTTTTCTAACGGATTCTTATGGTTTTTGTGATTTATTAAGTTTTATAATCTCCAGGAAATCTGCAAACTTCATTCCATAAGCATTATATCTTATTTTGTTTTCTAGGATTTAGTAACTTATATAGGATGCCGCCGATGTTATGCGAGGTTGTCTTGTCTATTTTTTCAGGATTTACAGGTTATGTATGACAAGAAGATGATTTATACTCTGGAAGGGAAGCTTTGATTGTTCATTTTCTTGGAGGAAGATCTAACCTGGCCACCTTATTATCCATACGGAGCGAATCAGGGGAGTATTTGATTTCATTCTTTTTACTTTTTCACTTTTACATTCTTTACTTGAACATTGGGGACAATGTTCATCTTAAGTGTAAGGGGAGGGTAAAATGATGATACCTTACATATGCACTTTCGCTTGAGTTTGTTTTGTTTAATAGTAGATGTGTAATAAAAATATGAGAAATACTTGTTAGTGCAATTTTAGCGCCAAATTTAAAATTTTTTACAACATTTAGGAGTGAAACTTTAGCCATAGCAAGCGTCTCATGGATAGGAGATTGTATGACTAGCACATAACCGTACTTTCAGAAAAATTTTCCACCCAAATATGTGAGGTTCGCCTTTAGATTTGATAGGAAAAGCATTTACTATTAGTGCTTATGAGTGTACCGGTAGCATTTAGATTCTAGAACTTGCGTTAGTGATGCATCCCGAGACCGCTAGTGAGACTACATTCGTGTAGTAGGATTTACTACATGATAAGAGGCATTAGGATCACCCTTGTGTTAAACCCGTATCATAATTACTTGACCATTTATGTCATATTACTTGGCTAGTTAAGTCAACTAATTTTTTCCCACACCCTTAGCGTTGTACTCATTTTTAGTACACGAAACCCCTAGTACACCCCTCCGAGCCTATCTTTTCGTTTCTAACTTTAAGCATTTTTCTTAAAGGAAGAATTTGTTACACCCCACTTAAATGTACAACTAAATCGCCTTAGCCTTCCGTGTATGCGCTCATCTTTAGTGCATTATTGTTATTTGTTAAACCCTAAGTTAATTATCTAATTGATTACATGATTGCTAAGTCGAGTCATATCCTTGTACATATTGTTTTGGGACGATTGGGATTCATGGGTAAAGTACTTATTTTATGGAGTAATGGGGAAGAACATCATATTATTACCCTCATACGTACGTTAATCTTAAAAGTACTCCAAGTGTTTTGATTTTCTTAATTCGAGTCATTAGATTAGTTTATTGTAAAGTATGTAAAAATTCAAGTGTACGGGGAATGTTCATCCCCTATGATGTATTATTTTGGATGGTAGGGTAAGAATGTATGCAAAAAAAGAAAAGAGAAAAACATACGGACTACCATCCCTTTTTATTCTATGTTTATTTTTATGTTTTTGTTATTTTTCATTTATTAGCTTAAGTCGAGTCTAGTCTTGGCTTAGCAACGCCACATTGTACATGTAATTAACCAAGATTGTCAACTCGCCACCAGTAAAACTTCCTTTGTCCAACAAAACCATGTATTTCATATCCCTACACCTAACGTTACAACCCTTTAAAAGACCTCTTTGATAGTTTATCCTAGGTGCTTATGCCATGTGGTGGAGGTTTGATCCTTTCCCAAGCCTATGGTAATCTATTTTGCTATGACAGGTAGTGAGAGATATCTTCCGTTTCCATATTGTAATTTACACTTTATTACACCCGAGAGATGTGAGTATCTAAACACTATTTGTGAGGTGCTAGTGTATGACCTCCGTGCTTGTCTATTGGTCTTTAGTGGAACGATTATTTGTTGTAATTACTTTTATATTAGTGTTAAATGACCCCTAACTTGTATTTTGACTAGAATAAAAGCGCATTTGCTTGAGGACAAGCAAATCTCAAGTGTAAGGGTATATGATAAGGCGAAAAATGAACCACTTTTAGGGGGTCATTTAAGCCCGGAATTGACTTTATTTGATCAAATATTGCCCTAAATCGTTCCTTTTGTGATTTTAGGTACTTTGGGAGTGAAATCTGGAAAAGAAAGCAATTCGGACGTTTTTGGAGCATAAAAGTGAAGAAAACGCGAAAGTCTTAATTTTCCTTACTGGGAACAGTAGGTGACGGCGTCAAGAAGGAATTTCTGACGGCGTCAAGAGTAATTTCCATGACGACCCAGTACAGAATTGACGGCGTCACAAGGTAGGGCGTCAAGAGTAAAATGCATGACGGCCTGGAAACATGTAACACTTGACGGCGTCAAAAGTAGATCAAGGCAGTCCGAGAAGTATTTTGGCGGCGAGATGACGGCGTCACAAGATTTGTCTTGACGCCGTCAGACCCTATTTCCTATATATAGTTTTCTAATTTTCACATTAAAAAAAGAGAAGTTTTGGAGAAACCCTAAGTACGAACTTGGTACGAATTTTACAGGTTTTTCAAGGGTTCTAAGCCCTTGATCCCTTTCATGTGTAATTGAGATAAGTATTCTTTCAATTCAATCAATATGTCTATGTGTTGGTTGTCTATATCTTGTTCTTGTCTTAATTCCATCATGTTAGGCTAGATCTATCTTGTGTTTGCTTAGATCTAATAAAACCTAGATGTTAATTATGTGTTGATTACTTGTTTATGGTTGTATTGGATGAATGAATTCGATGTTAGGCTTAAGAAAACTGGCAGACTTTCAAATGGTAACATGCTTGAACGTCTTAGGAAACATGAACTAACGTGCACTAGGTTTTATTGGTGTTATTTAATGCATGAGTAAATTCTAATGATCCCATGTTAGGAGCTTCTTAGCCGGCTCGACATAGAAGTGAAGTAGGCACTCATAGGATTGGGGAATTAAGTGCGCCACCCCATGAATGATATTAAGGAATACAATCCGTCATCCACGCAACTATAACAAGTAATTAACGTGTAAAAGATATCTAGGGAGTAGTGAAATCTAAGTAAATACATTTTCTCCACTTATTGCTCACAACCTTAGTATAATTTAGTTTATTTTCATTTCTAGTATTTTATTTTGATTGCATCTTTAGTATTGGGTTAGTTGACTAGCAACTAATTCCGCCCAAATCCTTTAAACCCGAGATTTTTACTTGCTTTCTAAAAAATATAAAAATACAAAAATAATCATCCCTCACCTTTAGAACTAGTATTTAGGTTTTCTAATCCTAGCGACACTATTCCTAGCTGAACGATCAATCCCCCGTTACTTGTCACTATACTATACTACAACGATCAGGTACACTGCCTGGTGGGGGTTGTAAGCTTCTCAAGATCCCTTGAGAGGTAAAGTCTGGTGCGATTCCCACGTATCAGCGTTCCTCCGACTTTTCCCTTCTTTTCCTTTTCTAAGAGAGTTGCCTTTCCCTCCGTCTACAACTTATGGCTTCCGGTTCACAAGAGAACGTTGCCTCGGTATCCGGCGCGAATGACAACGTAGCGTCGGTATCTGGCGCACCGGATATCGTTCCCAAATTTGACATGCACATATATCAGTCCGTCATGTCGGAACGGGATGTGCGGGAGGCCGCCCGGAAATACGGGATTCCGGCGGAATTACATCCTCGTTTACCACCACCCGGTATGACCATGGATCGTTTGCCGAGGAACGCCATCGGGGTTTATGAAGCATATCTAGAGTTTTCAAGGATTAGGGTTCCGTTTTCGACATTCCTTCTTCAAGTTCTTAACCACTTCCGAGTACATCTGTCCCAATTGGTTCCGATCGGTTTGTCGAAGGTTATTTTGTTCGAGGTGTACTGCAGGAGCTTGAATTTTGCTCCATATTTGACTCTGTTTCGCCTTTTCTACATGCTGCAAAAACAAGGGCATTGGTTCTCGTTCGCCCGTCGAACCGGCAAGAATGGTCAGTCTAGGATTTTTAACGAGACATGTTCAAGCATGAAGCACTGGAAGGACAGGTTCTTCCTCATTGACCGTAGGGCAATCCCTCAATCTATGCCTTGGAGACATCCGGATTCCAGCATTTTTGAGCTGCCACCGTTTGGTGGTTATCAGCCGGAACATGTGGAGGCCCTGACGGCTGCTGTTGTCGATATTCAGGCTATTCATCCGGTGTTACTCTTTGAGGCCAGCTTGATCAAGATTTGGAAATACCCTGATCACCGGCCGGTTTTTAAGGATGGGGAGGGGAATGGTAACTCTCTTGTTAATCTAGCGTCTATATTGTATGTTTTTATGTCATATGACGCACTTACGCTATTTTTCTTCTCTTATGCAGTTGTGCCGATGTCTCGCTTTCTTAGGTTCCCCAATACCTCGGTTTCTCGCGTCGGTAAAGGGCCTTCGTTGGCCGAGGGGGGTGAGGTTGAGATGCATGTGACGGATCCTCTGGGACCCAATGAGCCGCTTCCTAACAAGACTAGGTTGCAGAGGGTCGTTGAAAAGCCTGACCAAAGGGTGATAGATTCTCGGGCTGCCAAGGATAGGAAGAAACAAGCCACTCAGCCCCGGAACGTGAGCAAGAAACGTCCGGCTAGTGACCCTTCTCACCGACCTCACAAAAGGGCCTCTGCCTCCAGCATTGTTGTGTCGGAAGATGATGGTTCTTCAACAAGTGATCATACCCGTTCCCCCTCTCCCATCAACATCAGTCATCCGGACTCTGAAAATGTTGGTGGTGACGGTCCCACCGCAGATGTGGAGAATGTGGAGGATGCTGATCATCCTGAAAATGTTGAGAATGCTGAGCATGTAGAGGATACTAGTCATGAGGAAGTCCCCTTAGAGGAGAATGCTGGGAATGCCGGCTGCTCTCAATTTCCGTGCTAATTATGATGCTATGTTCCTCAGGCAGTTCCCCTTTGTTGACAAGATTGTTGCTTCCTACCGTCTTCCGTTGGCCGATATCATGAATATTTTCCCAGCCGAGGAGGGGGTCACCCCTGGTGTTGGAAGCTCAGGGACGGCCGGTCAAGAACAAGAACAGGAGGCCGACCATTAGACCTCTTAGTCTTTTTTGTTTTTGTGACTTGTCTGTAATATTTGAACAACTTTACTTTTATTTTGTACATTCGGATGGTCCTTCCTTTTGGACGTACTATATTAATTTGAATGATGGTCCTTCCGTTCGTATTTATTGCGATTGTTGTACTTTGTTTCTCTGCATCTTTTTATTTTTTTGTGAACGCTTGAACCCCTGGGTGGCTTGGCACCGTTGGGTTAATATTGTTACCCCTAGGTGGCTTGGCACCTTTGGGTTAATGATGTTACCCCTGGGTGGCTTGGCACCGTTGGGTTAATGTTGTTACCCCTAGGTGGCTTGGCACCGTTGGGTTAATGATGTTACCCCTGGGTGGCTTGGCACCGTTGGGTTGATATTGTTACCCCTAGGTGGCTTGGCACCGTTGGGTTAATGACGTTACCCCTAGGTGGCTTGGCACCGTTGGGTTAATATTGTTACCCCTAGGTGGCTTGGCACCGTTGGGTTAATATTGTTACCCCTAGGTGGCTTGGCACCGTTGGGTCAATGATGTTACCCCTGCGTGGCTTGGCACCGTTGGGTTGATATTGTTACCCCTAGGTGGCTTGGCACCGTTGGGTTAAATGACGTTACCCCTAGGTGGCTTGGCACCGTTGGGTTTAGTGACGTTACCCCTAGGTGGCTTGGCACCGTTGGGTTAATATTGTTACAATGAAGGGCTAGTCGGACGGAGGTAGCTAATCTCCGTCCGGATTTCATAAGGTTTCTTTCATCATTCGTAGCGGAAAATTACCCCCTCTCTGTCTGGGGGGTTTCTTAACTTCATTAGCAAAATGACTTGATCGTGAGTCTTACATCCAGAATTCTGAACAGAATACAAACTATAAATAACACTTCCGGAGGTTGACAGCATGCCATTTCCAGGGGACCTCCTGATCGTCCATTGTATATAACTTATAGGATCCATTCTGAAACGCTTCTGTCACATGGTATGGCCCTTCCCACTTTGGGCCCAGCTTGCCTTGATCCTCGACGCGGCTGGCTTCGTTCCTGTGATACACAAAATCTCCGGGTCGGAATGTCTCCGGACGGACCCGTCGATTGTAGTATTTCTCTATTTTCGTCTTGTATTTGGCTTCTCGGATTGCCGCTTCTTCTCTCCTTTCCTGCAGTAGATCCAAGTTAAAACAAATCTCCTCGTCGTTCAAACCATCTCTTATCATCATCGTCCGGTGAGTAGGCATCCCAATCTCCGCGGGTATGACTGCCTCACTGCCATAGGTAAGGCTAAATGGGGTCTCCCCGTTGCTCATCTTGAGAGTCGTCCGATGAGCCCATAGAACATTAGGTAGCTCATCTACCCATCCGGCCTTTTCTCTACCCAGCCTCGTTTTAATGCCATTCATCAGACTTTTGTTGGCTGCTTCCACTAAACCATTCGCTTGTGCATGGGCAACCATCTTTTGTTCACACCATCTTTTGTATGTGCAATTGTTCACACCATCTTTTGAATGGATCATTGACGAACTGTGCCCCATTATCGGTGACTAATATTCGCGGGAGTCCAAATCTGCATACTATGTTTTCCCATGTGAACTTCTTGACCTCTTTGCCAGTTATGCGGACCAACGGCTTAGCTTCAATCCATTTGGTGAAGTAGTCTATAACTACTATTACATATTTGGCTTCCCCCGCCGACTAAGGCAAAGGGCCTAGGATGTCCATTCCCCATTGGTAGAAGGGTCAGGGTGTCATTATGGACGTCATTGGTGTCTTTGGGAGTCTCGGGACTCTGGAGTGAATCTGGCAGGAATCACACTTTCGGATTTCGTTCCGGGCGTCCCGGTGCATGGTTGGCCAATAGTATCCCTGCCTCATGGCCTTCGAACGACCATTCTTGGTTCAAAATGCATTCCGCATGCTCCCATGTGTATTTCTCTGATCACATAGTTGGCCTGCAAAGGTCCTACACACCTCAGCATAGGCACCAAATAAGATCTCTTGAACAAGACTCCTTCTTCCATCACATACTGGTTGATTTTCATTCTTAGAGAACGTGCTTCGTTTTTGTCCTCCGGCCAGGTTCCCTCATTCAGGCACTTGATGATGGGTGTCATTCAATTATCCCCTTCTTCTTCTACTACTGCATTTATCTCCTTCTTTTCGATGGATCTCTCCGTTAACACTTCGACCAGGACCTCTTTGGTGAGGTGGTCGAAGGCGACGGTGGCCAGCTTACTCAGCACATCGGCCTTCTGGTTTCGTGTCCGGGGAATGTTGCTTATGGAGAATCTATTGAACCCCGCCGTTAATTCCTTCGTCTTGGCTAAATACTTCATCATGTTGGCGTTGGAGGCCACGTAGTCGCCGTTTATTTGGTTGGCCACTAGTTTCGAATCGACATACACTCTTATGTTACTTACGCCAATCTCTGCCGCTATCCTCAAGCCGGCCAATAGTGCCTCATACTCAGCTTCGTTGTTGGTGGTGTCTTTGAAGTTCAGACGGAGAGCGTATGTATATTCCGTCTTGGTAGGACTGATCAGTACTAATCCGGCACCGGCCGCCTTTAGGTTGGAGGCACCGTCCGTGAATAACGTCCACTGTCCGGTCTCATCTTTGCTTGGTTTCTTTGCCGGTAGCTGGAAGTAGGAAGGGGAGCTGTTTTCGATGGGTGTTTCGGACAGGAAATCGGCTAGAACTTGTCCCTTAATGGCATTCCGAGGGACGTACTCTATGTTGTACGCAACCAGTTCCACGGAATACTTGGCGAGTTTTCCAGACGCCTGTGCCTTACTGAGAATTTGCTTGACTGGTTGGTCGGTGATTACTTTAATGGGATGGGCCTCGAAGTATCTGCGCAATCTTCTTGATGCATGCAATAAAGATAAAACCAATTTTCCAACGGGGCATAATTTCTCTCCGCTTCGTTCAGGGTTCTACTGACGTAATGTACCGGACTTTGTTTTCCCTTCCTCTCCGTCACCAGGACGGTACTTACAGCTTCGTCAGCGGCTGCAATGTACACGTACAAAGTCTCTTTAGCGACCGGCGTAGTCAATGACGGAAGGTCTTCAATGAGCTTTTTCATCTTCTGGAAGGCCTCTTCTACCGGTTTCGTCCATCTATATTCTTCTTTATTTTCTTGGGTAATATTCTTCAGTGTCTCGAAGAAGGGCAATGATCTCTCAGCCAATCTAGAAAGGAATCGGTTCAGTGCCGCTAGTTTGCCGCTGAGGCTTTGCATTTCTCTCAACGTTCGGGGAGATTGCATGTCTAGTATGGCTTTTGTCTTTTTTGGGTTGGCTCGGATTCCTTCGGAAGTGACCAGATAACCCAGGAATTTCCCTTCTTCCATTCCGAACGAACACTTTCGTGGGTTAAGCTTCATGTTGATCCCCCTTAAGTTGTCAAATGTCTTCGCGATGTCCGCGATCATCGTCCTTTCTTCTTTACTCTTGATGACCATGTCATCAACGTAAGCCTCTAAATTTCGCCCCAACTGCGTTTGGAATGCCGCGTCTACCAATCTTTGATAGGTAGCGCCGGCATTTTTGAGACCGAACGGCATCTTGGTGTAGCAGTAGGTCCCTTGGTCTGTATAGAAGGCTGTCTTCTCTTCATCTTCCTTCGACATTTGCACCTGGTGGTAACCTTTGTACGCGTCCAAGAAGCATTTGTATTTGTATCCCATTACGGACTCTATCTTCCAATCAATGTACGGAAGGGGTAGTAGTCCTTCGTACATGCCGAGTTGACATTCTTAAAATCGACACACATTCTCCAGGTGCCGTCACTCTTTTTCACCAAAACCGGGTTAGATATCCACGTCGGATATTTCACCGGCCTAACAATCCCGGCCCGCGTCCATTCTTCGACCTCCCTTAGTACAGCTTGGCTCCTGTCGGGGGCAAAGACTCTGCGTTTTTGACATACCGGCTCAACTGATGCATTGATGTTCAAGTGGTGCTCTATTATCCTTCGCGGTACCCCCGTCATATCAGTCGGTTCCCATGCAAACACATCGAGGTTTCTCGCAAGTAATGCTTTCAATTGTGCCTTACACCCTTTGGTCAGACTACCTCCGATGGTGACAAGTTGATCTGGGTATGCCGGATTGACCATTATCTCCTCTGCTTCTCCTGTACCTGGTTCGTGTCCTTCGATCACATTCTCCTTCTCTTTCTCCGTTTGACTTTCTTCGATCCTCCGGCATTCCAATACCGCGGCGGACCGGGTGGATAGTGTGGCAATTCCTCCCGGTGTAGGGAATTTCATCATCGAGTGAATGGTTGAGGGGATTGCTCCGAGCGCCTTAAGACCACTCCGGCCGAGGATCACGTTGTAAGGGGAAGGAGCACGGATGACTGTGAATTTCATTGCCGTCTTCCGGGACAACCTTCCATTCCCAAATTCTACCTCCAGTTCCAACTTTCCTATTGGTTTGGTCACGCTACCGGCGAACCCCAGCAGATCCGTTCGGGTGGGCCTTAACCTCGACTTAAGGGAGGAGTGCAGTTGATTGAAGCAGTGTTCGAACATGATTTCTACCGAGGCTCCTTCATCCACGAAAATTCTCCGGACAAGATATCCTTCTATCGTCGCTTCCACAATGATTGGTTCCTCCGACACATCGTCCGGCGATATAGGTGGGAACGTTATGGGCATCTGCATCCACTCTTCTGACTGCTCTCTGTTCTTTCTTTTCTTACTATTCGTGGATGCGCGAACCATATTGATAACCCTACCCTTTTGTGGTTCGTCTTCCCGTTGTCTACCACCTTTCTGACGAACGTCTTTGACCAGATGATTGAGCTTCCCTGATTCAAGTGTCGTCTCTAGTTGTTTCCGGAGCTGGATGCAATCGTTAGTGTGGTGCCCGTTTCCCATGTGATAGTCACAGTATTTGTCTTGATCCTCCCTCCTAGGCGGGTGACCGATAGGTCTAGGGACTGGGAGCTGTAGCTGTCGTTCGGTTGCTAGGATTTCTCGGGGTAGCTTGGTGAGGGAGTTCAGCGAGAGCTTGGGGGGATAGTGGTATTGGCGTGCGGCGTGATCGTTTCGAAGGGGAGCTACGGAGGTCGTTCTCTGGGCTTGTAAGGGCAATACCAATCACACCCTGAGAGATTAGCCCTTCCTTCCTGGGGTCTTCTGTCTCCTCCGTAGGGCCCTCGAAACTGTCTTTCCTCCCGTCGGAAGTGACTGATAGGAGGCCTTCGCGAGGATTATAGTCGCTCTCCTCGAGGTAACTCAGTGCTAGCGAAAGCCCTTTCCGATCTGACAAAATCATCTACTCGGTTCATCATCTCCTCGACCGTCTTAGGTACCCTGTCTGCGAAACGTTTAGCCAACTCCGGGGTTTTACATGCATCCATGAAGGAGGATATTCGCATTATCTCCGGCACACCTTGAATGAAACCAGTTTCCGTGGTCCATCTCTCCTTAAATTCAGGAAGAGACTCATTGGCATTCCTGACGATCTTGGTAATTTCTGTAGGGTCTTTGAAACATTTCTTTCGAAGAGCAAAACGGGTCGCAAACTGGTGGCGAAGGTCCGTCCATTCGTCGATACTGTCGGAGGGGAGCTTGTCGTACCATCCTCAGGCGCTCCCATCCAGCGTCTGCTGGAACGTACGACACCACACTGGCATGGGCCAACATCCCTGCATCGCGGCTCCGGAGAACCTGGTGAGATGATCCTCCGGATCCGATGACCCGGCATAGAGTTTAATGTGAGATGGCATCTTATGCTCCGGGGCTGAGAACTCGAGGAGCCTGCGGGACAGGGGGGAGTTGGATATTTCCTTGAAAGGCTTTCCCAAGTCTTCGTCTGAGACCCTCGCCCCGGTCACGATTCCCCCAGCTGTCCTGTCATTATTTATGTCATCCTCAGTTAAGTTTAACCGAATGGGTTAAACCTTCTCCCTTCGATTATGTTCCTCCACCAAGGCTTTGAGGGCGGACAAGTGTCCTTCAATTTGTTCCCTCATCCTCGAGGGGGTATCTTCATTTCCTCCTGAAGTTTCCGGTGGTGGACCTGACATTCTGTAACCCTGGTAGATTGAACCCGGGTCCCACGGATGGCGCCAATTTGTTTGAGTAATTTGTTGCTATCTTCCAGCCAGGAGTCCTAAGAGTTCTTCGGACCTGGAGAGACAAGAAAAGCGCGTTAGCCTCGCCCTGGGGGTTTGTCCCAGGACCCAGCTCAGGCGTGAGAGTAAGTATGCGATAAGGATAAAGGTATATGTGTGTATATGCAGTAAATGCTATCTAATACAAGAGTAAATGAGAAGTATTTATACTATCTGAGTAAATGAGAAGTATTTATACTATCTGAGACCTATACCTTTTTACTGTACGATACTGTGCGTAGTGTTAGTAGGCAACTGTTCCTGACATGTATATGTCAGGCATAGGGGACACATGTTCATGGAGCAGGGGTTATTGATGACGCCAGGACCGACCATCCGGGTATTAATCCGTCCGGGCAGGATCCGTCCGGCCCGTGTAGGTCCGTCCGGGTATATACACAAACAGATTTCTAACAAACTGATTAATCAAATGAATTCAAGGAACAAAACCCACCACAGTATCTGGTGCACTTCGCCAAACACTGTAAGCAAACTCTAAGTCTACTGTTGAGCAAGAAAATATAATATCATCATCGATGGAGAAAACCACATCTGTAATTGGATTCTTGATTTCTTTGAATTTGTTATTAAGGCTATCATCCTTGTTTATGTCAAATGCTAAAAGATAATTTATTCAATCAAATGCTAAATATCACATGTGATATATTATTTAACAAATAACCTTGTTAAAAACATATTAATCAAATGCTAAATATCACATGTGATATATTTACCAAACATACATTTCTAACAGTGAATTCAACTTTTCCAATAACACCTAGCACATGAAATTGATAGAATTCAGCAAAAACTGTTCAACAAAGTACAAACATGAGTTATTGCAGGCTTCATGTCAATATATATGAACAGTATGAAGAGCGGTTTGAGTATTAACAACAGTCTTCATCAGCTTCTCAAGTCTTTTATGCCATGTTTTACTTATCTCTTTCTTCCCATTTGAATTCTACGTTCAGTCCCTTTCATTTCAGTTTGTGCAAGAACTGCCTCCTGAAAGTGAAAATCTTAGAAGGTTTCCAAAATGAAAGCACAGACATCTTTGAAGATAGCGTACAAGCTTAACATACCAGATCTTTATACTCTGTATTCAGTCCATCAAACTCGAGATTTAGATCTTGTAAGATCCCGCCAAGAAACAAAAAATGGTAAAGGTGCACCATCGAGCATACAGAACAGCAGTATTGCAGGTTTGATAAAATATAATGATCTTATTTATAGCAAATAACAGGTTGAAAACTAATTTGAACAAGAATGGTCAATGTTTACATGATATAGATTCATATCAGCAACAAAATTTTTTAACTCAGTAACTAGAAATAGATAACCAACTTTTAGTTAAGACTAAATGAGGTTCAACAGACCTCGAATTCAGTCACCCCACAACCTATGTAATACGATTAGCACACTTACACACATGTTGCACAACTAATCACTTTCTAATATCAGTTTTATGAACTCACTAAGTGTCGTTATACTAAATGAAATTCACACCAGATTACTGAACTACAAAGATAAAGTAGCAAATAGAGATCAAACGAGAGAAAATAACCATTAATTCATCCAAGACTAAGTTTCTATACAAAAATCTAAACACATGCATATACAATTTTCAACTTCGTAATCTAACTTTCACTCATCACTAAATTAGCATCAATATATACACCAGATCTCAGCTTCATTGCCAGGAAACATCATAATGCAGACAACAGTCACTCTATACAATTATGCACTTTCTAACATCATAATTCAATATCTTCAACATCAGATTTATAAACACATTGCTAGTTATTTACCTAAATCAAAATTTACACAAAACTAACGAGCTCTATCTATATATTAAGATAAAGTATCGAACTAGAGAGTGAACCAGAACACGTTATCAACCATAAACAATCCAAGTACGAATTTCTGTGCATAAATTAATCTTCACACACATTGACACATATATCTTACTTTTGACATCATAACCCTTCTTTAAGTTAAGACTAAAAAAGGTGTTTAGGATTGCGCTTAGCAAAGTAAAAATGGAGAGCCTGATTATCTGCGTTTTTTTAAAACAAAACGCTGTTTTAGAAAGCAGGCCAGGGAATTTTGCAAATGCAAAATTTTGAAAACGGAATCCCAAACACCCACAAAATGAGCTCCAATCGCTAATCCAGGCCTCTAATAATATCCGTTCAAACATCAAAACACAACTTAGCACTCACTTTATCAAACGCTTTCTAATAATTCAACAGCCAATTACGCAACATACTAACCTAAAGTTGACACAAAATTTCAAGTCACACAACCGAACTCATACTCTAAAATATCAGCTGCAGTCAACCTTCACACTTCAAGTCGTATAACTCCCTCGATCACACAATAACAACTAATCTCTATCAAATCATGAATCGAAACGCATAATTTTAATAGCATGATCCCAAACACCACCTAAATGAGCTTCGATTGCTAATCTAGGCCTCAAATTATATCCTTTCTAACATCATAACACAATTAACACTCCTTACGGCTCATAACTAACCTAAAAATAACCATCACTTTCATTATAAACCTAAATACTAATATAAATCGAGTCGAAAATTACTCTACCTAGCCCTAGATCAAACATATGATCAACAAATTGAATGAACTTATATATTAATAAGGTGTTAATGGAACTTACGAGGGGATTTGTTGATGCATACCCTAGGAGATCGATAACGAGATGAAACATCACGGCGGCATCGATTGAGTTTGTCGGGATGTCGAGATCGGGGATTTGTCTCGGACGTTGCGACGCCTTTGGTAAGTTGTTGATTGAATAAGAACGATCTAGTTGAGAGAAAACAGACAAACACACACTTCTTGTGTGTGTTTTGAAGGAGCGGTTATTAAATTGTGGCTTTTATATGGACGAAAATGCCCCTACAGTGTAAAGTATCTCAACCATTAGATTAAATAAAGATAGATGGTGTATGTATACAAAGTTTGGTCCTCAAATGATCTTAAATCTAATAGTATTAGTAGTTTTTTTTAACGTGACACGCTTTCTACTTAAAACGTAATCTAGCAGTCTAGCTATCTCCCTCGATCGATTTATTTGGATATATTTTTATTTTTTAACCAGTTTTAATATTATTAGGGTAATTAATCTTATCTCGTCTCATGGGCCACTCAACTTATCTAAGGCCCAACCAAACTTTTCATATGATGTCAAAGTGGATGGACCTCATAATATAATGAGGAGTGGAGCCATTTACTTATGTATCTGGGTGAAGGACATGGATTCTTGTTGTGTGACTTGTGTCGAGCCATTTACAAATCATAATAATAATCCCTTAAATTGAGCTACTAAATGATTTGTAAAATAATAACATGATTATGGTATGAACATGCCAATTAACTTTACTTAAATATATGAATCATAATTCGCTTTTAGTTGAACTTGATGAATAACAATTCGTTTCATTCGTAATTTTACTTAATATATGTTATGTTAGACTTCGTGTCCAAATTAGCATCTATATAACTATCAATATTGTTTTCTGAATCAGTTGCTGCTTAAGAATCCGCATGAATGTATTTATTAGGGTTAATTAGGTAGTGTTTATGCATTGGGGTGAATTGAGATGTTATACGATTAAACGAATGTCACTGCATGCTTGTGATCCTATCATCCATAAGTGTCAAATGAAAGACCAAAAGTATATAGCCGGCTTATAGCTTATTTGAATATGAGCTTATGTTTCATAAGCTCACTTTTTGTGGCTTATTTTCAAACGTTCTGGCTTATATAAGCTTATTATGACATAATAAGCTTATATAAGCCAGTAAGTTTCAAAATAAGCCACAAAAAGTGAGCTTATAAAACATAAGCCCATATTCAAATAAGCCATAAGCCGGCTATTTAAGATGTTTTGATGAGAGAAAATTGCCGGTATCCTATGTTGACATGTTTGATACTCCATCAGTCCCAAAATAAGAGTCCCCTATTAATTTGGGACGGAGGGAGTATCTGATAGTTTTGAGTACTTATACGAAGACTATAAACATTAGGTGTTAGGGTGTGTTTGAATTAAGCTTTATTGAAGCAACTTATTAGCTTATTTGCATTATCATAACACATTAAGATAAGTTGTTTTGAGTATCCGAAGAGGTTCGACACCTTGTAATGTGTGTCATCTAAGTTGTTGTGTAGAAGCCATGATGTAGGAGCGTGTTTGGTACTTTAAATAACCTAATCCGACACCCTTGGTTATATTGACCTAACAATGTAGATGTTCAAAAATATGATTCTTACAAACGGGTATCAAGATATTTAAACTCTGCTCCTGTTTATTCATAATAATATTCTGCATTAAGCATATAAATGTGTTTGGATCCGGTTTTAGAGTGCACCAATATTCTTAGTATTCGTGATCATAAATAATTTGAAACACTCATTCTATATTTAATTTTCGCGTGGTCTTTTTGTTGCAGTAAGATTTTCGGTACATCTCAGATAAGATGAGCAACACACCAATAGGACCCATGTACAAAGCGAGAGCTAGTGCATCTCAGCCATCGGAAACCTCGTTCAAGCGCAAACGGGGAGTTTTTCAGAAAGATTGTCAGTGTTCACATATCTGTTTCCATGTTATTTTAATTTTCCATTTATCTGCCTATGCTTAATGTTGTCGTTGTTTTTCTTTTGTTATATTGCAGTGCAGCATATGATGTATGGTTTTGGAGACGATTCTAATGTAAGCTCATACTTTCATCTCACAGTAGTTTTACTTGGCTTTTACGTCGTGTTACAAGATTCTCATTTGTGTAGGTATAAGCTTTTTTTTTTGAATGGCTTGTGTAGGTATAAGCTGGTTTTACCTTTACCTAGTAACTCTCAAGTTTTGAGACTAAACACCTATTACATAAATTTTAAGTATTGGAAGATCAAACTTTAACTGAGAAACCTAGTTTTAGGTATGATTTTATCCTGGAAAGTGTTTCCACTTTTCGTAACCTTCAAGTAAGTAGCTAAGACGTGCTGTTTAAGACTGATCTGCTTAGGTATAGAAGATTGAAGATGATAAATAACCAGGGCCTCGTTTATGTTTTCTGCTTGTGTTCCTGGTTCTCTGCATTGTTAAGTTAATGTTAGTAGGTGTAAACCGGATATAAAACTGTACTTTGGTAGTTGTTCATATTCTTTTTAAGTAACTTGATTTTCATGAATTCATGGTTACAACATTTTTATAGTTTCAGATCCAAAAAGACACTTCTAATATCTTCTTTTTCATTGTGAAATTCGATTACTAACAATGTGGATCAAAGAATAACATTGTTTGGTTGTTTCTGTGTGTACAGCCATTGCCAGAGACCGTTGCTCTTGTTGAGGATATCGTGGTAGAGTATGTGACTGATATGGTGAGAATTTTATAACTTGGATCAGATCTCGAGTACTTTTTGTGCAGATTTCCCCTTTTCAGATGTGACTAAAGTTTGCCGTGTTTGTAAATGTAGGTGCATAAACTTTTGACCGAGGATTTCTTGTTTTTGATCCGAAAGGTATTCTTATCTTTTTATACCTATTTTACATATCTACAATTGAAACGAAATTTGACCCCTCTAACAACTTTCTATTTTGCAAAATTGTATGGAGTATTTGGTTAAGGTTGATGGAAGTGCTAATATTGTAATAAAATGTGTTCATAGGATACTCCCAAGCTAAACCGTTGTACAGAATTGCTGTCGATGAATGAAGAACTGAAACAAGCAAGGAAAGCTTTTGATGTGGATGAGGAGAGAAGCTTGCATCAGCAGAGTGATCATATGTTTATGCACTTTCTAGTTTCTGCATATAGACTTGTGCACCATTAACATTAACCCATATAAACAGAGCATACATAAACTATCCCGTTACAAATTAAACTAAATGAACGACAATAAACAGAATCTGAGTATGTATGTCCTCAAGCAACAACGTTTACGCCAGAAGGTGGTCCCTTCACAACTGCAAGGGCAAAGCACAGTTGCTGGTCTTTACGAAACGACCACAATTGAATCATTGATAGTAGCTTCAAATAGTCCTTGTTTTCCTCCACAAACTGTTTCCAGTTGGTCTTCAACACAAAATTTCCGGTCCGTGGCATACTCCACATCTTCAACCGCATTGGTTCCTTGTACATCTTTAGCGTTGGCCCAACTAGTCGAACCTCAATCTCCTCTTTATTCTCCAGTAGTGTCAATCTCTCTTCAGTCGTCAAGAAATCTTCAGTTATGAGTTGCTTACGCGGCAGATTTAACCTGTTTTGGTCTGGTTTCAAATCACTCATAAACAAAGCTTTCTGAATCACCAACTTTAAATCTGAACCATTCATTTCATCAGTTATAAACTTTTGTAACCGCTCTGTCACCTCATTCTTCACCACTGGTCCATAGTCGACCTTTGGTGGTATCTTCCTCTTCTTCTTATCGGGTTCTTTAACTTGGTTGGCTAATGGATCCCAACAGATAATCTGTAATCCCTGCTCGTTTTCGTGGCTGCTCACCACCTGTTCACAAGTGACCCTTTTTGTTCTCTTCTTCTTATTCACTGGATCTTTAACTAGTTCAGCTAACGCGTCCTCACAAGTAGGATGTATGGGCTTTTTTGGTGGAATGATCCTGAGATAATCAGTAAAGTAAATATCAGTCAGCATTAAATAATACTCATAAAAACAATCAATCACCTGCATATGTATTCAAAACTATAACGGACTTACACCCATGCATACATTGTACAAAATAATAAGATTTAAAAGTGATTTTCTTCAAGTCCTAAGAAGCAGCCAAGTAGCCAACATATGTGCTTGACTTATATAAATATATATATATATATATATATATATATATATATATATATATATATATATACCTTATCGGCAAAGCAGAATGATTGATGACCGAAGATTTGGAGACTGAAGCTTCATCGTTGGGCGACAAGTATAAGGTAAAAGACTTTGCGGCGTCAATAAGTTCTTGTGGTAGATTCAACCTGAGATAACAGGACATACTATTTCAAACCAAACAATAAACATGCATGCATAATATAATACTACAACACAATATACATACTTTTTCTTATTCGCCATTCTTGAATGATCGATGAATGAAGAAGATGTGGTGACGGGAGGAGCAGTAATACCGAGCGACAGATAATCTTTAGGGCATAGTTTAGCATCCGGCGGAAGTTTGGTGGTCCAAGTTGACGTGACCGTAGGAGGACACTCTCGCGGACCTACGTTAAACAAAGAAAGAAGCCGCGGTGCGTGTTTGTATGGACTAAAAGCCATTGTAACTCAATGAAAAAAAACCAACTTCTTAACAAAAAACGATCGAAGAAAAATACCAGAAATATGAAGTCGAATATGGGTTATGACCCTTTATATGGTTAGTTATATATGTAGTACGAATACTTGTTGATAATGTATTTCCAAAATCGAAACCTATTAGAATTAGGACGGTGGTGAGTTACTATAATTAATTATAAAATTTATACAAATATTTTTATTTAAGTTTAGTGTATGGTAACATTTGTTAAGGATACATTTATCGAACTTGATGCACAAGTATTAGGTTTTTATTAAAAAGAGAACCCTAACAGAAATCGAAAGGTCCATTAATTAAGGAATCCATAGCTTTCATATAGGGAAAATGGTCTAAAAATACATCGAATTTGCCACTTTTTCCTTTTGTATACATTAAATTTTTTTTTCCTATACTATGCATAAACTTTCTTAATCTTACTATTGTAACAATAATACGCGTGTGTTATGACGTGGCAATAGTTAATCACATTAACCCCGTTATCGTTTTTTACTTTCCCGTTTTCCAAACTTTTGGATCCATTTTGACAAGTTACCAAAACCTTTATGCACACTTTTACCCATAAACGGTTACTGATGCGTGGGAATCGCACCTTGCTTTACCTCTCGAGGGATCTCGCGAGGCTTACAACCCCCATCAGGCAGTGTACCTGATCGTTGTAGTATAGTATAGTGACAAGTACCGGGGGATTGATCGTTCAGCTTAGGAATAGTGTCGCTAGGATTAGAAAACCTAATTAATAGTTCTAGAGGTGAGAGATGATTATTTTTGTATTTTTATATTTTTATGAAAGCAATTAAAATCTCGGGTTTTGAAAGAGTGGGCGGAATTAGTTGCTAATCAACTAACCCAAAAACTACTTTGTAACTAATTAAACTAATGAAAATAAAATTAAACTAATATTAAACTAAGGTTGTGAGCAGTATATGGAGAAATTGTGTTTACTTAGACTTCATTACTCCCTAGATATCTTTTACATGTCAATTACTTGTTATACTTGTATGAATGACGGGTTGTATTCCTTAATACCATTCGTGGAGTGGCATACATAACTCCCCAACTCTATGAGCTCTTATCTCCTCCTACACCATGACCCAGCACAACTATAGGGATTGTAAACAGTGGCTCATGCATTAAATACAACCAATAAAGACCTAGTACGCCTCGGTTCATGTTTCTTAAGACGTTCAAGCATGTTACCATTTGGAGATCTGCCAGTTTTCTTAAGCCTAACATATAAAATCATTCATTCAAAACAAGAATAGACAAGTAATCAACACATAATCAACATCTAGGTTTCATTAGATCTAAGCAAACACAAGAGAGATCTAGCCTAGCATAGTAGAATTAAGATAAGAGCAAAAGATAAACAACCAACACATAGACATATTGATTGAATTAAGAGTATACTTATCTCAATTACAATGCAAGGTCTCAAGGGTTTGGAACCCTTGAAAAACCTGTAAAAGAGGCACCAAAATCGTCTTTAGGGTTTCACCAAAACTTCTCCTTTTTTTTAATGAAAAAACTAGAAAACTATATATAGGAAAATCGTCCTGACGGCGTCAAGAGTTAAATCTGACGCCGTCAACTCGCCGCCATATACTTCCTCGGACGCCCTAGATCCAATCGTGACGGCCTATGTGACGCCGTCACCACCCACGGTAAATTAATCTTGGTCACTTTGACGCCGTCATAACTCCATCTGACGCCGTCACCAGCTACGGTAAATTATTCTTCATGTCTGACGCCGTCAAGAGCAAACCCTTGACGCCGTCACCTTGTATTTCCAGCTTGGATTTTTGGTACTTTGTCGTTTTCTTCACTTTATGCTCCAAAAACGTCCAAAATAGGCTCTTTTCCAGAATTCACTCTCCAAACACCTAAAATCACAAAAGGAACGATTTAGGGCAATATTTGATCAAATAAATTCGGATTCGGGCTTAAATGACCCCCTAAAAACGGATCATTTTTCGCCTCATCAGTTACAACCACTCAAATCTCCAATTCACAATTTCTCTCACAAACCCTAATTTCACACAGGAAGTAATTTGATCAGAGGCCAAATTTGATGTGTGTTTTGATATTTCAAGTATGTATTCTTTGATTTCTTTGGTTATGATCTGTCTTGATGAAAATAATTAGCTTGTTCATCTTGCATAAACCCTAATTTGTTATTTTTGTAAATTTTGTAACAGAATGATATCTGGTACCAATTTGCACCAATTTGATGTAAACAATGATGGGTATTTTGCACATTTACCTTTAAGGTATGATGATGGTGTGATTCTTAATATGGTTGTTGAGAGGATGCCTTATGAAAAATTTGCTGAATTCTTAGAAGAAAAAGTTGGTAACTACTTTCAAGGTTTGTATTACAAAGTTCCAAATCTTGAATTAGAGAAAGGTTTAGTTAGAGTAAGTAATGATAAGGAAATAGCATACATGTTTGATGTTGCTGAGTTGTTTGGTAGGCTAGATTAATGATAAGGAAATAGCATACATGTTTGATGTTGCTGAGTTGTTTGGTAGGCTAGATCTTTATCTTGATCACTTATATATGGATCTGTCAGAGTATTTAGGTAATGCAGATACCACTTTTATGGATGCCTCTATTGCAAATGTAAACCCCCCCCCCCCCCCCACCAAAAAAAAAAAGATATTGCAATGAGTTTTCAATAGATGAGTTGGTTAAATGGGCTGAGATGGAGGTTCAGTATGAGGGTTCATCTTCTAACCATCCTAGAAACTCATAGGGTGATAATACTAGGACTAGTGCAGATGGTGATGTGGCTAGCACTAGTGCAGATGGTGATGTGGCTATCACTAGTGCAGATGATGATGTGGCTAGGACTAGTGTAGATGGTGATCATAGTAGGAAGGTTAATGTTGAAAAGGGCAAAGAGAAGGTTACACATGATGAAACAGAGGGTGATTATGATTATGAGTTTGATAGTGACTATGATTCAGATAGATCAATTGACTATCTCAGTCCTGGTGAAGAGGAGTTGATTGAACTTAGAAAGAGGATCAAAGCTAGCAGAGTGAAGGAACCTGAGTCTTTGGCAGAAATGAGTGAACCAAATGATGAATACCCTATACTTACTGAAAACACTGATAATCGTAGAAGTGAGACTATGATAGAACATGATTTGTTCATGAATAATTTGATGAGAAGGCTTCAATCATCAGATGAGAATGGAATTCATCAAGATCCATTTATTTATATGGAAAAACATGTTGACAGGTATCCAGTCTATGATGAAGGTAACCATTGGAGACTGAGGCATCCAGTCTATGTTTATAAACATTTGTTCTGTTTGAAATGCATGTTGGTGAAAAGTATCCGACTATTGCTAAGTTTAAAGAGAGGCTAACATACTATGCATTGGCTAATGGATTTTCATTATGGTATGAGAGGAGTGGAAGTAAGTTTATTGTGGCAAAATGTAGACAGAGAACACTAAGGCTGGCTGATCCTGACAAAGGTAAATAGAGGAAGAATAAAAGGTATCCTTGTGTTAGTACTTCTGATTTACCTTCATGTCCTTGGAGATGTTATGCTAGGTGGATGACTCAAGAGAAAACTTTTCAAATACAGTCATTAAATGATGAACATATATGTGTTAGGAATTTTGAATTTGGATCATTGGTCAACTTTAAGTGGATAGGAACAGTCTTTGGTGATAAGATTAGGGATAACCCTGAGATTAAGTTTTCTGCCATAGCTGACCTAGTAATGAAGAAGTATAAATGTAAGGTAACCCCAAATCAGTGTACAAATGCCAAGAAGTTTGCATTGACATAGTATGAAAAATCAATTGATAAACATTATACCTTGCTGAGGTCATATGGAAGAGCAATCTTAGATTCTAATCCTGGGTTCAGTGTCAAATTAGGGGTCACTGTTAATCCTGATGGGAAAACCTACTTTGATAGGTTTTATGTTTGTTTTGCTAGACTAGCAGAAGGTTGGAAGACTAGGTGTAGGAGAGTAATTGCCTTAGATGGCTGTTTTCTGAAAAGGCCAAACCAAGGTGAAATGCTGACTGCTATTGGAAGAGATGGAAATAACCACATTTACCCAGTGGCTTGGGCAGTGGTTAATGTTGAAAACAAGGATAATTAGAGCTGGTTTTTGGAGATGCTTGAAGGAGACTTGGATTGCACAAAAGGACAGGGTCTAACTCTTATGTCAGACCAACATAAGGTATGCTTGTACCCACATTTTCTTGTTAATGTCTTAATCTTATATATATTATAACATTATTCTTCTATATTTATGAAGGGTCTTATTGAAGCTGTCAAGAATGTTATGCCATATGCCGAACACAGGCAATGTCCAAGACATATTTATGAAGGGTTTAGGAAACAATTCACTGGCTTGGAGTTTAGGGAGATGTTTTGGGCAGCATCTAAAGCCTTATATCCACAACTCATCAACAAGATAATGGACAAGATTAAAAAGGCTAACCCAAAGGCTCATCAGTTTCTTATGGATAAGAATCCAAAAACATGGCCAAGAGCCTTTTTTGAAGTTGGCAGAGGATGTGAAGCAGTTGATAATGGTTTCAGTAAATGCTTTAATAGTGTGATTCTAAATGTAAGGTACAAGCCATTACTAACTATGCTGGAATCTATTAGAGTCATAGTACTAGAAAGGATGCACAGAATGAGGGGAATCAGTAAGAAATGGAACCTGGAATTTGTCCCAACATTCTAAAGAGATTGGAATGGCTGAAAGACCAACAAAGGTATGTTTGTATATACAAGTTAATGTTACTTATTTTATGAAACAGCTTGCATTGACACTAATAACTATATTATATTGTAGGTTCTGGCATGTTATCCCTGCTGGTGGGAATGTGTTTGAGGTGAGATCAAGGAGTGAGGCATTCACAGTTGATGAACCGAAAAAGTCTTGCACCTATAGAATGTGGCAGTTATCAGGTATACCTTGTGTACATGCAACAAAGGTTATATTATATATAAACAAGTTACCTGAGAGCTATGTTCCAACTTGGTTTCAAACAGACATGTATTATGTTACATATCACAATTATATGAAACCAGTTGATGGTATTGATTTCTGGCGTGATCAGAGTATGTACTCATATGTTTTACCTCCCAAACCCAAAAAAATGCCTGGTAGGCCTAGAAATAAAAGGATTAGAGCAAAGGGTGTGAGGGTAGCTCAAAAAGAGTATCAAAGGTAGGTACTAAGATGACTTGTAGTATATGCCACCAACCTGGGCACAACAAAAAAAGTTGCAAACAAACACGAGTTGAACAGGAACCTAAAGAAAAAAAATGCTAGAGGTAGGCCTAGAAAGAAAAAGGGAAATGAGGATGAAAATGTTGTAGAAGATGTAGTTATGGAAGTAAGGCAAACAACTGCAGTTGGTGGATCAATTGAAATTGGTGGGTCAAAGAGGAAAACTATTAGGTCAAATAAGAAGACTTGTGGCACAAGTGGGTCAAATAGGAAGATAGGTGGCAAAAGTGGGTCAAATAAGAAGACATTTGGCACAAGTGGGTCAAATAGGAATAGTTTCAAAAGATCTTGAACATCAGCTTATGCAAGATGGTTTGGTGAGCCAGAAGATCAAAGGACCAACAAACTGATGCAGGTCAAAGGGTTGAACCTGAAGTGCAAGTAGAAGAGCAACATGAACAAGTTTAAAATGAAGATCAAATAGAGATTGACTTGACAGCTACTCAAGTTGAAATCATGCAGGTAGAAGAATCTCAAACTCAACAGGTTAAACCTGAAGTGCAGGCACAAGAGCAACATCAACAAGTTCAACATGAAGTTCATATGCAAGATCCAGTAGTACATGTAAGATTGAGAAGGCCTAGTGAAGGAATCATCAAAAACAAGTTGGCTAAGCAGATCCATGGCCAGGGCAACACTCCTGTTAGGTCACCATAATATGATCACACAAGTATTGTAAAGATGAGAATGAGATAGATAAAAGGATTGGATGATTTATAAGATATGAGAGATGAATGTGAAAGAGTTTCCTTAGGATATCAAATAAACCAACAACTAATATGAGTGCATACATGTAGTATTTATAGGCAATGACTAGGGCAACATACCTAGACCCTTCCATGGATGTAAAACGTGGGCTTTAAGCCTTGATGGGCTTTTACACACTAGCCCATTAAACATAAAACATAACAATATTAATACTAAAGTAACCTATTACAAAATGTAATGTCCGAGACTTGATAAATACAAAATGTGTTCCCAACAACTCCTCAATCTGCACTGGATCTAGATGATGCTTGAACAACCATAATTTTAGCATTGTGGCATGTCCCCTATATTATGCTCTAACTAAACATAATGATTATAGTACTAAATTTTAGGAAAGTTAGACTTGCTAGAATTTTTTCATAGAGAAAGAAAGTGATTAACTTTTGGGCCATCATAAATATTATCTATGAACTATCAAACTATATATAACTATAAGTAAACCAGTAAACCATTGTACTTTGAAAGCCACACATTTGGACTAGTGACAAAAGGGCTTGTGACTATCATTCTAAAAGATGTGAGGTCTCAAGTTCAATTCCTGCTAGGTGCAAACAGCGTTGAAGTGGCCATACCAAGCTCCTGAAAGGGGGGGGATTTACCTTGTTTGAGTATGTGCAGCGTTGAAGTCGACCAAATGGTCAGAAACCGTGGTTACCAAAAAAATGTATTTACTTGGCAAGATCTGTACAAACGTATTCCAGCATATGGTGTTGGTTAATAATTGTTAACAAGTTTCCAGATTAGGGTTAAGATAATCAATAAGGTACCAGATATTCACTTGAAATCGTGGTATCACTTTCCAATAGAAACTATTCGACCCTATGCCTGGGTTACACGAATATCTCTATGGGATAAGACCAAGTGATGTTCTTGTTTTAGGCACAAACCAAGAACCAGATGCGTATTCAAGTGTTTAGGGTTTTGTGATTTCGTATCTATATGCAGATGTGTTATGACCTCTATTTATAATAGAGAATACTCAAACCCTAGCCCATGGAATTATATATAATTAACGGCCCATTAATTATATCATAATACTTTCCATAATAGTAGGAATCAGTGGTTAAAACCGAGCAGCAGAATAACTGATGCTATCAGCAGATTCACACTAGCAGCAGAATCAGCTAGCAGCAGAATCAGCTAGCAGCAGAATCCTATCAGCAGGATCAGCTAGCAGCAGAATCCTAGCAGTAGAATCAGATTCATACATCAGCAGAATCAGATTCACACTAGCACAACCACTATTGAGTCAGGGTAATCAGGGACTTGATGGGTGTACACTCCGTACCTCCAAGCCCATTTCCAAGTATGATTTGATCCCTCAAGTGCACTAAATTTTCCAACAATCCTCCCCAAATTTAGTTCACTTCCTTTGCATGAAAAATTAAACACAAAACAAAACAAGTGCATAAATGAAAATATCCTGAAGATTGAATTTCCACATTAGTACATATACTTTCAAATATTCGAGAATCAGCGTGTTCTAAGAATTGAAGCCTTCAACCCATTTGAATACCTGATGATAAATACACACAAGTTCTCAAACACTAAAATACTCCTGACACTATACAAGCCATGTGTCCATATCCAATTCATAAATGTTGTAAAAGCTAAAAATCCAAAGCTTCCAGAAGCGGAAAAACTTCAACACTCACATAGGTGGTTCATAAATCCAAAGCTTCCAGAAGCGGAAAAACTTCAACACTCACATAGGTGGTTCATCTTTAATTCATGCTCCTGCTTAGCACTTTTTCAAAGAAAATTAACCATTAAGAAGTTATGACTTCATCCTCCTTTCCAGCAGATAACAAGCACAACCTTGGGATGTTTGTGATACATGTGCTTCAGTCCACTAAATGATCAGCTTTCCACATTGAACTCAGCTTCTAAGTTTCCTTAGAAGGGAGTTGGGTATCCTTGCATTCAGTGACTAAGTTGGACTTAAACCCATCCCTTTAGCAGACTTCAAAACCAAGTCTCTAGTCAAACCCTTCGTCAAGTGATCAGCTAAGTTTTGTTGAGATCTAACAAACTCTATAGATACCACCCCATTCATGATAAGCTCACGAATCATGCTATGCCTGACACCTAAGTGTCTAGACTTCCCATTGTACATCTGGCTATAAGCCTTTGCCAATGTAGCTGCACTATCACAACGGATAGAAATAGGTGCTATAGGTTTAGGCCACAATGGAATCTCAAGAAGCAAGTTTTTCAACCATTCAGCTTCTTTGCCAGCAGCAGCTAAAGCCACAAATTCAGATTCCATGGTTGAACTGGTAATGCAAGTTTGTTTCTTGGATGCCCAAGAAATTGCACCTCCACCAAGTAGGAATACCCAGCCACTAGTAGACGAATTGTCTTCAGTGTTACTGATCCAACTTGCATCAGTGTATCCTTCTGATACTGAAGGATAACCAGTATATGAGAGACTATAATCCATAGTTCTCTTCAAATACTTAAAAACCCTCTGAATTGCTTACCAATGATGAGCACTAGGATTACTAATATACCTGCTCAGTTTACCCACAGCAAAAGCAATGTCAGGTCTTGTACAAGTCATGGCATACATCAAGCAGCCAATCACCCTAGAATACTCAAGTTGAGATACAGCTTTGCCAGTATTAGGCATTAGCTTCTCACTTGTATCTATAGGAGTACTCACTGGAGTACAATCAAAGTAATTAAATTTCTTCAACACCTTCTCAATGTAATGAGACTGAGAGATAGAAATTTTGTTACTTTCATGTTTAATCCTAATACCAAGGATAACATCAGCCTCCCCCATATCCTTCATGGAAAACTTTGATAACAAAAATTCTTTTGTAAGATCAACTTGATTTTGGTCAGTGCCAAAGATCAATATGTCATCAACATATAGACAAATGATGACTCCTTTACCAGATTCATCAAATTTGCTATATACACATTTGTCAGCTTGATTAAGTAAATAACCACTAGATAAAACCACTTCATCAAACTTTTGATGCCATTGCTTAGGTGCATGTTTTAGTCCATAAACAGACTTAATCAGTTTACACACCTTGTTTTCATTGCCAGGCATGATGAAGCCCTGAGGTTGGTTCATGTAAACCTCCTCATCTAAATCACCATTCAAGAAAGTTGTCTTCACATCCATCTGATGAATAATCAGATTGTGAACTGATGCCAAAGCAATTAGCAATCTTATGGTACTGATACGTGCCACTGGAGCATAAGTATCAAAGTAGTCTATTCCTGACTTTTGTTTAAAGCCTTGAATAACTAATCTTGCCTTGAACTTTTCAACAGTTCCATCTACCTTCATTTTCTTTTTGAAAATCCATTTGCAACCTAGTGGTCTGCAACCAAGTGGTAGATAAGTCAACACATAAGTGTTATTGCCTATAATGGAGTCCATCTCATCATTTATTGCTTCTTTCCAGAAAGCAACATCCTGGGACTTCATTGCTTCTTCAAATGTTTTGGGATCATCCTCCACAATGAAGCAATAGGAGTATTGGTCAGAGACCTCACTCCTTGTACCTTCAATTAAGTATAATTGAAACTCAGGTCCAAATGATTTTGGAGTCCTCACCCTATTGCTCCTTCTGAGCTCAGGTTCAGGTTGTTGTTCCACAACCTCAGCAGGATCCTCATCAGATACTTCTGAAACACCATTGTCATTGGTTCCATTTGGAATCCTTTGACTTGGTCTAGGGATAGATGAGAATCTGTTCTCATCAAAGATTGCATCCCTTGATTCAATTATTGAGTTAATTGAAACAGACTCATTAGGTTCTATAACATAAAACCTATATGCCTTGGAATGCTCAGCATATCCAACAAAGATGCATTGAATGCCTCTTTCTCCCAAAGTTTTCTGCTTTGGATCAGGGAGTCTTACAACAGCCCTACAACCCCATATCCTAAGATAATTAAGGTTAGGTTTCTTTCTATTCCAAAGTTCATAAGGGGTAACTTTGTTCCTTTTGTTGGGAACCCTATTCAATAAATAGCAAGCTTTTAACATAGCTTCACCCCAGAACCCTTGACTCAGTCCTGAATAGGACAACATGGAATTAACCATCTCCTTCAGCACCCTGTTTTTCCTTTCAGAAATACCATTTTGCTTAGGAGTATAAGGGGCAGTCGTTTCATGGATTATACCAACAGACTGAAAATACAAAGTATCCATGTACTCACCTCCCCTATCAGTCCTAAATATTTTGATCAGGGAACTTTGTTGCAATTCAACTTCAGTTTTAAATACTTTAAATTTATCTAATGCTTCATCTTTAGAATGTAATAAATAAACATGACAAAACCTAGAAGCATCATCAATAAAAGTCACAAAGTATTTCTTATTCCCCAAAGAGGGAGTAGCATGTAAATCACAAAGGTCACTGTGAATTAACTCCAAAACTTTAGTTTCACGTTTTACTCCTTGAAAAGGTTTCTTAGTTATCTTGTTCAACATACAAGTTTTACACTTTTCAGTGTTCATATCAAAAGCTGGTATTAACCCATCCTTGGACATATCTTGCATTCTTTTAAAATGTACATGGCCAAGTCTTGCATGCCATAGGTTTGAATCAAAGTTTAGATGTAGATATAAAAGCAGAATCAATCTTATCATGAACAATATTAAGTCTGAACATTTGATTACACAAATAACCAAAACCAATAAACACACCATTTTTTAGACAAAACAAACTTATCAGATTCAATAACTTGTTTATAACCACAATTATTCAAAACACTACTAGAAACCAAATTCTTTCTAATATCAGGAACATGTAAAACATTAAACAAAGAAACAATCTTTCCAGAACTAAACTTTAAATCAACACATCTTTTTCCATGCACCAGGGCAGTTGACTCGTTTCCCATATGAAGAATAGAACCATCATTCATTGACTCATAGGTCTTGAACCAGCTTCTATCTTTACATACATGTATTGTTGCTCTAGAGTCAACCCACCACGCAACATCATCATCCTGCACAAAGAAAATGTCAGATATATATGTAACATAATAAATCTTAAAAGATTTATTAAACACATTCTGACCTTTCAGAGAATTGGTGTTACCATTCCCTCCACCTGTGCCTGATCCATTGGATTTGTTTCCAACTTTACCACCCTTGCAATCTTTCCTGAAGTGTCCAGGTTTCCCACACTTCCAACAAGTCACCTTAGGTTTCTTGTTAAAATCAGATTTGGTGTTATCTTGATGCTTACGCTTGCCCTTGTTGTCATTGTACTTGGTGGAGTTGTTATGCTCCACCATATTGACAACTGATGGACCAGTAGCAGTGCTACTCTTTGGCTTGTCAATGTCTTGAGCTTTGAGTGAATCCTCAATGCGCAAGTGACTGCCCAACTCAACAAGAGTTAACTCCTCCTTCTTATGCTTAAGCATATGCTTGAAATCTTTCCAAGAAGGAGGCAGTTTATCGATGATACACGAGACTGAAATAGCCTCATCCATGTTCATCTTGTGTTGTGTGAATCGACCAAGTATACTAAGAAGTTCATTGTATTGTTCCTTGACAGGTCTAGAATCAACCATTTTGTAATTGTTAAAATTACTTACAAGGAATTTCTTACTTGATGCATCCTCAGCCATATATTTGGCTTCCAAGGAATCCCATAGTTCTTGAGAAGTTTCAACATTCTGATAAATATCAAATAGAGAATCAGACATACCATTGAGAATTAAGCCTCTGCAATCATAATCATCATTCTCCCATTTGCTTCTTGCCCTCATCTGATCCATAGTAGCATCTTCTCCATAATATTCAGGAATCTCAGTTGTCAGAACATAAACCACATTCATACTTGACAACAAGAAGTGCATCTTCTTTGGCAATCTTCTGAAATCAACACCTTCAAACTTTTCCAACTTGGAAAAGTTAGCAGCCAATTGTCTCATAGCAGCAGCCATTGATTATCACTAATAGTTTCTATTGATTGTTGGTTAATAATTGTTAACAAGTTTCCAGATTAGGGTTAAGATAATCAATAAGGTACCGGATATTCACTTGAAATCGTGGTATCACTTTTCAATAGAAACTATTCGACCCTATGCCTGGGTTACACGAATATCTCTATTGGATAAGACCAAGTGATGTTCTTGTTTTAGGCACAAACCAAGAACCAGATGCGTATTCAAGTGTTTAGGGTTTTGTGATTTCGTATCTATATGCAGATGTGTTATGACCTCTATTTATAATAGAGAATACTCAAACCCTAGCCCATGGAATTATATATAAATAATGACCCATTAATTATATCATAATACTTTCCATAATAGTAGGAATCAGTGGTTAAAACCGAGCAGCAGAAAAACTGATGCTATCAGCAGATTCACACTAGTAGCAGAATCAGCTAGCAGCAGAATCCTATCAGCAGGATCAGCTAGCAGCAGAATCCTAGCAGCAGAATCAGATTCATACATCAGCAGAATCAGATTCACACTAGCACAACCACTATTGAGTCAGGGTAATCAGGGACTTGATGGGTGTACATTCCGTACCTCCAAACCCATTTCCAAGTATGATTTGATCCCTCAAGTGCACTAAATTTTCCAACATATGGACTATTTTATTACATCCTCGCAGCGATTTAAAAAGGTATTTACCCAATTAAGCCAAAACATGTCTAAAATCCACTACTAAGCCCATTACTTGAGACTTGAACCATTTGAAATTCATTGGTGGAAAGACATTATAAAGTTATGATGATTTAATTCTTCTAGCAATGTTGGATTAGCTCTTTACATGTTCCAACATTTTGTTAGACAATTTTTGCACTTTCGAACATTGCTAGTCTTCTGACCCGAACAAGACAAATTAAATCTTCCCCAGATTATGTCCAACATGTTTAGCAATTTCGTGTCGCCCTATACTTTAGTCCAAACTCTTTCGAGCCAAGTTATCTAAAACCATACCTAAAACCAAGTTGGTACTTAAACTCAATTATACATTTTAGTTACAACTCACATTTCAAGTTAAGACAACCCACTAGCAATTACTATACCTGTTAGTTGTCACATGTGCCCATTCTTTTTATATCTGTGGGAAACTAGAAGGGGGTTGAATAGTTTACCAATTCGTTTTCTTTGAGTTATAAAAATTTACTTTGATAAAAACTTAGATTCTAGTGTATATGAAATCAATCAACACCAATATGAACACTATAATATACTAGCACAATTAATAAATGGATGTAAAGAAAAGAGATGGAAATATCAAACCAAGACAACAAGATTTATAGTGGTTCGGCCACGAATCTCTTCTTCGCCCTACTCCACTCCTCGAGTACTCAACTCGAGAGTTCTAAGCACTATGTCAACAAAGCTCCCTTCAGGCGGAGAAAACCGTACAACGTCGCTTACGTTATTTTTCAACACTAAGCTAGATGTCGAGTACTAATCTTAGCTAGTACCAATCTACCACGATCCACACGATCCTAACTTCTTACACGATCTACACGATCCTTACTTATCACACGATCAACACGATCCTTACTTATCACACGATCCTCACACTTTACTCTTGATCAACACGCTAGCATACTAGCTACAAGAGATCACCAAGATCTCAACAAGATCACAATGATCACCACAATATAACACCACAAGACATTGACACTTGATGTATGTCAAGATACAAGCAAGTAAAAACTACAAGTAATGCAAGTGCACTACACAAAGACTCTAACACCTTATATCTTCTTGATACTTTATGTTCTTCTCTTGACTAGTAGAGGAATGTGGGTGATGTTTGGTTGGATGAAAGGATCACTCTTTAAACAAAAGAAAACTAACTAATGATCAAAGGAGAGTTTAGGTGATAAAGGATTTTATCACAGAAAATTGTGTGTGTGAAAGATGATTAAAATCTGTGAAATGAAGTGGTATTTATAGAAATATTTTATTTAGTGGTACCGTGCCAGACAAAGACACTCCAAAATTTGTTTTTAGTGGTGAAAGTTTATTTGGGGAAGTTAGGAGCTTATTTTGGGGGGGGGGGGGGGGGGGGGGGTGATAGTTGTTGGGATTTTTGAAATAATTTTCTCAAATAAAATATTTCTTTATAATTCAAAAATAATTTGTAGAAAATATATTTTTGAAAAGAAAGTTTTGTCACCTTAAAAAACAAATTCACTTCTTTGATCATTTGTCAAGTTGTAAATTTGTTTGTTCATACCTAGAGTGATTGACGTAGAAATTCGATATTTCGACTAAAAGCTTGTTTACATTAATTTTGACATAAAATGTTTTTCACATTTTGTTATCATCAAAATATAGAAGTATCGAGAGATAGTAGACATTATTTGCATCAACAATATCAACAAAACCACAAAAAACTAACATAAAAAAAAAATAATAAATAAAAATAAAAAAAGAAGGTCGGGTATGAATGTTCCAAAACAAATGTTAGATGTGTTACTATCGGATCCATTCGAACAGCTTGATATTGATCCTAAGATCATATCCGTACAAACACAAACACCAAAAGTCCAAAAGACACAAACCCTAGATAGAAAAAGAAAAACTTCTTGTAATAAATACTAGTACGTAGTAGTAAAATAAACATATCAAACCCTAGATAGAAAAAGAAAAACTTCTTGTAATGAATAGTAGTAAAATAAACATTAAAAAATAATACAGTAATAATAAATAAAATAAATGGGGTATTGTTGTTAACATGTTGACGGTAAACATGCAAAACATACCTTGTTGTTTCCATCGTCTTGGCGGTGGTGTATAAATTATAATCGCTTGCTTGCTTGCTTGAAACAAACCAAAAAATATTAAAGTCGATTCAAGCAAGCGCGTGAGGACTTTATATAGACTTGCATGTATGTATGTAGTAATTTTTTAACGTGACACGCTTTCTATAAAACGTTTTTACTTAAGAAAAATATTGTTGTGCCTACTAATCATGTCTACAAATGTAAATAATGATTTGGTTGGTTGATTTCAAAAAATGATTGGTGGAAATTTTGAGAAAGAAAGTACATAATATAATTGTACAAGTGATTTATGCATTAGATATGTTTTTAGTCTTGAGTTGTACGTCTAAATTTTACTTAAACTATCCCCTCGATCAACTTGATAAGCTCGTAAGTCTGAAAATTGTGCTTATGATTGCTTCCAAAATCAAATAAGCCCATAAGAAAAAAAAAGCTAATCCAAACACCCCCTTATTTGATAACTTAAAACTCAAATATGGCGCATATATCAGTTGTTGCCCGCAAGATCCATGCCAATGCACTACAAGAAAAAGTGTGTTTAGTGACGAAAATTTAGTGACCACATTATTTTTGGTCACTATTTGGGCCATTTAGTGACCATATAATTTTGGTCACTGATTTTTTGTCATTCGTAAATCATTAGTGACGAGCTTGTGGTCACTAATTATTCACTGAAATACACGTCGGATATATTTGATTTATAATACCGATAAGATTATTAGCCACTAATTTAACATGACAATAATACTATATAATATAGTTATCGGGTGTTTGTTTAAACTTATATGTGGGCTTATGAGCTTATTTGATTTCGGCTTATATTTCTTAAGCCCAAATTTTCCGTCTTATTTTAAGACTTATGGGCTTATAAGTTTATTATATGATAATAAACTTATATAAACCCACAAGTCTCCAAATAAGCCGGAAAATTATGGATTATGCTAATATAATATTGTTTTTTTTTCTTTTTTGGGCCAACAAATTTTCCTTAATTCGTCTCTCTCACTAGAGAGTAAATTTAGTAGTATTCCCCAATAAATGGTATTAGTGGAGGGGGACTCACATCACCCTTAGCTAAGAAAAACAGTAAACAAGCCCTTACCTCACTAGCTTAAATGCAACCAAAGGAAAAAAAAAAAAAAAAAAAAAAAAAAAACCCTACATCATATACTATTTAGGGTCCGTTTTTTTTTTTTTTTTTTGAACATTAATTTAAGGCCCGTTTAGTTGAGGTGTTTTCAAAATAGTTTTGAAATGAAAGTAAAAAAAAAGTGTTTGGTATGTGTGAGTGGCCCCCACAATTAGGGATGAATACCAAGATGGTGTGTTGAATTCACTACCACTCCCCTACTTTTACATTTTCTTTTATTTTTATGTGGGCTTTTTTTTATTATCTAACACTAATAACCTTTTTATCTATTTTCAAAACAGTAATATTTTTAAATTTATAAATTTTTATTCATTTAAAATATAAACAATATATACTGTATTGTTTAATTGTATTTTATCTAAATCCTTATACCGATCTACGGCCATCTACGGACCCTTACACTCTTGTCCGACTAATTCTAAAACTTTCACTTGATACATCACCCATCACATCATGTCCAAATCAATTTCCCTTTCACATAATGTCACCCATCACATCCTCTTTTAGCTTTCACAAAAACACACCGGCGATCTACACCGGCTGGAACACGTTCGCTACAGTACTGTTTGGTTTTTAAAGCATTCAATCAACCTATTGGCTACAGTAATTCGGTATATATCATTACTCTTGTTATTGAATTCGCTACATTACTGTTTGGATGTTATATTTAATAGTTAGCCCCAAATTTGACCTAATTTTCGTTAATGCTATAGTTAATAAGTGATTCAGTAGCTTGTGATTGTGATTATACTTGTGATTGTGATTGTTATAGTTAATGTCGATCGTTTTGTTTCGTGCCGGTTTGATTTTGTAAGATGGCTTAGCTGTTAGGAATTTTGTTGACTTTGTACACTTTCGCCGCGTTTAGGCATCATAAAAAGGTTGATGTTATATTTAAGTAGAGGATGTAGGCTTAAAACTGGTTTCGTGTCCGTGTGTTTGGATTATTCACTAGTAGGGGTATGTAGGTGTTTATGTTTTTGAGCAGGCTTATGCTATTTCAGGTAGTGTTGGCCTTTGTTGATTAGGATTTTAGTTGTATTATTTCTATTCGATACCAAAGGTTGATTGTTATATTTAAGTAATTGTGGTATAACAAGCAAATGCTGTGTAAAACTATCGATACCAAAACTTTATGAAGCTGTGTAAAACCGTGTAAAACCGATACCAAAATCATGCCAGGCCATTTTCATAATAGAGAATCAGTTGAGTTCTACCACAAAGTAATCTATAATAGAGAATCAGTATCGTTAAATAATCTTGGGCATAAATAATAGCACTAGTAATGTATCAAGTCACTACAAAAGCGAAAGATTTTTCAAGGAGAAAAGGATGGTTTAACGTGTTTTTACTTTCTTAAATTTCTTATTGATGTCTTCTTTTGAATATGTCTCTTAAATTTTGAATAACCAGCCCATTGATTAAGTGTGGTGGACTTGCAGCCAACTGGAAATACAGAAACAATTCTGGCGTAGTATTTTTGTACTGTTTGAAGGCCGAACATATCATTAGAAGTTATAGCTCCACTCATAACAATATATTAAATGACTTCAATTAAGTAGGAAGTTAGGAACTCTTGACTGGATGAACATGTACTTTTTTTATTGGCCACTTTGCTTTCATGAGCAGATCAGTGATTGATCTGCTTGTGAGGATGGGTAGCTGACCATCTCAAGTAGGAACTCTTGACTGGATGAACATGTACCATTTTTTAGCTGAAGTGCCATCAGAGGCGTCAAGGTTTGCAGACTTTGTAATTAATTCAATATGCTTTGTTTTCTACATGCACATAGCCTATTTAGGAAGAATGATATAGGGATCAAGTGTTATTGTTTTGATAGGAACAATATTCAGATTAGTGGCCACTGTTTCAAAGCCATTTTCAGTTGATAGCTCAACTTACTTAATCACCGATCCAAACACTTGTATTATAGCCCTGCACATAGCCTATTTAGTTTGTTAATCTGCACAGAGCACCCCTTAAGTTTATTACTGATCTGATCTCTGGTCAATATTAGCCATCAGGTGTCCATTTAGCAAGTAACTGGAGTTAATTTAGATTGGTGTCACAAGTTGGGCAACAGCTTCTTAGGCAACAGCTTAAGATGAAGAAAACGTACATCTTAAGATGAAGAAAACGTACACGAACTTTAGAAAATGACATCTAGATCACTTTCCAGAAAATTTACCGTTATATTGAGTTGCCTAAACGTATATGTTTATATCGGTTAAGTAACATGAAGCACGTGTTTAATAAGTTCAGTTATCTAAGTGATTGAGCATATACTTTTTATAATTTAAGTACTCGTAACTTGAGAGTCGTTTTTTATAAGTTCTGTTACCTAAGTGAACTAAAACTTGAAGTTCAGTGTATTTTAACGCTATGGTTGTACTGAGGTTTAAATTTTCATATAGTGGATTAGAAATAGAATGGTACGTCAGTTGGTATAAGTTTTGATGATGTGGTTTTTGCTCAAATGATTTTGTTTACTTTTTTGGAAGAAGTGAGGGTAAAGTATTTTCGGATTGGTAATTATTGCTAGTGTTTGATTTGTTTTTTTATATGTTTAGGTACTTTTGTATGGGGCTCAGGTTATTTCGTGGAAGAATCAACGTAGAGAAGAAATCCTTTTCATGAGCAACAAGGTAAAACTCTCGTGTTTTTTCCTTCGTATGGTTGTATTGTATTTATATGTGTGGATTGTCAAATTCGCACGAATTACTGCATATGTGGATGTATATGGGGTGTTTATTATTCTACGATGAGAATATGGAACAACTAGAAGTAGGGAATCAAAATTAAGGAAGTAATGACTAAATATATGAAATATATCTCAGGCATCCAAAGAAGTATTTCAAACTTTATACTTCAATTTTTTTAAACTGCAATAGTTTCACATGCTTATAAAAGTAGTTCCAACTAGTTTTGACGAAAAAATTGTTTGATCTGTATTCATTTCTGGCATGTGATATATGAACGTCGAGGCATCAAAATGCTGAAAAAATCAATATCATATGCAAGGTTAGGTTTGGACCTGGTCAGACTGCAGCACTTCGCTACTTTTCTAGTCTAGTAATCGTTTGTCCTACTACATTGCAAATTTGATTTTGCACTAAGTTATGAGATTAGTTTGGAAACCACCTCAACCCGTCAGAGGTGGCATACCCATTTGTTTTCCTCAGGTTTCCTTTTAACTGGCCTTCTCCCATTATGTTCATCTAAATTATAGGCTTGTATTAACTGTAATGTGCATATTGCAGTTTGCAAATTTTGGTACACTGGAGCAACATGGATTTGCTAGGAACAGGCTATGGACATTAGATGAAGATCCTTCTCCTTTACCTGTAGTTAACAGTCAATCAAATGCTGATCTATTATTGAAATCAACTGATGATCTGAAAACATGGCCTTTCAGGTAATTTGTACATTATTTGTCATGAACTATTTGGATAGCTTTGTTGATCTATTAATAGGAATATGGAATTGGGATTTAAAATCTCTTTTTGCATATGGTTTTTGCAGATTTGAGTTGCGGATTCGCATTACTGTCAGTGCTGGCAAGCTAACTTTAATCCCTCGTGTGAGAAATGTAGATAACAAGGCTTTCACATTTACCCTTGCTCTGCGTAATTACTTCTCTGTATCTAATGTCAGGTTAGCCTACTCCATTTTGTACTTGTTATTGTTTTCAGTTTCTAATCTAAAAGTAGTATCTGATGTAGCCATTTGCATTGACACGTCTTGAACTAGAGTGTATCTTGGAAAGTTGTTGCATCTGTCGAATGTTTACTTATTCATTTAGTTTGTTGTTTGTTGTTCATGTTATGGTTTATTATTATTGTAATATTGACTGGTCATATTACCCTCTCATAGAGGTGACAAAATGAAGGGTTGGGTATTGGGTTCGGTTAAAAATGCGTAAATTCTAAGTGCAGTCAAGTCAGGTAGCACCGACCACAAACACTTTATGTTTCCATATTCTTTGAGATTTATAAGAAATATATAATGTCTAATATATGCTCGGCTAGAGAATTCCACTGTGTCAAAGCCATTTTTAGTTGATAGCTCAACTTGCTTAATCATTGATCCAAACACTTGTATTATAGCCCTGCACATAGCCTATTTAGTTTGCTTAATCACTGATCCAAACACTTGTTTGGATTAGCTTGTTAAATCAGATAAGCTGATAAGCTTGTAACTTTGGGATGTCTAAGTTTATTAACTTGAGTTTATGGCTTACTTTTTTTTGCAGGAAAGGATTTGGCCATTTGCAGCCTGGAAAGAATTTGCAGGCGTCACTTTTTTCTATCATACATTACGGGCAGTAAGAACAGATTCAAAGATTGGCTGTCTTGAAAATCATGTTTTTAGACTTTATACATGTTCAATGTCGTATTTCTTTAATAACATGGTAGACAAATGGATGCAATTGTTGGTATGTTTTTATGGATATGTTGAAAGTCATGTTTTTAGACTTTATACTCTTTTTTGTTTGGCTTACTTTGTGTTATGTTAAGAAGCTAAGATTTTAGTTTTCTGTTTAGCTAAAAGTAAAAAGATACGACGAAACCGAGCATTTTTTGGTTGTCGGCAACTTGTCGATAGTGATCACTTTTTGGTCACTAATCAACCAAAATAGTGACCACCATTTCGTCTCTAGCAGATTAGTGACCAGATATTTGGTCACTGACTGGTTAGAAGTATTATCTATCCCATACGATCAGTGACGACTTTTTGGTCACTATTTAGTGACGAAACTGCATTTGGTCTCTAAGTGTAATTAGTGACGGACCTATAGTGACCACAAGTGACCACCTAAATTTGGTCACTAATCACGTTTAGTGACCAAATTGGTACTGTTTGTGACGAAAATTGCTTGTCACTATTGTCACTTTTTCTTGTAGTGATGGCACACATCATTTCCCTTATTGTTATTTTAAGGAAAAGCTTATATAAAATTACACATCCGAGACTAAAAAAATGTTTCATATGCCATGAAATAAGCAATTCAGGCATAAAAGAGAAAGGATCTAAAAGAAACAGATTTGCCAAGAAAGATTTACCTCGTCATCATCTATAATTCTATATGCAAGTGCTTTGTAAATCTTTGACATTGTTCTAACCTTGTTGAACTCGTCGTCATATTTTCTGCCCAAACAGAGAATTTATTAGCAAGACGCCGATATGACAAAACACACAATCTTGTGAACAAAAAATTATGTTCACCAACCTGTTAGCCACAACTAACACAACTGCCGATGTTTTGTCAACAAAAAGTGCAATAAATCTACGTTTTCCAAGATTAGTCATTTCAAGGTTCATATAACAAAAAAATTCAGAAACTGAAGATACATATACTTGAACAGCTTCCATAGGTCTTTTATGGTGATACAAAGGTATATGCGGATATAATTCCAGATTAGTGAGATTGCAGCTTTGATACATAAACCATGAAGCTTACAACCACGCAATTTATATTCAATGATTAGTTGGAGTTTGCATCATAGTAGTAGTCAAGTACCTCAAACTGTAAAGAAAACATGTAATCCAAACTGTGGACTTTTCCCAAGACTACAGTTGAAACTTATCATGCAGGCATATATCCAACGCCTGTGTTTACTGAAACTTAAAAACCTTATAGGAGCAAATACAGTTTAGCAGACCTACATTCAAAATACCTACCCACCTCCATCTATTGATAACATAATTCCGGTCACATGCCTAATTGCAGACATTGCGCAAACTAATTACGACCTAATTGTAGACTTTGAGCAAATTAATTGTAAAGTGACATTTGGAGCATATAAAACACACTATTAGAAATATACACTTAAGGGTGTTTGGTATTGCACATTTAAACTAACTATTTTTACGGTGTACAATAAAAGGTTTTAATGGCCACATAAATATACGATGCGGATGCACAAATAATCTCCTCAACCAAGACTTGTCCTCCATATTCCAATATAGCAAAAAGAAAATGAAAATGAAAAAAACAATGTATTGAGAATATTAGTTCTCTCATATAATACCTGGGCTTGCTTAGCAGCTCCTAAAAGTGAAGCCTCCATTGTCTTCATTTATTTCTTCAAATTCTTCAATTCATGAATCTTCATTTTCAAGTAAATTGCTTCCCAAACTCGCTTTGCCTCTAAAATGAATTCAACTAAACTCTATTCAGTCTCAAATGCGATGAGTATGTCACTAACAAACTTTTATATACTAATGAACACAATAAGCAAATTATAAACTAACATGCTTCACATTCATGTTCCTAACTCGTGATGTTAAGTGCACATTGCTAGTTAATCCATGACAAACTCTAAGAGACAGAAGCACAAAGCTGAAAGAAAAGGATCTCAATGATCTCAATGACACACCAGGAAAGGAAAAAGATGTGCAAATAAAGTTTAAGCTCTTCCTCATGACTTAAGTGGTTCAATAAAATTCCAAAAAACCCCCTATATATGCAAAATCAATAGGAAATTATAATGCACTTTAAATAAGCAATTTCAAACAACCTATAAAAGCTATAAGCTACAATGATGCTGATGTGTAGTTTTGCAACCTTGCAAAAGGTTTTACCTCTCAAGGGATCTTGAGAAGCTTGCAATCCCCACCAGGCAGTGTACCTGATCATTGTAGTATAGTATAGTGACAAGTACCGGGGGATTGATCGTTCAACTCAAAGAATAGTGTTCGCCAGGGTTAAAACTCAATTAAACTAAGTCTAGAGGTGAGGGATGATTCTTTTTGTATTTTTATATTTTATGGAAAGCAAGTAAAAATCTCGGTTTTTGAAAGAGGGGCGGAATTAGCTGCTAGTCAACTAACCCAAATTACTACAAATGCAAATAAAATAAAATAAAATGAAACTAAAGTAAATTTGTGCGGTGGAAACAATAAATAGATTTGACTACTCCCTAGATATCTTTTACTGGTTGATTAGTTTACTACAATTGCATGGATGACGGGTTATATTCCTTAATACTATTCGTAGGGCCGTGTACGATCTTCCCTAACTCTATAAGCTTCTACTTCATCCTATGTCGAGCCGACTACTAGCTCCTAACATAGCATCATTAGTAGTTACCTACGCATTAAATATAACCAATATATCGTAGTACACCTCCGATCATGTTTCTTAAGATGTTCAAGCAAGTTACCAATTGGAAGTCTGCCAGTTTTCTTAAGCCTAACATCGAAATCATTCATCCCCAACAATTATAAACAAACAATCAACCAATAATCAGCATCTAGGTTTCATTACATCTAAGCAAACACAAAGAAAACCTAGCCTAACATGTTAAAAAGAAGACAAGCATAAGATAGAATCAAACAACACATAGACATATTGAATGATTATTGGAAAACTTATCTTCAATTAAGCATGGGTGAAACAAGGGTTTGAACCCTTGAAAATACAGTAAATTCGTCTAGGGTTTTTGCTCCCAAAGCTCCACAAAAAGTTCCACCCTAATGAATGAAAATTAGAAAAGTATTTATAGATTTTTCCCTCTGACGGCGTCAAGAGTAAGTTCTGACGCCATCAACTCGCCGCCAAAATAATAATCGTATTACCTAGATCCACTTCTGACGCCGTCACTCTTTGTGATCTCTAGGTCGTCTCTCTTTGTAATAGTGCGTGACGGCCTTGGCGACCCTAAAGGGTGACGCCGTCACGCCTCCTTTGGAAAATATTCTAGCGCGTCACGTGTATTTGTCATATCCACCTCTTTTCCAAGCCTTGACGCCGTCACTAGTAAACCTTTGACGCTGTCAGGTACAATCTTGAACATGATTTTGGAGACTGTCGTTTTCTTCACTTTTCCGCTCCGAAAACGTCTAAAATGCTTCCTTTTCGAGATTTCTCCTCAAAAGTACCTAAAATGACAAAAGGAACGATTTAGGGCAATATTTGAACAAATAATCTTGAATTTGGGCTTAAATGACCCCTTAAAAGCCGTACACTTTTCGCCTCATAAAATACCCTTACACTTGATATTTGCTTGTCCTCAAGCAAATGCACTTTTATTCTAATCAAAATACAAGCTAGGGGTCATTTAACACTAATATAAACGTAATTACAACAAATAATCGTTCCACTTCAACCAAAATAAGCACGGAAATTACATACTAGCACCTCACAAATAGTGTTTAGATACTCACATCTCTCGGGTGTAATAAAGTATATATCACAATATGGAAATGGAAAACATCTCTCACTACCTGTCATAACAAATAGATTACCATAGGCTTGGGAAAGGATCAAACCTCCACCACTTGGCGTAAGCACCTAGGATAAACTATCAAAGAGGTCTTTTAAAAGGGTTATAACGTGAGGTGTAGGGGTATGATAAACACGGTTTTGTTGGATAAAGGCAATATTTACTGGTGGCGAGTTAATCATCTTGGTTAATTATATGTACAATGTGGCGTTGCTAAGCCAAGACTCGACTCGACTTAAACTAATCATAAACTAACCAAAACATAAAATAAACATAAAAGGAAACAGGATGGTAGTCCGTATGTTTTTTTTTCTTTTTCTATATTTTTTTTCATACATTCTTGCCCTACCATCCAAAATAATACACCATAGGGAATTGGCATTCCCCTTACACTTGAACTTTTACATACTTTACAATCAATTATTCTAATGACTCGAATTAAGATAATCAAAACACTTGGAGTACTTTTTAAAGATTAACGCACATATAGGGGTAATAATTGACGTCTTCCCCATTTCTCCATAACACTAGTACTTTACCCAATCGTCCCAATCGTCCCAAAACAATATGTACAAGATATGACTTGACTTAGCAACATGTAACCAATTAGACAATTAACTAAGGGTTTAAAGAAATAACAATAATGCACTAAAGATGAGTGCATACACGGAAGGCTATGGCGATTTGGTTGCACATTTGGGGTGGATTGTAACAAATTCTTCCTTTAAGTAAGATGCTTAAAGTTAGAAACGACAAGATAGGCTCGGAGGGGTATACTAGGGGTATCGTGTACTAAAAATGAGTACAACGCAAAAGGTGTGGGAGAATTAATTGACTTTATTAGTCAAATAATTATGACTTCATTGGTCAAGTGATAAGGCGAAAAATGAACCATTTTTAGGGGGTCATTTAAGCCCGGATTTGAATTTATTTGATCAAATATTGCCCTAAATCGTTCCTTTTGTCATTTTAGGTACTTTTGGAGTCAATTCTGGAAAAGGAAGCATTTTGGACGTTTTTGGAGCATAAAAGTGAAGAAAACGGCAAAGCCTTAATTTTCCTTGCTGGGAACAGTACCTGACGGCGTCAAGAGTCTTCATGTGACGGCGTCAAGAGTAAACGAGAGGTGGAAGTGGTGACGATCCAGAGAAATCGTGACGGCGTCAAGCTTGGCCGTCATGGTTCAAGATATGGTGACGGCCCAGAGAAATATTACACATGACGGTGTCAAATCTGGATCTAGGCAATCCGATCTCATTATGGGCGGCGAGTTGATGGCGTCAGAAATTCCTTCTTGACGCCGTCACCTTGTAAAATCTATATATAGTTTTGCAATTTTCATTAATTAGTGTGGAACTTTAGAGGGTGTAACTTTGGAGAAACCCTAGCACGAATTTTACTGCTCTTTCAAGGGTTTTTACCCTTTGAAACCTTTCATGTTCAATTGAGATAAGTATCCTTTCAATTCATTCAATATATCTATGTGTTGTTTGAATATATCTTACGCTTGTCTTGAATTTAACATGCTAGGCTAGATCTCTTGTGTGTTTGCTTAGATGTAGTGAAACCTAGATGTTGATTATGGGTTGATTGTTTGTTTATAGTTGTTACGGATGAATGATTTCGATGTTAGGCTTAAGAAAACTGGTAGACTTCCATAGGGTAACATGTTTGAACGTCTTAAGAAACATGAACCAATGCGTACTACGTTATTATGGTTGTATTTAATGCATGAGCGAATTCTAATGATCCCATGTTAGGAGCTTCTTAGCAGGCTCGACATAGGAGTGAAGTAGGAGCTTATAGAGATGGGGAAGTACGTACGCCACCCCACGAATGGTATTAAGGAATATAACCCGTCATCCACGCAATTGTAACAAACTATCAACCTGTAAAAGATATCTAGGGAGTAATGAAACCTAAGTAAACACAACTTTCCCCATTATTGTTCACACCACATTAGTAATTAGCTTTATTTTCATTTTTGTTATTTTATTTTGATTGCATCTTAGTTATTGGGTTAGTTGATTAGCAACTAATTCCGCCCACTCTTCCAAAAACCCGAGATTTTAATTGCTTTCATAAAATATAAAAAATACAAAAAGAATCATCTCTCACCTCTAGACCTAGTTTTTAGGCTTTCTAATCCTAGCGACACTATTCCTGAGTTGAACGATCAATCCCCCGGTACTTATCACTATACTATACTACAAAGATCAGGTACACTGCCTAGTGGGGGTTGTAAGCTTCTCGAGATCCCTCGAAAAGTAAAACCTGGTGCGATTCCACGTATCAAGTTTTTGGCGCCGCAGCCCGGGGAATAGTTATTGTTTAGGTTGAATTTGATTTTTAGTAGGTCTACGCATTAGATTCCTATCAAGTGAGATTTTTTTTTCTTTTTATTTTATAGCTTTCTCGTAGTCTATCTTTTCTTTGTGACTTTGTTTGTAATTTGCTTTAAATGGACTTTTCACTTAGACTTCTAAGATTGCAAGATAAGGTTGAGTGGCTAGAACACCAAAGATTTCAAAATACCTCATTTATAGACACCTATGAATCATATGAGCCTTTACCTAGGATAGATTCTTATGAACAACCTCCATGTTTAAGATCTCGTTTTAGTGAGGCCAATAGGAAATGCGACCTAGTTTGCCAAGGAATTATGGAGAGAGTCGTTGCAACAAATCATAAGTTGGATGAAGCACTAGGTTTGCTATTATCACTACCTAAGAAAACAATTGAGGAGGATTTATGATGAGGCGAATAATGATCCGTTTTTAGGGGGTCATTTAAGCCCGAATCCGACTTTATTTGATCAAATATTGCCCTAAATCGTTCCTTTTGTGATTTTAGGTACTTGGAGAGTGAATTCTGGAAAAGAAGCTATTTTGGACGTTTTTGGAGCATAAAAGTGATGAAAACGGCAAAGTCTCTATTTTCCATGCTGAGAACAGTGCAAAGTCTCTATTTTGGAGCATAAAAGTGAAGAAAACGGCAAAGTCTCCAAACCCTTGATACCTTGCATTGTAATTGAGATAAGTGTTCTTCTAATTCAATCAATATGTCTATGTGTTGGTTGTCTATATCTTGTTCTTTTCTCAATTCCATTATGCTAGGCTAGATCTCTTTTGTGTTTGCTTAGATCTAATGAAACCTAGATATTGATTATGTGTTGATTACTTGTTTATTCTTGTCTTGGATGAATGATTTTATATGTTAGGCTTAAGAAAACTGGCAGATCTCCAAATGGTAACATGCTTGAACGTCTTAAGAAACATGAACCGAGGCGTACTAGGTCTTTATTGGTTGTATTTAATGCATGAGACACTGTTTACAATCCCTATAGTTGTGCTGGGTCATGGTGTAGGAGGAGATAAGAGCTCATAGAATTGGGGAGTTATGTATGCCACCCCATGAATGGTATTAAGGAATACAATCCGTCATCCATACAATTATAACAAGTAATTAACGTGTAAAAGATATCTAGGGAGTAGTGAAGTCTAAGTAAACACAATTTTCTCCAACTACTGCTCACAACCTTTGTAATAATTAGTTTAATTTCATTTTTAGTATTTTATTTTGATTATATCTTAGTTTTGGGTTAGTTGAATAGCAACTAATTCCGCACACTCTTCCAAAACCCGAGATTTTACTTGCTTTCCATAAAATATAAAAATACAAAAATAATCATCCCTCACCTTTAGAACTAGTAATTTAGGCTTTCTAATCCTAGCGACACTATTCCTAAGCTGAACGATCAATCCCCTGGTACTTGTCACTATACTATACTACAACGATCAGGTACACTGCCTGGTGGGGGTTTTAAGCTTCTCGAGATCCCTCGAGAGGTAAAGCAAGGTGTGATTCCCACGCATCAATTTAGCCGAGCATGACCACATTGATCAAAAAGACCTAGGTTTTATGACCAATGACTTTGAATCTCAAGGAACACATGATGAATCCTTTAGGCAAATTGAATATAAGATTATTGAGGATGATCCTTATGATTCGAACATAGAAGTTGAGATGCCTAGAGAAGCACGTGAGATACTTAGGAGAATGCTTAGGATAGATTCTACCAAAACACATGATGAGGATATTGGTGATCTTGACACATGGAATGATGAGGTCAATAACATAAGCCCACAAAATACTCAACCATCATTCGAGGCACACACACCGCCCGTGACTTACCTGAAAGAAGTAGAAGAAACTTTAGGAATTCTGATGGAGGTAGAACCCTTGGACCAGGCACCACTTGAGGATATAGGTTTAAATACTTGTAGTGATAACCTTACTCCTAGTTCTAGGGAATTTCCTAGTATTGATGAACCGAAACCTCAATCTTTACACACCTTTCCATCCTTAGATATATTTCTAGGAGACAAAAGAGGAACCGACGCACCCATCAACCAATATTATCCGGGTAGTTTTAGGATGAAGGAAGCCATTCACTCACCCCCTTCACCTCACGTGGCATATTTCCACCCTAACGGTGTATTTCGCTACTTCCACTCGCACTTAATTCAAAGTGTAGGGAAAACCTCCCCTATTTCCGTTAAATAAGGGTAGAGTCAGGCTCGTGACTCGAACAAAAATAAGCGCTTATTGGGAGGTAACCCAAGCTTTATTTATTTGTTTGTTTGTTTGTTTGTTTGATTTTATTTGTTTTCGTATGCATGTTTTATTTTTATTGTTTGTGGTTCATGTTTCAAAGTAAATTGTGAAAATGCTTTATTTTGTTTTTAACTTCGTTTTAATTGCATATAAAGGTATTTTGCAAAAGATAAGTGTAAGGGAGATCATAATTTGCTTATAAGAACGAAATTGAGCATGAACCACAACAATATTAAATGAACAGGTGTATTAGTATTTGTTAGAGTCAAATGCTTGTATCGAGTCATAATGATGTTTTGCAGGATTTTCCAGGAAATAAGGCATGAGTTTTTCCAGAAATTTTCCGGAAACTTAACAAAAGATTTTTCCAAGAACATTCTGACGGCGTCAGGAATTACAACCTGACGGCGTCAGGTACAAAAATTCTGAAAATTTTTGCAAGTTTTGTTTATACCGGAGTGATGAGGCGAAAAATGAACCATTTTTAGTGGGTCATTTAAGCCGGAATTGGAATTTATTTGATCAAATATTGCCCTAAATCGTTCCTTTTCTGATTTTAGGTACTTTGGGAGTGAATTCTGGAAAAGGAAGCATTTTGGAAGTTTTGAGAGCATAAAAGTGAAGAAAACGGCAAAGTCTTAATTTTCCTTGCTGGGAACAGTAGATGACGGCGTCAAGAGCAATTTTCGTGACGACCCAGAGAAAACGTGACGGCGTCAGAACAAGGGCGTCAAGAGTAAAAGTGGTGACGGCCCAGAGTAGAACTACACATGACGGCGTCAGATCTGGATCTAGGTAGTCCGAGAATTTTATTGGCGGCGAGATGACGTCATCAGAACTTTCCTCTTGACGCCGTCACCTCCTGAAATCTATATATACTTTTCTAATTTTCATTCATTAAAGAGGAACTTGTGTGGAGAATTTTAGGGCCAAACTTTATAAACCCTAGCTCGTTTGTAACAGTATTTTCAAGGGTTTTCACCCCTTGAAACCCTTCATGTTCAATTGAGATAAGTATCCTTTCAATTCATTCAATATGTCTATGTGTTGTTTGAATATATCTTAGACTTTTCTTGATTTTAACATGCTAGGCTAGATCTTTTGTGTGTTTGCTTAAATGTAATGAAACCTAGATGTTGATTATAGGTTGATTGCTTGTTTATAGTTGTAATGGATGAATGATTTCAATGTTAGGCTTAAGAAAACTGGCAGGTCTCCATTGTGTAACTTGCTTGAACGTCTTAAGAAACATGAACCGATGTGTACTAGGTTTTTATGGTTTTATTTAATGCATGAGCGAATTCTAGTGATCCCATGTTAGGAGCTTCTTAGCCGGCTCGACATAGGAGTGAAGTAGGAGCTTATAGAATTGGGGAAGTAAGTACGCCACCCCATGACTGGTATTAAGGAATACAATCCGTCATCCACGCAACTATAACAAGTAATTAACCTGTAAAAGATATCTAGGGAGTAGTGAAATCTTAGTAAACACAATTCTTCCATATATTGTTCACACCACATTAGTAATTAGTTTATTTTCATTTTTGTTATTTTATTTTGATTGCATTTGTAGTTATTGGGTTAGTTGGCTAGCAACTAATTTCGCCCAATCTTCCAAAACCCGAGGTTTTATTTGCTTTTATAAAATATAAAAAATACAAAAAGAATCATCCCTCACCTCTAGACCTAGTTTTTAGGCTTTCTAATCCTACCGACACTATTCCTGAGTTGAACGATCAATCCCCCGGTACTTGTCACTATACTATACTACAACGATCAGGTACACTGCCTGGTGGGGGTTGTAAGCTTCTCGAGATCCCTCGAGAGGTAAAGCCTGGTGCAATTCCCACGCATCACGGAGTCTTAAAGTTTTTGTTGATTCTCTAGTTTTATAAACTCCAGGAAATCTGCAAATATTCATTTCACAAGCATTATATCTTTAATTGTTTTGTTTTTATTCCTAAGTCTGGAATTACATCTAGTTGGTTTTTCTTTGTTCGGACTGATGCTTTGGGTTTTTGTGATTGTTTTCTCAGGTTTAACAGGCTATATATGACAAGAAGATGATTTATTTTTCTGGAAGGGAAGCTTTGAACGTTCATTTTCTTGTAGGAAGATTTAACCTTGTTAACACACTATCCACACCGAACGAATCAGGGGAGTATTTGATTTCATTCTTTTACCTGTTTTACTTTTACATTCTTTAATTGAACATTGGGGACAATGTTCATCCTAAGTGTAAGGGGAGGGTAAATGATGATACCTTATAGGATACCATTGCACTTGAGTTTGTTTGTTTGATTGTAGGTGTGTAATAAAACTAAGAGAAATACTTGTTAGAGTAATTTTAGCGCCAAATTTAAAATTTTTTACAACATTTAGGAGTGAAACTTTAGCCTTAGCAAGCGTCTCTTGGATAGGAGGTTGTATGACTAGCACAAAACCGTACCACTTGAAAAAATTTCCACCCAAATATGTGAGGTTCGCCTTTAGATTTGATAGGAAAAGCATTCATTATTAATGCTTATGTGTGTACCGGTAGTACTTAGAATCTAGAACTTGCGTTAGTGATGCATCCCGACACCGCTAGTGAGACTACATTCGTGTAGTAGGATTTACTACATGATAAGAGGCATTAGGATCACCCTTGTTTTAAACCTGTATCATAATTACTTGTCCAATTAAGTCATATTACTTGGCTAGTAAAGTCAATTAATTTTTCCCACACCTTAGCGTTGTACTCATTTTTAGTACACGAAACCCCTAGTACACCCCTCCGAGCCTATCTTTTCGTTTCTACCTTTAAGCATCTTACTTAAAGAGAGAATTTGTTACAACCCACTTAAATGTACACCCAAATCGCCTTAGCCTTCCGTGTATGCACTCATCTTTAGTGCATTAGTGTTACATGTTTAAATCCTTAGTTAATTATCTAATTGATTACATGGTTGCTAAGTCGAGTCATATCTTGTACATATTGTTTTGGGACGATTGGGACTCATGGGTAAAGTACTTGTTTTATGGACTAATGGGGAAGAACATCAATTATTACCCACATCTGTGCGTTAATCTTAAAAGTACTCCAAGTGTTTTAATTATCTTGATTCGAGTCATTAGAATAGTTTATTGTAAAGTATGTAAAGATTCATGTGTAAGGGGAATGTTCATTCCCTATGATGTATTATTTTGAATGGTAGGGTAAGAGTGTATACAATTCAAAAAAAAAAAAAAAATCGAAAAATCAAGAAAAAGAAAAAAAATAGAAAAAGAGAAAAGCATACAGACTACCATCCCGTTTCATTCTATGTTTATTTTATGTTTTCGTTATTTTTCATTTATTAGCTTAAGTCGAGTCTAGTCTTGGCTTAGCAACGCCATATTGTACATGTAATTAACCAAGATGATTAACTCGCCACCAGTACAGATTGCCTTTATCCAACAAAACCGTGTATTGCATATCCCTACACGTAACGTTATAACCCTTAAAAAGACCTCTTTGATAGTTTATCCTAGGTGCTTACGCCATGTGGTGAAGGTTTGATCCTTTCCCAAGCCTATGGTAATCTATTTTGCTATGACAGTTAGTGAGAGATGTTTTCAATTTCCATATTGTGATATATACTTTATTACACCCGAGAGATGTGAGTATCTAAACACTATTTGTGAGGTGCTAGTATATGACCTCCGTGCTTGTCTTTGGACTTTAGTGGAACGACTATTTGTTGTAATTACTTTTATATTAGTGTTAAATGACCCCTAACTTGTATTTTGATTAAATAAAAGCGCATTTTCTTGAGGACAAGCAAATCTCAAGTGTAAGGGTATATGATGAGGCGAAAAATGAACCATTTTTAGGGGGTCATTTAAGCCCGGATTTGAATTTATTTGATCAAATATTGCCCTAAATCGTTCCTTTTGTCATTTTAGGTACTTTTGGAGTGAATTCTGGAAAAGGAAGCATTTTGGACGTTTTTGGAGCATAAAAGTGAAGCAAACGACAAAGTCTTAATTTTCCTTGCTGTGAACAGTACATGATGGCGTCAAGAGTCTTCATGTGACGGTGTCAAGAGTAAATGAGAGGTGGAAGTGGTGACGATCCAGAGAAATCGTGACGGCGTCAAGCTTGGCCGTCATGGTTCAAGATATGGTGACGGCCCAGAGAAATATTATACATGACGGCGTTAAATCTGGATCTAGGCAATCCGATCTCATTATGGGCGGCGAGTTGACGGTGTCAGAAATTCCTTCTTGACGCCGTCACCCTGTAAAATCTATAAATAGTTTTGCAATTTTCATTCATTAGTGTGGAACTTTAGAGGGTGTAACTTTGGAGAAACCCTAGCACGAATTTTACTGCTCTTTCAAGGGTTTTTACCCTTTGAAACCTTTCATGTTCAATTGAGATAAGTATCCTTTCAATTCATTCAATATGTCTATGTGTTGTTTGAATATATCTTACGCTTGTCTTGAATTTAACATGCTAGGCTAGATCTCTTGTGTGTTTGCTTAGAGGTAGTGAAACCTAGATGTTGATTATGGGTTGATTGTTTGTTTATAGTTGTTACGGATGAATGATTTCGATGTTAGGCTTAAGAAAACTGGCAGACTTCCATAGGGTAACATGCTTGAACATCTTAAGAAACATGAACCAATGCGTACTACGTTATTATGGCTGTATTTAATGCATGAGCGAATTCTAATGATCCCATGTTAGGAGCTTCTTAGCAGGCTCGACATAGGAGTGAAGTAGGAGCTTATAGAGATGGGGAAGTAAGTACACCACCTCACGTATGGTATTAAGGAATATAACCCGTCATCCACGCAATTGTAACAAACTATCAACCTGTAAAAGATATCTAGGGAGTAATGAAACCTAAGTAAACACAACTTTATCCATTATTGTTCGCACCACATTAGTAATTAGCTTTATTTTCATTTTTGTTATTTTATTTTGATTGCATCTTAGTTATTTGGTTAGTTGATTAGCAACTAATTCCGCCCACTCTTCCAAAAACCCGAGATTTTAATTGCTTTCATAAAATATAAAAAATACAAAAAGAATCATCTCTCACCTCTAGACCTAGTTTTTAGGCTTTCTAATCCTAGCGACACTATTCCTGAGTTGAACGATCAATCCCCCGGTACTTGTCACTATACTATACTACAACGATCAGGTACACTGCCTGGTGGGGGTTGTAAGCTTCTCGAGATCCCTCGAGAGGTAAAACCTGGTGCGATTCCCACGTATCATCAAGTAATTATGCTACAGGTTTAACACAAGGGTGATCCTAATGCCTCTTATCATGTAGTAAATCCTAACTACACGAATGTAGTCTCACTAGCAGTCTCGGGATGCATCACTAACGCAAGTTCTAGAATCTAAATGCTACCGGTACACTCATAAGCACCAACAATGAATGCTTTTTCCTAAAGATCTAAAGGCGAACCTTATATATTTGGGGTGGAAAATTTTTGAGTGGTAAGGTTTTTTCGTGCTAGTCATACAACTCCTATCAATGAGACGCTCATTAAGGTTAAAGCTTCATTCCTAAATGTTGTAAAAAAAATTAAATTTGGCGCTAAAATTGCCCTAACAAGTATTTCTCTTAGTTTTATTACACACCTACTATTGAACAAACAAACTCAAGTGCAATTGTATTCTCTTAGGTATCATCATTTACCGTCCCCTTACACTTAGGCTGAACATTGTCCCCAATGTTCAATAAAAAGGATGTAAAAGAAATGAAGGTAAAAGAATGAAAACAAATACTCCCCTGATTCGTTCAGTGTAGATAATATGATAACATGGTTAGATCCTCCTCAAAGCTTCCCTCCAGAAATATAAATCATCTTCTTGTCCAATATAACCTGTTAAACATGAGAAAACAATCAAGGCAAACCTCGCGTAAAATCGGCGGCAATCTATATATATAAGGATATAATGCTTTTGGAATGAATGTTTGTAGATTTCCTGGAGCTTATAAAACTCAAGAATTAACAAAAACTTTAAGACTCCAGTAGAAAAACAAAACTCGCAAAATTTTTCAGAATTTTACACCTGACGCCGTCAGAGTGTTCTGACAGAAATCTTTTGTTAAGTTTCCGGAAAATTTCTGGAAAAACTCATGCCTTAATTCCTGGAATTGCTGCAAAACATTATTATGACTCGATACAGGCATTTGACTCAAACAAATACTAATATACATGTTCATTTAATATCATTGTGGTTCACGCTCAGTTTCGTTCTTAGAAACAAATTTAGATTTCCCTTACACTTAGCTTTTGCAAAATACCTTTATATGTGGTTAAGACGAAGTTAACAACAAAGTAAAGCATTTTCACAATTTATTTTGAAACATGAGCCACAAACAATAAAAGTAAACATGAATACGGAAACAAATAAAATCAAACAAACAAACAATCAAACAAATAAAACTTGGGTTGCCTCCCAAGAAGCGCTTTTCATTATTTACGAGTCTTGTAGCTAGACTTAAGGTCACGGGCTATCACGTGATCTCGTCATTAAATGCTATGTCCTCCTCATTGATCATTTCATTACCATTTTCTTGATAATGCTTAACGCGTTGTATATTTATAGTGAATTCTCTACTCTCATCGTCCATTAACACAACAGCTCCAGTTTTAGAGGAGCTTTTCACTGTAAAAGGTCCATACCATCTAGATTTAAGTTTCCCAGGAAATAACCTTAAACGAGAAATAAAAAGTAGAACCTTGTCTCCTTCTGAGAACTCCTTAGGTCTCTTAATTCATTGGTCATGCCATCTTTTTGCCCTCTCTTTGTATGTAACGGAGGACTAATATGCTTCCAGTCTTAATTCATCAAGTTCCTGGAGTTGTAAGAACCTATTTGTTCCAGCGATCATATAATCCAAATTACATGCCTTAAGTGCCCAATATGCTTTATGTTCCAGCTCTACTGGAAGGTGACATGCCTTGCCATAAACTATGCGGAACGGGGTCGTTCCAATGGGTGTTTTATAGGCAGTTCGGAATGTCCATAAAGCCTCATCGAGTTTAAATGACCAATCCTTTCTGTTCTGATTGACCGTTTTTTCAAGTATTCTCTTAATCGCTCTATTGGTGTTTTCTACTTGACCGTTAGTTTGAGGGTGATAAGCGGTGGAGAATCGGTGGGAGACTCCATATCTTTTCATGACCTTTTCCATTTGTGCGTTGCAAAAATGGGTTCCCCTATCACTAATGAGAGCTTTAGGAATGCCGAACCTAGCAAATAGTTTCTTTAAGAAATGAATAACTACCCTAGCATCGTTGGTTCTAAGGGCTTGTGCCTCTACCCATTTTGAAACATAATCAATGGCCACTAAGATGTATTCGTTCCCTCCTGAAGATGGGAAAGGGCCCATAAAATCTATTCCCCAAATGTCGAAAACCTCACAAACTTGTATAAAATTCTGAGGCGCTTCATCCCTCCTTGAGATATTCCTGGCTCGTTGACATGCATCACATGCTTGTATCATTCCCTTTACATCACGAAATATTGTAGGCCAATAGAATCCTGCATCGAAATTTTTTCGTGTAGTGGTGTTTATTCCATGATGCCCCCCAGAAGGGCCTGAATGACATTCTTTCATAATCTTCATTGCCTCCTTTTCCAAAACACAGCGCCTGACTATTTGATCGGGACATCTTTGGAACAAGAAAGGTTCATCCCAAAAGTAGTATTTCAACTCGGCAAAGAACCTTTTTCTTTCGTGCCTGTTCATGTGTTCCGGAATAATTTTGCTTGCCAGATAGTTAGTGTAATCCGCGTACCATGGCTCAGATTCAGCTATTGACATGAGCTGCTCTTTAGGAAATGAATCCCGAATCTCACTCTTGTCAAATTCACTAAGGCTGGGATTTTCGAGACGAGAGAGGTGATCAACAGCTAGATTCTCTGCCCCTTTCTAATTACGAATTTCAACATCGAACTCTTGTAACAACAAGATCCACCGAATTAGTCATGGTTTAGCATCTTGCTTAGCAAAAAGATATCGAAGAGTTGAATGATCAGTAAAGACGACCGTTTTTGAAAGGACAAGATATTGACAAAATTTATCAAAGGAGAATACTACAGCCAATAGCTCATTTTCGGTGGTGGAGTAGTTCTCTTGAGTAGGATTCATAGTTTTGCTAGCATAGTATATTGGTTGGAAGTGTTTATTAAGCCTTTGGCCTAATACTGCTCCAACAGCACAGTCACTAGCGTCACACATGATTTCGAAGGGCAATTCCCAATTAGGTGTAACCATGATCGGGGCTTGCGTGAGTTCCTGCTTCAACCGATCGAACGCATCCTTGCATTCTTGAGAGAAATTGAAAGGGGCATCTTTTACAAGCAATTCAGTCATTGGCCGAGCTGTTTTAGAGAAGTCTTTAATGAATCTCCTATAGAAACCAGCATGACCCAAAGAAACTACGTATTGCCTTGACTGTAGTTGGATAAGGTAGCTTAGATATGGCTTCAATTTTTGCTCGGTCTACCTCAATTCCATCTCTTGAGACTTTGTGCCCAAGCATAATTCCTTCCTTTACCATAAAATGGCATTTTTCCCAGTTTAGAACCAAGTTGGTCTCCTCGCAACGTTTGAGCATTTTTTTTTTAGGTTAGCAAGACAGTGATCGAAAGAGTCCCCAAAGACCGAGAAATCATCCATGAAAACTTCCATGCTGTCTTCCATTAATTCGTGAAAGATTGCGGTCATGCATCGCTGAAAAGTGGCAGGAGAGTTACATAACCCGAAAGGCATTCTCTTATAGGCGAATGTCTCATATGGGCAGGTAAACATGATCTTTTCTTGGTCCTCAAAGGCGATGGGGAGCTGGAAATACCCTGAGAAACCATCTAAGAAACAGTAGTACTCATGCCCTACTAATCTTTCCAACATTTGGTCTATGAATGGGAGGGGAAAGTGATCCTTTCGGGTGGCATCATTTAGCTTCCTATAATCGATGCACATACACTAACCAGTGACTGTCCTTTGGGGCACCAATTCACCGTTGTCATTTTTCACCATAGTCATCCCTCCTTTTTTTGGTACGACCTGTACAGGACTAACCCACAGACTATCTAAAATTGGGTAGATTAGCCCTGCATCCAAGAGTTTGATTACTTCCTTCTTTGCAACCTCCTTGATGTTTGGATTTACTCGCCTCTGGGGTTGCACGGCTGGTTTATAATCCTCTTCCATAAGGATCTTATGCGTGTAGAAGGTCGAATCGATCCCCTTAATATCGGCTACACTCCATGCAATAACTCCCTTATATTTCTTTAAAACTCCTAGGAGTTTATCTTTTTGCCCATCTTCAAGGGAAGAATTTATGATTACTGGCAGTTGATCTTCTCCTTGGAGGAAAGCATATTCTAAATGGTTTGGGAGTTCTTTGAGTTCTAACTTGGGTGGCTCAATAATGGAGGGTTTCACTTTATTTTTGGGTTTACGAAGCTCGAGTGGTTCAGTATCCTCTCGTCCGGGATAGAAGGAGACTGCGCTGACACCCTCTGTCTTCTCCTTCTCAATTATGGGAAGGAAAGCTTCATCCCGCAACCAGCCTTCTTCGATTTGTTCATCAACACAGTTGTCAATGACATCGGTTAATTCATCGACCTCTCCGATGAAATATAGTCGGTTAGCTGCTTCGAGAGAGAGGTTCATTGTATCCTTAATATCAAAGGTTAAGCTGTCGGCTCCTACTTGCAAGGTCAACTTGCCGTCATGAACATCAATGACGGCATGAGCGGTGGCAAGAAATGGTCTCCCTAAGATGATGGGCAATAGGTCATCCCCCTCCATTTCCAAGATTACAAAGTCAACCGGAAATTTGAACTTCCCAACTTTAACTAGCACGTTCTCGCATATCCCCAAGGGGTATTTGACTAATCTATCAGCTAGTTGGATGTTCATACGGTTTGATTTTAATCCGGAATACCCTAGTTTGAGGAACATGGAATAAGGCATGAGGTTGATGCTTGCCCCTAAATCAGCTAGAGCGTTCTTTACCGATAGAGATCCTATGGAACAGGGCAAGGTGAAACTACCCGGGTCATCTACCTTTTTCGGTAATCCTCGTTGGGTCACCACCGAACACACTTCTCCAAGAGTCACAAGACCCTCGAGCCTTTTTCGGTTGGCAAGTAATCTCTTGAAGTATGTGTTATATTTGGGCATATGGTAGCGTGCATCAAGGAGGAGTATGGTGACCACTGAATCCTTTAAATATGACAACAATCTTTTGTTGTCATTTTCAATCTTTTGATTCTTGAGGCGGGACGGAAATGGGACTTTCACAGGTTGGTTGGGTGGAGCAGATGGAGAGGAGGTCACCTGAGGGGGTTGTTCGGGAGTCTCATTGCTCACATTACCTTCTTCCCCGTGAGGAATATTTGGCTCAACGTCGACGGGATGTTGGCTCGGCTAAGGGGGGTCCTTGGTTGTTGTTCCGGATCGAGTAGTAACAGCGAGCAGGGGGTCTTTTTGGCTTACTCGAGGCTTGTTATGGCCATCAAGGGTAGCATTAAGTTCTCGGAACCGTTTTTCTATGTTGTTTTGTTGCTCCGTGATGAGCTCGTCAAGCCCTTTCAATTGTAAGCCTTTTTCATGAGTGAAGTGTCCAAGATCATCCTCAAAAGTGCTCCTGATTTTGAAATAAGGACCTTTTTCTCCCTCCTCTTTTCTTACGAGATTTCCCCAAGGGGTAAGATCATCATTTTGGTAAAAATTCAAAAGGGAGTGATCATCGAAGATGTCATGGCTTGACAAGTACGCATGTTCGGTAGTGGTTTCTCCTCCGCATTCTTCTGCTTCATGCGGGCCCCCACAGTGGTCGCAAATTAAGTATGGGTTTGATAGTCGTTTAGCTGTTCACGACCCTGCTAGGTACGATACCTTTTCGTGAATCTCAGCCGATTCTCAGGCGGGGGTGTTTGTATGATTTCGGATATACTCATAGTCGAATCGGGTTCATCCCAGGTATCGTCCTGGTCTTGAGCATATTCCTCAATCCTATTCCACCCTTCCTCGGCGCTTAGGTTGGCAATTTTCTCTTTTATCTAATTATTGATTTTGTTCTGGTCGTTTTGGGAGACGTTGTCATAGAAGATTTGGACAAGAAGCCGAAGTTCGATGCCATGATGGGGAACTTGTCTTATTAGATCCTTGAATCTAATCCATGATCTATAGATGGGTTCGTCTTTTCCCTTACGGAAATGGAGGATCCTATCCCTAAATGCTGAGGTTTTTCCCGCTGGGAAGAACTTCTAATAAAACTTAGAGATAAGTTGCTCCCATGTAAAAATGGACTCAGAGGGAAGTCTATCATACCAATCTTTGGCTTTTTCTTGAAGGGTAAAAGTAAAGAACTGCAATCGGGACGTGTTTCTAGTGGCCCCATCCGTATGGAGGGTGTCCACTATCTTCAGGAAATCCCTAATATGTTGAATTGGATCATCAGTTTGCAACCCGTGAAACTTGCATACACTTTGGACAAGCTAAACATCGTTTGCACGCAAGACCTCATTGGTGCGTTCGTTTGGAAAAATAATGGCATCTGAGAAGCCGCGAGGGTTCGGGGAGGAATAATCCTTAAGGCGCTTAGGGATGGGAATTTCAGGAAGGTCCATATCGTGGTTGGGTTAGGGGCTAGGGGTGTAATGTGATGATCTGAATCTTCTTCAGAAAGGGCCTCATCAAAGTTGATGGCTGCGCCAGATGGTTCGGGTGTTGGAAGAGATTGCCTACGCTATGCATTTCCCTTTCAGGTTCTGCATAGGGCGGAACAAGATTTCTTAAGGAACTACGACTCCTAGTGATTCTAAGATTAGAGAGATCATCATTTACCATGATGGCGGATGGTAAAGGTTACGAACAACGGACACAAAGAAAAAGATAGACTAAAGAAGACCTATAAAAATAAAAATAAAAATCTTACTAGAAAGGAATCTAGCAAGTAGACCTAATAAAAAGAAATTTTAACCTAGACAATAACTATTCCCCGGCAACGGCGCCAAAAACTTGATGCGTAGTTTTGCAACCTTGCAAAAGGTTTTACCTCTCAAGGGATCTAGAGAAGCTTGTAACCCCCACCAGGCAGTGTACCTGATCGTTGTAGTATAGTATAGTGACAAGTACCGGGGGATTGATCGTTCAACTCAAAGAATAGTGTTCGCTAGGGTTAAAACTCAATTAAACTAGGTCTAGAGGTGAGGGATGATTCTTTTTGTATTTTTGTATTTTATGGAAAGAAAGTAAAAAATCTCGGTTTTTGAAAGAGTGGGCGGAATTAGCTGCTAGTCAACTAACCCAAATTACTACAAATGCAAACAAAATAAAATAAAATGAAACTAAAGTAAATTTGTGTGGTGGAAACAATAATAATAGAAAATGTGTTTACTTAGATTTCACTACTCCCTAGATATCTTTTACCGGTTGATTAGTTTGCTACAATTGCATGGATGACGGGTTATATTCCTTAATACTATTCGTAGGGCCGTGTACGATCTTCCCTAACTCTATAAGCTTCTACTTCATCCTATGTCGAGCCGGCTACTAGCTCCTAACATAGCATCATTAGTAGTTACCTACGCATTAAATATAACCAATATATCATAGTATACCTCCGATCATGTTTCTTAAGACGTTCAAGCAAGTTACCAATTGGAAGTCTGCCACTTTTCTTAAGCCTAACATCGAAATTATTCATCCCCAACAATTATAAACAAACAATCAACCAATAATCAACATCTAGGTTTCATTACATCTAAGCAAACACAAAGAAAACCTAGCCTAACATGTTAAAAAGAAGACAAGCATAAATAGAATCAAACAACACATAGACATATTGAATGATTATTGGAAAACTTATCTTCAATTAAGCATGGGTGAAACAAGGGTTTGAACCCTTGAAAATACTTTAAATACGTCTAGGGTTTTTGCTCACAAAGCTCCACAAAAAGTTCCACCCTAATGAATGAAAATTAGAAAAGTATTTATAGATTTTTTCCTCTGACGGCGTCAAGAGTAAGTTCTGAGGCCGTCAACTCACCGCCAAAATAATAATCGTATTGCCTAGATCCACTTCTGACGCCGTCACTCTTTGTGATCTCTGAGCCGTCTCTCTTTGTAATAGTGCGTGACGGCCTTGGCGACCCTAAAGGGTGACGCCGTCACGCCTCCTTTGGAAAATGTTCTGGCGCGTCACGTATATTTATCATATCCACCTCTTTTGCCAAGCCTTGACGCCGTCACTAGTAAACCTTTGACGCCGTCATGTACAATCTTGAACATGATTTTGGAGACTTTGTCGTTTTCTTCACTTTTTCGCTCCAAAAACGTCCAAAATGCTTCATTTTCCAGATTTCTCCTCAAAAGTATCTAAAATGACAAAAGGAACGATTTAGGGCAATATTTGATCAAATAATCTCGAATTTGGGTTTAAATGACCCCTAAAAGCGGTACACTTTTCGCCTATTCAGATGCATTACTAAGTATAAGCTAAACGAAATGCTGTGAATTGAGTGCTAAAATACTTAAATATGTTATCACCTTCACATATAGAAAGATGTTGCATCATATGATCCCAATCCCTAACACTTTCCTCTGTGAGGTTCTGAACAATCGTTCCCCTCTGCTAACATTTATTCACCGTCAATGGCCGAGTATTTCAAATGACAGGGTGCTACAATGAAATTTACCATATATGAGTTAAAGGTAAAAATATAAATAGTTGAAAATCTTAAGATTGTGTGACTACCTTTAGTACATAGTCATATACGTCTGCTAAAGTATACTTAGTGATTCAGTCATTTTGAATGTCGTCCCACTACTCTTTTGCCCGTATGTGAAAATACTCGCTGATACACAGTGATAATATCCAATATCATTCGTATGATTAATTTGGTTATTCAGACCATCAACCATCCTTGATCGTTTGGTTGATTTTTGTTTTATACCATATGAAAAAAGTTGTTGGATACACACTGCCTATGTTCGATTTTCGAGGTTTTGTACTTCGTCAAATTGCAGTTTACAGAGCCATGCTCACGGTCTAGCCTATTTTACACATGTAACTTTCACTAACAACACATTCAAATGAAATGAGGTTGATTTGAATCTATACATGTTCAACTTGTAAGCCTAAACTAAGCAGCTCATAAGCTGCAAAAGGTAAGGCCATTGTTTTTTAAATCTCAATAACTCAACTAAAAACCTATCAATACCCACTTAAACTAAAAAAAAGATAAAGATCGATGCGAATTAGTTAACCAAAATTATTTTAAGCACAATCGCGAATAAGCTAGCCAATACCTTCAATAATGTATGTCGCGCTGGTTCCCACTCGAAGTCTCTCCTCCGCTTTGTTTCCATTTGAGCTTCAACTTCAGCTTGCCTTGGAGCATTTACTCCTACCTCTGCTGCGCTGCTCACAACCGGGCGTCCTATCCACCATATTTCTATTAGGATATGGAATATACACAATTAATCAAACATAAAATCGAAAATCATGTTAAGTTTTCAAAACCTAAAATTCAACATTAACAAATACCCTTTATAAAGAAAATCATGTTAAGTTTGCACTAAATTTATTCTTAAAACAGATTATATTATTGTTGCTTAATGTCTTTAATCTTTTTCTTCATTTGGATCTCACTTGTCTCTTTTGAATTTACACCTAATTCATCAAATGAATAAGGTATGCCTTAGTTTTTTGTTTAGATCCAAACCTTGGGATTTAGTTTTTTTTTTTTTTTCATAAACAAATGTCTATCTATTAATCGGTATCAGTATTCTCATTAAAATCCTCTTTTTCGAAGATTACTAATGATTGCCCCCAGTGATTTTGTGGTCTACTTAAGTTCTTTAGGTTTTGCATTGTATGAGTGATTATATGATTCAAAACAGATTGGCAAATAAAATAAACATTAACGTACTTTATAGGGGTGTATAGATATACGGTATTTAATAATGGGAAATCAACTATATATCTGCTAATCTACTATTTAATATTCCGTTATAATCTAACAACTAATTATAATAATTCTTTGGTTGCCTTTGGTTTTTTAGGTTCTTTAAAATATAAGTAATGATACCAAAAACATCGGTTATAAATTTAAAATATATATATATATATATATATATATATATATATATATATATATATATATATATATATATATATATATATATATATATATATATATATATATATATATATATATATATATATATATATACAAGTTTATGGAAAAATACATAATATGCCAAAATTTCGTGCTTAATATCTAAACAAAGTTTGATTCATATCAAAACCTCATGCGTGCAATAAACACAAAATAAAACTACACATAGTCGAGTTGTCTTCTTCGTATAATACAAAATTAAAACAAATAAATAAAACAAAACAAAATTTAAATTATTTGTTTTCTAATAAATAAAAATACATTATTTAAAAAACTTGAAAAAACCCGCGCGTGCGCGGGCATTATAACTAGTTCCTGATACAAACTCTTTACCCTAATCACTTTCTATCCGCCTCCTTTTTCTTTTTATTTCGTTTAGCAGATGATAAAAAAAAAAAAAAAAAAAAAAAAAAAAAAAAAAAAAAAAAAAAAACATGATAATCTAATCTCTTCATCTCATCTCATCTGCAATCATAACAGATCACACAACAAAACAAACAGCACCAACACAAATAAAACCGATCCTTAACCTATGAGTTCGTTTGCAGCACACTTCGAATCAAGAAAGTGTTTTAGAGGCTTCAAGATCCTTTGGAGGGTCATGGTAGGTTCATCAAGTGTTGTTTTGTTTTTTTGTTTGTCTTGAACGAATTAAAGAAAATGGTATAATACCCTTGTTATATTTCTTCTTTATTTTTCAGATATAAATTGAAGTTGAGTCTTCAAACATGGAACTATGATGTTGTTTTCTTTTAGTATTTTTCTTTTGTACTTGAGGCTTGGTTAATGATTGATTGTTGAGGCGATGGGATTAAAATAGACGGAGTTATTTATATGGGTTTTAGAAATAGGATAGAACTTAGTTGGTGTTGCTATTGGTTTAGGACATGTTTTGGTATGGAAGTGGCAATATCAGTCACCATAACATATGGGTTTTTTGTTTGGTTTATTTTTCTTTTTGTATGTGACTGATGATGTTATTAACTGAAGTCACAAAGAGTGTTGTTGATGATGGTAAAATATATTACTCACAAAACAATGAAGTACAGGAAATGTGGTTGAGCACCACATTAGCTATGACCAAACACGCACCTATCGTGCTTCAAACCAAAATGCTAACATGCTATTGACAAACCAATCACATGATATACAAACACCTAGCCACTACTTAAAAGAAATAAAGCTTTAGAAGTCTCGAATAAGTGAGCTAGGAATGTTCCAAATCTGAGCGAAAAACTCCACCTGAGGTGTCTTCTTAAATCTACATGAAAGTAGCTTGAAGTGTACGGTAGACATGATCAACTCTAGAACTTGCTCCTTCGGACGCTTCCTCTTCTTAAATAGCCTATGATTCCGTTCTTGCCAAATAAAATAAGAACAAGCCGCAACCACAAGCTTTGCAAAAACACTTCTAGCCGAACGTTTCTTGGATATAGGGACAAGATAATTAACAATAGCTTTCAGCGAGGGTGAAACATTTAGTAAACCAACCAACAACTTCATATGCGCCCAAATCTGAGATGAGAAAGTACAATCAAAAAATGAATGTTCGTGAGAATCCGGTTGCATTTCACAAAGAGGGCATAGAAATAGAAACAGGTTTAAGTTAGTATCGCCACTAACATCCCATTGTCTCAATGCATCTTGAGTCTTTATTTTCCGCTTGATCACCAACTATAGATGAAAGGCATGGCGAGGAATACAATGAGAAAACCACACCACCTTATACCAATCGACTTCCTCACCTCTGAGTCTTATAGTGTCCCAAACAGTAGCAACCGAGAATTGCATTTCTACATCATTTTGGTTCCTCCACACCAATAAGTCACGAGAATTTGGATCCAAAGTTGGAACAGTGAGTGAATAAACCATAGGGTACTTATCTTGCCATTCAATTGGCCAATTCCAACTTCCATTATCTAACACATCCACAACATTAGAGGAAGAATGAAAACTCGCCCTATTTATGTCATGATTAGAAACAATATTCACAAGCGGGCTTAAAGCACTCCATCTATCAAACCACACTGACGCTACATTTCCGTCTCCTAGACGATGCCAAATAAATTTCCGAATTAAAGGACGTACCCGAAGAATTTTCCTCCAACCCCAAGACATGTTACCATGAAACGGGATATCCCAAAAGTTGCGCCCCCTCAGCTTGTTGGCATGAATCCATTTGACCCACAATGACTCCTTTGACGTTAAAATACTCCAAATATGAGGAGCAATTAGAGCAGCATTAAAAGACTCTAACCGTCTTATACCAAGGCCACCCTCCTGTTTAGGTAAACAAACCACCTCCCATGCCACTTTAGCTTTACCCTTACGCATATTACCTTGGCACCAAAGAAACCCACGCATTAACTGTTCGATATCCAACATAACTCTAGAGGGTAAAATAAAAACGGATGCCCAATACACATGCATAGAAGATAACACATATTGCACAAGTTGCAATCTACCCGCAAAAGAAAGAAACTTATTTTTCCAATCTTGAATCCTATGTTGAACCTTTTCAATGAGCTCTTTACAATCACGATACACAAGTCTCGTCGATCTCAAAGGAACACCTAAGTACTTAACCGGGAGAGAGCCTTCCTCAAAAGGCAAAACATTAAGAATAGCAAGCTTGGCATGATTTATTAGGACATTACAGAAATATGCCGTACTTTTAGATAAGCTCTGGACAAGACCAGAAGCATTCTTAAACTCTTCCAACGAATCCATAATAACTCGAGCAAAATGAACATTGCCATGCACAAAAAGGAAGATATCATCATCAAAGCACATATTAATAATGTTTAAATTAGAACAATGTTGATGATATGTAAAGCTTTCCGACTCACGAACTCTTCGCTGCAACATAAGAGTTAAAACCTCCATCACAAGGGTAAAAAGGTAAGGGGACATAGGATCACCTTGTCGAAGACCCCGTTTACCTTTGAAATACCCATGCAAAACACCGTTAATATTCAACGAAAATGATGTAGTAGAAACACACTCCATAATCCAACCAATCATACGGGAGTGAAAACCAAAACCACCTATGACCTATTTTAAGAAATCCCAATCAACAGTATCATAAGCTTTTTGAATGTCCACCTTGAATGCCCATCTAGGAGGGCCTCTATCAAGATGATAATTATGCATTAATTCTTGGGTCAAAAGAATATTATCCAAAATCCTCCTACTTGGAACAAATGCATATTGGTTTAGACTAACCAAATCTGTCAAGCCCTCCTTAATTCGGTTTGAAATGATTTTACTTATGCAGTTGAAGAGCACATTACAACATGAGATAGGACGGTAATCATTAATACGAACGGGAGAATGAACCTTTGGAATTAAAGCAATAATAGTATGGTTGAGTTCTTTGATCACAATATCATTAGTAAAGAACTCTTTAACTGCATTGACCACGTCCTTTCCCACAATATCCCAAGCTTCTTTAAAGAAAGCAGCCATGTACCCGTCCGAACCCGGGGATTTATCGTCACCCATTGAAAACATAGCATCCTTCACTTCTTGACTCGTAACAGTACGCACCATGTTAAAAGCCACGTCATTTGACAGCCTGTTAATGAAAAGATCATGACTAATAAAGTCTGATGTTACACCTTTTTGTCCAAGGAAATTAGTATAGTGGTTTATAAAGGCATTCTGAACCAGGTCACTATCATAACAAACATCATTAGCATCCATAACAATATCGATTCTACTTCTAGTAGCTCGGCTTTTCACCACTTTATGAAAATAAGCCGTGTTCGAGACTCCCATGCGAAGCTACTCAATCTTAGCCTTTTGCTTTAAGAAACGTTCTTCATTAATAAGAGCGTCATTAAATGCTTGCAAATACACGGCTTCCTCTTGATCATGAAGTAAAGAATTAGACGGATCCAAATCAAGGGCTTTTTGGACGTCATCTAGCTCAAATCGAATGTGTTTAACATTCTCATGAAGATTACCTTGATCGTAAAGAAGCTTCCTAAGCGGTTAAAAAGCTTAAAAATTGAATTCACCAAACTCATACAGTATATAAATTGTCAAACCACCTTTATTTTAAGGGAGTATATAAATTGTTGAGCACAACATATTTGTTGTTAAACCACTCAACTTTAAGGGGTTTTATAACAGAACGGGGTTAAAGATTTCCAATGAATAGCTCCTGTTATATTTTTCACAAATGGATCATAGTTAAATTAAATAAATAACATTTTTACAATATATCTTTTATATCACTAAGAATAAAATTTGCATAGTTTTTTTTATCACAAAAATACAAAACATAGGAAGAAAAGTTTAATAGAATGTACTACTCACTACAAGGAAATAGACCTATAGTGTCAAATGTTTAAGTGACACAAAATGTCAGTAAATCTAGTGATTTAGTGACACTTCCTAAAATGTCTGAGTAGAAGCTTTAAATTTTGAAATTTAATGACACGTATTATAAACAAAATGTGTTTTAAAAGTCAAAAAATGTACCTTCACACTTTTATGTGTTACTATAATAGAGTTTTACCTACTTGACATCATTTTTATAATTATGTTGACACTTTGTTTACTTTTAGGGACACTTTTTCAACTTTATTGACATTTTTCTATGTGTCACCAAATGATTTTTTTTATAGTGACTATTTATTGGCTTGGCTAAATTGAGAAATTGAAGGTAAAAATAAAGCAAAGATATGTATCAATATGTATTTAATATGAATATTTCTAAATATGTTTAGTCTATATTAACAAATTGGCACATACAGTATACATAATGTTAGACTTTCTTGTACGAGTATGCGCAATGGAGAGATGTTTAGTCTATATTAAAATAACAACGGAAATGGTAGAACGAGTATAACTTTATTTCTATAAGTTAATGCATATAGAGTTGTCTTAAAAACATAAATGATAGGTTATTAAATGTGTTTTAAGCATTGCCCGATGGATCTTATATAGTGAAACCCTATTTGTAATCGGCATGTATTCGACTGAAAGTATAATCTTAACTATAGTTACTCTAGTTGGGTGTAGTTTAAAAGAGATTAGTTCATCATGCATGATCATTTTATAACACGAATAAATAAAACATGTCGTAAAAAGCTACAACAAAAGAACGATTACAAATGTTATATCTTTCTTTCTATAAAATAATATTTTGTCACAACTCTCCTTATGTGTGGTCCTTGATTAGCTCCAATCTCATAGTAATGGCATTACTTTTCTAAAATTATTAATTACAATTATATAATTGCAATTAGGTAAACAGTGAAGATATAATTGGAATTTCAATAGCAATCCATAATAGTGAAGATATATTTGGAGCAAAAAATTATGACTTGCGGATCATCACCTTAATGAATAACATATGTATTTGATATGAGGTGTAAAATTAATTTGAATTAATGGAAAGGTCTAACATTATGTATACTGTATGCGCCAATCTTTTAATATTGACTAAACATATCTACAAATATTCATATTAAATACATATTGATACATATCGTTGCTTTATTTTTACCTTCAATTTCTTTGAATTTAATGTATCAATAGAAAGGTCTAACATTACGGAAAGGTCATCAATAGAAAAGTCAATCTTTAAATTTAATGTATCAATCAAATTGATATGTACATAGCAATCCCCTTAATTAAGTATTGACAAGTATAATATATTTGGGAGTTTACATATAATCAAATGATATTGTGTAACTTTTATATTAATGTGCATAATTAATTCTCATTTACCTTTTATTGCCTTGAACCCATTAATTAACATTTATTTTCATTCTAAAATCATGGTTAAATTATAACACTACTCAAAAAGGAAACTTATATTTTCTAATGTATATAAAGAGTTTCAATCACTCAAATTGTAAACACAAACTTTTCATTAAAAAATATGGCATTTTCCTCGTTTGCCTTTGCAATCACACTAGCCATTTTATACATTGCCGGTTGTAATGCGACAGCCAGTGGCGAAACCTTTAGCATTGACCTAATCCATCGTGATTCTGTCGACTCACCTTTTTACGACAGCTCCATGAACTTTTCCCAACGTGTTGGTCATGCTATAAAGCGCTCTATCATTCACTCTAAACATTTAAATGCACACCATGCACACCATAATCCAAAAGAATCAACGTACCAAACCCAAATAATACCTGATCACGGGGAGTTTCTCTTGAACATTTCCTATGGTAATCCTTCACATCAAGTCCTAGCCATAGCCGACACTGGTAGCGATTTGTCCTGGATACAATGTGAGCCTTGCATTCATTGTTACAATCAAACGGGTTCACTTTTTAACCCAAATAGATCATCAACCTATAAACCAGTTGCTTGTGACACGGATGCCTGCAAAGCTATAGGGACAATTGACGCTAATTGCTCTTTAACAAGAAATTGCCCCTATGATGCGATCTATGGAGATGGGTCTGTTAGCAATGGCACTATTTCTACAGAAACTGTCACCTTAGGTGATAGGGTCCTCCCAAATATTGTTTTCGGTTGTGGGTTTTATAATGATGGTGTTTTTCTTCCAACACAGGGTGGGATAGTAGGTCTTGGTGGTGGCGACCTCTCACTAGTATCACAAATACGTGCTATTGTGCCTGGTAAATTTTCATACTGTCTGATTCCCTTCACTCTTAAAGAGGGTATATCGAATAAGTCTAGTAAAATGATCTTTGGCAACATTGATTTCGGGCCACATGTTGTTTTAACTCCGCTTGTCCCACTATACCCCAATACATATTATTATGTCACACTTGAAGGTATTACTGTCGGTGGTAGGCGGCTTAATTTAGTTAGCAACGGCTCTAAACCTACAAAGCCATCGAAAGGTCATCACATGATCGTTGACTCAGGGACAACGTTAACAACGTTCCCTGATATACTATACTATCAATTTGAGGCCGCTCTTAAGGAGGCTATTAATGTAAGAACAATTAAAGATCCACAAAATATTTTGAGTCTATGTTATCGCTATGCAAAAGTTACCAAGTTACCTAAAGTCATGATGCATTTTGAAGGGGCAGATGTCGAGATGAATAGAGATAACTTGTTCGTGCCAGTTAGTAATCATATTATGTGTCTAGCAATAAGATCAGCTGCGGGTGGTCTCCCTATTATGGGGAACATAGCTCAAATGAATTATATTGTAGGTTTTGATTTAGAAAACAATACGGTGTCGTTTAAACGTACCGATTGTGAAAAGTTGTAATCATGGATCGAAGTACCGAAATAAATGGTTTATTTGGTGCATTTTTATGTTGTTCGTTTAGTCGGTAAAAATTGTTATTTGTTTTGATAATTTTTGAATTTTCATACTTAAAAGATTAAAAACTTAAAAGTGAGTTAATTTGTATAGTGACGGATGGCTTACGCCAATCCGACCTGGATCGAGAAGCTTCTTATTTAGATTTGTTACAACATGATATATGATAATTGTGGTGTGCACATCATTTTTTGTGGTGTAAGTATGATGCACGCAATACAAAGTCCAACAGTTAATTGATCGATAATGTGGTAAGTTTTTATTGGGCGGTTTGTGGTTTGGGAAAGAATGTTCATCATCCGTTTCCCTTAACCGCTCCGTAATACACAACTACTATCTGTACGATACCATGAAACGATAACACATGTGCACCAACTATGAAAGTACAATGTTATTAAGAAATCTGAATAAGAAGCTTCTTGATCGTCCTTTCCCCTTTAAATTAAAGAGTTATTATCAAATGCGTGATGGTTTCTTAAGAAAAAACGAACCCCCGCTTAATATAAAGGCCTATTCAGAGCAACCACCTTATATGAAGCCACATGCAAACTTATTAGTTAATGGAATTGGAATGTTACAAACATGCAAACCCTGTGAAAGTAGCAGCAACACTGCGACAACAGACCAGTTACCGAGATGTTGTTCAGAAATAAGGGTGTACACTCCATTTGTACATCAACAACGACAGCTGTGCCTGTTTTATAATCAACGAACAAATGCTAAACAACCAGACATAGACGGCTAATTTTGGTGAACGCCTTCCTGTTGACTCCTCCATCTACTCAGGTTTGTTCTTATCTTTTCTTCATGTAACCAAATTGTGCAACATCAAATAAAGGGCAAAAATTAAATTGAGTAACAAAATGTGTTACTTTTAAACACAAGCAAAACTATTTTGTTCATCCAAAATATTAATACCCCAAGAATTACACCAACAAACTGTAAATGGGTATGTTTGGCCCAGATGTTTGTTGACATCATGTGTTTTTGCAGGGAATGTTTTAAGTGGAGGAGTGAGTGTTAATTTACGAGTTTCGTTGCCAAATGAAGCATTCTTATAGTAACTCATGTGGAGCCTAATTTGCGTGTTTTGGGTGATGAAATAGGTACTGAAATGGGTGGGTTCGGGGTGCTGAAATGGGTCAGTTTGGAGGTTGAAATGGGTGTGGGATTGGCTTGCTGAAATGGGGGCTAAAACAGGTGCGTTTGGGTACTGAAATAGGTGCGTTTGGAGGCTGATATAGGTCGGTCTGGGTGACGAAATGGACAGGAAATGGGTGTGTTTGGGGACTGCAGTGGGAGCTAAAATGGGTCAATTTGGGGACTGAAATGGGTGTTGGATTGGAGGCTGAAATGGGGCCTGAGATGGGTGCATATGGCTACTGAAATGGAGACTGAAGTAGGTGCGTTTGACTACAGAAATAGCGTGCTTGGGTCATGAAATGATATCAGATGCGTCGACCTCAAGGAAAAATTGGAATACTTCTTCCAAAGGTACGTCATTTATATACAAGACCTTGGTTCAGCTATGTCATTTATATACAAGATATGTTGGTCCCGAAATGTATGAATGTGTATGGTGAGAGAGATTCGATAAATGAAATTGCAATATAATGATAACTTTGTAAATCTTTCCAACTATTGTAAAGTTGCAGAATGTCAAGTACTTATACTAAGCGAATGGTTGTGTTTCGAACCATCGCGACTGTTCACAAAAGGTTGTGTTTGTTGCTGCTTCATTCGAACAGTCACAAGCCAAACATCACACCTTTTCGGTTCTAACTAAATTCTGTAAATAACTAACTTAACTAACTTAACCGCTATTCGGTTATTTACTTTATAACTAACACGTTTGGTCCTTGGAGTTTCTTTGTATCCGAGAAGTATCATGTAAGATTACACGCTCACATTCTCCTCCTTAATCTTGAATGTTGCTTCGTCCTAAGTCTTGAACTCCGAGCATTTGTCGCATAGTTGCAAACTTGAGTCTTGCTAAGGCTTTTGTTAAAATATCTGCTCGTTGTAGTTCTCCATTTACGTGTTCAACTTTGATATGACCATTCTCTACACATTCCCTGATGAAATGATAGCGAATGTCAATGTGCTTGCTTCTTCCATGAAATACTGGGTTCTTCACGAGTTGTATAGCTGATATGTTGTCAACTCTAAGTGTTATCCTTTTTTCTTCTAATCCAGTCAATTCACTAAGTAAGCGTTTTAACCATAAAGCTTGACATGCTGCTGCAGTAGCTGCCATGAATTCTGATTCACATGATGATAGTGCCACTGTCGGTTGTTTCTGAGTACACCAAGTAATAGGTGACTCTCCAAAGTAAAATACTATGCCAGTAGTTCCTTTTCCTTGATCGGTGTTGATTCCATAACTACTGTCGCTGTAACCTGTAATTTTGCAGCCGCCTTCTTTCTTGTATATTATTCCATGCTCCTTTGTTCCTTTGATATATCGGATTACTTGTTTAACTGCCTTTAGGTGAATTTCCTTCGGGTCTTGCATGAATCTGCTGAGTAGTCCGACTGAGTAACTAAGATCTGGTCTTGTGTGCAGTAAGTACCTAAAACTTCCAATTAAGCTACGGTAGTAAGTTGCGTCAACTGGGTTTCCACTATCTTCCGCCTTGACCAACTTAGTGCTGGGATCCATAGGTATCTTTGTATCATTACTGTCCATCATAGTTGTTTCCTTCAAGATCTTGTTAATATATCCTGTCTGCTTGATTGTAATTTCTCCTCCTGTCTGTGTAACTTCTATCCCAAGGTAGTAAGCTAGCAACCCTAAGTCGCTCATTTTGAATTTATCTTCCATCTGAGATTTGAACAAGTCTAATTCTTTCTTTGGAGTACCGGTGATTATCAAATCGTCTACATATACTCCAACAATAAGCGTAGAAGTCTTGCTTCTCTTCGTGTAAATGGCTTGTTCGAGATTACATTTCTTGAAATCTAATGACTTCAATGTTTGATCAAGCTTCATGTTCCAAGCTCTAGGTGCTTGTCTTAAGCCGTACAAAGCTTTAGTTAGCTTGTAGACTTTATCGGTGTTTCCTTGCTGAATAAACCCTTCTGGTTGTTTGACATAGACTTCTTCCTTAAATTCTCCATGTAAAAATGCTGATTTTACATCTAAGTGGTGTACTGGCCAACCATTATATGCTGCTAGTGCTAATATTAATCGAACTGTTTCTATCCTAGCAACTGGTGCGAATACTTCATCGAAGTCTATTCCTTGTTCTTGTACATATCCTTTCGCCACTAATCTTGCCTTATACTTAATGATCTTACCGTGTGCATCTCTTTTGGTTTTGTAAACCCATTTAAGTCCGATTGCTTTCTGGTCTTCATGCAATGTAGTAAGAGTCCATGTGTTATTCTTGTTGATCGAATCTAATTCTAATTCCATGGCCTCAATCCATTTCTTGTCTGATGATGCTTCCTTGTAGTTACGAGGTTCTTCTTCTGTGAAGAGTAAACTAGGTGTTTCTACTATGCTTGCTGTTTCATAAATTGCTCTTAAGTCCTTTAAACCTCTAACCGGTGTATGATCATATCTTCCTGAGCTTCCTAACGAGCTTCTAAGTGAACTAATAGTAGCGTCTTTTTCACTTTCTGAGTTGGGTTCGTAAGTGTATGTTGGTGGTGTAACTGGTGATTCGGGATCTGGTATTGCATCTGGTATTGCATCTGGTATGTGATCCTCTACATGATACGTGTCATCAACATTTTCAATGTTGATTGGTGTAGGAGTTTCAGTGTCAACTTCATCTACTACAAAACTAGTCCAAAAGGTGTCTTGTGTACTTGTATCATCTTCATTATTATCCGAATTCCACGGTTTCGTTTCCATAAACTTTACGTCCCTACTAACATGTTTCTTCTTTCTTACTGGATCATATAGCCTACATGCTTTCGATCCTTCCTCTACTCCTAAATAAACCATCGGTATGCTTCTATCATCTAACTTCTTCAAGTGAGGTATCGTTATTTTAGCATAAGATGTGCATCCGAATATTCTTAGGTATTCCAGATTCGGTTTTCTGTTGTAGAGTGCTTCATATGGTGTTTTATCTATCAGGGCCTTCGTAGGTACCCTGTTGAGTATATAAATGGCGTGTCGTACTGCTTCCACCCAAAAAGTTAAGGGTAACTTCATTGCTTTCATCATACTCCTAGTCATCGATAAAACTGTCCTATTCCTTCTTTCTACTACACCATTTTGTTGTGGTGAGTATGGTGCTGTTAGCTGTCTAGCTATACCATTCTCCTTACAGTACTTGGTGAATTTATTAGATGTAAATTCACCTCCTCTATCCGTTCATAGCATCTTTAATTTCAATTTCAACTCCATTTCAACCTTTAGTCTAAATTCCTTGAATGTATCAAATGTCTGATCCTTCGATGTAAGAAAATAAGCCCACATGAATCGTGTACAATCATCTACTAATAAGAAGATGATCTTCTTTCCAGAGTGTGTGGCTGGACTTATAGGACCACAAAGATCTCCATAAACTAAGTCTAACGGATTCTTTGATCTGAATTTAGCTTGATTCGGAAATGGTGTTCTAATGTGTTTTCCTAATAAACATGCATCACAAACTTGTCCTGCATGACTTATTCGGGGTACTCCATCTACTAAACCCTTTCTCGTCATCTTGTTTATAACATCAAAGTTAAGATGACCTAATCTAGCATGCCATAACCATGCTTGGCTGTCTATATTTGCTAAGAGGCATATAGGTGTTTCAATATGTAGTCTAATACTGTAAAGTCGATTCTTAGATCGTTCTACTTTCATCAACAACTTCTTGTTCTTATCATACAAAGTCAGTATATTTTCATCCATGATGATTTTGCAACCTATTTCGGTAAGTTGTCCTAGACTAAGTATGTTACTCTTGAGGTTTGGAATGTAGTAAACGTCCGATACTATCTTTTGTTCTTTGTTTCTACATCCTAATAATATTGAACCTCTACCCTTTATCTCTACATACGATCCATCTCCAAAACGAACGCGTCCCGTGATGCTTTCGTCAATATCTTTAAAATGACTCTTGGTTCCGGTCATATGGTTACTTGCACCATTTTCTAAATACCATATGCTAGCATCTGTTGTAGCATACTTTTGGGGTTGTATCTGACCTTCGTTTAATAGAACTTCGTGAGTTTCGTGTTTAGCCATTAATAGTGATGGTTCATCGTCTTCTAAGATAAGGTTTGATTGCTCTTGATTTGTTGATGGTTTTCTACATTCATTCTTTACATGTCCTAATTTTCCGCAGTTGTAACATGTAACTTTACTCTTATCCCACCTTGGTTTATTGTTTCTATCTTTATGGGATGAGTTTCCGCCATTCGAGTCATTTTTATTTCCCTTATTCTGCCAGTTTCCTCGTGAGTAGTTTGATCTACCACCGCGTTTGAAAAAACGTTTTCCTTTCTTAAAGTGTTCACCTTGTGTGAATAGTAAATTATCCTGGCTTTCTACTTGTCCTCCCTTTCGGAGTTTAATCCTTTCCTCGAATGCCTTAAGTCTACCAACAATCTCATCTAACGTAGTGTTATCAAGATCATTTGTCTGTTCTATGGATGCTACTACTTGAATGAACCTATCTGGTGTGGAGTCTAATAGTTTTCGTACTAAAAGTGATTCATCCAAAGTCTTTCCTAATTCTTTTGCCTTCGTGGCATAACCATTTAATTTGGCTGTAAATGCATCCACCGTGTCATCCTCCTTCATTTGAAGAGTCTGAAATCCAATCATCAATGATTGTGATCGTGCTTGTTGCACTTTTTCTTCTCCAACGTGTCTCTTCTTCAATGATTCCCATAATTCCTTTGCCGTCTTACAACTTGCTACTTGTAAAATAACATCTTCGGTCAACGCTTGATATAGGAGGGCAGTCGTTGCCTTATCCTTCTTATCATCTAGTTGCGTATTTTCCTTAGGTTCTATTGTTTCCCATAAACCATGCGCTTCTAGTATAACCTTAATTTGTATTGCCCATACCGTGTAGTTTGTGGTTTTGAGTTTAGGGCATTGGTATTGTGCAATAGGTGTTACGGGTTTTGGTAATGATGTGTTAGTGTCTTCTCCGGACATTTTTCTAGAGTTTATAATCTTCACTTCTATGTGTGGGAATTTCTAACTTGTGGTAACGCTTAAAACTACGGGAACAAGATATAGTTTTCGGGAAAACTTAATAGGTACTATGGATTTCTAATAGTATAAACTATGTATCTATACTAAAATATGAAATGAAATCCAAAGAGGTGTTTCGAATTTTTGACCTTGTGTGTTTAACACACGCGTTTCCTTTGATGTTGATATATGAATGAACCAACTAACTTTTCCTTCGTTTTTCCAAAATCAATCCGTGTATACTTGTTACTCGACTTGAATTCTTCACAATTTACCACTCTTCTTCGTACCACGTTGTAATTCGACTTGTAAAGATGTCCTAAACAATGTTTTCTTGTCTCGGTTTCTTTTCCAAGTCGTGTCTTGTCCAAGATAAACAAGTGATGTCCTTGTCTTCTTTGTTCCAAAACGTTGCGGACTCTCGAGCCCTCCAAAATACTCTTCGGTATTCTGTTCCAAAAGACCAAGCGGACTGCTTGTCTTTGTTGTCCTTCTCGACTGTATTCTGCCAACAAGTATCGTCCTTGTTGCTTCTTCGTTGCTTGTATTCTCAATATGTTCCACACCTTTTCTGTATCGCTAGCGTCAAAGTCAAAACAATCTTCAATTGTTTTCTGCTTTTATTTTCTCACGGTATACCCTTCTTCTCTCCAAGCAAACGTCTCTTCTTTCTTTCTTTTCCAGGCGTACGTCTTCTCTTTTTTTTTTCTCCTTTGTCCGCGACAAAGAGTCGTATGTTGTATGAAAACTTGAAGGCCAACAGAAAGTATACAAAGTTCTCTTTGTATAAAAAATCTGTTGCGTCCAAAAATCAATCCAACAATCAAGTCACCACTTCGTTTGGTGCTTATTCGAATGCAATTTCTACACAAGTACGGTCGTGCACTACTTTCCTCGCGTATAAAGTTATCTAGTATCACGTATATAAGGTCTATACGCTACGGTTTTGTTTTAGTTTTCCTGAAAACGAGATGTTTCCAGTAACTTGTTTTTCTTTGGTTCTCGGTTTGTTTCAACTGGTTTGTAATTCGGTTTGTGAAAAACAAACGTTGGCTCTGATACCAAATGTTGGTCCCGAAATGTATGAATGTGTATGGTGAGAGAGATTCGATAAATGAAATTGCAATATAATGATAACTTTGTAAATCTTTCCAACTATTGTAAAGTTGCAGAATGTCAAGTACTTATACTAAGCGAATGGTTGTGTTTCGAACCATCGCGACTGTTCACAAAAGGTTGTGTTTGTTGCTGCTTCATTCGAACAGTCACAAGCCAAACATCACACCTTTTCGGTTCTAACTAAATTCTGTAAATAACTAACTTAACCGCTATTCGGTTATTTACTTTATAACTAACACGTTTGGTCCTTGGAGTTTCTTTGTATCCGAGAAGTATCATGTAAGATTACACGCTCACAAGATAAAGATGATGATATACAATGAAATTTGCTATGTTATTCATGGTTTATATTGATATTTTTAGGTTCCATTTTGTCCAACATGTGACTTTTTTTTTTATTATTTAAACAGCAGGGACATTTTGGGATGGCACTAGCATAGGCGGAGCTACATAAGGACCGGGAAGGGTCCCGGCCCCCCTAAGCCTAAGTCCGTTAGTGTAATTATTTGCGATTTCATGTGTAAAAAAAATCTTTTTCATCTCGGCCCTCCCATCTAATGTTTTTCCAGAAAAAAATTTGTTTTGGCCCTCCCACAAATTTTTTCTAGCTCCGCCACGGCAGCATAAGTCACATAGATAATACGTGCTCTTGCAACTAATATGAAGCTCATTAACTTAAACTAAATGATTATGGGGTATGTTCCTTCGAGCCTAGAAGGGATATATTCAGTTGAGTATAATTCAGGTATGTCAACTTTACAACCATTCTCGATCTGTATATCAGTTATGGAATGCAGAAAATCATCACGGTACGCACAATCCAAAATCTGTACTCTTCTTTGAGTAACGCGGTGCTTATAATGTATTAAACGGTAGTTGTGTTTCTTTTAAGAGCTACCGATATAAGATATTCGTTTCGGATATGTTTAAATTAAGGCTCAATGGGGTTAAAGGGTGTTTGAATTAACTTATACTTAGGGCTTTTCAAGTTATTTTCAATTTTTAACACAGCCCAAAAAATGTGCTTACGTATCAGCTTACGGTTTTATTTATGTATGAAGTTGTTTTTGGCCATTTAAAATTGCATAGGCTCTTCAGCATAAGGTAATTCAAACACCCCAAAAGTAAAAGTGCATAATGCCTTAGCTATGTAACAGCTTATGGCCTTATTTATGTTTTATTTTAGAGTTACAAATGAAGTGTACTTATGGAGCAACCAGCCCTGTAATTTGTTTAAATGCAAACTGGTAAGATAGGCCAAAAGACCTAATATATTTTGCAATATATCAAAGAGAGGATGTGATTCGTTAGTTTGGATACTTCTGTTATCTGTTTAATTTTGTTTCTTTTAGTTGATTATTTCCATCTTTTTGCTGATAAAAATATATTGCTCTTTATTTATTTTTAAATCAGTTGCAAGAGTTAACAATGTGAGCTCACATTAAAAGCATAATGATCCACGCTAAGACTTCCACATGTATCTAACCGCACCTAGATTTGAATGGATAGTAGTCTGATTACGATGGAACAAGCGGTGCTTGATTTTCAGCCACATTTTATCACATAAGGAACTCTAGAAACAAGAAGAGCTTTACACTGCAACAAAATATTGAGGTGGGTTTCCATTCAAAATTCACGTGGATGCATAGTGAGCTTGAGTTAACAGTATGAATGACCCATGTTGCTAATGTTTCAAGATTTCTTTTTCGGCCGCATCAGTATTTGTGGCGTTTTCACACAAGTTGAGATTTTGTTTAGTGCATATTGTTCATATAAAGTTAAACAAGTGTACATTTGGTTTGTATTGTTCATATAAAGTTAAACAAGTGTGCATTTGGTCTTATTTGTCTATTACATGTAGGTTGCTTATTGTTGGATTAAACAAGATTTCGTTTGACCCAATTTTGTTTGTGATTTTGCGTCACTAATATATTTAAGTGTAATGGATTGACTTAGTTGATCCATGTGTAATCGTGATAAATGTTTAACAAGTCGGGGTTGTGCGGAATGCACACTTGTATGACGTTATTATGATTATCATTCGAGGAAACCCCGAATCACAGGGGTCTGGGGCAGCGCCCCTGGTAGCAGGGTCCAGTTATAACCAAAATTCGGACCTATATTTTGCCTGTTAATTCTGGACTTAAAAATAAAGTTTCCGTAATTTTAGACCGATATTTTGCCTGTTAATTTAACTGGTCTGATGCAGTCATAACTGAAATTCGGTTTTGTTGGTCAATAATATATATTATCTATGTCTGGTTCTGTTTTCTTAACAACAAAAACATATTCTCAATTCTAAATCTGAGTTTTACCCGATTTGAGATTTCGATAGAACCATCGAAATACTTCAATCTAAAAGTGTTTACACAACTCTCATATTACTGTGATCCTAAATTTAACAACAAATTTTGGTCATAACGACAACTAAAACAATAATCTTAGGTTCACAGAAACGATACATGCTTTACTAAGCCCACTGCCAATGATTGTACAAAAAAGACAACAGATATAAATATTCACACATGGTCAATCAGCGCAATTCCAAAAACTTTTTCAATATACAAACTGTCAACTAAATATATTCTGTATACATTATGCATAAACACAACGCCCTCGCGGCAACGCGTGAGCTCACCGACTCGTTCGAATATATATAACACAACCATTTTTATCATCCACAATTTTTAAAAGAGGATAGAAAAAAGTTGTAAAAGAAAATGCTTAAGATAAATAACGTTGTTAAACAATCTCTAAACCATGGCGAGACATTATCAAAACCGTTTTTTGAGTTTTATGGTATGTTACAATGTTTTTCAATTAAACTTTTATTATTTTACGTTTTCTTTATAAACGTTACGCGAAACACTTAATCACACTATCGCAAAATAACTGTTTGCCGATATAAAATCACATCATCATGTACGGATACTCACCTATTGTTCATAGCACGGACGGAGCTAGGGGGTTCTTGCGGGCGCCCGGGAACCCCATGGATTTTTTCGATATAGTGTTAATTTTTTCTAAACTCTTTTTTTATTATCATCTGCAGGGTTGGACTTTATTAGGCTGTTCAATGATGAGGCCGATGTTGAAGTTGTATTATTAGTTGGGGTATTGGACTCATCACCTTGGACATCATCCGCCGGCAGCGGTTCATTTTCTGTCAATGAATATTCAATATCCACCCTGCAAACAATGGTATTCCATTAGTAAGTGTATTTAAATAAATACATGTTGTACTAATAGGGTTTTTTGGTAGGCAACTATTACATGTTTTTATTACCTTTTTCTTCTCTTATCCTCTACAGGTTTGGACGGTGTAGTGAGTGTTGGCGAATGGGAGCGTGGCTTAGATGATGAGCCTGCAACAGCAATTTCTTTATCAACAGTGCCTGAGCTTGTGGTTTCAACTGACGGATTATGTTTGTCCACTGACCAACACATAAAACTCTCAAAAGTTCCATATTCATAATACGTGGGAGATTTTATTTCAAATACGTGTGTTGTGTCAATGAGGTCAGATATAGGTGATGGCAAGTTTGCGTCCTCGTCTAAACCTTGTAGAGTAAGGCGTGAGTAATGGGAATGGGGGAATTGGGTGTAAGTAGTCAGGGATTTATAAATGTACCTCAGACTCAGCTGCCACTAATGCCGAAGTTGGAAACTTGACCAATTCAACTGATGGCTCATTAAAAAGGACCACAACAGTCCGTTCGGTACCATCATAGATACTGAACTCAAGGCGATATCTGAGGAGATCGTGTGGCAAATGGCAAGTGTCAATGTGAGTAAATATATTTATTACATACAAATGCTTAATTTATAAGTTACAAACATAGCATTACCTTATTACCAGGTATTCAATTGGCTTGTGGCATGAATCACACCAGAATCGCCCATTCTTTCTAGTAGCTCCTTTTTTGCAGTTTGCACCTCCGCATGATGGAAAATTCCATCCCTTTTTAGTACGCACATTTTCAATCTTGGCCTTAATTATGAAAGTTGCAGTCTATGTATAAATAAGATATGTAAATGATATGCAGTATAAGGATAATATAGAAAAGGCGGGTGCAACAAAATAAATACATCATTTTTTCTATTTCGGGCCCACATGAGCAGATTCTCGATAGACCCTTCTCTTGGTTCAGAGTTGTCTATACGCAAAGTTCCTTTTGAAGATTCAGTGCTGCCAAAAAATAGATAAACGGTTTTTTATTTTTAATTTGTTGACTTTAAAAACTCTTCAATAATAAAAATTAAATTCGTACAGTTTCCTACCCAATGTCTGACTTCAATGCGTTGATTGCAGGGATGTCAACAGAATCTAATATCTGGGTGGATGAACTACTGGATAGATAGAGCTTATCTAGAAGGTAATATTAAAGATTAAATTAGGAACAGATAGGTATTTACCATGGAAAAGGAAAATAGTCCAAAACCACTTACACTTATAATATTTTGCAGATGTGGAAGTCACCACAACAGCACACATGCCTACATGCGTTGCCTTCTTCTCAATCAACATATCCGCAAGCCCTCCCCATAGAGTCACCCGTATGGACTGGCCCTGATTACACAGGAAACATAAATAAAACAAACAGTAAGTTTCCTAATACACATTGACAAAAAAAATTATTAATTTTACAACATCCTTTGAAAAAAATATAAATTTTAACCTATGATTGGCCAGATAGAAATCAAGGTTTTTGGCGCCTGTTTTTGTATAGTTCACCCTTCCAACATTTGTCACATAACCTGCAGCATCATAAAGGTAACAGTTTTTATAGCAACAATATTTAAGAACAAATAAATTTAACATACCTAAACAAATAGTAAATTACCAATGAGATATTTTTTTTCTGTAGGCCGGATATGATCAAAATCCACCAATTGCAACGGATACCTAACAAAACCTTAAGATATAACCAAAGATTTCCTTATGGTGGTTGATCCATCAAACTCAAGCATAAAGGTATCGTCCTTCCTAATACGAAAATCTTCCTTGTTTTGCATGACAACAAAAATTTTAACCGAGTATACACCCCCCCCCCCCTCTTTTAACCTCAAGAAATTGTGAGCCACCGTTGCCTTGGCAGTACAATGGATAACATTACCCTGCAACAAAAGTATGTAACGGATCATTGCCTAAAAAACATACATTTGATTATATTTTATTATATATTGGCATTATTCAGGATTTTCAAGCATGTACCTTAGAATCAGAAACCAAAAAATCAGTGCTCAAGTATAGGCAGGAAGGAGCATTTATATCCCACATCCTACACAACATCACAATAATCGTACCGGTCTCATGCAATTTCAGTTCGTCCAGGAACATTACAGCCTTTGGGCCTCCAATTTCTATATCCATAATATTATACTTAACGGACCTTTTTTTATACAGGTTCCATTTATGAGAATTTTAATTGTAAATTGATTCATATTTCCAGCATTGAATCTGTGGTTATTGTGAGCATGTAAGCATTCAAGATTACCCTCATTCATATGCATTCAATATGAGCATCATTCATATTCTTTGAAGGTGCAAAATCGCAACCCTTTTGTGTTCCAGCATTAAGTCACGAATATATGCATTCAAGATGAGCCTCCTCATAAACGAAATTGTTTGTACTTATTTTGGTATGCATAATCATGTTTGCACCGTACAATTGGTTGTGCACAACCCCTGTTGCACATTAAATTAAGGGGGATAATCTTTATATATAATAGACGAGCATTGCAGAACCCGTGCTACGCACGGGCTGAGAATCTAATTGTTAATCGTGTATTCTTTCTGTATATTGGAGAGTGTATACTTAAGTATTGTTTAGTACGTTGTATGAAATGTTTTAACTTTGTTGTATAAAATTTTTAAAATGTTTGATGTTGTTTTTGTTTTGTGGTATTGTATTTTATATATGGGCTTTTAGTTATTAAGTTGTGATGGCTTTGTTTCTTTTGGCCTATTACTTAATTGAATGATAAAAATATGCTTTTGTTTCTTTTGGTCTATTACATTGCCATGCGATACTTGTCTATTAGAAGGTTTTTGCTTGGTAATATGAAGCACACGGCGTCTATCTAATTGGTCATAGTTTAATATGCGTTTAATTTTGTCTCTCAATAAACACACTTGCACTTCGCAAGTAATTGATCAATAAATTGAAAGTAGCTTAATTACAAAGATGATTGCTATTCTTTTTTCATATTTTATTGCATGGTTATGATTTATTGTATTAGAAGTTTCTCTTATTTGTTAAAATCACTTTAAAAGCACCCTCCAAATACCCTCCAAATCAGTATAAACACAAATGACATTGTCCTTTAATGATTCCAAAAACAAATAACAAAACTAATATTTTTTGTTCGACTTTTTAATTTTCTTGAAAAAAGTGATTGAGTATAAAAAAAAAATTATTGCCTAACAATGACATGGCGTATATGCTTATAACGTGGAAGTTTATTATATGACGAACATCCATTCATACTTTTTTATTTAATAGAGTTTGAATTTTATAATTTAGCATGATCATGATGATAAAAAGGTTAAAAAATTTAACTTTCACATCATGAGATTACAAAATTAAAGCTCAGGTTAATTAATCCTCCAACAATTCAGTATATACATATATGGATATCAAAGAGTCAAAAGGATTAAACGCAAACAAAATATTAACATTCAAATCCATCCAACTATTGAGTGTCGCAATGGAATCATCAATAAAATTTATGATAATGAGACTGATTAGAGGATGATTCAACTTCATATATTGTAGACAACCGAAACCTAAAGACTGAAAAGCCAACCGAGTTTGCCTCGATGAATATCTTTGCATTCCATTGGTTGAGCATGTTTTCGACACTCCTAAGCTCGAAGACGATTGTTGTTGGCATCTTTCTTGTGAGGAAAGCTTTGCATGAACATAATTGTTTCTCGGTAGTGACCGGTCTCTTGTTTAATCTTTTCTTTTTTCTCCAAGTGGACTTTAAGTTTCTCTTTGTCATATTTTTGTTGTTGCAACTCGAGTTGAGTTAGTTGTTTTGCTCTCTTCCTCTTCTTTTTATTCTAATTCTTTTTTTCCTACATCCATTCCCTGACATTTGGAAAATCGATAATACATATAACAATAGAACTTAACTTTATCCTCCACGAATATTTTTTTTTAAGAAAACGAAATGAAAGAATCATTAACAACACATATATTTTGTATAAAATCAAATACATTTTACGTGTATAGATATATTTTGTAAATGGGAAAAAAAAAGACATACGGTTGTTGGTGAAGATATCATCTCCTATACCATCTTCTTGCCCAAACCTATCATGCAAAAACAACACATATAAGATTACTAAAAATCAATCATTAACAATACAATCACAAACAAATACCCATATGTCAGCATGTTTGCCAACGTTATTAATCATTTTGGAGCTGCTCATTACACACGACAACAACCAAAACTAAACTTAGCATCATATCACATTACCAAAAGAAACAATTCAAATAAATAAATATACATCACAACCATTTGTCAATAACCTTCTTCATCAACGACTCATGCACGCCACGATGACTAAAATGAGTTTGGTTGAACGTGGTGTCGGCGGCGAAAACAGTTGATGTTGGTCGGTTCCGGTGGATGCGGCGGTGGAATAATTTGTTGTGGGTTGCTAAATTTTGCTATTTATACTCAAAAGAAGTAGTTGAAAGAGTTACCCAATTAATTTTCCTATTAAAGATCAAGTAATGCATACTCTAATAATTAAAATAGACTCTCCAAATGCCTTATTCCATGTAACCTCTACAATCATAAGTGCCTCAATGAATACATGAACACTTCGCATGCCCCTCATAAACATGGACGCTTGACATGGACGTGGCATTAATCTTGATTCTCGCATGGCTACATTTTTCACTTCTAAAAACTATGTCATCAATGTTCCTCAAAAAATTGGTGTCATTAATACTCCCCCTTAAATTTTAGGACTCAATCTTATATGTTTATAGATATTTAGTAATTTACATAATAAACTTTATAGCACATTTACACAATAAATTTTATACAAAATATTAACAATTTTAAAAATAAATGATACACATTCCGGCAACACCAACAGTTCAGCGGCGGCAACACGTATTTCTGACGAAACAACGGCGGAGTCGGCAGCCAGCGGCGACTGTAAAAAAAACAAATAAATGTTATAAACATTCTGATCTATATATAAAATTTATAGATCTATAAAAGGAAACCTTCAAAACATGATTATCGGCTCATAATCCGATTCTCGGCTTCAATCTTTCTCCTCTCAGCCTCTAAATCCACACCATCACCACCCACCCTATCCTCCGGCAAAGGTGACACCTTTTGCCCATAAGAAACAGGGGTATTAAAATCCCCTAGCGAACCTGACATCTTCACGATGGGGTGAGGGTTTGGCGAATTGAGGTCATTCGTGCGTTTCCGGCAGTGGTGAGTCTCGATGGGGTGAGGGTTTGGCGAATTGGTGGTGGTGGCGGTGGCAGTGAGTGTGGCGGCGGGCTGTGGTGGTCATTCGTGTGTGAGTTTGTGTGGGTGGCTAATGAGGGCGTTTGTTTTTACAACCTTGCATTTCTAAAGTTTAACAAGGGCAAAATGAAGATCGACTTTTTCCACTTTTTCACATTTTATCTCTTGACCATTTTTCCATTATAAGTAGTTAAGATGTTCACCGGTCTTTTTGTTTTATGGTGTGTTTAGCGCATAGTATTCTTAACAAATAGTGTTTAACGTATATAAAAAGCTTGTTTGACAACAAGGGGTAAAAACAAGCATTAAAATTTTAACGTTACTAAAACAAACATGAAAATTCTAACGCTAATTTGCTTAATTTTACACATCAGCTTTTAGTTACAAATATTTTAGCAGACATTTATAAACAACCAAATAGTAACTACTATTGCTTAGGCTTCACATGTTAGCACTCCAGTTTCATAAATAATATCACATTTTTACGACTGCGAGGTCAACCAAGCGTTACAGAATTTTTTTTTTTTTTTTTTTTTTTTTTTTTTTTTTTTGTTAATCATGGGTTTCCGATTCAACATTGCGAGCAAACTAATCCCGCGGCAACTACCCTTTTTGGATAGTTCGGTTAAACACCAAACATATATAAAGAAAGATGACAATCTGCCCATATGCAAAAAGTTGTGGGCTTCTTTGGTTACATAGACATTCTCAATGGGTTTAACCAAACAAAAATAACAAAAATAATAGTATGGTTTATTAATAACGGGCGGTATATTTCAACTAGTTTAGTTTATTAGTTATGGTTAATAAATGAACACACGATCCTTCTTTTTTAAACGATACCTAATTTTTAAGGCCGCCTATTTTGTCTCGTGCTCATTTAGCACGTGCCCGTTTGACCCATATTTCAACTTTGCCCGTTTAACCCGTACTCGTTAAGACCCCGAGCCTATTTAGCCCGTTGCCCTAGCCCGTCCAACCCCTCCATTTTGCCAACTCGAAGTCCATATACAAACAGGTTTTACAACATCCTTGACCATTTCTCAACCTCACCATCTTCATCTTCTCCTTTCACACCAGAAGAAGCATCACCTGTACTACACTCACTAACAGCCCCACCAGCTTCACCTCTCGAATAAGTCGTTTTTCTTGGTCTCGGGACGTTATCTGCTTTACCCTTTTTCTTGCTATGAGTCATCAAAAGACCATTAGCAATTGCTTCCAATGCTTTAGCAGTTGGTGGCCTATTTCTAGTACCCTGTCTCCTCGACCCAACACTGCCGTTTTCTAGCTCTTTCGGTTTCTCTGGGCCCATCTCGTTTCTTTCAACTTTAACTTCCGTCCCAGATTCACCATGCCCAAATTCAGTGGTAACATGGGGAACATTCAAATCAAACAGATTCATCTGTTGTTCTTCAACGGTGTCGATTGAACTGCATCTTGATGTAAAACTTGTATTGGATGAAAGTTTAGGATTAGCTTGAGACGATGAAATGACATTTGAGTCTAAGCTTGAACCCGCCTTCGAGTCAACTCTAGTGCATGCAGATAGTCTCCTACGTCTTTTTGACTCATGTCCTAAATTTTCTTGTTTTGACTTCCTCACTTTTGTAGCATTGGGTGGTACTGAATGTGAACCATTGGTTTTCTTATGTTTTGTTTTTTGTTTTTTGATCGGCTTATGATCCTCGTTAGTATCCATTTCTTCATGGAACAGAAACGGGTGATCCTCAAGAAACGTGTTTCCACTATCTGACTCGTCATTAGAATCCAACTCACTACTAACATCGTCTGAAACCATCTTCACAATTTCCATTTTCCGCATCTCAACGATTTTCCCGCCACATAAACTCGTATCAACGACAGTAAACTTCACCACAACTTTGTTACCACGATTCTGAATACGAGGTTGCAGATAACGATTTTTACGTTTTTCAACAAATCCGTTTTCTTCTTTTTTTTCAAAGTTTGCTACTTTTTCAACCTTTTCTTCGTTATCGAGCTCTAGAAGTTGTGGGTTCAACGCGACTTTACTCAAAACATCAGTTACCGAATCCAAATACTCTTCCCATTTGATTAATTTCCTTGAAAATGTTTCAACACCAGGCATTAAGAAGACCAATGAATGCTTCCCGTTTGCAGTAAAATTGTACCCGTTTGGTTCTTCCGAATGCCACCCTCTTGCAAGCAACCGAGGCCACACGGCTTCCCAGAACAAATCATTGGATCGAGCTTTGCTTAGCCGATAATCACCCGTGAGAAATTGAATGATCTCTGCTGCAGTAAGAGTAGAACACGCTTTTCCAATCGGTATTTCAGGGCGAATGTGGATCGCTTGGTTTTGCTTTGTTGGTTCAATGGCATTGCCTGATAAATCCTGCTTACCTTTACCGATTGCTACTGTGTCAATGAACGTTTTGATACCGATTAAAGTTTTTATGGATGACACATATTCTTCTAATTCTATCTTATTGTCTCCAAACGTCCTAGAAACCTGCATGATCATTAGAACTTATAAGCAGGGTGAAGATTTAATTTCAGTCATTCTGAGCATCTCCTATTGTTAGGTAATCACTGTCTATGTAACCAAGTATAGCACGTCTTTTGAAGTCGACAAATATCCCAACACAAATACACGTAAAGCTATGATATCATCAATGCATAGAAAATAGATATGAACATACACATAACACAATGATACGAAAATACATATTAGCGAGTAATGATGACAAAGCCTGCTGTACCACAAAAGGAGAAACCGGATGATTTTTAGCCACCAGATCCTAGAAATTTTGAAACTGAAATTATCTTTGGGAATTTGGTGCCTCTCATCTCATCCAAGTACTATTATGGTTTCCTTTAACGAGAACCCGCTTTTTCGTATATAAAATTCCTATCGCTCAAAGCCAATTGCTTAAATGAACATGTTCAAAGTTAAGGATAGACATTTTTAAGCTAGAGGCCATATACATAAACCATAAAAAAAGAGACCAGCAAAAGAATACATAAAGTTTCTTAGGGGGTGTTTGGGACTGCGATTGCAAAAAGGCGTTTTCAAATAATTGCTTTATTCAAAATTTCGTTTTCTCTTTCGAAGAAAGTGCAGACAATCACTTTTCTCAAATGGTTTGCCAAACACTATATTCTGATTATTTAAGTTTTCCAACACAATAATCAGATAACTTCCCAAAAAATGCAATCCCAAACACCCTCTAGAAACTTTAAAGACTTAAAATAGAAAAGTAACGACATCGTGTGTTTCTGCCACACATGCACACATGAGTCACTGCCACACATGCACACATGAGTCACGAGTCACGGATATTTAACAATCTTCAAGCACATGTACTAAACCACTTAAGTGTAACTTCAAGTAAATGTGGCACTAATGTAAACTTTATTTGACGTACCTCCATAAGGGAATTCTTGCATTCTTCAGATACATGAGGAACCAAACGAGCAATAAACTCCTGTAGTCGTAACCCAGTAAAAAATCTTGGTCCCAATATACACTTTTTCCCTCTACTCTTCCTACAATCTGACCATCTTTTGTATTCATCCGACTTATAAAAAATACCATAGTAATACGCTAATATATCCCCAACTTTTTTACTTTCAATAAACCGCCTCAACTGAGCAAAATTCTTCTTAAAAATATACAATCCAAGAAGAAAACTTTCCCTCTCGAGCTCATTCCATGATGCCAAAGCCCTGCCAGGAACAAGCGAAACCACATTTTCATTTTTCATATTCCCTAGATCGTTTATCATGTTTTGGGGTTTGTGATATATCCGCACTATTGGTATATCTAGTCCTATAAGGAAATTGCTTGGTAAAACTTCATTCGCTTCTTCTTCTTCTTCTACTTCGTCCATGGGGTTCCTCATGTAGTCGAAATAGTCGGAACCCGTAATCATTGATGGAAGTTTGATTTGGTACTCGTTACCAACACGAGGGAGGGCTTGTATTGGTCCATATAAACCATAGGCGTAAGTTTTCGGAAATTCACTGCTACAGTCGTCGTTTTGATCCATTTCCTTTCAATTTTTCTGCACAAAATATTGAAGTTAAGAAATATGTCAATCTAACTCTCACGATATCATAATAATAACAGTACGTATATGTAAGAACACATTGAATCCGTCACTGCAACAGTCACATAGTGTATATGACATCAAACAGAACTATATATGCATACTATGGGATTTTTGGGAATGCTTATTTTGAACTGCTTCTGTGGTGCCTGCTGATTTGTAACTGCTTATTTAAGAGTAGAATAAGCAATTCCAAACACCCTTTAAGACCGAATAAGCAGTATTAAGTAAAAAAGATTCTTATCTGTGCATATTAGAGTGAATAAGCCCTTTGAAATTAGGGGATGTCTGGGATTGTTTATTTCAAAGTGTGCATCTTTTTCCAAAATAATACCTGCTTATTTTTAAGTGCTTATTCCGACTTAAATAAGTAGATAAGCATTTGGTGTTTGTTATTGTCTATATACTTTAAGATATATTCCTATAAGCCCAGTGACGGAGCTAGGATTTTTGAGTCGGGTGGGCCAAAACAAATAAAAAAAATCATGAAAAGAACATATAAATTTTTTACAATAAAAGATAGGTAGTATTCATTAGGACCGCGCACAACACCCTTTGCATCATCAAAATTGTCTAAAATGCTATCTAAAATCTAAATTGTGAAAACTTGTGAACAAGTAAGAATGATCCGTTTAAAAATAATTAAAAAAAATGTGAAACAAAAACAAGGCGATTAATTAATTTACCTTAAAACTAAAGACAAAATGACATGACTTTTATAGAATAGCAAAAACGAAACGCTCAAATAACCGATATGATGATGAAAAAAGATTTTTATTTAACATAACTTCTCATAAGTATCAAGATCAATAACCAATTGAATACTTCCAATTTCCAAATATCAAGTTGGATGGGTCTTTTCTTTTCAATTTGGGTGGGCCAAGATAACTTAGCCAGGATATACATTACAAAATACACATATACAACTCGTAGTAACAAGAAAACCTGGGTTGGCCATGGCCTACCCCAAGTCCTACATGGCTCCATCCCTGTATAAGCCTCTAACATCTAAGCCCTTAATTAAGCAAATCCTGAACCTGCTACTAAAACAAGCCCAAACAATATACAGTAGACTGCTTATCTCAGATTCTCAGCCCTTTGAATATATAAAATCGTGAACTAAGTGAAAAAGCATAACACGATGGCCAGTCAAGAGTTAAAACATTATTCCACTTTCAAATTACATGAACAACCACATAAATAACCCCGGATGAAATGTAACAAAACCACCCATATCATTTATCTCGAACAAAATAACACATTCAATTTCTTCTAGATACAAAAAATACAACATTTAAACAAGATGGATATCACAAAAAAGACTAGCAGTGTCCTGTTATTATACTCCACTAAACAACAACGACAACATCTAACAAACATTCAATTCGCGGTTAAGGGGGTCCGTAAACACTAGAAAGAAAGAAAGAAAACATACACATCCCATATCAGACTAAACAACATTTTTCAAACACACAACCATCATCCCTCCATCCCAAGTTGATGTATACAAAACAGAAGAAGAAATGAACATGTAAAACATCACAAAGTCTTACAATGTTATTAAACCACACAAGTAACATTCAACCCCACCATCCATACAAACTGAAACCCAACAACAAACACAAATAGTAGCAAACAAGGGTTAAAATAAACCCATGTATCTTTTTATAAAAATAATCTCTTTTTATAATTTACATCTCCGATTACAGCAACAGTTATTTTGGCGAACACTGAATCATATACGACAAGCTAAGCATCGACATCTTTGAGAATCGATCCCCCCAAAATAAAAATAAAACAAAACCCATCCATCATTTATTATTATATACAACAACAACACAAGAAGTTATATTCAAGAAGAATGTGATGTTATAAAACTAAACAGCACATCCAGTGCTCCGTACAAACATATAAAAAACCCAGTTATAAAACAAGTCACACTTGTTGAAATAACACGCTATATATACAACAACAACAACAACAACAACAAAAGAAAGCTGGGTTGTTATGTTAACATGTTAAAAAGACGGTAAACATGCAGAACATACATACCTGAATGGCTGACTTTCGTTATGTGTTGACGGTGATGTTGAATAATCGCTTGCTTGAAACAAGCCCACAGAAAAATACTAAGTCGACTACTTGTTACAACCAAAGAAAAGAAAATACTCCGTATATATAAGAGAGGGGTTTTACTTTTTATTATGTGTGTGTGTGTGTGTGTGTGTGTGTGTGTGTGTGTGTGTGAGAATGAAAAATACACGCAAGAGGGAGAGATTTATTTATAAAGAGTAGAAATAAAGAAAGAATGGAGTGGAGATCGATCGAGTCTGGTCTTTCTTGGTCTAACACGCGCGTGACTTTAGTTTATATAAACTTTTGCATGTAGTTATTTTTTAACGTGGTCTAACTATCCCGTCGATCGATTTGGATATATAGTTATAGTATTTTTTTTAACCGGTAATTGTATTAGGGTAACATATCGTTTGGGCCATTCAAGGCCCATTTAACCATTACATAACAACTAGGGGTGTTCACGGTTCGGTTAATTAACCGAATAAACCGAAAACCGAATCGAACCAAACCGAAATAAAACCGAACCGAACATATAACCGAACCGAACTTGTTAAAACCGAACCGAACCGAATTAAAAATTCGGTTTTCGGTTTGGATATGGGTTTAGCTATCTGAACCGAAAACCGAATTTATATAAATATATATATTTTTTATATATTTATATTATTTTAAATATAAAAAATATCAATTAAAATTTTATACTAATATAAAAAAACACTTTTTTATGCTTGAAATATTTTTTTTGCCAAAAATATATATAATTAAATTCAAAAAAAAATATAAATAGTGTAATTTAAGTAAAAAATTCGGTTTTCGGTTTTGACCCATAACCGAACCGAACTTCGGTTCGGTTCTCGGTTCGGTTCGGTTATAGATATTTTCGGTTCGATTCGGTTTTCGGTTATGACCCAAAAAAAATTTTTAACCGGACAAACCGAACCGAATAAACCGATTAACCGATAACCGAACCGATGAACACCCCTAATAACAACAATCAACTCAATAAGTAATCTTTATTATTGGAGTACTCAACAAGGTAACACCTACAACTTATATACATATGACAAAATGCAACAACAAACATAAGTTAACGGTAAAAGTAAACCCCTTTTGTGCTTATTTTTAGAGTTCTAAAAGACGCATCATGATGGTGATAAAGCATCGCTAAGTGTGGGACGTGTCCCTCACATTACGAAATAATTTGATGTGTCTGTTCTAGACGTAACATGAGATGAGGTGCGCTAAGAAGCGAGACGTGACGCATTTTTTATATTCGACTCGTTCAAATATGATATAATATAAAAATCTATAAATATTTTTATATTTTGTGACATTTTAAGTCACGCTTTAAAAAAATTTATGAAGCTTGACCATGCTGTCACATCACACCCCACGCAATTTATAACCTCGGTTATCATAGAACAGATAAGCAGCTAGCTAGCGTACGGTTATTGTCAAACAAACCAGACGAGCACTACTTAAAAAAACACCTACGCAAAGTATACAACATTGAATGATTGAATCATATATATTTATCCGTTTTTCGAACACATGAAAAGCATCCATCCACATCGATCTACCCTACCTCTCTTTGGAATGAAAAAAACCCATGATTGATTATTATCATTATCATCTACAAACAAAAAGTCAAATAACATCATCCCAGCCACTTTCAACATGTAAAACAAGAAATCAACAAGAATATGGGTTTAATGACAAAATCTTACAATGTCATGTTACAAACTTAAACCCAACAACAACTACATACCTTGTTTCTTTGGTATGGTGTTGTTGACGGTGAATCGCTCGCAAAAAATCCAAAAAGAAAGAGAAATATATGTAGATATATGAGGGTTTTATTTATTACTATGTGAGAATGAACGAAAAATATATGATGGTTCCTTTTATTTATAGAGAATCAGAAGACTAGTAGAAAAGAAAGAAAAAGAATTGAGATCGAGTCTGGTCTTCTTGGTCCAAACCCACGCGACTGTGGCGCGTCGGTGGATGGGTTTTATTGCTTGCTTTCCTTAATATTTTTGCATGTATTTATTTATGTATGTAGTAATTTTTTTTTTTTTTTTTTTTTTTTTTTTTTTTTTTTTTTATCTATTTACATAAAACATGATCTAGCTTTGGGGTGTTGATCGGTTCGGTTATCGGGTTATTCGATTTATTCAATTCGGTTAATTCGATTAAATTTTTTTCTGAGTCAAACCAAAAACCGAACCAAACTGAATTCAAATTTGATTCAACCGAACGGAATAACACAAAGTACATAATTCTTCATTTAGTTATATAGATTTTTTTAGCACAAAAGGCTTTTTCAAGCTTAAATAGGGCAAATCGCATAAAAAGGTATCTATCTTAGGTCCAATTTCAATTAAAGGTACTACTCTTTTTTTTTTCTCAATTTAAGGTACCCGACTTTTTTTTTTGGCCGATTAAGGTTTTTTTCTAACTTTCGTTAACTATTTCGTTAGTAAATTACATAATTGGTCCTTGAGTTTGTATAGGCATTTCATGTTTAGTAAATTACATGATTTAGGTTTTTTTTTAACTTCCTTTAACTATTTCGTTAACTTTTTACGTTTTCGTCAGATTTTTTACGTTTTCGTCCGTTTTTTCACGTTTTCGTCCGATTTTTTACGTTTTCGTCTGTTTTTCACGTTTTCGTCCGTTTTTTCACGTTTTCGTCCGTTTCTTCAAGTTTTCGCCTGTTTTTTTACGTTTTCGTCCGTTTTTTCACGTTTTCGTCCCGTTTTTTTACGTTTTCGTCCGTTCTTTTACGTTTTCGTCCATTTTTTCACGTTTTCGTCCGATTTTTCACGTTTTCGTCCGTTTTTTCACGTGTTCGTCCGTTTTTTCATGTTTTCGTCGGTTTTTTTTACGTTTTCGTCTGTTTTTTCCCGTTTTCGTCTGTTTTTTCACGTTTTCGTCCGTTTTTCCGCGTTTTCATCCGTTTTTTTACGTTTTCGTCTGTCTTTTCACGTTTTCGTCTGTTTTTTCACGTTTCTGTCCGATTTTTCACGTTTTCGTCTGTTTTTACACGTTTCCAAAAACGTGTAAAATTGGAAGAAAAAGTGAAAAAATGGGAAAAAACGGACAAAAATGTGAAAAACCGGACGGAAGCGTAAAAAACCGGACGAAAACGGGACAAACCGGACGAAAACGTAAAAAAGCGACAAAAACGTAAAAAACGGACAAAAACGTGAAAAAACCGACGAAAACGTGAAAAATGGGACAAAAACGTGAAAAAACGAACGAAAACGTAAAAAAACAGACGAAAACGTAAAAAAACGGACGAAAACGTAAAAAAATCGGGCGAAAACGTGAAAAAAAGGACGAAAACGTGAAAAACCGGACGAAAACGTGAAAAAACGGACGAAAAACGTAAAAAACAGATGAAAACGTAAAAAAACGGCAAAAACGTAAAAAACGGACGAAAACGTGAAAAAAACCGACGAAAACGTGAAAAATCAGACAAAAACGTGAAAAAACGGATGAAAACGTTAAAAAACGGACGAAAACGTAAAAAAACGGACGAAAACTTAAAAAAATCGGGCGAAAACGTGAAAAAACGTACAAAAACGTGAAAAAACGGACGAAAAACGTAAAAAAACAGACGAAAACGTGAAAAAACGGACGAAAAACGTAAAAAACAGACGAAAACGTGAAAAATCGGGCCAAAACGTAAAAAATCGGACGAAAACGTGAAAAAACGGACGAAAACGTAAAAAATCAGACGAAAACGTAAAAAAACGGACGAAAAACGTAAAAAGTTAACGAAATAGTTAACGGAAGTTAGAAAAAAAAACCTAAATCATGTAATTTACTAAACATGAAATGCCTATACAAACTCAAGGACCAATTATGTAATTTACTAACGAAATAGTTAACGAAAGTTAGAAAAAAACCTTAGTCGGCCAAAAAAAAAAGTCGGGTACCTTAAATTGAGAAAAAAAAAAAAAAAAAAAAAAAAAAAAAAAAGTAGTACCTTTAATTGAAATTGGACCTAAGATGAATACCTTTTTATGCGATTTGCCCGCTTAAATAATGACATATTTATACTGAGTTTTAGTAAAAAAAAAATCATATAAATACATAAAAAAAAAATGTTATATTTATACTAAAAGGGTTTTAGTAATTTTTTTTCCATATAAATACATTGAAAAAATATATATTTATAAGAATTCGGTTTTTGGTTATTATTGTCAAAACCATATCAAAACCAATAACCGAATATTTAGTTTGGTTCGGTTCATTTACAAATTCAGTTCAGTTTTTTCGATTCAATTCGATCCATGAACACCCCTAATCTAGCTATCCCCTCGATCAACATTTGGATATAGCATTTTTTTAAGTATAAATATATATTAGGGTACCCACCTGTCATCTAGCCCAGTTAACTTATCTAAGGCCCAACCAAACATTTCATATCATGTCAAACTGGAACTCGTAATATCTGGGTGAAGGACATCGATTCTTGTTAGTAGTATGTTGTTGTGTCACTTGTGTCGTCGAGCTTAAAAAGATGGGTGCATGTTCACTTGTTCATCAAGTGATCGTTTCTTGGTTAATCTCGAGTTAATTACAGTAGAACATTGGATAAAAAGTCTTTTTTTCATTTATAAAATTGGCCAACTAGCAATGGAATATATTTATTTAATAGTCATCACATGTGTCATTTGTTAATCTATTTTCTTCTCAAGTTCACTTCTTTGTCGACTTTGCAATGTTGTTATTGTTGTTAAACAAATCCTACTACCAAGAACTTTACGAAAGATACAAAAACATATTAGCAAATGACACATGTAATGACTATTGAACTAAAAAAAAAAACAAAACAAAACAAAACTTTTTAGCCGATGTTCTACTGTAATTAACTCGAGATTAACCAAGAAATAACACATTTTCATCAATTAAGTTAATATGCTTCCTTGTGCTAGTAGTTAGTCTTGTCACTCATTTAAAAACAAGACCATCAAGCAACGAAAGAATTTTGTTTGTTTAAGTATATTAGCATATTACTCATGCATAGTGACGACGGGCTAGGTGTGTATGTGTCGTTAGTTTTTCATTGTTTACCCTATAAGGTTTGGCGGTAGTCTAGACAAAATCTGTTTGTGTGTTGGTTAGGGTGTTGGGAAAAAATGTGAATTGGATGAGAAATGCTTAAAGTGAAATATAAAAAGTTATGAACTTTGAATTAGGTTAACTGGTCTTTGTGTTTTATAACGTCTTTAGAGCATAGCATTTTGAAGCAACTAGTATTTAACGTTCAGCGTATATAAAAGGCGTATTTGCCAATAAGCAGTAAAGACGTTACTAAAACAAACATGGAAATTCTAACAATTTACTAAATTTTACACATCATCTTTTGGTTACAACTATTTTACGAGACACGTTTATAAACAAACAATTAATTGATATTTCTTAGGCTTCACATGTTTTTCATAGATAATATCAGACGTCTTTACGACTTTGTGGTCAACCATGTCTTAAGACCAACCACTTAGATCAAGTGTAAATGCGTAATAAAGGTGCCACGACCGAGTCTTGGACACTCAAGACGCGTCGACTCTATTGCGGCCCGTCTTAAGCGCGTGTCTTCAATCAACAAAAATGAAGTCTCGGTCAATGCCTAGACCGACTCGTGTAGTGTGTGTTTTGGTGGGAAATATTTGTGTTTAAGTGGGGTATGTTTTAGTGGTGAAGTTGGTTGTCGTATTATACAAAATTTGTGATAAGGTTGGTTGTAAAGAGAGAAAACTGATGTGGGACTGCAATGACGGTGATAAAATCCTAAGATATGTTTATTAGATCTGGCTTTACGAGCCAAGCTACTTAAACTATACATAAAACCAAACTCTTAGCTCAACTCCAATCATGCATTTCTTCTATTAGATCTGGCTTTACGAGCCAAGCTACTTAAACCAACCACGACGTACGAGCTTGCCCACCTGAGGGCCGAGGCCTTGTTGGCATTGTTTGCAATGGTGATGATCACCAACCACGAGCTCATTCCGAACCCAATGCGGATACTTTTATAGTCTTTTGAGCATTTCCACTACAAAGTAAACAAATGGTTTCATTGGTTCTTATTAGTCATTAAAAAACTATCTATTATTGCTATTATTGATAGATAACAAAAAAAAAAAAAAAAAAAAAAAAAACTTTTTTTTTTCTTTTCTGAGCTCACCTAAGAAACTAATGTTTTCGTCAATTGATGTAAAACCTTTCGTATCGTTAAGGTTTTAATAGATAAAGTCTCATGGCTCATCTAAAAACAAGACCATGAATCTACAAAAGAGCATGTTTAGTACACTCCGTGCCATAGGCTTTCCGTTAGACAAATTTTATATTTTGAGGCGCTCTTTATCTCCAAGCAAAGATCGAACTAGTTCAAACTTTCCCAAATAATATCCAACCTGGTTACGACTTTCGTGTCGCCTTAGACTTAAGACCAAACTAGGGGTGAGCATCGGTCTAAAACTGACCTGGCCCGACCCGATCCGACAAAACCGAAAACTGAGAAGAACCTAAACCGAAACCAAACCGAATATGGTCGGTTCGGTTCGGTTTTATGTCGGGTCCGTCGGTTCGGTTCAGTTTAGGTGTGTTTTTTTCGGGTTTTGGTCGAACCGAACCGCACCGAACCAACCCGAAACCGAAAATCGTAAAAAACCTAAACCGAACCGAAAGTATATTAGGTCGGCTCGATTTTTGTCGGTTTTGTCCATCCAATTCGGTTTTAAACTTTCCATGCTCAGCCCTAGACCAAACCCTCTCTAGCCAAATTATCCAAAACCATACCTTAAACCAAGTTCCAACTTAAACCCAATTACACATTTTAGTTACAACTCACATTTCAAGTTAAGACTACCCACTATCAATAACTATAGTACTCTACCTCTTAGTTGTCACATACAACCCATTCTTTTATACCCCAAACCTAAAAACCAACATTAAAAAAACAAAACACTTTTTTTCTATACTGTACAAAAAAAACATGTCGGGTAAGAATGTTCCAAAACAAGTGTTAGATGTGTTACCATCGGATCCATTCGAACAGCTTGATATAGCTCGTAAGATCACATCCATTGCTCTTTCGACACGTGTCTCTTCCCTTGAATCTGAGTCGTCCATTCTCCGGGAAGAAATAGCTGGTCGAGATGATGTCATCGTTGAACTTGAGTCTAAGCTTGGCTCCCTTGACTTTTCTTTGTCTCAGGAACTGCATAACTTGTCTCTTGCTGATCATCAAAAAGTGGGTTTATATATATATATATATATATATATATATATATATATATATATATATATATATATATATATATATATAAAGTTTAGTTTACTTTATAGCGAAGTGGTCATGTCAACCTCCTGAAAAGATGGGCTTTACCTGGTTGGGTGTTTGTTTCGGCTTATATAGCTGGCTTATGACTTATTTGGTTATGGGCTTATGTTACGTAAGCTCGCTTTTTGTCGCTTATTTTGAAATCTTTCGGCTTATATAAGCTAAGATTATTATGTCATAATAAGCTTATTATTATATCGAATATATAAGCCGAAAGGTTTCAAAATAAGCCACAAAAAGGAAGCTTATGTAACATAAGCCTAGAACCAAATAAGTCATAAGCCGGCTATATAAGCCGAAACAAACACCCCCTTGTGGATTAGTTGGTCAAAAACTCAAAATGGTTGGAAACTATAATTATCAAGAAAATAGAATTTTTTAAAAGGTGTACATTTTGGCGATGTGTCATATAGAAGATGTGGTATGACACGTCACCAAAATGTAAAAATTTAAACACTTTTTAAAGGTTTGTGATAGTAAAGCTTTATGTTTGGCGAACCTAGCATTTACCGGTTTGTTTTATAAAAGTGTTTGGTAATGTGGCTACAATTATAAAGTGTGAAATGAAGTAAAATAAGGGTTCGAATTTGAACGCTTCTTTTAGCAGCAATAGAAAAAGTGGCATTTAGAATACGTGCAAACGCTAACCTGCTTGTTGCCAAACAAGCTATGTATAATAAACAGTGCAAAACTCTTGTGCCAGACACACCCTAATTGAGACACTTTTTAGTTCCCGTAATCAGCTAGGACATAAAGTAAAGTACATTGCTATTTTATGGCCTAAACGCTTAGTTATACAATAAGGGTATGTTTGTTTAAGCTTTTATTAGATAAACAACTCGCTTGCATATGTTTAAGGCTATTTAAGTTATAGATATGAGGTCAAGACAATTGTTTTAGTTATACCTTATATAAGTACTGTGAATTAAGCTGTTGTAACCTGCTTATTTTACTCCCAAGAAGCAAGTTTGTTTATCCAAACACTCCTAACTGCTTATCTGCTAAGCAGAAGAAATGAACAATTTCAAACACTCCCTAAGCTATTTCAGTGCTGTAGCTTACTAGTATATCTTGTATTGTGTTTTGACATAGCAAAGTTAATAAGCAGTTTTCTACAATGAAAAGTGTTCAAATGTCAATGTCTCTATTACTCTATACATGCATTATCCCGTAATTTGGTTACAGTAATATATTCGTTTGTGTTCTAACTTAAGATTTTGATGTTAGGAAAATTTGTTAAAAGAAAATGCATCGCTGTTGGAAACAGTTAATAAGCTCAAGCGTAATGTTGCAAAGGTAATATGGAAACCTTAATCCGATATGTAGTTTGTTTATATACCTTTCTAAGCCATAAACTTACTCATGGCGTATTTCTTTTAGTTGGAGACCTTCAGAACGACACTCATGATGTCACTTCAAGATGAAGAGGAAAGTTTGGCAAGGGGTCCACCTGAATACGAGGAAAGCACTTCATCGATACAGAGCCACTCCTCAAACGTAGGAATTTCATACCATGACGGGCATGTGACGGATGGTAAGCCACATAACGGGTATTTGGATTTATTTTTTGGAACAGTAGTTAGTTTATACTTTTTAGTGTTCGGTTAAGGAGATTCTAGTTTTGATTAGTTACGGCCTTACGGGTCAAAGTTACACAAGGGTCACCGTCATATTATGTTAACGTGTTTCTAAGCTGAGATATTTTACATTTTTACTCCCATTTGATTAAGCGGGTCTTTTTGTCTATCTTATCAGCATCAAGACCTCGAATATCACAAAGTCTTTTGTTATCGTCACAATCAAGCACACCTTGGATTACACCTCCTGAAACCCCGCCAACTTTATCAGCGTCTGCATCGCCAACAAGGACACCTCCGCCTGTTTCTCCAAGACGACACTCGTTTTCTGCTGCACCCACAAGAGACACAATTGATGATAGATCTTTTGTCTATTCATCTGCAAATTCAAGTCCCTATGCCTCAATGACAGGTACTAAAACTAGACAAGCGTTTACTTTTTTTAATGAAATATTCACGTGACAAAATGAGCGGGTCAAGGTCAAAACGGGTAATATTTGACATTTCTCGGGTTGGGTTGGATTCGGCTGCCCAAAGTCCAAAGGCTTTATGCAATTTACTTTATGTTTATTTTCAGGTCGGACTCGCATCGATAGCAAGGAATTATTTAGACAAGTCAGGTAAAGATACATTTCCCTCGTAATTCTAGAGAAGACGACATCATCAACATAATAGTAGTTCCTAACTTTTCAAATCATCAATTCGTTAGTCGACGTTGTACTTTTCCAGATACTTCAAAAATATATCATGGGCGGTGAAAATAAACTGCCTTCTCTGATTCGCTCGTTTTTTGTTTGCTTTTTCAGGAGTCGATTGGCATACGAACAATTTGCTGCATTTTTAGCAAACGTGAAGGAACTGAACTCTCAAAAGCAATCCAAAGAGGCAAGTGTTTTTTCTACATGTTTTCTTTTTTTTGCGTCGTTTGTTGTCTAATTATTTGTGGCTATTGTAGGATACTTTACGTAAAGCGGATGAAATTCTTGGACCTGATAACAAGGATCTTTATGCTATATTCGAGAGGCTAATTACTCGCAACTTCAGTTGAAACGACGACATTTGTAAAACCATTTGTGATTATGTGTGATTAAGCCACATTGTTTGCGTGAATGTAAATACAATCTCATTGCACATTTTTGTATATCGTGTCAAATGGTTCATTTTCGTAAAGTCAATGTGTGACTGGGTTTGAAGTTATTTGGCATTAAATGAGACCTACAGACTTGTATAAAGTTTGTTTTAAATGCTTCAAGTGTTAAAGGTGGTTTCGAATCAACCGAAAGTTTATTGGGTAAAGTTTGTTTAACAAGTAACATGTTGCGTTTTGCATTTCGTTTAAACGCTAGTTTTACAAATTCTACTCACAGGATGAACCGAGGTCTACAAGTGACTAGGTTCACAAAATTCTTTTACGATAATACAATGAACTAACCAAACAAAACATATATACACAAAATTTGGGGATCTCATTCATTTTGCAAAAATCAATTTTTTTTGACAAAAAAAAGATACTCTACTTGTTATAAATCCATCAAGTTTTCATGAACCCCTAAAAGTCTTAAACCCCCTTGTCCGCCTCTAGTTACTCAAAAAAAATGTTAGAAATAAAAACTTCCTCCTACTGCTTCCCGCTACTGTTACTTTGGCCAAACTAACAACACCCCATGTTTACAAAGTTTGACCAACGTTGAGAAATAGGTCTGAGCACGGTCCAAAAACCGGACCAGACTGGACCGAAAACCAATTTGGCCCAAAACACCGGACCGGAATGTGTTATGTCCAACAGAGCATACTGGCGGGTTTTGCGTGAAACTGGACCGGACCGAATCGAACTGAACACCTGAATTGATGGAGAGGTTGGTCCTGGACCGGTGACCGAACCGAAATATGTTCGATCCGTCCGGTCAGTCCGGTTTGTCGATTCGGTACGGTCCGCAATCATTCAGAAATATAGACCAAAACTGCCAATGACAAATAGTCCAAGGTCCATTTGGTAACTTCACCAAAACCCATCCATAGTCCTCACACTTCCCCTCAAACTCATTTCATTTCATTCCTCTCATCTTCACCATCAACAAAAATCAGGTAACACTATCCTACGCCGCTATCTTACACCACTAACGTACGCACTCACTCTCAATTAAACCTAACTCACCTCCATCTAATTCCACTAATTTTAATCTAATCACAGTTCCGTTACATACATTTGCTAACCTACGCCGCTATCCTACGCCGCTAACTTACGCATTTACTGTCTTATCTACTGTCTGAACTCTTAATATTGTTGATCTGATTATGAATTTGTTGTTTTGTTGAATTTTGTTAAGTTAGGGTTAGGGTTTTGAGATATTGGATAGATCGTGATGGCGAGTTCGAGCGAACCGATACCGACATCTGCGGTGTTAATGTCGGCTTCGAAACATATTGCGACTAGGTGTAGAGGTGAGAATGTGGCGTTTTTGAAGTGTAAGAAGGATGATCCCAATCCGGAGAAGTGTTTGGAGAAGGGGCGGATGGTTACGCGTTGCGTTTTGTCGTTGTAAGTGTGTTTTCGCTCTTTAGAGAATTGTTTGATATGTGCGGTAAATGAGATGTTGTGAATTTGCTATAGTTGTAAGATATAGGGGGTGTTTGTTTAGGCTTAGGTGTTGGTTTAAGCTTATATGTGGCTTATGATGAGCTTATTTGTGTTTTAGCTTATATATCATAAGCCCCAATTTTTTGGCTTATTTTGGGACTTGTGGGCTTGCATAAGTTTATTATACTATGATAAACTTATATAAGCCCAAAAGTCGTCAAATAATTCGAAAAATCAGGGCTTATGAAATATAAGCCGAAATTAAATAAGTGCATAAGCTCACGTATAAGCTTAAATAAGCTTATTAGATTTCGGCTTATATTTTATATGCCCACATTTTCTAGCTTATTTTATATCATAACAAGCTTATATAAGCCCATAAGTGTCAAAATAAGCCGGAAAGCCTGGGCTTATATGAAATATAAGTTGAAATCACATAAAGCTCACAAATAAGCTTAAACAAACATCCCTGTAATATAAGTTCCACCTCACACTAATAATGATACAAAAGGGGTAAAGCCACGTACATTTGAGTCAAAGACTTGCCCTCCCCGGAATCCCGGATAACCTGAACCGGGAAAACCACGTCCGTTTACCATATGATAATTGAATGCCATGTTTATGCGTTCATATGAGCAACACTTACCTAATAAACGGATGTGGTTTTCCCTATTCAGGTTACCCGGGGAGGGTGATTATGTGACTCAAATGTACGCGACCTAGCCTATGTTTTTCCATGGCCGTTTCCGACCCTTTACCTGGCCACTCACAAATATGTACCTAGTGAGGTTTGAACCGTATACCTATGAAGTCGGGTGCCTTACCACTAGGCCGTTTAATGATGGTTTTTTCCTCTATATACTTAGTTATATGCAGTTAAGTTAGGCGTTTGTGTCACGTAACGGTTAAGCACATACAAATGAACGAGATGTTTTGTACATGAAGAATTTCTGTGATATTGTATAAACTGCAGTTAGGTTGCGTCGTGTTAGGTATTGAAGTGTGCACATACTACTAATTGAGGTGTTCTAGAGCTGCTCTAGTTTTAAGCTGTTTAGAAAATAGAAACAGTATACGTTGCACACGCTGATATATGATACGCTCTGAATTGTATGCAGTTAAGTGACGCCTTGGTGTCACTTATTGATTTGCATATACAAATAAACGAGATGTGCTAATCTGTTATTATGTGTTGTTTTGAGATAGAACAAATTGCACAGATTACTAAATGTCTAACTGATATGATCTAAAATTGTATGCAATTAGTTTATGTCTTTATGTTACTTATTGATGTGTGTACACTAATGATTGAGATGTTCTGATGTTGTTATTCTATGTCTATGATATCGTATAAGCTGTTTTGTATATGTAAAGTTATGGTTTATTATAATTTGCAGACGTTAATAAATGATATGTTCTGAATCATATGCAATTAGGTTACACACTGGTGATATCTAAACAATAGTAAATGCAGTGTTCTGAAGGTGATGTTATCCTATGCTATAGTGTAGCTTGTTTTGATATAGTAAAAGTTATTCCATGATGTAGGAAGTAACATAGGTTTTTATTTGTTATATGGTAGAAGTTGTTTTGAATGTGAATTTGCAATTGCTGGACCGCACTAAGTGTGTTTTGGAGGAAGAAAAGTGGTTTTGCTATTTGGAGCGTAATCATAGTCTCGATTGGGAATGTAGCGGATGTGAGGTCTAGCAGTTCATCTAGATGTAGTTGGATTATACTTTTTAAGTATATACGTACTGTTGCTTCCACATTCTATATTTGGATATAGTGATCTCTTGTTAGGCTGTTTACTCGTACCGGGCAATAGCTATACAAGACCAACTTTTTTCTTTATTTGCTGCATGAATCATGAGCGAAGATGAGTTACGTAGATCCTTACCTGTTATAGAGCCAGTTTGCATGCCATTTGATAAAGTGTTGTGATTGTATATATCTAGACATCTAGTTGACCTAACGACATTTTCCAGCATGCACTATAGCTATTCATTCGGTTGTCAGTACCAACTTTTTTTTGTTCAAATTGTCATCGAATTTATCCCGCCAATGTCATTAAAGGTGCAAGACTGGATGTAATGCATCTTTTAGTAGCCTTTATTTGAGATTTGTAACCATTTTGGTTTCATTTATAGATTGAGGATCATGATTTTAGGATTAGGGGACCTTTTTGATTTCTGCAGTCGTTCTCATGATCTCATCTTTGCACAAGCTTTACAGTTATCTCAGTATCTAAACTTTAGTGATCCTTCATTCCTTCCAACAGACAAGGCATGCTTTTCATTATCGTAGAAATTGAATACTCAATTCTATATGAAAAAATCAGTCTCTTTTCTGATGGTAAGCATCCCAATATTACATATTCAATGTGCATCTTTGCAAGTGTGTTTGCAACCCAGAATATGAATACAATTCCTTGGAAAGGTTTCAGTGTATTGGTGTGGTATTCACCAGCTAAGCTCCTGAGCCTTTGTGGTGTTGATTTGATAGAATGATCTTTAATAGGATACCTGGCAGCAAATACGTGCGTAGGTCTTAAATGAGAACTTGCTCATGTTTCCATAGGAGTTATAGAGCTTAGTCTGCTTACGTCAATCATCATACGCACCCTAGAGCCTTTAAAATGTTAAAACGTTTATTGGGTTAAACTAATTTCATCAACAACGTTATGCCATCGTCTAGAAGTCAAATACAGACATTCACAATATGTAGCTAGCAGATGACATCAAGCAGGAGTTATAGGATTCATCTCGTAAAATAATCTGCATGTCATCCGCATCAGCTTAAGATTGCATTTTGATACAGGAAAGATATCACAATTCATACCCTGACCCAGGATTGCAGATGTGAATCCATAATCTTCTAGCAATTTTTGGTGTTTCATGAATATGAATACTTTCATGGAATTTATCTAATAGCTTGCCCAGAAAATGACGTATCATGTTCATGGAGTGTATACAGCTGATATTTTGTGCCTTGAGATTCTAAGGCGAGTGCAACCGTCAGTGTCATCAAGTTTCTGGTAGTAGCATCATATTGTGAGGCACAGTAGGATAATTAGAAATTTCTCTGTGTAATTAGCATGTTAAGATGCTACTTATCAGTTCAATCACTGTTAGGGGTGAGCATCGGGTCAAACCTAACCCGAACCGGCAAAACCGACCCGACCCGAAAACGGAAAAAACTCAAACCGAAAACCGAACCGAGAAATAGATATCAAAACCGAAACCGAACCGAATAACTCAGTTCGGGTCGGTTTTCGGGTTTCGAACCGAAAAAACCAACAAAAACTGAATCGAACCGAAGCCGGCAAAAAAACCGAAAACGAACCGAAAAAGGTCGGTTCGGTCCGGTTTCGGTCGGTTTGTCGGTTCGGGTCAGTTTTCGGGTGGATTTGCTCAGCCCTAGTTATGACTTATTTGTCCGAGGGCCCCATCTATAAATGGAATGATTGGTTAATGGGTCAAAACAGGTTCTGTTTGAAAAGGTGTCATGTTTTAGTACCCTTGGAACGGGCCGGGGTGGTTGACCTACAAACACTGTGTCCACTATTAAAGCACCTGTATATAGTTGATTCATTAATTAGGATTATAGCGACAGTTGTAGTTTGTCGTATATATACACAGATGTATCCTCTCCCTCCATCTGTTTATGTAGTTGGCTCATTAATTTTTGAATTTTAATGTATACATAATTTTTTTTGTGAACTTTTAATAAATGATTAACGAAACTAAAAAACACGGTTCCTATGCAGGCTGAGAGATCTTCATCAGCAGTGCACAAAAGAGATGGACTCTTATGCCGGCTGCATGTACTACAATACCGATGAATTTGAACGATGCCGCCCAGAGCAGAAAGAGTTTGAGAAAGCTTGCCCATTAAACTAACAGGGGAAATTGTTGTATTTCGCATCACTCATAATAATTCTGGTCAGTTTGCCAAACAAGACAGCGTTATCTGAGACTCTCGTTGTATTCAAACTCGTGGCATGCTATTTGCAAGCAATGTCTTTCATATTACATCTTCAGTTTGACAAGCTTTAAATTGGGTTGTTTTTTTTGTTGTTCAGATTATTAATTTAATCTGAATATATTGTAATCATTGTACTCGAATTTCGCTTTCAAGCAAGCTACCAGAGCAAAAATGGACCGTGTTTTTCAAGTATCATGTTTTTCTAGGAGATTTGACATGCAGGATTGTTATTTTGGAAGTTGAAGTCAAGTATAACAGGGGGACAAACTGCGGAAGTTTAACCTTCACAGGTTTTGTTATTTTTCATCATTTGAGAATTGCAAGACCAGATTGATTAGTTGCGGATTTGTTGATGACAATCATAGGAGTAGGGGTGATCACCGGTCCAAAACATGACCGAGACCGAACTAGCTCAAAACCTTAAACCAAGGACCGTACCGATCGGTCCGGTCCTGGTCCGGTCCTTTGGTCGGTCCTGTCTAAGAAAGCATGATAGTCGGGTTTTACGTAAGACCGGTCTGGACCGGACCGAGACCGAAATAAGGAAAAAATCGGGACTGAGACCTGACCGTTGGTCCTTAGGTTCGGTCGATTTTCGGTTGGTCAGGTCGGTCCTCTCGGTCTCGGTTGGTTTTGGGTCTACGATGCTCAGCCCTACATACATATGAGCGATATTTTTGTTGAGTCTCAATCAATTTGACTGCTGTAGACGATAACGCTCACCAAAGGAACAATTCAACATTGAAGTGTAATAATTTTGAGGGTATTGATGATTTTTTATATGAATAATTGAATGAAGATAATGCATCTGATATTATTGTTTACTGTGGAAACCAACCAACAAATGGGCCCGCACTTGAAGCTACTTTAATATGAGGAAAACATATATTTTCAATTAGATGTATACGGTCTAACCAAGGTATTTCGATGAGCATTTTCAAACCCTTTCGCTAGTCGCTCCCACAACGTCTACATAGGAAGTTTCGAACACGAGATTTTTTACAATGGCATTAGAATGACCGACCACAAGTTATGTAAAACTGCATAGCAGTGTTGCAAAAAAGGTCTACAATGCCGATTAATCATCGCCTAGGCGTTACAGAGCCACCAACTTTGCCGATTTATGTAACTGGGTCTAACAAATAGGTCAACCATGGTTAACAGTGATCAACGGCGGTCAAACTTGCCGAAAACCTACAAATCTTGCTAAAAGTACCCAAAACCCATCGTAAACTTATTTTGATCTTTTATAATAACTATTTAAATCTATTACATGCTGTTTTTTAGAAAAAATCTTGCCGGAAATATCAAAACTTTCCGGAAATACCTAAAATTTGCCAGAAATGCTAATCCGATTAATCACTGATTAATCTCGCCTAAACCGATTACAAGCTACAAGGTGTTCAACCGCCTCACTACCGATTCATGATTTTTGCAACCTTGCCGCATAGCATCTCCTTACCATTTACCCGAAAATTATATGCCGACAATAAAAACATGCATGATCCATCATAATTGAGGAGGGTGGCAAGTGCATTGTCTTTATAGTAAAGCAATAACCAACAAGGATTATAAATTATATCAATTGAATATTCAAAGTTGTGGCATTTAAAGAAAGAGGAGTGCTACACTCACATAAGATTTACAAAAATTCATCCACTCGCTGACGTGGCAAAGTGGTGATTGGTTGGTTTTCTGTGGCCCACAGAAAACCAACCAATCACCACTCTGCCACGTCAGCGAGTGGAAGAATTTTTGTAAACCTTATGTGGATATAGTAATATTCTTAAAGAAATCAGTCAAATCACCATATGATAAATAGATACCATGTTTATGCATTCGTATGAGTGACACTTACCTAATATTCTTTAGTCAGTGTGGAATCAATGGGACAAAAGAAGGGCTAGACAACAAAAAGTATAGAAAACAAAATAGCTACTTGTCAATTTTTGTATTGGTGTGTAACATTGTTTTCAAATCCGATCATTTCGTGCAAACCTTTTCAACTTTTAGTTATTTTGTGTATCGATTGACATACTTTTGAGAATTGAATCACGTATTTTAAGTTAAGTAATGAGTCAAACTAATTTTGAGAATCGAATCACGTAATGTGTTGCAAACTTACAAACAAAAGTGTTTTTTTTTTTTTTTTTTTTTTTTTTTTTTTTTTTTTTTTTTTTTTAATATAATTTTATTTCATTAAAAAAATAAAAAATGAAAAACTTTTTTCATCAAAATAAGTTAGTACATCATAAATAGATAGCATTGAGATATGGTTTAAGTAAAAGGTAAGCGGAGGGTCTGGTGAGATATTTTCTTTCAGAGTATCTAACGTTAGAATTTACATTTTGTTTAAAAGTTTGCAACACATTCTTTCTTCTTTAACTTGCTTTTATTGCAAGGTTGACACAAGGTGCTCCCTAACCCGCCCTAACATTAGTAGAACATTAAATTTCATAATTGACCCGTTTATAATAGATTGAAATTACCAACGACAACATTCTCGTGACCACAAGATATAAATGCATCATTAGGGAAACACACATAGGCTATGTTTGGCGACAGCGACACGTAGCAGTAACAGTAAGCAATAGCAGTAGCAGTAGCAGTAAAAATTATTTGTTTGTTTAAAAACGTGTTTGATAAAGTAGTTGTAACTGTAATTATAAACTGTAAAATAAGCAAATGCTTACTGCTTGTAGCTTACCGCTTCTAAACACTTCTAAATAGTTGTTGCCAAACATGACCATACATTTGTTTTGGGGAATGTCAAATATTTTTCACATGGTTAATAACTTAATATTCTAGTATTTTTTTTGGCTCCTACATTTTCAACACCTTTTCTCCTTCATCTTTTGTGGCCATATGTTAAGTTGCAATTTGGGACTAAACAAAAATATTTTAGTGTTTGATAACCTATGTATTTAATCCTCTCATAATTGAAATGACAAATATGCAAACCCTGCCAACTCCTACCAAACTTCAAGCTATCCTTTGGTTGCCAAACTCTACCAAAAGCATAAGAAAATTTAAATAGTTATGAATTATTGGTTCATAATTGTATCTATTGTTAGCAATGAATATATATAAAGTGTCTTTTTGTTTTACCTAAAAAGATTAATCCGTATCCGAAATGAAGGTTAACAACAAGTGATGTTTCATCACAATTAAGATCGTTAACAAACTGAACGTTCAATAAATATTTCATGAACTGTTTAGTGTCTTAATGAACAAACATAAACGAACATGAACAACTAATTTTCTTAATAAACGAACAAGAACAAGAAAATTTGTTCGTTTAAATGTTCTTGTCTGTTTAAAACTAAACAAACGAACATGAACAAAACTCCGTTTGTGTTCATCCGATTCATTTACAACCTTAATCACAAGAGCTAAACAACAAAATGAAGTTTGTTTATTGGAAGTGTATTTGAGATAAGATTTAATTTGTCTCCAAGTTTAGATTCAATGTTTTAAAAATTAACAAATTCCCTAATGATAACGACATGAAAATGATTGTTTTTTGTATCTAAATTACTAAATATACATTAAAAATATAAAATTAAAACTCTCCGAATACTGTATCACATTGCTTTCATGGTGACGCAATTCAATCATTTTGTTAAGAAAATGGTAATGATAATGTATTATAACATGCATAATTTATTTATACAATTGACGATTACAATCAAATCATTCAAATTTAAATACTAGACAAAACACATTTACTTAAAATTTAAAAAATTATAAAATAAGTAACGTTAAATAAAAATACTGCAATGCGATTAATTAAGTACTAGAACAGTACCCGCGCAATGCGGTGGCGGGTACCGTGTGATTATTTTTTGCGTTATTTGGTTACATGTTTAGTTGTCTTCATGCTTTATAAGTAGAGATATTAGAAATGGTTAGGCCAAATAATTTTAGTTTAAACAACCAACCGCTTCCTAACAAACTTCCTAACCAACTTGCTTCATGAACAAATTAATTTTGAAATCTTTCCATAATAAGCAGGAAAAAAGTCTGAATTTTAAGCCTTTCTAATTATAGAATAGTCCCAAATGCATTATATAGTAGTATAGATAAAAATAATTAATTACAATTTAAACCACTAACTTTTTTTACTCTTACTTACTCCACACCTATATATACATTTAAAAATAATTGCACACACAAATTGACGTTACTATACATCGTCACCGTTATACGCGGATAATCGTCTACTTTACTACTATTAACACATAAACTATTTTTAATAATTGTTATTAACAAAACCTAAAATATAAAACATGAAAACAAAACTTAAAACTAGGATAGCTAAAACTTCTTCAATTGCACCATACACTTTCTTTAATACTTAAAAAAATGCTATTTATTACACCATACACTTTCTTTAATACTTAAAAAATGCTATTTATTATGTGGTAAGATAGGTAGGCGCAGTGAATGCCAACAATCGTTATTGATGTGTCATCTCAGCATACACACAATAACACCATAATAACTAAAACACCATCATCAGCTATAATTGTTATTGGTACATATGAGTCGTATAATACACCACCAAAAATACTCCTCTCGCTCACAAAACACAAAAGAAAATAAATAAAAACACCAACAACGATCGCAGATGAGCCATAAAAAAACCCAACGGCACCAACACCGGTGCAGTATGGCGTCGCCGTTGGTGCACAAAAACGCCCAGTGACATGTTGTTCATACCTGCACTGTTAGTCAATTTTAATTCAAAAGAGATTTCCACTATTTCTAATTTGATGCTTTGTTTATATGACTGATACCTAATATGTTTATCTTATTTGGTCTCAACTCTCAATGTAGTATGTTCATGACTCGTATATAGTATCTTCCATTATCATACATGGTCAATTTTAACTCCTATAGTCCCCAAAGTGGAATATCTCTACTACAACATATAACACCAAAATTCACAAAACAACAAACTAACTTTACACTCTCGGTTTTAACTAAAAATGAAATGTATTAAACTATTAACAACTTTCACTTTATTCATATTTATATAAGAGACTTACAAAGTTGTGGTTTTTAAATTTATATAAACGTGCAACTATTTGTTAAACACAATAATTCAAACACAACATTCAGAACTAATTAAAACCCGTAACTAACTGAGATCTAATATGAAAAGACTTAATTTATTAAGTCATGAGAAAAGTTGTTTGTTTTTCACTTAATCAAAAAAAATGACTTACAATAAAAAATGATAAAAATGAGGGTCTCGACATTAAGTTATATGTTAATTAACACGACTTAATAAAAATTTTAAACAAACATGCCCTTAGTGTTTAAGGTGTATTGAATGACTTACAAGTGTTGAGAGATGCATCGTCGCCCAAGGTGTAGATGAGACGAGACAGCTCACAAGTTATTCGAGATCAACTCGTGAAGTACTCGAAATCGACTCGATTCAGACGAGTCGAGCTCAAGCTCGAGCTACTCGAGTATACTTTCGAGTTGAGTTTGAGCTTCATAATATTCGGCTCCTGAGGCTCGCGAGCCTTATCGAACTCTTATAAAATTACAATTTTATCCCTTATTTTATACTCCTTTCGTCTCAAAATTATTGTCCTCTTTTGACTTTTTTGATTTTTACTTTTCAACTTTGACCTTAAGTATTTTTGTTTATATTACATAATAGTTGATACAAAATATATAAACGAATTGAGTTTTAAATGTATTTTCATTGGTATAATTTTTATCAAAAATTGTATAACACAAACAAATATATATATAGTCAAAATTGAGAAAGAAACACCGAAAAAGTCAAAATGAGACAATAATTTTGAGACGGAGGGAGTACGTGTTATTACTTAATTTTGCATAAATTGAATCGAGTCGAGCTTGATAAGGTGAGTTTTCATCGAGTTCGAGATTGAAATGTTAAGGTAATTGAGCTCTAGTTTTAGATGATGAGTCGATCTCGAGCTTGAAATCCAAAGCTCGACCAAGCTCGAGCCGAGTTTTGAGCTCAAGTTTAGTATTCGAACTTGCCAGTACTCGGCTCGTGTATACCCCTAATCTTCGCAAATAAACACATTGAAATTGACAACTCTGAACGTTAGGCAAGATAAGGAAGGATCACCTGAGCGAACTGACCGCAAGGACTTGACTTATCCGAACTGAACGAGGAAGTTTTCGTTCCTTCACCTCTACAATTCGGTAAAGCGGCTTCGCCTCCTCGCTTTTGTTCATCCCTAGCCGTATATCATTTACATGCCTAAACCACAATTACAGCACCTAGTTTTTTCTTAAACGAGGTGGACAACGGTCCGTCGCGTTGCGACGGGGCGTTATTTCATGTTGTTGATTATTGCACATTATTTTTTTTGTTAAGTAGAAAGTGGGTCAGGTATTCGGTGCGGGGTTAAAAAGTCCGGGAAAAAAATTGAAACAGCGTGGTTCTTGATGGCGTTTTGCGGCAGGGCTCGCTAAATATATGTTGGATAAAAGTTTAAAGTAGTTTTCGCAAGCCATTATATAGTAGGAGGTATGTTTCGTAAATAGTGTTTTGCGCTGTTTTTTAACCCATTATATAGTAAATGGTATGTTTTGTAAATACGATTTTGGGCTTTTACCTGAGCTAAAGTGGGCTTGTTGTTGGGCAAAAAAAATTTCGGCAACCCAGCTTGCGTCAGCTGGCGTCATTTGCCCTGGAATTATATATATAGTAATTCCTTTTTTTATTATTGAAAAATTATTCTCGAATATAACTAAACTAGTCAACAAAACCAACAAACAAAACTATCAAATGGTTTTCATTTCACTTTTAATTTAATCTCACTTTAAAATATCCTTTTTTCATATCTTTTATAATTTTTTATATATTAATGGATAACTACAAATCTGCCATCACATGTGCTCAAAACACCTTTCTTCACTCATAAAATCACACACACTAAAAACACACACAAATTTCAAGATTCATCAAAACAACCATTTCAAATTATGGGTATTTGTTAAATCATCAAGATTTGATTCAATTTGAATTGGGTACTTTTTATTTTTCAAAAAGATTCAGTAACAAGTGAGTAATCTTCAAATCTTTGAATTTTCACTGTTTTGTATAGTTTTATATAATTTTATGTAATTTTATATAATTTGATTGGATTCTTGTTGTATGATGTTGTTTTTTAGATATGTTTAAGGAATCTTGTTAAGGTTCTTGATTTGAATTTGATGTTGATTTGTTGTTTATTTGATTCTTTGAATGATTTGTGATTTGGGTTATTTAAATTTTCTTGATTTGATCAAGAAATTTGGTTAATTTTATTGAAAGATTGAATTTTTTTATGTTTCTTGAAATGTGGGCTTGTTTTGACCATGTTTGACTTTTTGTTGTTGTTGATGATGTAATTGGTTGCATTTAGGAATAAGTTATGTGTTTTGGAATGTTGGCTTGATAGTTTGCGAATTCGGTGAAGAAAGTTGCTTGCTTTCTATATATGGAAAGAAAAATGTTTGTCAGTAAATGTGATTTTTAGATATGTTTAAGGAATCTTGTTAAGGTTCTTGATTTGAATTTGATGTTGATTTGTTGTTTAATTGATTTATTTGAATGATTTATGATTTGGGTTATTTTAGTTTTCTTGATTTGATCAAGAAATTTGGTTAATTTTATTGAAAGATTGGATTTTTTTATGTTTCTTGAAATGTGGGCTTGGTTTGATCATGTTTGACTTTTTTGCATTTAGGAGTAAGTTATGTGTTTTGGAATGATGGTAGTGACTAGTTTAAACCCCAAAAGTAGTTGTTGATAGTTTGCGAATTCGGTGAAGATATGTCCTTGCTTTCTATAAATGGAAAGAACAATGTTTGTCAGTAATTGTGGATAGTTTGTTATGATCATTTGATTTCCGAGCGAAACAGATTTTAATGGATCAAAGGCGCGAATAAACCGCATTTGTGTTCTTTGATCTTTTGCAAAAGAGTTATTATCGAGTACTGGTGTTTTTGATATTGATTCATACTAGTGATATAATACTAGTAACTATTTAGGCATAGGAGTATAAAACAAATTAGCAGACAGATAGCGTGGGTTGGCACTATGGTTAAGTTCATTTTTATGATTAAATTTAAAAGATTTGATATTTTATGTATCCTGAAATGTGGGCTTGTTTTGACCATGTTTGACTTTTTTTTTGTTGTTGCTATAATTGGTTGCGTCTTGGAATGAAGATTGTGTTTTGGAATGATAACAGTGACTAGTTTTGGCCCCAAAAATAGTTACTGATAGTTTGCAGATTCGGTGAAGATGGTTTATTGTTTTCTATTAGTGGAAAGAACAATGTTTGTCAGTAATAGTGGATCAGTTATTTTTAAGCAATTCTATTAACTGGCTTTTAATCGAAGTCCAGGAAGTTATGGAACTGATTTGTATATGCTAAATGGAAAATGATCATTAGATTTACGAGCAGAACAGATTTAAGTGGATCGAAGGCGTGAGTGAATTGTATTTGTGTTCTTTGATCTCGTGATTAAATCTTTTTACCGAGTCTTGGTCATGTTAAACAGGATTCATAATAGTAGTATCTCTTGAATGGTGCAACTATATGAGAAATGGAATCAAATGAAATCGTCAACTATAATAATTAATTAGGAAAAGGAGTATAAAACAAATTAGCAAACAGATATTTTCATTTGGCGTTATGGTTAGGCTCATTTTTTATCATTAAATTTTAAAGATGGGATTTTTTTGTTTATTGAAATGTGGTCTTATTTTGACCATGTTTGCTTTTTTTAATGTTGTTATTATTGGTTGCATTTTGAAATTTGAAATAAAATTATGTCGGAATAATAAGAGTAATTTGTAATGATCCGAAAATAGTTATTGATAGTTTGCAATTTGAAAAGTTGCTTACTTTTTATGAATGGAAAGAACAATGCTTGTTAGTAATTGTGGACCCTTTGTTTTGAAGCATATTTGGACTTGTTTTAAGCTAATTGGCACGGATGAGTGATTAATAGAAGTCCAAAAAGTTATGGAACTCGTCAGTATGTTAAATGTAAAATGATAATCAAATTTAGAACCAAAAATTGTTCAGTGGATTAAAGGCTCGGATAAACCATAGTTGTGTTATCTGATCTAGGTCGTCTTGATTGTATTACATATTAGTCATTTGAACTATGCAACTATATGAGAAAGTTGTCAACAATAGTAAGTCTTATTTAGGCAGACTACAAAACATATTAGCGAACAAAAAGTTTGGTACTTAATTAATGCAATGCACACACTAAATGACTTTTGCAGCGAGTTTGGAACAGTCCACATGTGAACAATTTTTATTCTGCTTTCAAGAGTTCATTGGTGGTTTTATTGTAAATTTCAGTTAAAACATGGGTACATATCTCAGTACTCCTAAAACAGAAAAGTCCTCTGAAGATGGTGAGAATGGGAGGGTCAGATATGGTTTATCGTCGATGCAAGGTTGGCGTGCTACCATGGAAGATGCTGTAAGTTGATAATCGTTTCACACTTTATAAGTAGTCACACTTACTTTGTTATATCTATGCATCTTATATCTATTTGAGACCCCAATTTTTCAGATTATGATACAGAGCAAATAGTACGTTTCATATACTATAATATGCAAGAATATAATTAGGAAATGTATAGTGAACAGGAGTTGAGGAACATGTATATAATGCTCTTAGTTATATAAGAGCTTGCATTCGTGTTTAGGTTATATTTTGGTACTTTGAGGCTTGCGACTAGGAATGTTATAAAGTAATTGCAACGGGCTAGAGTCAAGGTTTACATCTTTGAAATTAAAAAGAAACTGTTTTTATAAGTTTTACATACATGGTTTATGTAGTACCCATGTTTGCCTAGAAGTCGATTTGATCATACATTTTGAGCTGTGATTTAAGGTTTTCTTATTCGCCTTTTTTGTGTGTGTGTTTTAGCATTCTGCGCATCCTGATCTGGACTCTTCTACCTCTTTCTTTGGTGTATATGACGGTCATGGAGGTATGTACTATCTCTCTCTCGGTGATTTCAAAGTTTTATTGTTGATCATGAATTTATACTTACGTGTAATTTTGTTTTTGTTATGACTATTTCCCACCGCAGGTAAAGTTGTTGCTAAGTTTTGTGCCAAGTTTCTACATCAACAAGTGCTCAAGCAAGAAGCATATTCTACCGGGGATATTGAAACTTCTGTACAGAAGTCATTTCTAAGGTTCTGTTAAATATGGCGTTTGTATCATTTATATATTATTTGGTTTATTTATGTTGCAGTGTTATTTACCAGTTTCATTTTTCTGATGCAGAATGGACGAAATGATGCGTGGACAAAGAGGGTGGAGGGAGTTATCGGCTTTGGGAGATAAAATTAACAAATTTACCGGTGTGATAGAGGGTCTGATATGGTCTCCAAGAGGAGGAGAAGCAAGTCAAAAGGTGGATGAGTGGGCTTTCGAGGAGGTACTGTTAGTCTAAGAATAATAAAGAAATACTTTTATGATGCTTTTGCATATCTTAATTCATTCTATATAGTTTTTTTGTTGTTATATTAAGTACCAATTTATGTTTAGCTTGTCCCGTTTGAGTCATTTTGTCGGCAAAAATCCTTTGAAATTAATGATTTTAATGTAATGTTAAAATTATTAATAGTGTTAAACATTTATTTAGAAACCAAAAGCACTGGTTACAAAATGACTGAAAGAAGGCACAAAGCCACATTTTAATGACTCAGACTTGAGCGAAACAAATGAGAACGGATGTTAATATTTTACGCAAGAAACAACCCTTTCATATAATATTTGTTTTATTTTTACTGGTTGTGATGTAATTTTATCCATTTTGTTTGGCCTTTATATATTTTTGGATAATGTTATAATGCCATTGGCTTCATCGATTCTTTGCAGGGTCCTCACTCTGATTTCAGTGGACCAACGTCTGGATGTACTTCGTGTGTTGCTATCATGAGGGGCAATCAACTAATTGTCGCGAATGCTGGTGACTCTCGTTGCGTAATTTCCAGGAAGGGTGAGGTAATACCACAAACTGATAATATTGACTTAACATGGACACATATATGTATAGTTAAAGTATGTCATCAGTAATACATCCTATATAGATCAATTTCTAAAATAAGAATTTGAACAAGCTACTAAAGGGGAGGTTACCACCGTATGGGCTAATACCGATTTGGTTTAATTTTATAGGCTTATAATCTATCTCGAGATCACAAGCCAGCCCTTGACGTAGAGAGGGACAGGATACTAAAAGCAGGTGGATTTATTCATGCCGGGAGAGTTAATGGCAGCCTCAATCTTACAAGAGCTATAGGTATTCACTATCCGATTCATTTGATCATAAATCATATTTAATCATTACTCGGATGACAAACCTTCTGATTTTCAGTTTCTTTAGGTCCCTGCATGAATACTGCGCGCGTGTGTGTGTGTGCTCGAATTTTGTATTTTTTTTTTCTAATATTATGGTGATGAAAATGCAGGCGATATGGAGTTTAAGCAGAACAAATTTTTGTCTGCTGAAAAGCAGATAGTAACCGCTAATCCTGATGTCAACACTGTAAGTCCCCTGCTTCATTGTATACATCTCTTTTACTTCGTCTTGGTTTATTCGTTTGTTGTTTGATATGCGTTTTTTCCCGTAGGTTGAGCTATGTGATGACGATGAGTTTATGGTGCTGGCATGTGATGGTATCTGGTAAGAAGTTCGATATTTTAGTGTTCCTTTTTCTTTTTGGTACCCAAAAACCGAAGCCGTGTTAATATGTCATAAGGTTATATATATCCGACTCTTGGATCATTGCTGAATTATTTACTTTCATTTTTTTAGGGATTGCATGTCAAGTCAACAGTTGGTGGATTTCATTCATGAACAATTGAAATCGGTAAGTGTGAGTTATATTACTGCAAAGTTATGTATTACATAGGCGTTTGGATTTACGTTTTTTGAATGACTTCTCTTGCTATTCATGAACATTGTTCTTTAACTCTTGAACATGTACAGGAAAATAAACTATCAACAATATGCGAAAGAGTGTTTGATAAATGTTTGGCGCCATCAACATCTACAGGGGAGGGATGTGACAATATGACCATGATCTTGGTTCAGTTCAAGAAGCCCATCGAAGGTGCTACTCCTGCAGAAGAACAACAAGACAATGGTAAACTCAAAACCGCTGTAGAAGAACAAGCGGATGATGACGGTAAACAAAACACCGCTGCTGATGAATCAAGTCAATCCTAGTGTTTTGCATGCGCATATCTCGTACATATTGTTGGTAGGAGTTGTATCGCCAAAAAGTATTCTGACTTTATAGTTGTTTGCCTTTGGATTTTTTTTTCAAAAATTATTTTTTGCTTCGGTTTAAATGTAAAGTTTTTTTCTTCTGTTTGTTGTTAGTGACCGATGATTTGGTTGGTGTATGTAACGTGATTTGTTGATGCATTTTCGCCTTATAGATTTGATAGAAATTTATGATTTTTCGCTACTTATACCACCAATATATGACCATATGACTGTATGAGTATGTGTTGTTTCGTTACGGTACAAAGAAATAAACTTTTCCATACCATGATTGTTTGGATCATTGGATGAGTTGGTTGACATTCAATTTGTTACATTCAGTAGACATATGACGTTTTCCAGATTGATGTTACTTGTAAAGAGTGAGCCTGGTCCTGTCGGTGTTATCTTGTGTCACCTCAATTTTTTCATTCTATAACCGGAACCCAAAAACACACTTCCTCAACACTCAAGAACACTCAAGTTATAAGACATCACGAGGCCTCATAATTTTTAAAATAAAACACAAAAAATAAAAAACTCAGCTTGGCCGGTGAATTTGGCGTCGAACCCTGAAACTTGGGCTATGGTATGATCTCACGTGATAGGACGGCGCCATAAGGCAATAACGCAGCCTTATGAAACCCGTACAGTGGCTTGTCACTTCTTACTAGAGCATAGGGTACGCATTGCGCAGCCCACCCTATGGCATGACTCTTACATCGTGGCTAGCGTTGTCAGCTTTCGTGCCGTGGTAACCAGCCCACGTGAAGAGTTCTTATTATTATTAATTTTTTTTATTATCATTATTATTTTTGATTCTTGAAGGGGGGGGGGGGGGGGGGGGGGGGGTTATAATATACCTTTAGAAAGAGGGTGTTTTGTGCTGAGTTATATGTTCACTTTTACCCACGACACCAAACCATGGCACTATTGATACCTTATCTCTAGTCTCTATACTTATAATGAGTGGAGTTGAGATCAATATAGATCTCATATTATGTTCACTTTTACCCACGACACCAAACCATGGCACCATTGATACCTTATCTCTAGTCTCTATACTTATAATGAGTGGAGTTGAGATCAATATAGATCTCATATTTGCCATAGATCTAATAAATCAATCATTTTCATTCATTCTTTTGATTAAAACAAATAAATAAATAAACTTTCACCAAAAATTTCACAATTTTTTTAAAATTAAATATCTCGTAAACCGTTAATCGTTACGCAAAAAAAAATCATACCATCACGACGATAATTAAATTATATTTCTACAGATATGCACTTCTATATACTTTCGACTATTTTATTTTTCAAAATTTTCACCTAAAAAAATCGCATGTGATTCAGAAAAATCACATTAAAATGAATCACATGTGATTTTTACAAATCACATGTGATTTTTCTCGTCGAAAATTTTGAAAAAAAAAAATCGTCGAAAGTATATTGAAGTGCATATCTTTACCGTTTGCAAAATATGTTTATTTAAAAAAAAGTGAAAATAGTTTTTTATTAATTTTGATGAAAAATGAATGGCTAAGATTTGTTCATTGGATTTATGATAAATATGATATATTGATATTTATATTGATCTATATTCTTGAAACTTAAAATTAAGTAATGTTAGTGAACTATTATAATTTTAAAAATAGTAATAATATTTACCACTAAATTTATATTTTAAATATTATTTAATCTTTAAACTATTATTATTTTTTTTTAACTTATAATTTTTTTCATAATAATTACAAATTAAACTGGTAATCAACTTTTTCTTAAGAGAAGTGATTTAGCCACGGTAAAGAATTGATCCATCCACATAAAATAAGATGAACTTACATATCTACCCATGACTCTTGATTACCTCCATTTTACATATTGACCATAACACTCATACTAATTTTCATTATAGACATTTATTTGCATTATCAACTCTACATTTTCTTTTTAAGCTCAAAAGTCACAAAATTTCTTTTTCAAACACAAGAGATGTACTGTTCTACGTAAATTTTTAATGGGAATAAGATAATGAAAGGATTAACATGTTATATTCATTGGAAATTGGCAAATGACAAAAATTGCATTGAACATAATCATTTTTGTGATTGTGTGTAGCTAATTATTTTTTTTTTCTTATTATGTGTACTGAACTTTCAAATTTCGATCATTGTGTGTATTTTGTTATCATTTTATCCTTACTTTTTTCAAATTTCGAATGGTAAAATGATCATTTTACATGGCAGATGTGACAACTGGTAAATTTGAGAACCCGGTTTAAAATACCGCTTTATAATTAAAATGATTCGTTAAATTCTTGATACAGTTTTTAGAATTTATGAGAATTGGTGATTGATTATGTGAATTATCGTGATGTATTGAACGTTTGATTTCATGATTATATTAGGCACTACTCGACTCCGGAATTAGAAAACCTAATAAAACGAGAAATAAACAAATCGGTTCACGAGAAATTTAAAAGAGAAGTATTTATTATCAAAATTCGTGGAAAAACGGTTTAAATCAATTGGCGGAGGTTATAATTCACTATCTATTTATATAATTCACAAATAAAACGACGACGTATTGCGTCCCCCGTTTTTTCCGCCATTCCGTTTTCCCGCCAATATTATGGCCCATGTTCTTAGCCCGCTTAGCCCAATTTATCAACTTCTAATCCAGCCCAAGCTTTTGTGGGTGGTTTTTATTAATATTAACATAAATCGGAATCTGGACACGCCTAAAAAATTCCACACATCTCTGTTGTTGATGATGATGATGGAAGGATGTGGAAGGTAAACCAATAAACATGATAAGAAGATGATGATGATCGAAGATCGGAACAAGAAGGTTGCAACAATAAATTCGAAATCTTAAGTGAGTTCAAATCTTCAGCTTCAACTTAATTGTTGGGGAAGCTTTTAATTTATCCATTTTTATAAAGATTTAATTTTTATGAGGTGTTTGTTTTAACAGTTAGGGTTTCAATTTTCAGGGCTTCTTTTGCTTTCAAACTTTTGCCGGAAGATTACTAGGAAAATCAACAAGGTATGTATGCTTATTAATTAATTGTTTAGTTGGGTTTCTTTAGTTTGAGTGTTTAGATTGCTTATTTTTTATGTTCACAGTTGTGCTTAAAATAAGAAATCCAAGTATAGAAAATAAAAATATTTTCAAGAGGGTGTTTGTTTCAGCTGATGTTTTGATATGCTTAATTCACTTAACTTATTGTTAGCGACACGTGATGCATGGCAAAATATCACAGACACATCTTGGTTTGGGTTAGGATCATTTGTTGTAGCCTTTTGGTTTGGGAGCTAAAAGTTGGTGACTTACTATTAGGATCATAAGCACTAATAAGATATTTTGGCAATGGTAGTGTACATTCCTTTTTTGTGTTTCGTTGTGCATATGTATGCTACTTCTTTGTGCCGTTTGTCTTATCCTTTTTGTTTCCAGATTATGATGCCATGGAATGTCGCGTTTTTGATACTCCCATGGTTGGTGACTGCGTTGCAGATTTCCATTCAGTTTCTTGCAGTCACATCGCCGATATTTTCTAACGAATACCTTTCATTTATACATTTATGTTGCCAACTGAAATAGCTTAACATACACACAGTAATTTTTTTTTCTAAAGTGTCAGTTTATGCGTATAAAGAAAATAATCTCTGTGCCTTAATTCAGTCTGAGAATGTTTGTAATTTTTTCCCTGTTTTATATGGATATGGGAGCTGACAAGACGGTATGGTGTGCCGACAGATGTGGTTGTGGCGTCTGAGGATGTAGATAGAGTTCGTGGGTATGATGAGGAGACTAATACTATTTGTGAGCTATGAATTTATCCCCTATATTTTTATGGTTGTTGATTTTATGATCTTGCTATAACTATGTTTTTTTGTACAAAGTTACAACACTATTTTCTTGGGTTGAACTAGATACCACAAAAGAAAATAACAAGAAGCCTCCTATTTTCTTGCAAAAGTGAGTTCCAATTGTAAATGAATGGCAGATATTGTATTATCAATATTATTGCATGATTCAAATGTGAAATATAAGCTTCCTATTACCTGTCATGGCACCCTAAGAATTTTTTTATGCTTCATTTACAGGTTAACAGTTTACGGAATATACAGGTGGTTATGGCACAATGTAAGGTGCTCGGAAGGGTAAGTATGCTAGCCAAATCCATTTCTTAGCAGATGGAGATAGGAACGATGTGACTGTCAAAGACCTTGGAAGAAAAAGTACAAAGCGTATATTTGTTTTTCTTTTCGTTTTCCCCCTAATTTAAGATCTAGTAGTTTTTTTTTTAACTGAGGTGAGTTCAGTATCTTCCAAAATTTAAAATGACAGATATAGCATGGGCCATGCAACATATTAAGCTAATTACAGATATAGCATTTAAATGATACATATAGCAGCCGTATGCATAGACATGAGAATACAAAACGAAAGTTAGTATACTTTGGGCTAAATTACATGAACTCAACTGTCGAGAACCCGAACGTATACTAACTTTCGTTTTGTATACCAAACAAAGCAACAACTAATTTGTTAACTTACACTCCCGACGTCTGCTTAACAGAAACCCGTAGAAAATAAAAGGTCACGGTTTTCCATAGATGGAACTCTTGATGGTTTATTAATTACGCGTTAATTGGGTAGGCCACATTTTATTATAGGAAATAGATGGGTTGAAACTTCAAAGTTATGGGTAGTAAGTTACTTAATGTTACCAAGATGTTTTGAAACACAACATATATGTGGGCGTAATAACATCCAAATAAATGAATTCGTTGGGTTCTTTGTTCTTTTTGTTGGAAAGATTATGCAACTTAAATTTACTATGCTAGAATCATTTTAGGTGAAAATACTATACAATTATTAGTTAAGTACTGTTATTGAGCTTATGAAATATAAGCCCCAAAAAATAAGCCCATATGGCCGAAAATAAGCTGAAACAAACACCCTCTTATTTATTTGGTTTTGGGTGTTTTGTAGAAGAAGGTTGTAAACAGAAACCTAAGCCAAAGTTCTAAATTAAGTTCTCTTTAAACACGAACGTTGACATTGGATGAAGCGGAATGTGCAAAATATATGTCAAGGTGAACCCTTTTTTACAAATCTTTTTACTGTAGTCAAATGTACATATAAACACACGCTAGGAGATCAAAGAATTTCGTAATAATAGTAGACTCTAAGATGCGAGAAATTGTAGGGGCATCTGTTATAGGTGAGGTCAAACCAGGTAAAATAGCTTTCGGTAAAAGGAGATCAAAGTATTTTAAATGTAGCAAAATGAACGGGTTGGGTAATGGGTCAATATAGGTTGGGTTAATCCATCACCGCTTTAGCCTCGATTTTTTTATTGACGTGTTGAGATTCTTATATCTTGATTGAGTGTTCTGAAATTAAGCGTAATTATTTTGTAACAGGATTGGAGTTACTGCGAGTGCACACGTACATGCTACATAGTGATGAAAGATGTCGAGAGGGCTTCACATGAGCAAAAATTAGTGATTACAACATACAAAGGAAAGCACAACCAAGATGTATCAGTTTATGCAACAGCTCTGTTTCAACTTTTGGTGAACCCCGCTCTCTTGACAACAGCCCATCGATGATTATGTCAACCCTTTCCTTACCCATTGTCTCAAAAGGTCTTAGGAGTCAAACTACATGTTGATAATTTAGGAATCACGGTTTTGTTACAAGACAAAGAGGTTAAAGGCCTTCGACTATAAAAAGATAATCAGTCGATTGGAATCCCAACAGGAAGGTACTATGGATGATAAAGGCCTGCCATGGACTGGATGGCATGATGGTATACTTTTTTATTATAAGAACCAACGCGATATGTAATCAAGTATATAGTGGTTTCATTACCTGATGTTTTGGTTTTTGTTTGACAGGTAATTGACGAAGCTGAAGACGAGTGTGCGTTGTAACACCATCCCGACTCCCGAGGTATAATATTTTTAATTTTGGATTTTGTTGCGAAATCGACTACTTTGTGCGAAAATGTTTGTTTGTGTGCTGTAGTTTGTTTAACCTTATTTTTGCACTTTTTTGGGGTTTGCTTTTGGCTTTTGTGTGCTGTAGTTTGTGTGCGAAATGTAACATGCCAAAATGGGTCAGGTTGACCCAATACTCTTTTTTTTTTCAAAAATAAAAACATTCAAATGTTGCCATGAAATATGGTTCATAAAAGTAATAGCATTCTGCTTGCAATGTTGCTGTGAAATATGGTTCACCTCTATTATTTAATGATTGTCTATATACGTGTCGAATGAAAGTGTAACTCGACCAGTGCACAACTTTCAAACCGATTGAGAAACCATTTATTTGTGTGCAGGAATATTTTGATAGAACATGATGGAGATGATCTCGCAAGGTGAGGTTTGTTGATAGATGCTGTAAAGTATCATACTGCAGCAGAAAATAAAAAAGGGTCACTGTTATCGTTAATCCGTAGAACTTCTCATTGAGAATGGACTTCAAAGGTTATTTCAAACCCAAAGTCTGTACACAACTATATATTATAACTTTCTAAATAGTGTGTTGTATGTTGTAACACTTTAACTCATCTACCAAAATTTGTGAATGCAGCATTGCTATGGGTTATATATACACAGAGGCGAAAAATTACGCACGTGAACCCGCAGCCCATGTGGCAATAAGTAAGAAACCCTTTATGTTGTAGGCCCTATTGCGGATGCTTCCAGACTATGACCGGCGTGAGCAGGCATACGAGAATATACTGATAACTAAGTTTTTGGGCCTGCACAGGAACAAACCGTCGAGTAGTCAAAAGGTAACATTACATATATGACTAACTAGATTTTTGTCACGACGTTGATAATATATACTTATGAATATACCAATTCCGGGTTGCAGTTAGTGAGCTCCGCACTAGATTAAGCTGCACAGAATTAAGGATTCATTGAAGATTTGATTTAAAAGGTTCATCACTTGGGTGTTCATCACTTGGGCGAAATTTCAGAAATTGCAGGTGTTGATTTCTTTTGAGTTTTGTGGATCCTTTTTAGGAACTTTGTCTAATCATTGCAAATATTGTGCTCAATTTGATGTTGCTGATTAAATAGTAAACAAAAAACAAATGCAATTAGTATATCTATTTTATTGCATAATAGTGTGATAGGAGGTTTTGATAATGCTTATGCATTTGTCTGTGTCTCTCAGGTTGATTACCTCGGCGTATGTAATAGAAAGAGGGCATAGTTTTGCATTACATGGTGGTATTGAAGACCTGCAGCCAAGCACTCTACGGATTCCTGTCACTGGATATGCAAGTGTATGTCATTTACCTCCATTTCTTGATGTGTAATCAACTGTCCAAGTCCCATTTCTTTTGCTCTGTGTGGTTTCCCAAAGGAACTATCATATAATGAAACATCATACATGTTTATTGAGAAATTTGTGTTTTGAGATATATTTTATCCAAAGTTGCTTATTTGAGTTGCTAATTTAAAAAAAAAACAACAGAATGTGATCATCCATGTAACACAAAAATCGGCCCTCTTTCTAACTATTTTGGAATGACCTAGATTTTGATAGATCGATTATAATTGGTGCTGGAATATGGTTTGCAGAATTGCATAGTAAAAACCATTAACATTAGAGAATACGATGCTAACGTAACAGTTTGATAAATGAAGAAACGAAAATATGAGCGTTTGTCTCAGTTTAGTATCATCGTATCACTTTAATGACCTTCGTTTACGTTTTTTTTATATTGAATGTGATGCAAGTATATAAACAACTACTATATGACTACTTAGATATAATGTACTAATTGTTCGAGAAAAAAACACAGGCCCGCCCGCAACGCGGCGGTCGATGTCATTCTCGTTTTAGTAATGTTTGATATTATTCATGAGCCAAAACGAGTGTTTACGGAAAAACTAATGAAAATTTCACCGATAGTCCTTGTATCCGACCCTTCACCATAAATAAAATACATTCAAGGACCAAAATGCAATAAGGAAAACCCTACACCCCTTTAACCCTTTTATTATTTTAACTAACTGTCGGCGTATGTGCCCGAAGGGTTTGCACCCTTCGGATCTTAGCCTTATCTTCGGCATACAACCCTCCGGATCATGGAGCTTCTTCGAAGGGTGGACCGAACGCCACCATACCAGATTTTCAGGGATCGTGTCGGCCACTTGGTCTGACATTTACTACTGTTTGCTCCTTCCCGAGGCAAGGCAGGTAAAGAATGAGGTAGTATAAATACCCCTATCTCATTTATGTCACACAACTAACACACACCTATTGCATTAACTCACACTCATCCTTGAACCTTCGTATCACATATACTTACTCACACACCGGAGGTGGGTCCTAGGATAACACCCGGGGCGAGCCTAACGTGTATTTCTTGTGTGCAGGGCCAGTTCCGAAGGACCCCGCACGAGATAGAATCCCTTCACAAGAATTTACTTTAACAAATTGGCGCCATCCGTGGGACCCGAAACCCATTCTACCGAAAGCAAAAATGACTTCTTTCACACTCCCCTTAACCAGGTCGGGGGGAGTGGACTAAACACCAACCGGAATAATACTGAGAACCGTGGGAACCCGGAGGATGATTCCCCAAACCTTCAGGAATTGATCATTGGTCAAATGGCGTCCCTGACCGAGTTGATCAAGAAACACAATGCTCAAGGGGGAAATGAGCTCCAACCGATACGTCTGGACTTCGGCGACGATGGAAACAAGAACGGAAGGAGAGATAAGGCAGTTGAAACAGATGACGAGTTGAGCAAACCATTCAAAGAGGCATCACGTTCGCCGTTCACCCGTCGAATAGTGGAGTTTTCCAGAGATAACTATGTAATCCCCTTAAACATGAAGTTTTATGACGGGTCAACTGACCCGAACGATCATCTTACGAGGTTCGCAGGTGCAGCTAACCAAGGACAATGGCCAATGCCTACATGGTGTCTTATGTTCCAGCAAACTCTGGACGGGGCAGCCGGAGGATGGTTCGAACGTTTGGAACCCGGAAGCATTAACAGTTGGGGCGAATTAAGAGAGCAATTTTCTGCTCGTTTCTCTCTCCGGAAGAAATGCATCAAAGACCCGACTGAAATTACCAAGATTACTAGAAAAGCTCACGAGTCATTGTTGGACTTCAAAGAGAGATGGACCGACGAAGCTAGCTACATAAGTGGCGTACCGGAAATTATGCGTATCTCGGCTTTCATGGGTGCTCATAAGTGCCCCGCCCTAGCGAAGAAGTTTTCGGACAGAGTTCCTCGTTCGGTAATGGAAATGTTCACCCGGGTAGATGACTACATTAGGGCGGAGGAGGCGTATCGGAACACGGAGCTGCCTCGAGGCGAAGGGTTCGAGGCAAATAGAAAAAGAGGTTTCAAAGACGATAGGCCCAGGACCGAAAAAAGAAGTGACCCTCGACATAAAGACACGTATCACCCTTATGTGGCCCCAAGAAGAGACCACAATCACCATGACTCTCATCACAACGACCGCAGGACGGTAGGGACTTTTAGGGTAGGTCCTCCGCGTTTCGGTCTCAACTCACTCGTAAAGCCCCCCTAGAGAAATCCTTGCCACAGAACGTCATCTGAACTTTCCGGTACCTAGGCCGACCGGCAGTAAACCCACGCGGGAAAACATGGGGAAGTTCTGCGAATACCATAAAGAAACCGGTCATTTGACAAACCATTGCCGAGAATTGAAGAAGCAATTAGAAGCGGCGTTGGAATCCGGGAGACTCGATCATCTCCTAAGAGATGCCGTTGGAGATAGAAGAGAGGACAAAGGAAAGGGCAAAGTTATCAACATGATACGGTCGTCCGGAGGGACAAAACGGAGGAATCATGATCAGGAGGAAAGCTGGATGAAAGCCCCAATTACTTTTCCACCGATCATGACGGAGGATTTATCGGATGAACCCCTCATTATCGAAGGGGATATCAGCGGGTATCTGGTTCGCCGAATCTATGTGGATGAAGGGTCAGCAGTAAACGTGATGTACGAGCATTGTTTCAATAACCTTAGTGTAGACATCAGGGAAAGACTTCGGGAAACCAGTACATCACTCGTTGGTTTCTCCGAAGAAACGAATAGGCCGTTAGGAAAGATTGAGCTGGAAGTACGATTCGGTGACCACGGCATGTACCGAAAGACAACGATGAGTTTCTGCGTGGTAGTTTCCCCGTCACCATACAATGTGATTCTGGGAAGAACGTGTTTAAAGGAAATAAGGGCTATCCCATCCACCATTCACTCAATGATCAAGTTCCCCACTCCGAGAGGAATAGCAACTCTAAAAGCGCGCCCATCGATGGTGGCTGAATGCTGGAAGATAGAGGAAAGTCAGGTCGCGGAAGAATACCGAACAAAAAGTCCGCAGGGGGTAGTTTCTGGAGAAGAAGGGTACCAGCAACAGAGGAGGTTTTGATAAACCCAGCTTACCCTGAACAATTGGTACTCATCGGAAGAGGCTTTTCGAAAGAGGGCCGAAGAAGCCTTATTGAATTGTTAAGGAAGAACGAAGATGTGTTCGCATGGCAACCGTCGGATATGACGGGAGTCCCCAGACGTTTGATCGAACACCGTTTAAACGTGAAAATGGCCGATACCCCGATAGCACAGAAAAAAAGGAGCTTCTCGTCGGAAAAGAACCAAGTCATAATGAAGGAAGTGGAAGAATGGATGAGGGCGGGGATCGTTAGGCCCGTCAAATATCCAAACTGGATCTCAAACCCCGTTCTGGTGAAAAAATGCGACGGAAGTTGGAGGATGTGTATAGATTTCAAGAACCTGAATTCCTCATGCCCAAAAGACTATTACCCGTTACCGGAGATCGACTAGAAAATCGAATCGGTTGTGGGCGTCAAATACAAGTGCTTCTTAGATGCGTACAAAGGTTATCATCAGGTTCAGATGGCCGAAGGGGATGAAGAGAAAATAGCATTCTACACGGAACAAGGTACATACTGCTATACCAAAATGCCGTTCGGACTTAAGAATGCAGGGGCAACATACCAACGGTTAATAGACTCAGCTTTTCAAAACCAAATAGGAAGAAATTTGGAAGCTTATGTGGATGATATGGTAATCAAAAGTAAGAATGAAAAAGAAATGTTGGCCGACATTTCCGAAACCTTCCACAACCTCCGGGGAATAAATATGAAATTGAATCCGAAGAAATGTTCTTTCGGCATAGAAGAAGGAAAATTCTTAGGTTACATTGTAACATCCGAAGGAATAAGGGCTAATCCGAAGAAAATGACGGCGATCGCAGAAATGAAGTCTCCGTCCACTTTGAAGGAAATGCAGAGCCTGAGCGGAAAATTGGCAGCTTTGAACCGTTTTTTGGCTAGATCAGCGGAGAAATCTCTTCCATTCTTTGAAACTTTAAAAAACATTTCGAAGGAGAACAAGGACGAATATAGGTGGACGGAGGCAGCGGAAGAAGCATTTCAGTCACTTAAACAGGTGATCTTGGCACTCCCATTGTTGACTACTCCCAGGGTGAAGGAGATCCTCTATGTTTACCTGGCGGCTGCCGAATGTGCAATCAGTACCGTTTTGCTAACTGAGAGGGACGGGAGGCAACTCCCAATCCATTATGTTAGCCGAACGTTACAAGAAGCCGAAAAGAACTACTTACCCATAGAGAAATTGGCTTTATCATTACTACATGCATCCAGACGACTGAGAAGATATTTCGAAGCACACCCAATCAAGGTCATAACTGATAAACCCATCAAGCAAGTTCTAAACAAAGCCGAAGCTTCTGGAAGGCTCACGAAATATGTTGTGGAACTAGGGGCGTACGATATAACGTATGTGCCGAGGAATGCCATAAAAGAACAAGTACTCGCTGACTTCATCTCAGAGATATCAGTTGAGCTTGAAAGAAAAAACGACGGGCAGATAGCGAGGGAAGTATATGACATATCAACGGAAGCCGAGTGGGTATTATATATAGACGGAGCGTCGAGTAAGAAAGGTTCGGGTGCCAGACTAGTGTTGATTGGACCTTCTCAGATTGAACACACATACGCGCTTCGTCTGAATTTTGAAAGCACCAACAATGAAGCAGAATATGAAGCACTTTTAGCTGGCCTACGTATAGCAAGGAAGATGAAGGTGGAAGCCCTGGATGTCAGAGTAGATTCCAAACTGGTGGCAAGTCAGATAAACGGAGAGTTTGTAGCCTCAAAAGAAAGCATGATACAATACCTAGCAAAGGCAAAAGAGCACATCGGAATGTTCAAAAAGTTCAAAATCCGTAACATTCCGAGATCTCATAACCAAAAGGCCGATGTTCTAAGCAAGTTAGCCTCAGTTGCCTTCAACCATCTCACCAAAGAGGTCTTGGTGGAAGTTTTGGAAAAACCGTCGATACAGGAGGAGGAAATAAAAGCCATCGTAGAAGAAGAGGATGACAATTGGATGACACCAATCATCCGATGCCTACAAGACGGTATTTGGCCTGAAGACCCAAACGAGGCCAGAACTCTCCGGATGAAGATCCCTCATTATGTCATGGAAGGGGATGTGCTATTCAAGAAGACTTACCTAGGACCAATGGCACGCTGTGTAGGGCCACTACAAGCCAATTACATCATTCGGGAAGTACACGAGGGTGCGTGCGGCATGCATTCCGGACCAAGGACAGTCGTGGCAAAGCTCGTCAGGCAAGGATACTACTGGCCAACTATGCATAGAGACGCACGAGAAGAAATAAGGAAATGCGACGCCTGTCAGATTCATTCTCCAGTACCTAAGTTACGCAAGACCATGCTAACTTCTATCATGGCTCCGTGGCCCTTTTACGAATGGGGGATGGAAGTACTCGGCCCACTAACGGAGGCTCCCGGAAAGGTGAAGTATGTAATTGTGGCAATAGACTATTTTACCAAATGGATAGAAGCGAAACCATTGGTAAAGACGACGGGTAAGGAAGTAAAAAAATTTGTATGGGACAACATAGTGTGTCGGTTCGGCCTCCCGGCTATCATTGTCACTGATAATGGGACAAATTTCGTGAACGACCCCTTCAAGAGTTGGTGTGCAAAACTAAAAATAAAACAGATCAACACGGCCGTCGCACATCCTCAGGCCAACAGTTTAGTAGAAAGGGCCAACGGAAGCCTTATGCACGGAATCAAAACAAGGTTGGGTAGGGCCAAGGCAGGTTGGGTTGATGAATTACCCAACGTCCTGTGGGCATACCGAACCTCCTTAAAAACCAGCAACGGCGAAACACCCTTTAGCCTTACATACGGAAGCGAAGCCGTCATCCCGGCCGAAATTGGAATGCCGACACATCGGACCATGATCAATCCGGACGATAATGAAGAGGAGCAACGTCTTAACCTATACTTGCTACAAGAAAGACGAGAGATGGCAGCAATCCGAGAGGCAAAATACAAGGCAAAAGTTGAACAATACTACAACCGAAGGGTTCGTCTGGTGTCATTTAAGGCAGGAGATTTTGTTTACAGGAGAAACGAGGCTAGTAGAGTAGAAGGCCAAGGGAAATTAGGCCCAAACTGGGAAGGTCCTTACCGGGTGGTAGAAGCATATCGCAACGGTTCATACAAACTCGAAGCAATGGATGGAAAAGATATCCCCCGAACATGGCATGCAATCAACCTCCGAAATTGTTTCCGTTAATTGTAATGTAAGAACTTCATTTATGATATCCTATCTTCCCCGTCATCGGGGGAAGAAATTTTCCGCTACTAATCTATGTCTGGAACAAATGGGTCGTTACATTACACCGTCAATCAAAAAAGTGTTTCATCCAATAAAGGATGGGTCGTTATAATACACCATTCGGCCAACGGGTCGTTAGATTTACACCATTCGGTAATGTTTAAATTGTTTAAAGTGTCATCCAACAAAGGATGGGTCATTATAATACACCATTCGGCCAACGGGTCGTTAGATTTACACCGTTCGGTAATGTTATAACTGTTTAAGTGTTTCATCCAACAAAAAGATGGGTCGTTATAATACACCATTCGGCCAACGGGTCGTTAGATTTACACCGTTCGGCAATGTTATAATTGTTTAAGTGTTTCATCCAACAAAAAGATGGGTCGTTATAATACACCATTCGGCCAATGGGTCGTTAGATTTACACCGTTCGGTAATGTTTAAATTGTTTAGTGTTTCATCCAACAAAAAAATGGGTCGTTATAATACACCATTCGGCCAACGGGTCGTTAGATTTACACCGTTCGGTAATGTTATAATTGTTTAAGTGTTTCATCCAACAAAAAGATGGGTCGTTATAATACACCATTCGGCCAACGGGTCGTTAGATTTACACTGTTCGGTAATGTTTAAATTGTTTAGTGTTTCATCCAACAAAAAGATGGGTCGTTATAATACACCATTCGGCCAACGGGTCGTTAGATTTACACCGTTCGGTAATGTTATAATTGTTTAAGTGTTTCATCCAACAAATGGGTCGTTAAAATACACCATTCGACCAATGGGTCATTCAATTTATACCGTTCAGTAATGTTAAAACTGACCAACGGTTCGTTAAATTTACACCGTTCGGTAATAAAATTGTTAAAAGTGTTTCGTCCAACAAACGAATCGTTACATTACACCGTCAAGCGTGCAAAATATACCATTCGTCAAGCGTGCAAAAGATAATACATGCAAAAGATAAAACTGAATACATACGTTCAAAACAAAATATATTTCATCACGGACACATCATTCAGGTATCCTAAATTAGAAGAGTTTGAAACAAGTTGTCCGGATAAACATAATCACAAGAAAGCACTCTCATTTACTTTCTTATCCCCATCCTTCAGATTGGAGGGTTCAGCAACAGTTACCACAGGAGTTTCCTTAACCGGAATGCTTGGTTCGGGGGGTCCAGAGCCCTCCGGCTGCAAATTCATTAAGTCTCCCAACGGTAAACGGTAAGACCCAGCCACTTTCTGCACATACGGATACTCGGCTTCAAATATTTTGTTAAACTCAGCTTTCCACGTTGCCGGTGCATCTCGGTTAAGGTTTTTCACTTGACTCAGAACCCTTTCAACATCCTCCTCCTTGCGGTTCACCTTAACTCCACCATCAAACTCGGCTTTCACGCCGTCAATAAAGCCAGCGGTATAAGAGAGGCTGTAAACTCGGCCCATGCTCTTCTTGTACTCACGACTTTGAAAAAGTCGACGGCAGACAGCCGGGAGAAGTTCCTTTACCGTATTATGGCGAATGATTTCAGACTGGGCAAGTCTAGCTGTCAAGTGTTTATCTTGTTCCTTCAGCTCATTCACCTCGGAAGTTTTATCTGCCAGTTGCCTTTCAAGTTCTCTGATCTTGGCAGCTTGAGAGGTGGCCGTTGAATGCCACTCATTCTTCTCTTTCTCCATTTCCTCCAGCTGATCAACCAAACCTTCCTGACGAGTGGACACAGCGCTTACCTCATCCTCCAAGGCCCAGAACTCCTTGAACAACTGATCAAAATTCCTCACCTTAGCATCACGCTCTTCCTCAACCTCCTTGAGCCTCTCAGATAAACCGCCACAACCCTCATGAACAGCCGTTAGTTCCCGGTGCTCTCGGTTCAACTGACTGAAGCGCTTCAGCAACTCGGCCTGGAGGATCAGCCCGCAACCAACATTAATATAGGCTTGACGAACCAATTGGTTGTTGTTAAGTCCAGAGACAGCCTCTTCTTCAGCAGGGGTAGCAAGATGATCCATCATCTCTCGGCAAGCCCTAAAGGAATTCATTCGAACATCATCCCGAAGGGTCCATCCAGGAACGAAGTATCCCCCGGTTTGATCAGAATTACCTAAAAAAGCATTTTAGAAACATCAGTTGCAACAAGGGAAAATAAAAAAAGAAAGAGACTAGGCTTGTCTTCGGATAAACGTACCGGGCTCTACCGGGGGGGGGGGGGGACTTGTTTGAAGGTTCCTGGGAGTGAGAAGCATGATGCTCAGAATGAGCTGTATGGATGGACACATCTGCTGAAGGGAAAAAGTAATAAATGGGAACAAAATCTAAAAAAAGGAAGAATAAGTAAGCAGATTACGTACCGTTAGAACGAGAGTTGGGGGGACGCTCCATATTCTCCCCGTCATTCTGCCCTGATCCTTCTCCGTTCTTAGCTGGGGAATTTTGCTTCTCCACTCCCTCTTCGGTCTGTGGTTCAGCTTGGTTGAGGGGAGTGACGTCTATGGTACCAGTTCCCGACGATACAACAACCTCCTCGTCCAACATCTTCTTCCTACGCTTAGGAACAGCCTTTGTGGTCGGAGCAGGTTTCCTCTTCACAGCAGGCTGCTTCTCCCTTTGTTTCCTCTCTTTCTCCTCCCGAGCGGCTACCACCTCATCATCAGCAACCTCAACCACCTTCTGAAGATTGCTCTTGGCTGGAGGTTTCTTCCCCGGAGAAAGTGGTCTCGCTGTGCGGTCCGGATGAACATACCCCTCGGGAAAGGGTTCCCCCCTGCTAACCACCGTTCCCTCAAAATTCGGAAGCTCTAAATACTCAGACATGGTAATAACTACAAAAAAAAAGAAAAAGAGATAAGCAAGTACAAAGCGGAATAAGTAACAAAAGTAGTTGATACAAAGTGAATAAATTACCATGGCCCCCGGCATCCTTAACAACAAGTCTATGCCCGGTAAACTGAAAAACCCTGCAAAGCCCATACTCATACAAAAGACTTGAAGGAGTCTTCCGAAGAGCTATTGTCTTGCTAGCAATCTTCTTGGCATCACGCACAGAATAGTTCTCCGGAAACTTGTCCGAAATCTTGGAATCTTTGTGCCTCCAAGGCATGGCATCCGGAATGGCCCTACGGTCTATCAAGAAAAAGAAGTCTTTCCAAAACTTCATAGCTGTCAATACCTCTTCGAAGCATTTCGTAGCCCTCTTACCCGTTCGGCTCTCAAACGAGAACCAATGACCTTGCTTGCACAACCGATAAAAAACCCTAAAAAGGGGAACAGTCGGCGTAACATCTAGGCTATAGCATCGGACCTCGAAGAGGGTTACCCTATTCAACCCTATGGGAACGAGTTGGGGGATATGCACCCGGAAATACCCTATAACGGCTAGAAGAAAAGAAGAAAAGGGAACCCTAACTCCTCCTAATTTAATCTGCTGAACGTACAAACCTATCTTACTATCCGGTAACTCGCTCATCGTCCAACCATCCGGCGGCAACGTAGGATGCAAATCGGATGGAATACCATAATCTCTACAAAGTTCATCTAACGTATGTTGGGATAACTTAGAGACATGAACATGCATATCGAACTTTCCTATAGGTTTAGCCCTACTGGTCGTGGGATTTTCATCCGGGACGTTCATCTCGCCGGGTTCACTAGCAGCCATGTAAAAAGGATGCCGAGGAGTAGGTAAAAACAAGGAAAAGTATAAAAAGTAGAGCGACGCACCTCGGATGAAACTTAATACAAAAGATGAAAAACTCTCCGGCGAAATCAAGGTACGAATGACAAGAACAAGGCGGCAAGTGTGAAATGAAAAGTTGGAACGCAGTATTTATAGTGAGGGCGTGGAAGAACGTGAAACGTCGTACAGCGTGCCGGTGACGTGGCAACACTTGGATCGTCAGATCTTGGTGGCAGGAGATTAGTGGCATCCAGCTGTAGTCCACTGTGAATATTATATTGTTTTATTTCGGCCCATGGGCCACAGTGAGCTAAGAGGCCTTATGAGCCCATCGGCAAATCACAATCTTAACGGTATATCAAGATCATCATAGAAGTATTGAACCATCAATCTACAACCGATGCTCCAATACTGGGGGGGGGGGGACATGTCGGCGTATGTGCCCGAAGGGTTTGCACCCTTCGGATCTTAGCCTTATCTTCGGCATACAACCCTCCGGATCATGGAGCTTCTTCGAAGGGTGGGCCGAACGCCACCATACCAGATTTTCAGGGATCGTGTCGGCCACTTGGTCTGACATTTACTACTGTTTGCTCCTTCCCGAGGCAAGGCAGGTAAAGAATCAGGTAGTATAAATACCCCTATCTCATTTATGTCACACAACTAACACACACCTGTTGCATTAACTCACACTCATCCTTGAACCTTTGTATCACATATACTTACTCACACACCGGAGGTGGGTCCTGGGATAACACCCGGGGCGAGCCTAACGTGTGTTTCTTGTGTGCAGGGCCAGTTCCGAAGGACCCCGCACGAGATAGAATCCCTTCACAAGAATTTAATTTAACACTAACCCTAAGAGCACTCGGTAACGTGACCGAGCACCCCGAGTTATACTATAACGCAGCCGAGTTAAAGGGTGCGTTATCTTACTGAGCTTCGAGTTAAAGTGGTGCGTTAACGTGGTGCGGCAAAGGATTAACACAACGTTAAGCTACGAAAATTTTAACATAAAGGCCCTCTTGGTTTTGGATGGTGTCGATGGTGTCACTGTGTGTGTGTGCGCGCGCGCGCAGGTGTGTGGTATAGGAGGAAGAGGATAACGTTTATTTAATGAAATATTTGCACTTTAGTCCTTGTGTAATGTGGTTGTTACACTTTAGTCCATGTGGTTTTAGTAGCATTTTTTTTATTAAATAACATTTATATTTATTATTATTATTTTTTTAATTCGTAACTTTTTTTTTAATTGAACTTTTAAGGTTATTAATGAAATATTTGGGTTGTTGAATGAATGTCATGGTGTCTTTTGATAAGTTAAGATTAAAAGGTTAAAACCGATGTGGTACTGACGTGGTGGTGAGTTATATTATATATATATATATATCATCTCATTTTCATTTTCATCATCTCATTTTCACCCTCCTCTCTCTCTCTCTCTCTATATATATATATATATATATATATATATATATATATATATATATATATATATATATATATATATATATATATATATATATATATATATATATGAGAGAGAACTGTAAAATACATCCATGCGGTTTACACATTTTGGCATCTTACATCCCTGTCAGAAACTTTTGGCAATATACATCCCCCGTTAGGCAAACGTTTGCCACACTACATCCCTCGTTAACAATGAGGACTAACGGTGCAAATTTTTCCCCCGTTATCTCTTAAAAGACAGAAAATATTACACCGCTAGCCTTCATTAGCCAAACATTTGCACCGTTAGTCCTCTTTTTTAGAAAAAAAAATTAAATTAAAAAAAAAAAAAGTTAAATTAAAAAAAAAGAAAAAAATCTAAAAAATTAATTTTTTTAAAGTTAATATTTAAAAAAAATCAAAATTTTTTAAAAAAATTAATATTTGCGAATTTTTTTTATAAATACGCAATTTTCAAAAAAATTAATAAAAAAGGAAAAATATTTTAAAAATTAATTTTTTTTAAAATTAATATTTAAAAAACCAATTTTTTAAAAAAATAATATTTGCGAAAAAAAAATTATAAATAATAATAAATTTTTTTTAAAATGCATATTTTTTTAAAATTTAATTTTTATAAAAAAATGCATATTTTTTTAAAAAAATGCGTATTTTTTAAAAAAAATGCTTATTTTTTAAAAAATGCTTAGTTTTTAAAAAAAATTATTTTTTTTATAAAAATTATTTTTTTAAAAAAATAATGTTTTTAAAATTATTTCGCAAATATTAATTTTTTTAAAAAATTTTGATTTTTTTTAAATATCAACTATAAAAAAATTAATTTTTAAATTTTTTTTTCCTTTTTTTTTTAAATTTTTAAAAAATGCGTATTTATTAAAAAAATAATTTTTTTTTGCAAATATTAATATTTTTAAAAAATTTTGATTTTTTTAAATATTAACTTTAAAAAAATTAATTTTTTAAATTTTTTTCATTTTTTTTTAATTTTAACTTCTTTTTTTTTTTTTTTTTTTTTTTAATTTTTGTAACTTTTTTTTTTTTCTAAAAAAGAGGACTAACGGTGCAAATATTTGGCTAACGAAGGATAACGGTGTAATATTTTCAGTCTCGTTAAGAGATAATGGAGGAAAAATTTGCACCGTTAGTCCTCATTGTTAACGAGGGATGTATTGTGGCAAACATTTGCCTAACGGGGGATGTATATTGCCAAAAGTTTCTGACAGGAATGTAAGATGCCAAAATGTGTAAACCACAGGGATATATTTTTCAGTTCTCTCTCTCTCTCTCTCTCTCTCTATATATATATATATATATATATATATATATATATATATATATATATATATATATATATATATATATATATATATATATATATATGGGAAAACATAGCTACATTACAATGTAGCCAATTGGCTACATTTCCTTTGAAAAAAAGGGTTGGGACAGGGGGAAAATGTGTGTCAGGGACATACCGCATGGACTGAACTGTACATTATTAAAACTTTTTTCAAAGGAAATGTAGCCAATTGGCTACATTTGTAATGTAGCTAATATTTTCCCATATATATATATATATATATATATATATATATATATATATATATATATATATATATATATATACAAAATTTCACCGTTAGTCCCTAAAGTTGTCGTGTTTCGCGCATATCGTCCTTAAACTTTTTTTTTTGGCATTTTCGTCCCTGAACTCTTCATTTTTCGCGCGGTTGGTCCCTAAACTTTTTTTTGACTGACGGACGTTATCTCTGCTCGTTAAGTGACTTGTGAAGTTACTAAAATGCTCTTTCTTTTTCTCTTAATTTACAAACCCAATTAAAAAACACACACACACCGCCATCATACTTGTGTAATCACATTTCTGTAAACTATTAATGAAAATGGAACAACTTTTGCGACAAATATACAAGTTGTTATCGAGTACACAAGGTGTTTTCTAATGCTTTTGTTGTTAGTCACAAAGTGCCCTCCTTTTTGTCTTTCATTTTTCAGTAGATATTGCTACCAACTCTGCTTTTGAATTAAACTACATTGGAAGAGAGGTATAAAGTGGCTAAAAGGGAAGCAAAAAAGGCGGTAGCAGAGGCGAAGGACAAGGCGTACGAAGATTTGTATAAGAAATTGGACTCAAAAGAGGGAGCAAACGATATCTTCAGAATTGCTAAAGCCCGTGAGAGAAGAAGAAGGGATTTAGGAAACATTAAATACATCAAAGATGAAGGAGGATGTACCATCGTGAGTGAAGAAGGTATTAGAAAGAGATGGGGAGAGTATTTTTCCTCTCTTTTTAACGAGGGGAACACTGAAGGAAGGGGGAAGGAGAGAACCCTAGCCAGCATTTGTTACCAGAATGCTACTACTCGAGGATCAGCCAAGAAGAAGTAAAGGTTGCATTACAGAAGATGGGTAGAAACAAAGCTGTAGGCCCGGACCAAATACCCATAGAAGCTTGGAGGAGCCTAGGAGATGAAGGGGTGAATTGGTTGACCTGCCTTTTCAACAAGATCTTCTCTAGCGCCAAGATGCCAGAAGAATGAAGACTCAGCAAAGTCATCCCCATCTTCAAGAACAAAGGAGACGCACAAGTGTGTAGCAACTATAGGGGTATTAAGCTTCTTGGTCACACCATGAAGCTGTGGGAGAGAGTTATTGAGAGGAGGTTAAGAAGGGAGACAAGGGTGTCAGAGAACCAATTCGGATTTATGCCAGGGAGGTCCTCGGTTGAGGCTATCCACCTCCTCAGAAGTCTTATGGAGAAGTATAGAGAAAGACAGAGAGATTTGCATATGGCTTTCCTAGACCTAGAAAAGGCATACGATAGTGTTCCACGAGAGTTGATTTGGAGGACTCTAATTGAAAAAGGAACCCCAAGGAGATACTTAAGAGTCATTAGGGATATGTACGAGGGGGCGAAGACCCGCGTACGTTGCACGGTGGGGTGCACTGAGTTTTTCCCGGTGGAAGTTGGACTTCACCAAGGATCAGCCATTAGTCCGTACCTCTTCGACCTGATTATCGATGAGATAACAACAGGGATACAAGAGGGCATTCCTTGGAGCATGATTTTCGCTGACGATATTGTGTTGGTAGCAGAATCGGCCGAAGGGCTAGACTACAGACTGGAGCACTGGCGAGAGGCATTGGAAGAAAATGGCCTTCGGGTAAGCAGAGAGAAGACTGAATACATGAGATGCGATTTTGGTAGCGACGAGATCGGCCACAACGAGGAGGAAGTTCGTATCGACAACCAGATTCTTCAACCTAAGGAGTTTTTTAGATGTCTTGGTTCGGTGATACACAAATCAGGAAGGATAGACGATGACGTTACCCATCGTATTAGAGCAGGATGGGCTAAATGGAGGGCGTCGTCAGGTGTGCTCTGTGATAAGAAAGTCCCCTTTAAGCTTAAGGGAAAATTTTATAGAGTGGCGATCAGACCAGCTATCTTGTACGGGTCAGAGTGTTGGCCTATCACGAAAGCCCAAGCTAACAGAGTGGAAGTGGCAGAACTGAGAATGCTAAGGTGGATTTGTGGTAAGACCATGCTTGACATGATATCGAACGGAGTTTTCAGAGCAGAACTTGAAGTTGAAACTATAATCTCGAAGATGCGAGAAGGAAGGTTGAGGTGGTTCGGTCATGTCAGGAGAAGGCCACAGACGGCGCCAGTAAGGAGGGTCGAAGAGCTGAGGGTCGACGGTTTGAGAAGGAGGGGAAGACCTAAGCTCAGGTGGGAGGATAGACTTAGGCTAGACATGAAGGAGCTTCTCTTGACCGAGGACATGATCTCAGATAGGAACGAGTGGAGAGCTAGGATTAGATCATGCGGGTAGTTTAGGTCGTGTGGTAGGTTGTCTTTGCCTTGCCCCGTTGCATTTTAGGTTTGGTAGGCCCTTTTGCACTTTAGGCGTTTTGGTCTCTTGGCTTGTCCCCTTTTAGGCTTTTAGTAAGCTAGTGGTGTTTCTTTTCCCTTTGCCTTAGCTTTTTCCCCTGGCCTTTGCTTTTGCCCCTTGCCTTAGCTTTTGCCCTTTGCTTTGCCTTTGCTTTTGCCCCCTTGCGTTGCTTTGCTTGTTTTGTGTTGTCTTCGTGCTTGGTGCCTGCTTGCCTTTGCGTTCTTGCTTGTGTTTGTTTTGCCTCTTCGTTCCTTGTTTCTCTTGCGTTCCTCTTTGCTTTGTTTGCTTGCTTTAATTGCTTTGCTCCTTGTTCTTTGTTTGGTACTCTGTGCTTTGTTTGTCTTGTTGCTCTTTTGCTCCGTACTTTGGGTTTCTATATCACTCACACTTGTGCACGTGTCGGAGGTCTCCCTGGAAGCAGTCTCTCTACTCCTAGGCTTTGCCTGGGGTAGGGGTAGGATCTGTCTACACTTCTACCTCCCCCATACCTCGCTCTTGCAGGATTGGGTATGTTGTTGTTGTTGTGGATGTTTATTATCTGTACATGCTGGATTATTGTCCCCTATTTTTCTTTCATTGTATAGTTTAAACTTCATTATATTGGAATGTCGCTTCCTTGAAGATTAGTGTATCATTTCTAAACTTGGAATATTCTTCTGACAAATCTTGTTTTTTCAGAAATGCAGTTATAGTTTGTGTAAGCAAGATTCCATATCTACACTTCTTTCTACATATCGGGATGGATCAAGGTCTTAATTTTTTCCAAGTTCTCCACTTTACTCCTGTTTAGTTTCTTTGTTCTATTAATTACATTCATGTATGCTGCAGCTCATTGCTAAATAAAATGGTCTTGGAGAAAACAGGCTCCTGCATACGTATTTCGTCAGTAGCTGATTCCCTAATTTGGCGTGTTGAGGTAATGTATTATGACATCACATTAATAGAGTGTTTGCTAGAGGTTTAACTTAGATTCAAAGAGTTTGATAACAATGGATAAAGTATAGATTTCAAGTTGATGAAAGTGTTTTGGTTGATACTTCACAACAATGATGAACGGGCGTTTATTAGTTTTCTCACATATGAATTAGTCATTCAAAATGTTTGTGTTTAGGGGTTGTTTCGGGAGCAATTTTATATTTCTTACTTTCAATTAGGCTTTCAAGTTTTCGGGATTGATGTTGATCTGAATAGTTTTAACCTACGAGATTTTTGTTTTACTGAAAAAACGGTATTGCAGTATAAAATTTTTGTGTATTCTGATTAACATCCACCAATACAACTTGCAAGCATAGTTCAAGTAATTGAATACTGCTCATTCCCTGAATCCTAAGCCCAAGCATCTTAGAATTGGGTTCTTAAGATGTAAAGAAGTTAATGAAAGACCAGAAACCATTGACGTGATGTATGGTCAATTAAAACACTTACATCGACCCCATACCCAATACACAAAATTTCTGATATATCTTACATGTGTTGTCTCTCAGAGGCTTTTCTTCTGCAATGGAGAGCAAGATCTGTCAGCATTTTTACTTGTCGTGCATTTGGTACAGTTTCTAAATATATCCCAGGGAAGTGAGTTTTGAGTCTCATATTATTGGAAAGGGTGCTTGTATAGTACTGATTTCTGAATGTATGATTGATAGATGAAGATCATGAGACCATTTATGTTGTACACGATGGTGAAAATTCTCCATCCAATCAGTATCCATGTCTTGAAAGTTAGTAGCCCAAATAATAACCTGAAGCAGTACAAATATGAAGCTACCAGTACTAACGAGCGAACACTATCAGTACAAAGGCTCAGAACCTTCACCTCTGCATACCATTACAATTGTTGAAAAATGCACTCTTAAATTGGTTGATGAGTATAAGCACATGTGATGCCAAGCCACTGAGCCTTTGTCAACCTTCTTCGAGTATATAACGTAAGTGCATCTTTTTATCCTTCTAAGTATAACAGTCCACCCATTTGATTGGAAAGACTTTCTACACTCTTAATTGTGTCCCAATTCAAGTCACTTTGGGTAAATTCTTGAAAGACTTTCGATTTAATTATATTAATGTGGTTTATCTTGATGTTGGTCTATCTTATTTCATAGGGGCTCGAACTTCCTGATATTTTAGTCGAAGTTGAAAGACGTGGTTCATCTTTTGCTGAACTATTGACCATACCGGAACAGGATGACTGGTTATTATAGTCGAAGTCGAAGTTGTAACGAATTTTATGTTTCCGAGTCGATCTTTTATACCTTCAAATACTATTTACTACTATGATGTTGAAAGTTTATATCAAGCAAGAGTAAAATTTTACTTTTACTTTATAACAAGTATGTGAACCCAGAAGCACAACAACAAGACTAACGATCACTGGTTTAATATTTAAAGGTGGGCACAAAAAGACTAACGAGGAACCAAACCTTTAAAGAGTCGAATGTTTCCAGTTCCAAATATCAAATCATGTACATTTGGAATAATAACGCTGGCAAATGTCGAAATCAGACATTACGTGTGTAAACGCTAGCTATGCAAAAAATGGGGACAAAACATTAGGTATAAAACCATACACCATATTATCCTTGACTGAATTTATTCTCCTAGCTTTCATTGCACTGTCTATGTCTGCATACACCAAGAAAACCAACGCAAGTGGGACGTTTGGTTAACCGGATTGTCACCCATTTTAAGAGTTTCACAATAATTATCGATCTGTAACAGATCAATATGTATTTAGCATGACAATCCTATGCCATACAATAACTCCATGAAAAAAAATTCACAAGGTTGTGTACTTGTGTTTCTATCCAGAACTATATCATTAATCACTTTATTCCCTTACCAGAACTATATCATTAATCACTTACCACTCATGTGTACAGATACTAATGAAAAGCAGTCCATTTTTGGCTGGTGTCAATCACTGTGAGATGCTGATATCCAACACTCATCTACATATTGACGTTTGGTGCAACGTTTGACTACTAATTTGGAGTATACTGTGAGCAGCTAATGCAACGTATGTGTGGCCACAAAATCACTGAGGTTGGCAAATCGCCATAACTTATCACATTGGCATTTACTTCAATCCTACCCGCAGGTTGTCAATGTATGGAGACCCCGATGCATCCACGAAAAAGCTATTTGTGCAGACCGTGGACAGCCAATCCAGTATAAATGCCACTCCCTGCTTTAGAGACCATGGCTAGTAGCGACGTGACAAACCGAATTTCAGTCGCTTTGTTTAGAAGGTTAATGCATAAGGTATTGATTTTTTTTAACCCAGTAGGCCACGACCACATAAGTTATCCATGCTTCAGACCCCGGCTAGGAACCTAGGACTATACTCAGGACTCAACATTGGAATTCAAATGTGGGCGTAAAGACGTAAAAGGAGTAACCAACAACCACTAAAGTTAAAGATGGTTATAATAACGCTTGGCATATATGCAAAACAGACATTACACATTTCACAAAGAAAAGAGTAGACTGAACCTAACATTGTGCTAGTGATAGTTTCCCTGCTTAAACTTATTATCTACTTTACACAACTGAGAAAAACCAAATTCATTGTTGTCACCAAAGTTGAACAGATAGTATACAAAACAGCAAATCACTAGTAATGTTAGGTTCACCAAAGTTGTGGCTTTACACTACTATCCATCATAGTCTCCCTGCTTAAACTTATTCTCCGAGTAAAAGCTCACCACCACTTGGTTCTCATCAAACTTCTTTCCATACAGTCCTGCACGAGCTTTTGTTGAACTTTCAGTGTCTGCATACTCCAAGAAAACCTGCACATATAAGAAAAATCAACAATTGGCAATTGGAAAGGAGCTGAGACCGGCATTACTAAAAGATGAGACAAGAATATAACTAACCTTTCCAACCCTGATACTTGAACGCCATTAGGATTTGGGCGAGGAATGACCACATTCACTAAAGTACCTGCAAAAATATTAGTATAAGATATAAGATCATTTATTATTACCTGAGTTTAAGTAGATATCACTACAAGTTGACATTCACCGATTAGTTCTTATGCTAAAAATAATCCCTAACCATCATCATAAAAGATAAAAACAAATAACGATACTTGGAATTTTAATCTTGATAATTATCAATTTGGACAATTGTTTTGTACATCCACCCACCATAAGGTAGAAAGCAAATAAATTAAAGATCTACAGATTAATTTACACCCTTCTTAAAAATGTAGAGCCAAAAAATTCAAGATCTACAGATTATGGCTTAGGTAGAAGAGATTCGTTTACAGGTGTTGCACATTGATATGAGCAATTAGTTGAGAAAAGTACATTAGAGACAATTTGAATACAAAGGGTTTCCTGTTAATTCTTACACAAATCATAAAAATGTTCTGCTGACAAATTATACTTTTCTGCATGTACCAACAATAAACAGTTCTGCGAGTAATAAGACAAGCATAAATGTCAGATATCAATATAAATACATACTGCAATACTAAATCATGTAATTTCTGAGATAAAACTCTAACGATTCATGCCCCATGGTATTTCACAGATCACATTGCCAAAATGAGTCCTCAAAACGAACTCAATCTTAACTCGTTCTACGACCAATCCGAAAACAATAACCAGCTAAGCACCTATAGATATAGATACCTAAGATACGCATAAACGAACAAAAAAAAAATAACAGAGCTGCTACAAATTAGTGTACAGTCCTAAAATTCCAGAATACAACCGCTAATTCGATCATACTCCCTTCAATCAACTGATCCTAAAACAAAAATCAGCTAAACACGTAAACACACACACAATTGATCAACTAATGTATCGGTATCAACTAAATACCTAGACACACACGCATATATACACATAAACAAGCATATAACAAATTAGGGCACAGTACGCTCTACAATGGCGGATAACGATAACAACTTTATCTGTCTACATTCAAATAGGCAATCAACAACACTAATCAGCTAAACACCTAGATAGAGATGCATAACACACAGATACTATTTTTAGTCTATAAGGAGGTATTTGTTTAAGCTTATTTGTGGGCTTATGAGAGGTGCATTTGGCAAAAGTAGAGTGGCAGTGAGTAGTGTAGTTGTAAGCAGAGATGTGAACAATAGCTTTTTTTCTATAAAAAGGTTTGGTAACATAGTTCCTGAATGCTCAATGCTCCTAAATGCTAAAAACGTTTGGTAACATAGTTGTAGTTGTAATCATAATGTGTAAAACAGCTCATAAATGCTACTTCATGGAGCGTTGAAAAATGAGTATTCCGGAAAAAAGAAATAAAGCTACTTGTTGCTTGCGAAACGAGCACTAAAAATCACAACACTCAATGCTCCTAGATGCTCCTAAACGCTATGCGCCAAACACACCCATTCGGCATATTTTTAATAAGTTCAAAATTTTCAGCTTATTTTGAGACTTTTGAAAAATAAACTGGGATCACATAAGCTCATAAGCCCACAAATAAGCTTAAACAAACACCCCCTGAATATAGAGAAGAAGAATAATCTAAATTAGAGATAATCACGGTTCGGTAAGGCTCGGATTTACTAATAAAATAGGACACAAACCGAATAAGGGCGATCATTTCTACATTCAGGTAACCAATTCTACGAAGTAATATACACATAGACACTAACAAAGACCTAATTGAAGCCTATATCTATATAAAGAGATTGGATTTGCATCTCACAGTGAGGTGTTTTGTTGGGAGAGAAACTCAGCTGCTATAGTATGTCCCTGGTTTAATGATATAGGATTTGGATTTGCAGTGAAATTGTCTTTTTTTGGGATGATTGATCGATAGATATGTGTGGGGAAGTGATTTGCACACTCCCAAAAATGATTGGCACACTCAAATTATGAGTGTGTTGACATTTATACCCTTACAGGATAAGAATAAGTCCAAACAATGTAAGGGTATAAATGTCAACACACTCACATTTTGAGTGTGCCAATCATTTTTGGGAGTGTGCAAATCACTTCCCATATGTGTGTGTGTGCGTGCGTGTGTTTAATCGTGTGTGTACTTTAAGAGTTATAGGTGTTTGTAAATTAAGAAAAAAAGAAGGGGCATTTTAGTAACTTCACAAGTCACTTAACGGGCAGAGATAACGTCCGTCAGTCAAAAAAAAGTTTAGGGACCAACCGCGCGAAAAATGAAGAGTTCAGGGACGAAAATGCCAAAAAAATAGTTTAAGGACGATATGCGCGAAACACGACAACTTTAGAGACTAACGGTGAAATTTTGTCATATATATATATATATATATATATATATATATATATATATATATATATATATATATATATATATATATATATATATATATATTAGCCGCCGGCCACCTACCACCACAGCCACCACCAATCCACTCACCACTACCTCCTCTACAACATACCACCACAAACGCTCCGTCAACAACCCCCACCACCTCGATTATTCACTACCGCCGCCACTAAACACTACCACCACCACTATTTTAACTCTAAACTAGTAGATCTATTGGAGAAAGGTAAGAAAACTCGTTTCACGCGTTGTTTGACTCGGTCACGAGTCAAACTCGTGTTCGTGATTTTGGGTTGAAAATCAAATGGGTTTTGATATCCTTTTTAATAAAAAGGACTAAACATCTAATGGTATCGTGTAGTGTGTTTTTATGTGTCGAGTCATGTGACCCGTGAGCTTGATCTCGCGGTATTATTGATGTCCTTGTTCTCGTTGTTATTGTTTGTTATGTTTTGAATTTGGATCATTTGGTGAAGTTTGGTTGTAGCCGAGAGGTATAGGACTAGGATTTTTTTTTAGACTTGGTTTGACTTTGAGTTATGACTGTTGGTTATTGTTCTTGTCGAGGGAGATTAGGCAGAGGCTTATGCGTGGCTTATTTGGTGGCTGCGTATCACATCTCGTGATTTTCCACATAATTAAAAACGTTTAATTATAAATTAATCTCCGTCATTACTTCTAATCACTATTTTACAGGAAAATTTAAAATTTTCTTTATTATATAAATTGGTCGTTACAAACCTGTATTTTCAGGACATTTTTTAAATTTACTATTCACCGGTACTATTCACCAAACATTATTCATCATTTCACTATTCATCGTTTTTGGAGTCGGTCAGTGATATTGAGATGTTTTTCAAAAGTTTTACTATTCACGAAACATTATTCACTCCCGAACTCACGTAAACGTTTCACTAAACCTTAACTAAACTTCTATATTCATAATTAATATTTCCTAATCTTAACTACCATCCAAACGGACCCTTAAATTAAATTCTAAGCCCAAATTCAAATCCGGCCTGTTACTATTCACAGCCCACGAGTTTTAAACCCAAAATCCTTATATGTATTTTGATTATACTCGACTAGACTTAGTCAATAACACATCTCGTACGCATTATTCTTACGCACGACACATACATATTTTTACTCAAAATCCTTATATGTATTTTGATTATACTCGACTAGACTTAGTCAATAACACATCTCGTACGCATTATTCTTACGCACGACACATACATATTTTTACACTCCCTCGTTCCTCACCTAGCCACCTTCGAATATGACAATTTTCAGCTTCCCATGTCGAGTCTCACTACGTTTTTACGAGGCCAAGTGCTGGTCCAAAAACAAACCCATCCGATTTATGCATAATCCAAAACTTAACCATTTTAAATCCCGCTTGTTTCTTTGAACTCCTAATAATAATCCTAGCATGAATTCATGTTTAAAAGTTAAAATTGAACAACTATCACCAAGTCATACACGAAATTACAAATCGTGTACACAAATAAAATGTTGGTCGACATATGATTAAACTCAAGGACATGCACTTCCCCATTTCATGCTCTCACAATGTTTATTATATGTTCCTAGGCAAGTACTACATGTATTTTAAAAGAAAACTCAAACGTACAATCCTAATATATAAAATGAAACCACATGTTTTCTTTTGACAATAGAGTATGTCGACAAGTTAGAAACTAAAACAAGGAGCATGTTACTTCTTACAAATCATAAGACTTTTGAATACAAGTTACCATCCCATCTCATAAATGTATGACCCCTAGAACACTCAAAAATTTCATATAAATACCACCTTGCATGCATGCATTCGATTCCTACTCCCATGCAAATCAAATACAAAATATACTAAGTCCTAGTTGTAGTTTCTGGTTCAAATCACTTTGGCAAGAGCACAAGTCTTTCGAGTGGTGTCTAAGAGAAACAAACCTTTGTTTGTGAACCTTGGTTGAGTCGACATACACGCTATTCTCTCGTACTACCCTCTTCTCGACTCTACAAATCGTTTTACCCCACCATCTTGGTGTAGTAAGTCTCACACGTCCCTTTTCCATTTTTACTTAAAACATATACTTTCACTCGAACCTTATTACTCACAATCTACATAAACGACATATACATATACTTATTTCATCTATATATTTGACACGCTAATTATCAAGACACATAAAGATTAAAGTCATAAAAGTCACGTATAAACTATTTTTGGGCATATTTCTAACGTACAACGAGACCTAGTCTCAAAACACTTGGAATAAATTCTAATTCTTTAACTCAAAAACTCGTCCCATGCAACCCAAGAACGAACGTATATCTTTAAATCCAATTTAACGAGCATACTATTTTATTTCACAAACTATTAGACCACCTAACAAACTATCGCTTTCATATAGAACACTTGTAATAATATTCACGTCTTGACCTAGTAAATAAAGCAAAGCATATCGACCCTGGACCATGTTTTGAAAACTAATACACTACCGATTGGGCCTTAAGGCCCAATCAGTCAAAAATAAGCAAAACAAATAAGCTGTCCTAATAAGCTGTTTTGAAATGTTTTTAACATCCTAAAATAAGCCCGAAACTAAGCCCAAAACTTTCGTAAACCTAACGGATCAAAAACTCTTAACGGGCTTTAGTTTTCTTGTTTAAAGGCCCAATAAGCTAAAAATAAACTATTTTCTGAAAATAAGCAGTTTGAAAAGTAAAATAAGTTATTCCTAACTTTATTAAGAAATAAAAACACTAAGTTGAGGAATTGGTGAAATTTGGACTAAAATTGCAAATTTTATAACTTTTGGGTTAAAAATGTAAAGTTTATAAAGTTAGGGTAAAAACTGTCATTTTACAAACTTGGGGATGAAAAACTGATTTTATGAACTATTGGGTGAAAAGTGTAATAATTTGAAAGTTTATGGACTTAAAACATAAATATATGTAACTTTGGACTAACGGTGTAACGCTAACGCCGTTAGGGTAAAAAGTGTAAAATTGGAATAAGGACAGGGACCCACATATTATAATTGACATTCTTATTTCTATTTCTACGTCACCCCCCTCACGTCATATACATTTCCATTTTATTTTCTTTACGTTAAAAATATATATAACAATACTTTAACTAATTAACTTTACGTATTATTACCATCAAAGATTAAGAAAAGAAAACTTCAAACATAATAACGTATCTTATAAACATAAGAACATCACTCGCATATCATCCTTTCATCATAACGATTAATCGTCATTCATTGATCGTTATTCATTTACCAAATAGTATTTGGTTAGATTCTCAGATAAATTTATTTACCAGGTTCCGTACTAAGGACGCTTCCAAAATCATTCTCATACTCTCACTCGCACTTACTTTCATCATTCCTAGTATCTCCCAAGGTGAGTCATAGCCCCTATTTTTTTTACTGGTTTTATAACTGTTTTATAAATGTTTTTGGGGGAGATACATGCTCAACTACTGTTTTTACTTTCATAAGTATTTTAAACTATTTACATATTACTGTGGGACCATAACCCACCATTTTATACATTTTATATCTCATGGAGAGATAACTGCTATAAACATGTTTACAAGTAACTTATCAACTATATGCTATATCTGATTTCTACTTCCTAAGTTTGCTATTGCCAAAAAATCCCTCATATCATGAACCTTAGTCACTTGTAGGGTGAACGTAAATAATTGTTGATAGATCTATTAGGGATTGACAATCCCCGTTTGGTTGCTAGAGGAAAGCCACCAAACGCACTTTATTTGAAATCTAATAGGTGAATGGGAAAAACCTATCCAGAGGGCCATTGTTACTATTATCCATCATATTTGATGAGATCTGTTAATCGGATGAGTGTCATGAGGCTTAGAGAAATCAGGTAGTAGTGCTGTGGTCATGACACAGTGCTACAATAACCAATGTATATCAAATGACTAATTTGTGTTCACTATATAGCAGAAAATCACTATTACTTGGCAAATTATAACTATTTTGGTGTTGACCCAGTTAGGGCAAACCAACAAACTATTTTGGTGTTGACCCAGTTGGGGCAAACCAACAAATTATTTCATGTTAACTTTGATTTTGATAAATCAACTGCTTTTGACTATTTTACTCACACTTTGATTTTGATAATAAATCGTTTACTATGAATAGTATAAACTCACAAACTCTTTTGATTCTTGGAAATCAACTACTATACTTATAAACTCTATGAACTCACCAACCTTTGTGTTGACACTTTTAGCATGTGTTTATCTCAGGTCCATAATGAGCAAGGATGGTACGGAGGAGCACGGATTCTTACAAAGGCTATAAATTTCACTATCATTCGAAAACTTATTTAACAAAATTTGAAACCACTGGGACCTTGTCAGCTCCCAAACCGTCAGGTTTTATTCAACCACAGGTGTGGTCAATTATAGTCAAACATTAAGGGAGAAGGGTCAAGATATATATCCGTGGAGTACAGTGTATTCTCGGGTCGTTATGTCCCAACGAGGCGTGCAATTTGGATTTAAACGAATCTGTGATCGAGTGGTTTTGAATAGGAAAAAAGGTGTGAGTGATTATCTTAAGGTTTTATAAAATAAAATAACTTAAATAAACTATTTTAATTAAAACGTAAACCTAAATAAATTTAAAACATTTAAAACATAAAAACGCGTACGTTTAAATTAAATTTTACATTAACGTACGAAACAAAACGTGAATTCTGTCCAATATAAATCCCACGGATGTGAAATTTATATTTTTGGAATTCAAATGATAAAATAAAATTAATGGAAAAAGAAAATATTTTTTAAGACTTTTTATTTAATTTTTATTAATTAAAAACTATTTAAACTTAATTAAACTAATTAAACTAATTTAATTATAATAAATACTAAACTAATTTATAAAATTATAAAACTTTTTATAAACCTTGTTGATATAAATAAATAACTAAAAACGTTATTCATATCTTTCGATATCTCTATGTTTTGATAATCACAAAACGAAAACTCATTAAATCAAAGATAATGACGTAAACAAGTATTTAGTAGTTAATAATCACTTTCACCATCTAATCACTTAAGGTATGAATAAACATAGTGATTAAAGCATTATAAGATCAAAGGAAAGTTTAATTAAGTATTACAAAGCTTACTTAATTATATAAACATATTATATATTTTTGAAAAACACTTTTGGTAATAAAGAAAAATGTTGTATTCATACTAAATATATGAATTCAAATTTTTAACCAAAATCAGTTAGTTTTTCACCAAATAAACTTTCCCAACTAAAAGACAAAGAATCTGACCGTTTCAGCTGGGCAGCCCCCTTAATTACAAAGGGCGGTCCCCTTAATTTTAAGGGGGCCGGCCATGATTTAAGGGGACCGGCCACGCTCCTCTGTCAGATTCTGCTGCCTATAAATACCACCTTAAACCTGGATTTTTTCCTCACCTTTTTGCACTAAAACTTTCTGATCTAAACATCCCTCTCCATCTTCTAAAAATCCTTTGATCTTATATACTTTGATCTTTGTTTCAAAGTGATTCAAGTCTCAACACTCAAGTGCAAAGAGAAGAATACTTCTACTAGAAGTATTACAACTTAGTATCATCTTGCTATCTAAGTTGTTTATTTAGTTCATCTTGTATATCTTTTATTTCTTTGTGAACAAATTGTATACATTGGTTAGATAGATTTAGATATAGGATCTAGATCTATTGAAGGCGTGAAGTAGTAATAGAAGTGAAGAAGTAGAGGTGGATAGGATTAGTGATAGAAGAAATAAGTTGTGGTAGTTCATTGAAGTGGAGATAGTTGTGAAGACGAAGAAGTTGAAGCTTTGAAGTTGAAAAGACCTTGAAGCCTAGAAGTTGTGAAGTAGTATATATCTTGGAGTAGTGGATAGGACTTAGTAGTGAAGGTGTGAAGAAACAAGTGGCGTGAAGAAAAAGAGTTAGGAAGTATTAAGTTGTGAAGAAGCTAGGAGCAAAGTAGAAAGTTGTTAAGATACTTGAAGTGTAGAAGATTGGTGTGTAGAAGTTAGGTGTGAAGAAGATTGGCGTGAAGAAGTTGTGTTGAAGTTGTGATTGTGGTGTGATATCATTGTGGTGTGCTAATTGGTGTGTAAGGTTTTCTCCGCCATAAAGGAGGTTTTTGATCTAGTGAAGAAAACTCTCGAGTAGGTGACTCGGGGAGTGGAGTAGGGCAAGGAAGGTGTCCTTGTAGCCGAACCACTATAAATCCTTTGTCTCTCGGTTTGATCTTTCCATCTCTCACTCTTTTATTTATAACTTACTTGCATATCATTCATAGTTACAATTGCTTGTGTGTTGTGCATATATTGATTTCACATAAAAGATCAAACTAGGTTCCATTCAAAACATAAATTATACATTAGTAAATTAAAGTGTATACAATCATTAAAACACATATACATATATAAATACAAACTTATATTTAAGTGAGATATATGAAATTATAATTTCTATTTAACACTTTAAATAAAAAGTATTTATGTGACATATGTGAATTAACTTGTATCTATACTTTAGCTTCAAAGAGTTTTTACAAACTACAATTAAATATTTGAAAGCTAACTTTTATTGAAACGAAAAAGACGCAAAACTATTCAACCCCCCCTTCTAGTTTTCTACAAACCTACTTAACCATCACAGGAATCTATAAAAAAATATAAAAACTTTATAAAAATTATTATTAAACTATTTTACTAATTATTATCCTAATTATTAATTTATTATTACTTAAACTAATTAAATTATAAAAAATAGAAGATAAACAGTAAAAATTCTAAAACTTTTCCTAAAAATACTTTATATTATTATTAAGCTAAGAAAAATACAGAAATTATGAAAAGCTTATAAATAAGCTGTAAAATAAGCTAATAAGAAAACTAAGCTTAAAAGGACATGGACTATTGTAAATAAAAGTGTGGGAATTAATTACATTAACAGAACACTAGCCCAGATGGTGCATGGCCTTGGTCTGATTTTTGACCAGTCAACCCAAGAGGTCCCAAGGTCGAATCCCACTCTTGGCAGCTTTCACAAATGATTTTTATTTTTGATTTTTCTTTTACAAACACATTTAAACACTAAAATTAACCAACTTTTAAAAAGACAATTTTTTTTTTAAATCCTAAAATAAGCTCTGCTTGAGCTTATTACCACCGCAGTTGAACTAAGATAAGCAAAAGTGAGCTTATGAAGCTTATCAAGCTGAGAATAAGCTCACAGTAATGAACATAAGCTTGAATAAGATGAGGATGATGAAAAGTACTGAGAATCATCCATAAACAATAATATAGCAACACTGAAATAAGCTAAAAACTCCAATAAGCAATTCCATGTACCACACAAATTTGCACAGGCCAATTTTAAGGGAATTGCAGCCCTCAGTGGGGCCCACAGGTGTGATTGGAAGGCCAAAATGAGACTTGATCTCAAAAGCCACCCAGAAGGGCTTTTCAAAAAGCTGAGGGCCAAGCCCTGGATCTCACTAATAAGCTAGGAAAGGACTTATGAAGATGGGTGAGATAAGGCCAAGGTGAGAGTTAACTGTTTAAGCACAAATGAGCACAAGGGCAAAAATCCACACAAGCACAGTCAAACTCAATCCCAAACAACTTATAACAACTAAAAACAATAATCAAACAGGCTATGATCAAGTGGAAATCAAAATCAACAAGCTTAGTACATACTAATTGCACACAGAATGAACAGTTGCTAAGGAGCAAATAGATAAGCCAAATAAGCTAACAAACAAGCACATAAGGCTAAACCAAATATGCAGCTAACAAGATAACCCAAGTGGCTTCCCAAATCACCAATTATCAAACAAAATGGTCAAGGAATGAGCAAATTGTGGACTTGAAAGAAAATACGGTCAACTGGATGAGCAGGGGAAGTATTAGCTCAACAGGTCATTTTTGAAGCCAAATTTCAATGATCAAATGGGATTCAAAATACAAAATTCTTTTTTATTTAGGTACACAAGCAACCAAAGATTACAAAACCTCAAAAACTTTGTAATTTCACCCATAAATGAACCCTAGGGATTCAATTGAAATCTGTCCCATTTTGTAGTATGCACTTTGACGTTTTGAACTATTTTGCAAGTGTTGACTTATGTGAGATTCTAATGGATCTATGCTACTAATTAAGTTGTTATAAGGTAAAATGAAGCTGATTTGGGTAATCTTAGCAACTAATTAACTAAAATCTATGATCAAAAATCAAAAATCCTTGACAGTTAACTAGATATGAGAAAATTAAGTGAGTTTTGAATTTTACCAAAAGAACAACTGAATTTATGACTTCTTTACTCTAATATAACCTATTATGATATGTCTGAATTAAAAACAACAACATGAACACACTGGAGTACATAGATAACAGTAAAACCAAACACCCTTTTAAATCTAATATTACACTATAACTTACAAATTTTAAACTATAACTACTGATATTAAGCCTTAAACAAATTAGGTAAATACTAATTAAACTATTTACACACAAGGAACCACAGGAACCAACTATGCCAAAAATTAGAATGGCTTACAACTGATGACCAAGACTGAATTGAGAACCAAGGATCTCTGTCACTCCCTATGGCTTCCCATGAAGCAACTAAACCAAAAGGACTCCATAATCCACCCTCTCAGCTTTCAATCTTCTTCTTCTCTTGATTTTTTTTTATTATTTTTATTTTTCAACTATTTTCTTTGAATTTTTAAGTATTTTTGATTTATTGACTGAAACTGATTAAAAAGCTTTGTAAACTAATAAAAACTTACAAATAAGATTACAGGAACTTAATGGAACAAGATTTAACAAGTTTTAACAAGTTTAAGTAAATTTGTCAAATTTACATTAAAAATGATAAAATTGGATTTATAAAAGAAAACTTGAATTTAAGATGAAACAATGTTCATATTACATTAAGAAAACAGATTACAACTATTTTAAACTATAAATTACAACTGAATTTTAAATTTATACTACAACAATATTCAACTAAATTAACTAATCTAATTTTTAACTACGACTAATCTAATACCCTGTCTCTTCTGCTTCTTCTGCCTTTTATAGCCTTCCAAAGGGTTCTTGTGGGTCCCACAGAGCTTTCCCACCACCATTGATCATTTAAAACTCATCCTGGCCGTTTATGCATTTTGGCGGGAAAATTGGTTAAATACCAATTGGGACTGTGAGGGTATTATTGGTTGGTTTTAGAGGTGGAGGGGACAATTAGGTGAGGTTAGGGGGTGGTGGATGTAAGTTGGTGTCAGGTTGCAGGGTGTTGCATGTGTAGGGGTTGAGGTGGAGGTTAAAGTGTGTTTGTGGCATCCCCTGGTGCAAAACCAGGGGAATGGGTTTGGTTGAGAGGGTGACAGGTGGTGAGTGAGGTGTATTGGTGAGGAAAGTGGAGGTGGAAGGGTGAGGTGGAGATGGTGGTAGCAGGAGGTGGAGCAGGGTAGGGGAAGAAGGAGGTGGAGGTCAAACAGGCGTTGACCTGTTTTATTTATTAAAGTGGGAGTGGGCTTTGTATTGTTGGGCTTGTGGGATAGGACTGGATCAGGTTTATTTTTGGTTGGGTTTTTATGTTGGATTTGGATTAAGGTTTTGTAAATAACACATATGGTCCATTTGGTTTCTAATAGTTTTCACAAGGACATAAAATGTAATTTCTTGAAAATTTAAGGGTTAGAAATGTAACTTTCCCAAAGTTCTCAAAAGGTTCTTTCTTGTCAATCATGAATAGTACAAGGGCCATAAGTGTAAGTTTTCTAATTTAAATGCCGAGGGACTGTTTTTGCCATATTTGAAACTTCCGGGACCAAATCTGTAATTTTCTCAAAATTTTCACCCAAGGACTAATAGTGACACTTGTGAATTCCCAAGGACCTTTAATGATAATTTTTCCATTTTTGAAAACCCGGGGACTAAAACTGTCAAGTTTGAAACTTGAGGGACCTATTTTGCCATTTTTGAAAATTTGAACTTCAAGGGTAAAATTTGTCATTTCATGATTCCTGGGGGACTGTTGTTGAGTTTTCTATAAAATAATTCTCCCAGGGACCATTTCTGACATTTCTTGAAAGTTCAGGGACTGATTCTGCCAAGTGTGCAAACTTTGCTCGTTTTTCATCTGTTTTCAATCCTTTTGCACCTGAAACATTTAAAAACACAATCCAAAGATATTTGTAGTATTATGTGGTATTTCTGTGTGTTTTTAACTGTTTTCGTATTTAAAATAAGACAGAAATGATGAGTTTTTAGAAACTCATCAATCCCCCACACTAAACTATTGCTAGTCCCTAGCAATCTATAATCCAATAACAACCCGTTTTTAAAAATTTAATGGATTTTGATATCTGTTTACCAGACAGCCATTACTTTTGGAGTAGCCAAATGTTTTAGTTCAAGTAAGAACTATGATACACTGATAACCATATGATTTTGAGCAAATCATAAGCTGTCAACGGATTTGATTTGTCTTTACCAAAAGCCGTTTGCTTCTGGACTAGCCAACTCTTCACTTTTTAGGATATGGTGAGTTGATTACCATACAATTTTGGGCAAATTGTCAGCCATCAACGAATTTGAGATATCTTTACCAAGAGCCGTTTGCTCCTGGATTAGCCAGTCCTTATGTTGCTTAGACAAGGTGAACTGATAACCACAAAAATTTTGAAATAAAGTGATTTTTTTTTTATTTTAGCTAAAAACGGGGGTAATGTGATCAAATTCGCAAGAATTTCTCCCCCCCCCCCCCACACTTAGAATTGAATATTGTCCTCAATATTCAAAGTCCCAGCTATTATGCCGACTCTTTGAACGTAAAAAGGCAACATTTACAAGCTAAATGTGGGAATAACATTTTTCACTTTATAGATATATACATACACTTTTTTTTTTTTTTTTTTTTTTTTTTTTTTTTTTTTTTTGAAATTGATACTTATATACATGGTAACAACAGCATGGGGAACTCCCCCACACTTAGGGTGAAAACCCCGTATGCATGCTACTGTTTTTGTTTACCGAGTCGCTAGTTTGACTCGACCCCGAATTCATTTGTTCATGGGGAAGTAAGTGGACTAAACAATCTCCATCGGACTTTCTTTTAAGATGTTTTAGATTAACATTGAAGTACGTGAAAGTTCCACACCGATGAGATAAGTACCCGGCTTACATAAAATTGCCGGGGTCAAATATTGTTAGCCTTGCTATTTTATAAAAGATAACGTCACACATAAAGAAATGGACTAGATATCATACAAATAGTTCTTTAGGGACTATTATTGTAATATAGGCAAACATGTGATGTAATGAGCCTATAAATACCCCTCATGACTCTCCATGAGGGGTGTGGGAAAGTGTGTGTATTGTTTCATTTATTCTTTGTTAATATAAATCCTTTTCTCCACCTTTCTCTCTCTAGAAATAACCATGGTTTTCATATATTTCCATCAACCGCGACCTCCGGAAGGTGTTTCTTGATCACAACAAGTGGTATCAGAGCTAACCGGGGGCGAATCGTGGTGTTTTTGGGTGAAAAATCGTGTTTTTGTGTGAAAATTTTCGGATCTGGTACTGTTCATCGCCTACTTATCGAGTTTGGGTGTTTTCTATCGAGTTAGAATTTTCTGATTCTGTCGAGTTAGGAATTTGGTCTTACCGAGTTTGGATGTAAAATCTTAGCGAGTTAGGATTAATACTGACCGAGTTTGGGTATTAAGTTTTATCGAGTTAGGATACAAAAACACACCGAGTTTGGACTCAAGTTTGGCGAGTTAGCCTTTTACCTTATCGTTCATCGAGTAAGGTTCTTTGTGGCTTATACCTAGACGAAACTCTGCCAAAATTAATCAAGGTTTATCGAGTTAGGATCCAAGGTTTATCGAGTTAGGATCCAAGATTATCGAGTTTGAAAGGTTACCGAGTTTGAAGGGTTCATCGAGTTAGCAAAAAAAAAAAAATATATATATATATATATATATATATATATATATATATATATATATATCAAATTTGAAGGGTTCATCGAGTATTTTGGCGGGAAAATTTGAGTAAAATTTATTTTTGAGAGGAGACTAAACGTTCAATTTTTACGCGAGATTTTAATTTTGGTATAACGTTGAAAATTTTGGCCCGAAATTCAAATTTTTAGGCCAAAATTCAAATTTTTTCGGTTAAATTTGGCGTAAAAAATTTTCAAAACTCAAATTTTTCTGGTAACCTTAGAATTGCATTTCATAGTGATTTCCAAATTATGGGCGAGAAATTTTTCCAATTTTATTTTTGGAGGGAAAATACGAAATCACTACGAATCACCCGAAATAGAATTTCAAGCTTCACCAAAACACACCACGTTTTGCTTAAACGATCCTGATCAAGAATCACATTCAAATGACAACGGCTAGTATTGGATTTTTGTGATTATGGGGATAATTCTTTATCACTTTTCTGGGTTTAAAGTTCATTTCAAGGGCATGTGTACTTATTTATCTCAAAGTCTAGGGGTGGATGGATGCATGACTTTCGAAGATACTTGTTTGGGCAAACACTAAAGATAGTGATTAAGACTTGGATTATCTAGTTATACCCGTTGTAAGGAGTTACATTGTAGTGCTCACGGGTTATAGCTATCACTTTAAGGAGTTACATTGTAGTACTCAGTGTCGCACGAAGTTGTGGATAGTTCAAGAGGTGGAGATTTCATATACTGTTTGTTGGTTTGGGTATATGGCACTACCTATGCTTAAAGGAGTTACGTTGTAGTGCTCAGTATAGGTTCTTAGTCACACCATCGTACAAGATTAAGTCACATATCTAAGGGATGTTTACTTCATTTTCAGATTGGTTATACTGGGTTGTTTCTATAGTCATTGGTCATTTACTAGCTGGTTGGAATTTGAAGAGGTCGCTTAAAGGTTGAAGAGAAGACAAGAGATTGTAGAATCAAGAGAGTCATATCCTATCAGCATATTCTCACAAATTATGCCTTCATGGTCTATCTATATTGCATCAGAAGTGTAAAGTACGGGTAATTTTGGCATGTACACACAATAGTATGATGATTTCGATACATCGCAACCATCAGGAGAGAGAAGAACATGCCAAAAGAAGTAGTGTTTCATCTCTAGTATGTTGGTTGTTCGAGGGAATTGTGCTTACACTAGAACCGAAGAAGTACTAATGATGTGTACATCGGAGCGTATTACCAACCTTCTGTGCAATACTATGTGAGTTATGCTATGATGCTCCCAGAACAACAACCATGGTGCAAACTCATTAGTATCTACCTTATCCGCTGCGAGATGAGAAGAGAGTTGTCTGTTCAGGAGGGAGCAGAAGAAAAAGAATAAAGGCTCACTAGTTAGGAGGGAGTAATAACCTAACTAGACCATTACAGTTGAAGTTCAGAGCTACAAAGACCTTTACCGTCAGTGTCAAAGATCATACGCCGAGATCGTCGGAAGAGAGAACTTCAAGTCTGCCTCAGTATCTAGACTACAAAGACTCTGCGCTTCAACAACATCAACATAGTTTACTATCGTTGTAATTTACATGTTTATGTGTTTATAGGTCTCATTGTATCCATTCATGTGTGACGATATCTTGGAGGGAGATTGTTAGCCTTGCTATTTTATAAAAGATAACGTCGCACATAAAGAAATGGACTAGATATCATACAAATAGTTCTTTAGGGACTATTATTGTAATATAGGCAAACATGTGATGTAATGAGCCTATAAATACCCCTCATGACTCTCCATGAGGGGTGTGGGAAAGTGTGTGTATTGTTTCATTTATTCTTTGTTAATATAAACCCTTTTCTCCACCTTTCTCTCTCTAGAAATAACCATGGTTTTCATATATTTCCATCAACCGCGACCTCCGGAAGGTGTTTCTTGATCACAACAAATATAGTATCCTCACTCCTGAAGGAGTGACGGATAAGTGGAGAAGTCACGGGGTACGTGAAGAAAGATAAGAAAATCATGATAACAATCATGATTGACTTATAAAAAGGAGACTTCATAATTTCTATATTAAGAATTTCAGTATTGTAGTTCCTTTTATAAGAAAACTTCTCCATGTGAGTTTTCTTACAAAGTAATATACCGGGTTTAAAATTTTGTCCTCGGGGAGGAAATCAACCACGGTATCATCAAAGGAACATGATTCAATCTCGGGTAACAAATGATGTAGATCATTATGCTCAATTACCTCATTGATTGGATTCTTAATTCCAATTATGTGAGTGAGTTCACTGGTGAACTCCTCATGAAGAGAATCATTCACAAGATGTATATCTGTGAATCCTTGTTCATTTGTTTTGCATGTTTTGGGAACAAGGTGATTGGTATTCTCTATTGGACTGTTGGGACAAGAATTGAGTGATGGATCATGATATAAGAGATTTTCGATTTCTTCCAGATTAGCTAGGAAATCAAAGAGATCATTGTTACTTCCTTGTAGAAGTGGATCAATGTTAGAGAGTTCATCAATGAATTCCTCAAGAAGAGGATCATCATGTGATAGTGATGCCTCAACATACTCAATGTTTCCATTAGATATACAATTATTGCTAGAATCGGAGAAAGTCTCAAGTTGATCTTTTGAACACTCAAGAGGGGAAGGTAAATCACACACATGATCAGGGATTCCCTGTGACTCACTTGGGATTTGGACAAGGTTCTCGACACTGGACTTTATTAATTCATTCAATTCCTTTGCAGGAATTGTGTTAAGATGCTCATCCTCCATATTTAGAGAGTTAGTGGGATCCTTAGGTGTGATATTAGTAGGAAGAGGGAGTTGAGGAGAGCTAGCATGCATGGATTTTTCCATTTGTTCCTCTGCTAGGGATTCCTCCGTACTCTTATCTCCCTGTATAACCATGGATGGAATTTTAATTGATGAACGTGATGATGGTTTATAAAATTGAAGAATATCAATAGTTTTCTCATCATCAGTAGCATCATCCTCGAGAAGAGCAGCTTTGCAAAATATGGTACGTGTTTTGGCTGTTCTTTCTTCGATGAGTAATTCTTCCATGGATTTATCGTTTCTAGCAGCTCGTTCTTCTGCAAGTAATTCTGCAATAGATTTCTCTTGAGATACATAAGAAGAGCTTGGTGCATTTTGAAACGATGGCTTAGTCAACTCCTCCTTAATTTCTTTTAATGACTCAAGAGCCTTCAGGAAAATTTCTTCCCGAGTTTGTTCTTGAGGAGTTGCATGGTTCATTTGGTACTGTGGAGGTTGGTCATAGGACGAATAGTCATTATTATTACAAGGAAATGAATTCCCTGTTTGACATTCGGAGCTGAAGTGTGAACCTCCACAGTAATCACAACAATTTGGTTGTTGTGACTGATTGGGTGAATAGTACGGATATTGGTCAATGCCAAAGTTTTGATTGTTACCAGAGAACTGTTCATAGACAAACAAATTTCTGGTTTGACATTCAAATCCTTGGCGTGGCCCTCCACAAAATTCACACGCGTATGTCTGTATCTCATAATTTGGTGGCTGATGGAATAATTCAGTCGTGTCATGGTAAGAATAAGGATTCTGGTTATAGACAGACCCATATCCTGACTCTACCATGGTACAACTGGGACAATTACCACCATTATTAGGACCACCACACCATTGACAATCAGAATGATGTGGATACGACATAAATAAGAATCAAAGGTTATAGAGGGTAAGAAATGAAGAATCAAAAAGGTAAGAGGGTAAAGATGAATATTTTTGTCTTTTTGTGGTAAATATACAATGAGTGATTATTCAAAACTACTGATACTTCAAATCGTTTGAATACGTAGCACAGCCTCCCCGGCAACGTCGCTAAAATTTGACAGCTCCCAAACCGTCAGGTTTTATTCAACCACAGGTGTGGTCAACTAAAGTCAAACAGTAAGGGAGAAGGGTCAAGATATATATCCGTGGAGTACAGTGTATCCTCGGGTCGTTATGTCCCAACGAGGCGTGCAATTTGGATTTAAACGAATCTGTGATCGAGTGGTTTTGAACAGGAAAAAAGGTGTGAGTGATTATCTTAAGGTTTTATAAAATAAAATAACTTAAATAAACTATTTTAATTAAAACGTAAACCTAAATAAATTTAAAACGTTTAAAACCTAAAAACGCGTACGTTTAAATTAAATTTTACATTAACGTACGAAACAAAACGTGAATTCTGTCCAATATAAATCCCACGGATGTGAAATTTATATTTTTGGAATTCAAATAATAAAATAAAATTAATGGAAAAAGAAAATATTTTTTAAGACTTTTTATTTAATTTTTATTAATTAAAAACTATTTAAACTTAATTAAACTAATTTAATTATAATAAATACTAAACTAATTTATAAAATTATAAAACTTTTTATAAACCTACTTAACCATCACAGGAATCTATAAAAAAATATAAAAACTTTATTAAAATTATTATTAAACTATTTTACTAATTATTATCCTAATTATTAATTTATTATTACTTAAACTAATTAAATAATAAAAAATAGAAGATGAACAGTAAAAATTCTAAAACTTTTTCTAAAAATACTTTATATTATTATTAAGCTAAGAAAAATACAGAAATTATGAAAAGCTTATACATAAGCTGTAAAATATGCTAATAAGAAAACTAAGCTTAAAAGGACATGGACTATTATAAATAAAAGTGTGGGAATTAATTACATTAACAGACCACTAGCCCAGATGGTTCATGGCCTTGGTCTGATTTTTTACCAGTCAACCCAAGAGGTCCCAAGGTCGAATCCCACTCTTGGCAGCTTTCACAAATGATTTTTATTTTTGATTTTTCTTTTACAAACACATTTAAACACTAAAATTAACCAACTTTTAAAAAGATAATTTTTTTTAAAAAAATCCTAAAATAAGCTCTGCTTGAGCTTATTACCACCACAGTTGAACTAAGATAAGCAAAAGTAAGCTTATGAAGCTTATCAAGCTGAGAATAAGCTCACAGTAATGAACATAAGCTTGAATAAGATGAGGATGATGAAAAGTACTGAGAATCATCCATAAACAATAATATAGCAACACTGAAATAAGCTAAAAACTCCAATAAGCAATTCCATGTACCACACAGATTTGCACAGGCCAATTTTGAGGGAATTGCAGCCCTCAGTGGGGCCCACAGGTGTGATTGGAAGGCCAAAATGAGACTTGATCTCAAAAGCCACCCATAAGGGCTTTTCAAAAAGCTGAGGGCAAGCCCTGGGTCTCACTAATAAGCTAGGAAAGTACTTATGAAGATGGGTGAGATAAGGCCAAGGTGAGAGTTAACTGTTTAAGCACAAGTGAGCACAAGGGCAAAAATCCACACAAGCACAGTCAAACTCAATCCCAAACAACTTATAACAACTAAAAACAACAATCAAACAGGCTATGATAAAGTGGAAATCAAAATCAACAAGCTTAGTACATACTAATTGCACACAGAATGAACAGTTGCTAAGGAGCAAATAGATAAGCCAAAATAAGCTAATAAACAAGCACATAAGGCTAAACCAAATATGCAGCTAACAAGATAACCCAAGTGGCTTCCCAAATCACCAATTATCAAACAAAATGGTCAAGGAATGAGCAAATTGTGGACTTGAAAGAAAATAGGGTCAACTGGATGAGCAGGGGAAGTATTAGCTCAATAGGTTATTTTTGAAGCCAAATTTCAATGATCAAATGGGATTCAAAATACAAAATTCTTTTTGATTCAGGTACACAAGCAACCAAAGATTACAAAACCTCAAAAACTTTGTAATTTCACCCAGAAATGAACCCTAGGGATTCAATTGAAATCTGTCCCATTTTGTAGTATGCACTTTGACTTTTTGAACTATTTTACAAGTGTTGACTTATGTGAGATTCTAATGGATCTATGCTACTAATTAAGTTGTTATAAGGTAAAATGAAGCTGATTTGGGTAATCTTAACAACTAATTAACTAAAATCTATGATAAAAAATCAAAAATCCTTGACAGTTAACTAGATATGAGAAAATTAAGTGAGTTTTGGCTTTTACCAAAAGAACAACTGAATTTATGACTTCTTTACTCTAATATAACCTATTATGATATGTCTGAATTAAAAACAACAATATGAACACACTGGAGCACATAGATAACAGTAAAACCAAACACCCTTTTAAATCTAATATTACACTATAACTTACAATTTTTAAACTATAACTACTGATATTAAGCCTTAAACAAATTAAGTAAATACTAATTAAACTATTTGAACCCAAATTACACACAAGGAACAACAGGAACCAACTATGCCAAAAATTAGAATGGCTTACAACTGATGACCAAGACTGAATTGAGAACCAAGGATCTCTGTCACTCCCTATGGCTTCCCATGAAGCAACTAAACCAAAAGGACTCCATAATCCACCCTCTCAGCTTTCAATCTTCTTCTTCTCTTGATTTTTTTTATTTTTATTTTTCAACTATTTTCTTTGAATTTTTAAGTATTTTTGATTTATTGACTGAAACTGATTAAAAAGCTTTGTAAACTAATAAAAACTTACAAATAAGATTACAGGAACTTAATGGAACAAGATTTAACAAGTTTTAACAAGTTTAAGTAAATTTGTCAAATTTACATTAAAAATGCTAAAATTGGATTTATAAAAGAAAACTTGAATTTAAGATGAAACAATGTTCATATTACATTAAGAAAACAGATTACAACTATTTTAAACTAGAAATTACAACTGAATTTTAAATTTATACTACAACAATATTAAACTAAATTAACTAATCTAATTTTTAACTACGACTAATCTAATACCCTGTCTCTTCTGCTTCTTCTGCCTTTTATAGCCTTCCAAAGGGTTCTTGTGGGTCCCACAGAGCTTTCCCACCACCATTGATCATTTAAAACTCATCCTGATCGTTTATGCATTTTGGCGGGAAAATTGGTTAAATACCAATTGGGACTGTGAGGGTATTATTGGTTGGTTTTAGAGGTGGAGGGGACAATTAGGTGAGGCTATGGGGTGGTGGATGTAAATTGGTGTCAGGTTGCAGGGTGTTGCAGGTGTAGGGGTTGAGGTGGTGGTTAAAGTGTGTTTGTGGCATCCCCTGGTGCAAAACCAGGGGAATGGGTTTGGTTGAGAGGGTGACAGGTGGTGAGTGAGGTGTATTGGTGAGGAAAGTGGAGGTGGAAGGGTGAGGTGGAGATGGTGGTAGCAGGAGGTGGAGCAGGGTAGGGGATGAAGGAGGTGGAGGTCAAACAGGCGTTGACCCGTTTTATTTATTAAAGTGGGAGTGGGCTTTGTATTGTTGGGCTTGTGGGATAGGACTGGATCAGGTTTATTTTTGGGTGGGTTTTTATGTTGGATTTGGATTAAGGTTTCGTAAATAACACATATGGTCCATTTGGTTTCTAATAGTTTTCACAAGGACATAAAATGTAATTTCCTGAAAATTTAAGGGTTAGAAATGTAACTTTCCCAAAGTTCTCAAAAGGTTCTTTCTTGTCAATCATGAATAGTACAAGGGCCATAAGTGTAAGTTTTCTAATTTAAATGCCCAGGGACTGTTTTTGCCATATTTGAAACTTCAGGGACGAAATCTGTAATTTTCTCAAAATTTTCACCCAAGGACTAATAGTGACACTTGTGAATTCCCAAGGACCTTTAATGATAATTTTTCCATTTTTGAAAACCCGGGGACTAAAACTGTCAAGTTTGAAACTTGAGGGACCTGTTTTGCCATTTTTGCAATTTTGAACTTTAAGGAAAATTTGTCATTTCATGATTCCTGGGGGACTGTTGTTGAGTTTTGTATAAAATTATTCTCCCAGGGACCATTTCTGACATTTCTTGAAAGTTCAGGGACTGATTCTGCCAAGTGTGCAAACTTTGCTCGTTTTTCATCTGTTTTCAATCCTTTTGCACCTGAAACATATAAAAACACAATCCAAAGATATTTGTAGTATTATGTGGTATTTCTGTGTGTTTTTAACTGTTTTCGTATTTAAAATAAGACAGAAATGATGAGTTTTTAGAGACTCATCAGACCTCATTTTGAAAACTCTGATATTTATAAAATTCGAATGATAAATGTTTTAAAATGACTAAATTGATAATCATTTTCTACTGAAAAACTGTGAGCTATGAAGTAACACCCAAACTTTATTCCGCTGCAAATATTTTAAAATTGGGGGTATTACAGATTGGCATCAGAGCCTTGGTTATAGCGTAACAGATCTAATTTAGATCTGAACTATAACCGTTTTTACAAACAAAACATTTTATAGCCTTTACGCTCTCCGTACCTTCCATCTGCCATACGATTATGGAACTTCTAGATAATTTATGCTACAACAACACTCTAGTATATTAATATATACTCACCAACTATTTCAAGTATTATACAAATCCTTCCTAATTGTCTTACTCCCATCTTTATAGATGTGTATGACATACTTTTTCCGTTTCCCCAAAAATCCGCGCATGAATTACCTTGTCGATTAGTATGGATGTTAAGTCAAAATTTTAAGATGATTTACAATGTCTTAATTTGAATGGACTGGGACGCCCTTTTATTCAAATCAAGAAATTGTACATCATTGAACTATAAGTCTATATTTCCTTAGTTACATGGTTTGGGACGCTTCTCTATGTAAATAAACGGAATATAGATAAATAGGTTTAATTATATCTGAAATAACATGCATATGAAACCAAGAACCACTAAATTTCATTAGAAACCTCGTATATTGATACACAACGATACAATTAGCATTGGTAATGCTATTGTTACAAATATCACTAGGTAAGGCATGGAAAAACCAATTGGTTGGCCTGCCAAGCCAATAAAAAACACCACAATCCCTACAAGATCAAGAATCACGACTGGATGTAGTACATCAAATACCCACAGACGTTCCCTATTCACTACACAAAGACAAAATGACTTTCATCATTCCCAAAGGCTGATAATCCGGCAAATTTTACTCTACGTCTTTATCCAAAATTCTCCTTGTAAAAATCTGTATCAACAAAACTCTTTGTTTAACGAGTAGGTTACCCGCACAGATTTTTGCAATTGTAAATCATGAGAAATATCTAAACACGACAGAATAAATAAATTCTCGTCCAAATTGTGCTCACAAGGGATTTTATTTAACCATTCAAACGACAGATTATTAAAAATAGACTTCACAGAAATACTTAAAAACAGTACAAACAAATTAAAACCATCACACTTCAGTGGTAGTCTGGGTGATCCCAAGTCTGAGAGTTGTTGGAGTCATAACCATCATCATAAGGGTCAAAGCTCGCCAACTTCTCTTCTTCCCACTGAGCCTCCCAGCTGCTCAGCTCCCGCTCCATGTCAGAAGTCCAACCACCATCATCAACAGCCACTTTTCCTCAAAACTTGGCTGGAAGTGATCCAGATGAGGCAATTGTTGTTTTTGCGCAACAACTCTTGGAGCGGATTGATCAATTCATGCTTTTGGGATAAATAATTTCAAAACTCTTTTTACTAACTGATGCGTGGGAATCGCACCTTGCTTTACCTCTCGAGGGATCTCGCGAGGCTTACAACCCCCACCAGGCAGTGTACCTGATCGTTGTAGTATAGTATAGTGACAAGTACCGGGGGATTGATCGTTCAGCTTAGGAATAGTGTCGCTAGGATTAGAAAGCCTAATTAATAGTTCTAGAGATGGAAGATGATTATTTTTGTGTTTTTATATTTTAATGAAAGCAAGTAAAATCTCGGGTTTTGAAGGAGTGGGCGGAATTAGTTGCTAATCAACTAACCCAAAGCTAAGATGCAATCAAAATAAAATAATAAAAATGAAAACAAACTAATTAAATTAAGGTTGTGAGCAGTAATTGGAGAAATTGTGTTTACTTAGACTTCATTACTCCCTAGATATCTTTTACATGTTAATTACTTGTTACAATTCGTGGAGTGGCATACATAACTCCCCAACTCTATGAGCTCTTATCTCCTCCTACACCATGACCCAGCACAACTATAGGGATTGTAAACAGTGGCTCATGCATTAAATACAACCAATAAAGACCTAGTACGCCTCGGTTCATGTTTCTTAAGACGTTCAAGCATGTTACCATTTGGAGATCTGCCAGTTTTCTTAAGCCTAACATATAATATCATTCATTCAAAACAAGAATAGACAAGTAATCAACACATAATCAACATCTAGGTTTCATTAGATCTAAGCAAACACAAAGGAAATTTAGCCTAGCATAGTATAATTAAGATAAGAACAAAAGATAGACAACCAACACATAGACATATTGATTGAATTAAGAGTATACTTATCTCAATTACAATGCAAGGTCTCAAGGGTTTGGAACCCTTGAAAAACCTGTAAAAGAGGCACCAAAATCGTCTTTAGGGTTTCACCAAAACTTCTCTTCTTTTAATGAAAAAACTAGAAAACTATATATAGGAAAATCGTCCTGACGGCGTCAAGAGTAAAATCTGACGCCGTCAACTCGCCGCCATATACTTCCTCGGACGCCCTAGATCCAATCGTGACGGCCTATGTGACGCCGTCACCACCCTCGGTAAATTAATCTTGGTCATTTTGACGCCGTCATCTCTTCATCTGACGCCTTCACAACCTTCGGTAAAATATTCATCCTTTCTGACGCCGTCAAGAGTAAATCCTTGACGCCGTCACCTTGTAATTCCAGCTCGGATTTGGTACTTTGTTGTTTTCTTCACTTTATGCTCCAAAAACGTCCAAAATAGCCTCTTTTCCAGAATTCACTCTCCAAGCACCTAAAATCACAAAAGGAACGATTTAGGGCAATATTTGATCAAATAAATTCGGATTCGGGCTTAAATGACCCCCTAAAAACGGATCATTTTTCGCCTCATCATATACCCTTACACTTGAGATTTGCTTGTCCTCAAGCAAATGAGCTTTTATTCTACTCAAAAGACAAGTTAGGGGTCATTTAACACTAATATAAAAGTAATTACAACAAATAATCGTTCCACTAAAGACCAATAGACAAGCACGGAGGTCATACACAAGCACCTCACAAATAGTGTTTAGATACTCACATCTCTCGGGTGTAATAAAGTAATATAACATTATGGAAATGGAAGATATCTCTCACTACCTGTCATAGCAAAATAGATTACCATAGGCTTGGGAAAGGATCAAACCTCCACCACATGGCGTAAGCACCTAGGATAAACTATCAAAGAGGTCTTTTAAAGGGTTATAACGTTAGGTGTAGGGATATGAATTACACGGTTTTGTTGGATAAAGGGGATTTTACTGGTGGCGAGTTAACAATCTTAGTTAATTACATGTACAAGATGGCGTTGCTAAGCCAAGACTAGACTCGACTTAAGCTAATAAATGAAAAATAACTAAAAACATAAAATGAACATAGAATGAAAACGGGATGGTAGTCCGTATGTTTTTTCTCTCTTTCTTTTCTATTTTTTTTTTTTTTTTTTTTTTTTTTTTCTTTTTTTTTATTTTTTTTTTTCTATTTTTATTTTTTTTTATACACTCTTACCCTACCATCCAAAATAATACATCATAGGGGTTTGAGCATTCCCCTTACACTTGAATCTTTACATACTTTACATTAAACTATTCTAATGACTCGAATTAAGAAAATCAAAACACTTGGAGCACTTTTAAGATTAACGTACATATGGGGGTAATAAGTGTTGTTCTTCCCCATTACTCCATAAAATAAGTACTTACCCATGAGTCCCAATCGTCCCAAAACAATATGTACAAGGATATGACTCGACTTAGCAACCATGTAATCAATTAGAAAGTTAACTTAGGGTTTAACAAATAACAATAATGCACTAAAAATGAGCGCATACACGGAAGGCTAAGGCGATTTGGGTGTACATTTAAGTGGGGTGTAACAAATTCTTCCTTTAAGTAAAATGCTTAAAGTTAGAAACGAAAAGATAGGCTCGGAGGGGTGTACTAGGGGTATCGTGTACTAAAAATGAGTACAACGCTAAGGGTGTGGGAAAAATTAGTTGACTTAACTAGCCAAGTAATATGACTTAAATGGTCAAGTAATTGTAATACGGGTTTAACACAAGGGTGATCCTAATGCCTCTTATCATGTAGTAAATCCTACTACACGAATGTAGTCTCACTAGCGGTCTCGGGATGCATCACTAACGCAAGTTCTAGAATCTAAATGCTACCGGTACACTCATAAGCACCAATAATAAATGCTTTTCCTATCAAATCTAAAGGCGAACCTCACATTTTTGGGTGGAAAATTTTTCTGAATATACGGTTATGTGCTAGTCATACAACCTCCTATCCATGAGACGCTTGCTATGGCTAAAGTTTCACTCCTAAATGTTGTAAAAAATTTTAAATTTGGCGCTAAAATTGCACTAACAAGTATTTCTCATAGTTTTATTACTCATCTACTATCAAACAAAACAAACTCAAGCGAAAGTGCATATGTAAGGTATCATCTTTTTACCCTCCCCTTACACTTAAGATGAACATTGTCCCCAATGTTCAAGTAAAAAATGTAAAAGTTAAAAGTAAAGAGAATGAATTCAAATACTCCCCTGATTCGCTCGGTATGGATTCTAGGTTGGCCAGGTTAAATCTTCCTCCAAGAAAACGAACAATCAAAGCTTCCCTTCCAGAATATAAATCATCTTCTTGTCTCAAATAACCTGTAAATCCTGACAAAAGTAGACAAGGCAACCTCGCGTAAAATCGGCGGCATCCTATATAAGTTACTAAATCCTAGAAAACAAAATAAGATATAATGCTTGTGGAATGAAGTTTGCAGATTTCCTGGAGATTATAAAACTTAATAATTCACAAAAACTTATAAGACTCCGTTAGAAAAACAAAACTGGTAAAATTTCCAGATTTTTGACTCCTGACGCCGTCAAGAGCAATTGCCTGACGCCGTCAGAATGAACCTGCAGAAATCTTTATGTTAAGTTTCCGGAAAATTTCTGGAAAAACTTTGTCCTACTTCCTGGAAAATCCTGCAAAACTACATTATGACTCAATACAAGCATTTGACTCTAACAATACGAATACACATGTTCATTAAATATTGTGGAGAATCATGATCGGTTGTTTCTTAAAAAACATATTTGGGGTTTCCCCTTACACTTATCTTTTGCAAAAATACCTTTAGGTTGAAGTTAAGACTAGGCTAAACAACATAATAAAGTATTTCCACATTTTAATTGAGAAACATGATCAACCAACAATAAAAATAAAACATGCATACGGAAGCAAATAACAATCAAACAAATAAAATCACACAAAACATGGGTTGCCTCCCAAGAAGCGCTTTTCTTTATTTACGAGTCTTGTAGCTAGACTCAAAGTCATGGGTTACTACGTGATTTCATCATTGGTTTCATTCTCAAGGTCGTCTTCTAAACTAGTTTTGAATTCTGGACCTAGTTGTAAGCACTCTTTGTAGAAACCAAGCATCCTATTTCTAACATAATCTACTCCTCTACGTCTATCCTCCTCATTCCTATAATAAGCCGCTTGCTTACGTTCCTTTTCGAAATTAGAGAGAAGGCGGTATTGCTCAATCTTGTAGGGCATTTGATAAGCAACCTCATCATTCTCTTCCTTGAATCTAACTATCCCTAACGTCGGATCATAACTCATCCTAGTGGCCTCAACAAATGGCTTCCCGAATACTACTTGACTTAGGCAAGCATCTATCACCGGACGAATGTCTTCAACTATCATAAAATCAATCTCATAGGTGAGATTCCCTATAATGACATGCAATCCCTTCACTCTTCCCGCAAAATTACTTATCCAACTTTTACCGGGCATTATCCTAAAATTGAGTTGCTTCTTCATCACCCAATTGTAATAAGTCCTAGACATGATGTTCACGGGGGATCTAAGGTCTATGTAAGCTTTCCATACATGCATGTGCCCGATATTGCATGGGATGTTAATGTTAGAGGGGTCTCCCATTTTGATCAGGGGATCGCCAAAGATATATGTTGTTTCGGGACTATCGAATAAATACTTATGGTATTCCCGTTCTTCCTTGGTTGGCAACTTATCAAAATATTCCTTTATAGGTTCTACCTCCTCTAATTCCTCATCCTTATTAACCTCAACTTTCCTACTCTCATCCTCACTATTGGCTTCTACTCTAACTTCATCTTTGTCACTCTCCTCTATTTCCCTATCTATCGGCTTAATAGTGACAACATTGACAAAGTGGACATGTTTGGATGATGAGGGGTCCTTAGCTTGGATTCCACTATTGGTGTCCCTAGTGTCCTTCCTAGGTGTGGCTAATGTTTGGTTGTTGAGGGCTTTCAACAAGTTGTCGATTTTGTTGGTCATCTCCGTTTGTTGTTGGTTGAATTCGGTTTCAAACCTAGCTATGCGAGCTTCTTGAGATGCCATAAATTTCGACATCAATCCTTCAAGATTGTTGGTACTACCATAGTTGTTAGAAGGATTGTTGTTGAAGATACGGTTGGATGGTGGACCGTTTGATTGGTAACGATTAGGTGGGTTGGATGAATTTGGTTGATTTTGTTTCCACCTAAGGTTTGGGTGATTTTTCCATGAGGGGTTATATGAATCACCGTATGTGTTTGGCTCGGGCTTGAAAGTGTACCACTTATCTCCCGCTTCGTCGGTACACGTGGATGCGTAGTCCGCAAAAGCTGTTCCGGGGAGTTCCACACAATCACGAGTGTCATGGGGACCACTACATAATTCGCATGAAGAAGTGATTTTGTTCACTTGGCTTGAATGCTTCGGAGCTTCGTAAGATTTCATGAGAAACTTGACTTGGTCCTCAAGTTCCATGATCCTACGGTCGGGAGTGCTTGAATTATTCGAAGGCAAAGATATTGCCTTGACCGTTTTGTTCAAATCACGGGGATCATTCCAACTTTCGTTGTCATAGAGAGCAAGATCTTCTATGAGTTCCCATGATTGTTCCGCACTAAGATCACGTAGCTTACCACCGGCCGATTGGTCAATGGTTCGCCTCGTGGGGATATCGATATGGTCATAAAAAATTTGGACTTGGAGCCACAAATCTATGCCATGATGAGGGACTTTTTGGAGTAAGTCCTTGAAACGAGTCCATGCTTCATAAAGAGATTCATTTTGACGTTGTTGGAACATCAAGATGTCATTCCTAAGTTTAGTAGTTCTCCCCGGTGGGAAAAATTGAGCAAGGAAACGAGTGGTGAGATCATCCCATGTGGTGATGGATCCCGCGGGTAAACGCTCAAGCCATTGACTAGCTTGATCCCGTAGAGAGAATTGGAATAGGCGTAAACGGGTAGTCTCTCTAGTTTCAACACCTAGGTCTATGGAATCTACGATTTTGAGGAAGTCCTTAAGGTGTTGGTTTGGATCTTCGGAACGAAGTCCATGGAATGCACATGCTTTGCACCAACCGGATGGTGTCGGATCGCAAGGGGGTCACATTGGCTCCGGTGAGCTCAATGGTGTTTCGGTAGCCTTGGTGGCTAGGTCGGGAATACTCTCCTAAGGTTCGGGGCCTAAGGGGTTCTAATGGTGGGTTTTGTTGTGGTGGGATGATGGGTTCAAAGATGTTACCACCTTCCATGATGTCGGATGGTAAAGAGTTACGAACAAAAGCACGAAGAAATAAGATAGACTAAAGAAGACCTAAAAAATAAAAATAAAATCTTACTAGAAAGGAATCTAGCAAGTAGACCTAATAAAAAGAAATCCTAACCTAGACAATAACTATTCCCCGGCAACGGCGCCAAAAACTTGATGCGTGGGAATCGCACCTTGCTTTACCTCTCGAGGGATCTCGCGAGGCTTACAACCCCCACCAGGCAGTGTACCTGATCGTTGTAGTATAGTATAGTGACAAGTACCGGGGGATTGATCGTTCAGCTTAGGAATAGTGTCGCTAGGATTAGAAAGCCTAATTAATAGTTCTAGAGATGGAAGATGATTATTTTTGTGTTTTTATATTTTAATGAAAGCAAGTAAAATCTCGGGTTTTGAAGGAGTGGGCGGAATTAGTTGCTAATCAACTAACCCAAAGCTAAGATGCAATCAAAATAAAATAATAAAAATGAAAACAAACTAATTAAATTAAGGTTGTGAGCAGTAATTGGAGAAATTGTGTTTACTTAGACTTCATTACTCCCTAGATATCTTTTACATGTTAATTACTTGTTACACTTGTATGAATGACGGGTTATATTCCTTAATACCATTCGTGGAGTGGCATACATAACTCCCCAACTCTATGAGCTCTTATCTCCTCCTACACCATGACCCAGCACAACTATAGGGATTGTAAACAGTGGCTCATGCATTAAATACAACCAATAAAGACCTAGTACGCCTCGGTTCATGTTTCTTAAGACGTTCAAGCATGTTACCATTTGGAGATCTGCCAGTTTTCTTAAGCCTAACATATAATATCATTCATTCAAAACAAGAATAGACAAGTAATCAACACATAATCAACATCTAGGTTTCATTAGATCTAAGCAAACACAAAGGAAATTTAGCCTAGCATAGTATAATTAAGATAAGAACAAAAGATAGACAACCAACACATAGACATATTGATTGAATTAAGAGTATACTTATCTCAATTACAATGCAAGGTCTCAAGGGTTTGGAACCCTTGAAAAACCTGTAAAAGAGGCACCAAAATCGTCTTTAGGGTTTCACCAAAACTTCTCTTCTTTTAATGAAAAAACTAGAAAACTATATATAGGAAAATCGTCCTGACGGCGTCAAGAGTAAAATCTGACGCCGTCAACTCGCCGCCATATACTTCCTCGGACGCCCTAGATCCAATCGTGACGGCCTATGTGACGCCGTCACCACCCTCGGTAAATTAATCTTGGTCATTTTGACGCCGTCATCTCTTCATCTGACGCCTTCACAACCTTCGGTAAAATATTCATCCTTTCTGACGCCGTCAAGAGTAAATCCTTGACGCCGTCACCTTGTAATTCCAGCTCGGATTTGGTACTTTGTTGTTTTCTTCACTTTATGCTCCAAAAACGTCCAAAATAGCCTCTTTTCCAGAATTCACTCTCCAAGCACCTAAAATCACAAAAGGAACGATTTAGGGCAATATTTGATCAAATAAATTCGGATTCGGGCTTAAATGACCCCCTAAAAACGGATCATTTTTCGCCTCATCATATACCCTTACACTTGAGATTTGCTTGTCCTCAAGCAAATGAGCTTTTATTCTACTCAAAAGACAAGTTAGGGGTCATTTAACACTAATATAAAAGTAATTACAACAAATAATCGTTCCACTAAAGACCAATAGACAAGCACGGAGGTCATACACAAGCACCTCACAAATAGTGTTTAGATACTCACATCTCTCGGGTGTAATAAAGTAATATAACATTATGGAAATGGAAGATATCTCTCACTACCTGTCATAGCAAAATAGATTACCATAGGCTTGGGAAAGGATCAAACCTCCACCACATGGCGTAAGCACCTAGGATAAACTATCAAAGAGGTCTTTTAAAGGGTTATAACGTTAGGTGTAGGGATATGAATTACACGGTTTTGTTGGATAAAGGGGATTTTACTGGTGGCGAGTTAACAATCTTAGTTAATTACATGTACAAGATGGCGTTGCTAAGCCAAGACTAGACTCGACTTAAGCTAATAAATGAAAAATAACTAAAAACATAAAATGAACATAGAATGAAAACGGGATGGTAGTCCGTATGTTTTTTCTCTCTTTCTTTTCTATTTTTTTTTTTTTTTTTTTTTTTTTTTCTTTTTTTTTATTTTTTTTTTTCTATTTTTATTTTTTTTTATACACTCTTACCCTACCATCCAAAATAATACATCATAGGGGTTTGAGCATTCCCCTTACACTTGAATCTTTACATACTTTACATTAAACTATTCTAATGACTCGAATTAAGAAAATCAAAACACTTGGAGCACTTTTAAGATTAACGTACATATGGGGGTAATAAGTGTTGTTCTTCCCCATTACTCCATAAAATAAGTACTTACCCATGAGTCCCAATCGTCCCAAAACAATATGTACAAGGATATGACTCGACTTAGCAACCATGTAATCAATTAGAAAGTTAACTTAGGGTTTAACAAATAACAATAATGCACTAAAAATGAGCGCATACACGGAAGGCTAAGGCGATTTGGGTGTACATTTAAGTGGGGTGTAACAAATTCTTCCTTTAAGTAAAATGCTTAAAGTTAGAAACGAAAAGATAGGCTCGGAGGGGTGTACTAGGGGTATCGTGTACTAAAAATGAGTACAACGCTAAGGGTGTGGGAAAAATTAGTTGACTTAACTAGCCAAGTAATATGACTTAAATGGTCAAGTAATTGTAATACGGGTTTAACACAAGGGTGATCCTAATGCCTCTTATCATGTAGTAAATCCTACTACACGAATGTAGTCTCACTAGCGGTCTCGGGATGCATCACTAACGCAAGTTCTAGAATCTAAATGCTACCGGTACACTCATAAGCACCAATAATAAATGCTTTTCCTATCAAATCTAAAGGCGAACCTCACATTTTTGGGTGGAAAATTTTTCTGAATATACGGTTATGTGCTAGTCATACAACCTCCTATCCATGAGACGCTTGCTATGGCTAAAGTTTCACTCCTAAATGTTGTAAAAAATTTTAAATTTGGCGCTAAAATTGCACTAACAAGTATTTCTCATAGTTTTATTACTCATCTACTATCAAACAAAACAAACTCAAGCGAAAGTGCATATGTAAGGTATCATCTTTTTACCCTCCCCTTACACTTAAGATGAACATTGTCCCCAATGTTCAAGTAAAAAATGTAAAAGTTAAAAGTAAAGAGAATGAATTCAAATACTCCCCTGATTCGCTCGGTATGGATTCTAGGTTGGCCAGGTTAAATCTTCCTCCAAGAAAACGAACAATCAAAGCTTCCCTTCCAGAATATAAATCATCTTCTTGTCTCAAATAACCTGTAAATCCTGACAAAAGTAGACAAGGCAACCTCGCGTAAAATCGGCGGCATCCTATATAAGTTACTAAATCCTAGAAAACAAAATAAGATATAATGCTTGTGGAATGAAGTTTGCAGATTTCCTGGAGATTATAAAACTTAATAATTCACAAAAACTTATAAGACTCCGTTAGAAAAACAAAACTGGTAAAATTTCCAGATTTTTGACTCCTGACGCCGTCAAGAGCAATTGCCTGACGCCGTCAGAATGAACCTGCAGAAATCTTTATGTTAAGTTTCCGGAAAATTTCTGGAAAAACTTTGTCCTACTTCCTGGAAAATCCTGCAAAACTACATTATGACTCAATACAAGCATTTGACTCTAACAATACGAATACACATGTTCATTAAATATTGTGGAGAATCATGATCGGTTGTTTCTTAAAAAACATATTTGGGGTTTCCCCTTACACTTATCTTTTGCAAAAATACCTTTAGGTTGAAGTTAAGACTAGGCTAAACAACATAATAAAGTATTTCCACATTTTAATTGAGAAACATGATCAACCAACAATAAAAATAAAACATGCATACGGAAGCAAATAACAATCAAACAAATAAAATCACACAAAACATGGGTTGCCTCCCAAGAAGCGCTTTTCTTTATTTACGAGTCTTGTAGCTAGACTCAAAGTCATGGGTTACTACGTGATTTCATCATTGGTTTCATTCTCAAGGTCGTCTTCTAAACTAGTTTTGAATTCTGGACCTAGTTGTAAGCACTCTTTGTAGAAACCAAGCATCCTATTTCTAACATAATCTACTCCTCTACGTCTATCCTCCTCATTCCTATAATAAGCCGCTTGCTTACGTTCCTTTTCGAAATTAGAGAGAAGGCGGTATTGCTCAATCTTGTAGGGCATTTGATAAGCAACCTCATCATTCTCTTCCTTGAATCTAACTATCCCTAACGTCGGATCATAACTCATCCTAGTGGCCTCAACAAATGGCTTCCCGAATACTACTTGACTTAGGCAAGCATCTATCACCGGACGAATGTCTTCAACTATCATAAAATCAATCTCATAGGTGAGATTCCCTATAATGACATGCAATCCCTTCACTCTTCCCGCAAAATTACTTATCCAACTTTTACCGGGCATTATCCTAAAATTGAGTTGCTTCTTCATCACCCAATTGTAATAAGTCCTAGACATGATGTTCACGGGGGATCTAAGGTCTATGTAAGCTTTCCATACATGCATGTGCCCGATATTGCATGGGATGTTAATGTTAGAGGGGTCTCCCATTTTGATCAGGGGATCGCCAAAGATATATGTTGTTTCGGGACTATCGAATAAATACTTATGGTATTCCCGTTCTTCCTTGGTTGGCAACTTATCAAAATATTCCTTTATAGGTTCTACCTCCTCTAATTCCTCATCCTTATTAACCTCAACTTTCCTACTCTCATCCTCACTATTGGCTTCTACTCTAACTTCATCTTTGTCACTCTCCTCTATTTCCCTATCTATCGGCTTAATAGTGACAACATTGACAAAGTGGACATGTTTGGATGATGAGGGGTCCTTAGCTTGGATTCCACTATTGGTGTCCCTAGTGTCCTTCCTAGGTGTGGCTAATGTTTGGTTGTTGAGGGCTTTCAACAAGTTGTCGATTTTGTTGGTCATCTCCGTTTGTTGTTGGTTGAATTCGGTTTCAAACCTAGCTATGCGAGCTTCTTGAGATGCCATAAATTTCGACATCAATCCTTCAAGATTGTTGGTACTACCATAGTTGTTAGAAGGATTGTTGTTGAAGATACGGTTGGATGGTGGACCGTTTGATTGGTAACGATTAGGTGGGTTGGATGAATTTGGTTGATTTTGTTTCCACCTAAGGTTTGGGTGATTTTTCCATGAGGGGTTATATGAATCACCGTATGTGTTTGGCTCGGGCTTGAAAGTGTACCACTTATCTCCCGCTTCGTCGGTACACGTGGATGCGTAGTCCGCAAAAGCTGTTCCGGGGAGTTCCACACAATCACGAGTGTCATGGGGACCACTACATAATTCGCATGAAGAAGTGATTTTGTTCACTTGGCTTGAATGCTTCGGAGCTTCGTAAGATTTCATGAGAAACTTGACTTGGTCCTCAAGTTCCATGATCCTACGGTCGGGAGTGCTTGAATTATTCGAAGGCAAAGATATTGCCTTGACCGTTTTGTTCAAATCACGGGGATCATTCCAACTTTCGTTGTCATAGAGAGCAAGATCTTCTATGAGTTCCCATGATTGTTCCGCACTAAGATCACGTAGCTTACCACCGGCCGATTGGTCAATGGTTCGCCTCGTGGGGATATCGATATGGTCATAAAAAATTTGGACTTGGAGCCACAAATCTATGCCATGATGAGGGACTTTTTGGAGTAAGTCCTTGAAACGAGTCCATGCTTCATAAAGAGATTCATTTTGACGTTGTTGGAACATCAAGATGTCATTCCTAAGTTTAGTAGTTCTCCCCGGTGGGAAAAATTGAGCAAGGAAACGAGTGGTGAGATCATCCCATGTGGTGATGGATCCCGCGGGTAAACGCTCAAGCCATTGACTAGCTTGATCCCGTAGAGAGAATTGGAATAGGCGTAAACGGGTAGTCTCTCTAGTTTCAACACCTAGGTCTATGGAATCTACGATTTTGAGGAAGTCCTTAAGGTGTTGGTTTGGATCTTCGGAACGAAGTCCATGGAATGCACATCCGCTTTGCACCAACCGGATGGTGTCGGATCGCAAGGGGGTCACATTGGCTCCGGTGAGCTCAATGGTGTTTCGGTAGCCTTGGTGGCTAGGTCGGGAATACTCTCCTAAGGTTCGGGGCCTAAGGGGTTCTAATGGTGGGTTTTGTTGTGGTGGGATGATGGGTTCAAAGATGTTACCACCTTCCATGATGTCGGATGGTAAAGAGTTACGAACAAAAGCACGAAGAAATAAGATAGACTAAAGAAGACCTAAAAAATAAAAATAAAATCTTACTAGAAAGGAATCTAGCAAGTAGACCTAATAAAAAGAAATCCTAACCTAGACAATAACTATTCCCCGGCAACGGCGCCAAAAACTTGATGCGTGGGAATCGCACCTTGCTTTACCTCTCGAGGGATCTCGCGAGGCTTACAACCCCCACCAGGCAGTGTACCTGATCGTTGTAGTATAGTATAGTGACAAGTACCGGGGGATTGATCGTTCAGCTTAGGAATAGTGTCGCTAGGATTAGAAAGCCTAATTAATAGTTCTAGAGATGGAAGATGATTATTTTTGTGTTTTTATATTTTAATGAAAGCAAGTAAAATCTCGGGTTTTGAAGGAGTGGGCGGAATTAGTTGCTAATCAACTAACCCAAAGCTAAGATGCAATCAAAATAAAATAATAAAAATGAAAACAAACTAATTAAATTAAGGTTGTGAGCAGTAATTGGAGAAATTGTGTTTACTTAGACTTCATTACTCCCTAGATATCTTTTACATGTTAATTACTTGTTACACTTGTATGAATGACGGGTTATATTCCTTAATACCATTCGTGGAGTGGCATACATAACTCCCCAACTCTATGAGCTCTTATCTCCTCCTACACCATGACCCAGCACAACTATAGGGATTGTAAACAGTGGCTCATGCATTAAATACAACCAATAAAGACCTAGTACGCCTCGGTTCATGTTTCTTAAGACGTTCAAGCATGTTACCATTTGGAGATCTGCCAGTTTTCTTAAGCCTAACATATAATATCATTCATTCAAAACAAGAATAGACAAGTAATCAACACATAATCAACATCTAGGTTTCATTAGATCTAAGCAAACACAAAGGAAATTTAGCCTAGCATAGTATAATTAAGATAAGAACAAAAGATAGACAACCAACACATAGACATATTGATTGAATTAAGAGTATACTTATCTCAATTACAATGCAAGGTCTCAAGGGTTTGGAACCCTTGAAAAACCTGTAAAAGAGGCACCAAAATCGTCTTTAGGGTTTCACCAAAACTTCTCTTCTTTTAATGAAAAAACTAGAAAACTATATATAGGAAAATCGTCCTGACGGCGTCAAGAGTAAAATCTGACGCCGTCAACTCGCCGCCATATACTTCCTCGGACGCCCTAGATCCAATCGTGACGGCCTATGTGACGCCGTCACCACCCTCGGTAAATTAATCTTGGTCATTTTGACGCCGTCATCTCTTCATCTGACGCCTTCACAACCTTCGGTAAAATATTCATCCTTTCTGACGCCGTCAAGAGTAAATCCTTGACGCCGTCACCTTGTAATTCCAGCTCGGATTTGGTACTTTGTTGTTTTCTTCACTTTATGCTCCAAAAACGTCCAAAATAGCCTCTTTTCCAGAATTCACTCTCCAAGCACCTAAAATCACAAAAGGAACGATTTAGGGCAATATTTGATCAAATAAATTCGGATTCGGGCTTAAATGACCCCCTAAAAACGGATCATTTTTCGCCTCATCACTAACTTTGAAAAGTAGCAAGGAGGTTTGAAAGAAGTAATAAAATCATTTATACCCGAAAACGCTCCGTTTTCCAAAAATTTTCCTTTTATTCCTTTATTCCACTATCACTTACTATTTTTGTACTTTTCTCACTTCATACTTGTGACGGTTTGTTGAACTTTCATTATCTTGCAATAATTATTAGGGTCAACGAGTAGAAACACTTCTATTTAAGAAGTGACCGTACAGATAAAAATCGTCATCCTTGATTTTTCACAAGTCCCCAAACTAAGCGTACAAACGAGATCACGGCTTATCTACAAATTAGATGCTAACACTACTCATAACAGTTACTTGTGGAAACTCCTTACTCCCATTTCCTAGGTTTTGTATCTCAATATTTTATTTTGTTGAGAAATGAATTGCTTCATATTTTCTTGTTTCAATAATTTTTAGTCCGATAGTGATACCTAAGTTAAAACGATAAGTAGTTATTCATTTTCTCTTAAGAACCACTGCAATAGAAATTTGGTCCACATCAAGGAATTTTTGGTACATACAATATCATAAATATAAGTTGCGGAGTACTACACGTGCACCTCATGTAATTGATTACTAATCAAACACATGCACCTCACGCGCCAACAACTTATTTACATTCAAGCTCTTATTCGATACAACTTTCAACTTTCACTTTTCTTCATTTTTCACTTTTTTTTTTCATACTTTTTTCATACTTTCTCATATTTTTTTCTTTCTTGACTTTTTTCATACATCAATGGAAGCTTATCAGGTAGCTCCAAAACCACATAGATAATCAACATTTGACTTTTGATTTTTTCACTTTTTGCTCTTATTTTTTATGTTCCTTGATATGTACCCAACTTATAAAGCAAAAATTCTCTTAAGAAAACAAAGAACTAAATATTATTCAAACCGAAATACCACTAATTAACCTAGAACATCTATTATATATTGGTGACGTATCTGATGGGAGTAAAAAGCCACAAGTACCTCTCATGAGCTCTAAAGAGAACCACTACTCCACGTTTAGCATCTAACTTCTAAATAAACTCTATCATTTTTCGCTCTTCGCAATTTAAGATTCCAAATAATGAAACCAGCGAATACTTAGCCGATAATCAGCCACGCATATATAAAGTCAGATACAGAAACTTGCAAATTCTAGAAGAAGAATTCGCGTTTTCTAGTTCCTGATGTAAAAGACTAGCGAAAGCTTTTAAGCTGCGCATGTATAAAGTCAAGTACGGGAACTTGCAGATTCTTAAGAAAGAATTCGCATTTTATAGCTCCTTGTGTACAAAACTAGCACAAGCTTATGTGATCATCATTGGTTAAGGGAACAAGCTAGGGCTCAACACGCCCGGTCAAGTCAAAATATTTATTCCTACTCTTGCCAGCAAGAAAGTCAACAAGGTGTCAAAACACTTATTCAAACTTTATTATATTTTTGTACAACTTTTTCACATTTTTTTTTCATGACTTTTTCTTTGATTTTTCTCAAAAATTTTGAAATTTTCAATTTTTTCATTTTTTTTTCATTTTTGATGGAAAAACGGAGTTGCAAGAGTGCACGACATGTGAGACATGCAAGGTTAAAATCGAATCGAAGATTCACCCTCCCCCAGACTAGAACGAAACATTGTCCTCAATGTTTTATGGGTTAAGGTAATCCTAACAAAATTCTAGGCCATTTATTAATTATGCCAAAGAAAACGTTAGTCGATAAGATTTAACGGATATAGGATTTCCAAGTAGCACCGATGAATGAAACTCGAGCGGAGAAAGGATAACGAGCACGAGAGTCTTCATAAATCGCGGACAATCCTAACAAACATCACAAACAACCACGGAACACAAGAGTAGAAGAGGCACCCCCTCCTCACGTTATTTGTTAGAAAATAGAAAATAAGAAGATGAAATTGGATAAGCATGGGTTGCCACCCACGAAGCGCTTGTTTTTGTTCACCGAGTCACATGAGCTTGACTCGATCCCCGAATTAATTCGTCCTTGGGGAAAAACCATGGAAAATAATCTCATTCGGGCTTTCATTCAAAATATTTTGAAAACATATGTTTTATTTGAAAGTTCCATCCCGAAGAGATAACCGTTGGTATTTTAATATTGAAACCTTTGAAAAACGATACCAGGGTCAAAAACAACATCCTCACTCCTCACGGAGTGAAGGATAAGAGAAACCACACCAAATGTTACAAACGGCAAGAATGTCATGATAACAATCTTGAAAAACTCCTCATCATCAAAAGAAAAGTTCATAATTGTGAAATTATGACTTTTATCATTTAAGCTCCTTTTAAAATCCTTTCCGGGTGGGAGGGTTGGGATAAACTTTTCATTCAAATTCTCATTTTTAAACACACCACCCGGATCATGATCCACTTTAAGATCAAAACTGAAACTTTCATATTCAGATTTAGAAAACTTTTCAATTTCAAATTCAGATTCATCAAAACGAAATGATTCAAACTCCGGAAGAGAGATAAAAACATGAGAAGTGGTACTGCCACGACTCGTCTCTTCCGAATGATCGAAATGAAAAGCTTCAAATGTCGGATCAGAAAAATCAAGACGATAAGTGGGATTGCCACTTATTTCCTCAGTCGTATCGAAGGTAAAACTCTCAAAGTCTAGTAAAAATTCCTCGAGCTCGGGCTCAAGAGGATCACCAATTATAAGCTCAATCTTCGTCTTAACTTTATCCGGAGGGATTGACGGTTCTTCGTTCAACAAATTGTCAAGAAAAATAATATCACCCTCCGAATCAAAGTAAGAATCGTCAGTCTCAGAAATCGGAATCGTTTCAATTGCAAGAAATTCATCGACCTCTTCCCAAAGAAAATCATAATCCTTAGACGGAGGAAATGATGGGGAAGAGTCGGAGACGAAAGTTTTAACAAAGTCATCAAAGGTATAATCACAAACATCGATGCTTTTGACGGAGCACTTCTTCAATTTCGAAGCATCGGCTTTAAAAATCATAATATCGTCATCATGTCGTAAAGTTAGAGTATCCTCAAAATGATCTACTAGGGCTTTAGCGGTTCGTAAAAACGGTCGCCCTAGTATTAGAGGAACTCTCGGATCAGCTTCAAAATTGACAACAACGAAATCTGCCAGAAAAGTACATGAATTCACACGAACAAAAACGTCCTCAGCAATTCCAACTGGATGAGTGATCGATCGATTAGCAAGCTCCAAAGTCATTCTCGTCGGTTTAAGAGCCCCCATTCCAAGTTATTTGTAGATCGATAATGGCATGAGGTTTATACTCGCACCCGAATCGGCCAGGGCGTTACAAACTTCTTGATCTTTCAATGAACAAGGAATTAGAAACTTTCCCGAGTCACCAAGCTTTTCGGGAAGCTTCTTGAGAAGAATCGCGGAACATTGAGCATTTATTGGCGTTTCGGCTAATTCAAGCAATTTCTCTTTATTACTTATAAGGTTTTTGAACGTGGAAGCAAATTTCGGCATATACACGAGAGCATCCATAAAACTTATATCAAAGTGCAATTTTTGAAAAATATCCAGAAATTTTTCCATTTGTTTTTTAGACTTTGCACGGAGCTCTTCATCGTTAAATCGTGACGGATATGGCAATTTAGACTTGTATTTCACATTATTCTCAAAAACGACTTTTTCTTTATCTTTTGACTTTCGGATAACCGGAGGTTGGACGTTTTCAGCTCCTCCATTATTAATAGGAGGAACCGGGTCCTTTGTCGCCTCGGTCTCACAGTCCACTACCTTAGGCGGAGACGAAGAAGAAGAAGAGGTAGTAGGAGCTGTGGGTCCCTCATATTGAGCACCACTGCGAGTTATGATCGCCTTAACTTCGCCCCTCGGGTTTGCGATCGTGTTGCTTGGCAAAGATGTAATACCCGAACCTGAGGGTCGATCATTTAAACGTTTGTTAATATCACTGATTTGATTAGCAAAAAATCGTGTTGACTCTTCATATTTTGCCATAAAAGATTGTTGGTTTTGAATCAATTGCTTAATCAAATCTTCCGTGGGCGACGGATTTTGAATAACACCTTGATTTTGATTATTATTGAAATTCTGCCCACGGTTTTGGAAATTACCATGATTTTGATTTCCATGATTAGCGTTCTGAAAATTCCCAGGGTTTCCATGGTTTTGATGGTTTTGAAAATTGTTCCCTTGAGGCGGGCCTTGATTGTAATTACCTTGAAAACCCCGGTTTTGATTAAACCCTTGATTATGATTTTGAAAACCGTTATTAGCTCGACTTCGATTTTGAATTCCTTGATTATTACGATTCTGCACATTATGATTCTGGTTGACTTGATTGACTTGGTTTTGTTGCTCGAGAATGGGTGGTCCAAGGTAATGAGAAGAACGGTAGCTGAGGAGATTACGGTCTCTTTGAGGTTATGGGTAACCGTTGTTACCCGCGTTTGCAGCATACGCGTTTTGAGAAAAGGCACCGGTGGCTGGACATTCATAATACAAATGTGGACCACCACAAGTCTCACAACCGTGACTAACCACATTGACTTGATGGTTTGGTTTTTCAATAGACATTGCATCAACTTTCTTTGTTAAAGCCACAATCATATTTACCAATTCATCATTATTTTTACCATTATTAGACACTTGAGGTTTATTCCTTGACATCCTCACACGAGCTTTATTCTCAATTATCATGAAAGCATCATTCGTGTTCCTAGCCAACAAGTTACCACCCGCAGCAGAGTTAAGCGAATCTTGGTCAGCATGACATAACCCATTATAAAACGTATCAATCTGCTGAAGGTCGGTAAACCCGTGGTTCGGACATTTCTCCTTCAAATCTTTGAATCGGTCCCAAGCTTCACTAAACGTTTCATCAAAAGCTTGTTGGAACCGAAAGATTTGAGAACGTAGGTTAGAAGTTTTAGAGGGAGGATAGAAGTAATTCACAAACTTGGAAGCGAGATCATTCCAAGTGTGAATCGAATTAGGCGGTTCCTTTTCCAGCCAAGTCCGGGCTGCTCCTTTTAAGGAGAAAGGAAATAACTTAAATTTCACCACATCGAGAGGAACTTGGTTAATTCTAATCGTCTCAGCGATGTCGGTGAAATTTCTGATGTGAGCATAGGGGTCTTCGTGATCGAACCCGTGAAAGGATATACCCGTGATCAAATTGAGTAATCCGTGATTGATCTCAAAGTTGGCATTTATGTCCGGAATCACAATAGCTCTCCTCACACCATTGAATGGTGATTGGAGTTGTTCTTCCATCAGACGTGGATCAAATGCCGGTTGTTGTCCCATCGGCGGGATAACATTGTGCTGCGGACCACCCATCGGCGGGGGTCCGTTGTGTTCGTTTTGGTTCATCTCCTCGTCGTCAAGGAAATGAACCCGACTCGTATGTTGTAAAACCCGCTCGGGGTTAGAAAACGGAGACGTAAGACTCTCAAAAGAAGAACGGGTGTGCATACACCACGAGCAAAATCAAAATGAAAATGAAAAAAAGAAAAGAGAAAAGAGAATCTTTTTGTTTTTTATATTTTTTTACAAAAACTTTTTATTTCTTTTGTTTTTTCTTTTCTTAAAACGTAACGTTAATCGAAAACCGTTTCTTTCAAAACCACGCGCGACGGGACGGGAGAGAAGAATGGATCTCTCTTCAGCTAGCAATTTAATGTCTTAGCTATCCGTATTTCCCGCTTATTCGGTTGTAGTAATTAAAATAGTCCGATTAACAACTAAATTACGTTTTCGTTATATTGCGAGACTTTTTTGGTTTACAACGCCCTTTCTTTCGATCGAGTACATGAGGCTCACAAAATTGGAATTTTCTTTCTTCGGCAAGAAGTTCTTCCATCGATTTCACATGAGGCTCGGGAGTAGATGTATAACGATTAATCATCATTTCTTTTAACTTCTCGATCATAGATTTAAGTTCAAAAATATCATTATTAAAATCGGAAGTTTGTGGGGGTTGGTTAAAACCATGAGAATCGTAAAATGAATTTGGCTCATAAAAATTTTCAGACGATCCCCCACAATGTTCAAAATTTGATGTATTTTGAAATGAATCACCATTGTAATACGAATTTTGCTTATAAAAATCATTTTGAGGATAACAATCAAAGCTCGGATCGTAAGCGTAAGACGTGTTAGCACTCGGGGCATAGCACATACAATTAGTGTATCCACATACATCACAAAAACATCGCCCACACGGCACTCCTTCTTCGGACGGGTTTCCACAATTATAGCAGTAAAACGAAGGTGGTGGTGGTGTATAGAAATCGGGAATGTTTGACGGATTGTTGAACGAATTTTGATCATACGTGTGAGAATTACAATTCAAACAAACGCCATCACGAATATTATCTCCACATTGGTCGCACGTACACCACACACACAACCCTCCGAAGAACGGTTCTCCACAAATAGTACAAATCGGATCCATAAGAATTAAACGTGAGAGGGATTGAGAAGAAGAATCAAATGATAAGAGGATAAGAAGATTATTTACTAAAATTGATTCATGTGAAAACCAATTATATATAATATAGTATAGTATCGAAGTGATCCGCGTAAAATACGAATCACCCGAGTCGTTTCCCAACGAAGGCGAATGGAATCGAGAATATCGATTCGTGAAATCGTGAATTGAAAAGTCAGAAAGTGAAAATAGCAATCAAATTATTTAAGTAATCACAAACAAAGATGAAATATGCAGCGAGTACAAACTAACAATGCACCAAAGTTAAAAACGCGAAAACGGAAATGCAACCGTAAAATTTAAAACGTGACTTTTATTAAAAAATGATCCTACGAATGTAAAACAATTTTCTAAAAATCTTAAACTAATAAAAAGAATTTTAAGAAAAAGAAAAATATTTTTTTGAGTTTTTATTTATTTTCTAGAATTAATTTTCTATTTTTGGAATTAAAAATGAATTAAAAATAAAGAAAAATAGAAAAACAAAGTGGAAAAATAAAAATTTAATTCTAAAAATTCTAAAATATTATAAAAGAATTTCTAAAAATATTTTTGCATTTTTCAAAGCTTTTTCTGATTTTTATGGATTTTTGGTATTTAAAAAATTTATTTAAAATAAAGAAATATTAAAAAACAAAATATCAAACCAACTCAGAAAATTATGAAAAATTTACAGAAAATCTAGAATATTATGGAGAACTTGCAGAAAAATTTTGAAAAGAAAATTATGAACAGAAGTGCTTATTTCAAGCAAAACAGCTTATGGCAAGTGCTTATTTATAAGCACTTGCCAAAGAAACTTAGCCAAACTCTTAACACAGATGTAATATGCAATAAAGGACTCAATGAAACTCAGAAATGCTCAAATTAATTGAAAAGTAACTCAGATACACAAGATGCAATGAAATAAGCAATTACTAAGAGTACTTCAATAAGCAGTAGTGTAGCAGAATGAGCTCAAAGGTAGAAGAACAATAACAAGCACTTCAAATTATCTCAAATGAATTCAAATTAACCATTAAAGCTTAGATTATAAATCACTAATTACTTACGAATATCTATACTCAAATCAGTCAACAGGTTTAATTCCCCTACTGGCAGCTAAAATTTAAGCAACCTGATAAGCAGTTTAGTGAAAACTAACAGCAAATCTAGCAAATCTATACTACAAGCAATCTTAAAAACTAAAAAAAAAACAAATTCTAATGTCCAACTGTTCCCCTAAAAAGGCCTGAGAACAGCACCTGTTGAATCTGATGACTGCAGGTTTTGACTATTTGATATTGCAATGGACTTATGACTAATTTGAATTTCTACTGCTAAATTCTAAACCTGTATGCAATATTTAACTAATATGTGACTAAAATTCCCTAAATGCAACTAATATCCACCAACATACAAACTCCTAGCTGTTATAAACTAACTTCTGATGACAGAATTGAGGACAAAAGTGGTACTGACTTTTTATTAAAAACCTATCACAATTATGCAACTATTGATTATTACTTAGACTACTAGAACTACTGATGTAAAGCAAAACTCAGTTAAACAATTCAAATCCTATGAAAACAGTTAATCCAAACACCCCTAAAACTACTAAATTGCACCAAACCTACTAATGCCAAACTTCTAATAACCTCAACTTATATCCAATGCAGTCACAAACTACTAACTAAAAGCAGCTTAAAAGCAATTAGCAACTAGATCATACATAAATGAAATATAACATATCCATAGTAAACAGATCCTTGATAAGACAATTCTTACACAGATTCTATCCGAAATGATCAAACAGAAAACAAATCACTCAATAATCTCAGCAAATACAACTAAAACATCAACTATATCAAATCTAAAAGCTACAATGTATAGAAATTAGAATTAAAACTTATGCAATTTGAAAAAGGAAATACTAAACAGAATTTTACCACACAATTCCCCCTCAGCTCAAACAGAGGGGGTTCCCTTTGCTTGCCTGTCTTTTGACAGGCTGAGTACTCCCCAATCTTACTCAAACTTGTCCAATCCTCCACAATTCACCACAAAATCTGATCTGTTGACTTTATTTGACCACAAGCTAATGAACAGTGAAATTGTAAACTACTCTTTCTCAAAATATGTAAAGCTAAATTTAAATGAAACAAACAAAAATTCAGCTTATTTAAAAGCTGAATACCACAAATCTATTTCTATTTTTTTTATTGATTTTCTGTTTTTAAGAAAACTAGTTAAAATGAAATGAAGACAGATTTGAAAACTAAAGTAATTTGAAAGGAAATGAAATAGTGAGACTGAAATAAGAAATGAATAATAAGCAGTAAAAGTATTAATAATAAGCTGAGTTGATTAAACATAAAAGAAACTTCATTGATATTAAAAGAAATTACAAGTAAACTAAACTAAATACATTCAAAGTAAAAATTGGCAGAGTTTAGCTAGCCTAAAAACTCCACACTGATTACAAAGGCCTAACCATCTATTTATAGGATGTGAGGAGGGATGAGCTCACGGATTGCCATGTTGGCAATCCGTGTGGTGTGTTTGTTGATAGCCAATCTGAGCCGCTTGATCATGCTTAATCATTCCTCATTTGATAACAGCCCTTGGATTAGATATCAATGACGCGTCCCAACCAATAAGTGCTTGCCACGTAACCCGTTTGTGCTTTCTTTCACTCTGACACGCTCTGCCACACTCTGACACGCTTCTAGAACCAAGGGATTAGACCTTTGTACCCTTAATTGTGGTTAATTGGGACGGGGTAATTTTCTAGGGTTCATGTTTACTATATCTTTCTGGGTAAGGGGTGAAAAAGGGTGGAGGGAAAAGGAGGGTACGGGGTAATTTATTTTTTATTTGTTTGACCTTTGACTGGTTGACCGTAGGTGAGAGATGGGCTCGAGTTTAAATTTTTTGTGATTGGGCTTTGATTTAAATAGTGGGCTAGGTATTAGATGTAAAAGGGTTGGGTTTATTATTATATTTGGACCAGGCTTGAAATTGGATTTTCAGATTTTTTGGTTATAAAAATAATCAAGGACCAATTTTGTATTTTGATATAATCCAAGGGCTGATTCCGTCACTTCTCAAAATATATCACAGGGACTTATTCTGCTAATCTTGGATACATGAAGGACTGAAATGAACTTTTGGATCCCGACTTTGACTTTTTGACCTTCTTCCACTTTCGTGCCTGGTTTCGTTGTTTTCTCATGATTTTTCGTCATTTTGTATAATATCCGTACCTGCATATCACAAACACAAAAACACTACAAATTTGGCATAATTCGATTAGTTTTTGGTCTTTTGAGTCCGGTTTTGGTCTTATAAAAGTGAGTGAATAAGCACTCACCACGGATGAACTTGATGCACCATCTTGAGGTTGTAGTTGTTGAGGCGGTGGTGGATTTTGTTGTTGTGGTTGTTGTTGTTGTTTTTGTTGTTGTTGTTGTTGTTGTTGTTGTTATTGTTGTTGTTGTTCAACCCTAGCAGCTCCAAAATTTTCTTCAAAACTCCAACGAATTTTATTGGAGGTCTGGGCCTGGGTCTGACCAACACAAGCCCACAACAATTCAATAACAGTGGCGTTCTTGCGGCACTCATCCTGCAAGAACTTGTCAATCACCTGTTTCCTATCCGTCGATATGTCTGTGCATCTCACGTAGCGTTCTCTAAGTTCTTGATTCAATTGTTTTACCATCTCAAACTGCTTAATGGCCTCCACAATAGCATTTTGGCGATCCACATCACTATTCTCAGTTTCTGCCTTGATAAACAATCGAAATTGTTCAGGGGTGTGTGGAAGTCAGCAAGTCATTGATTTTTTTTTTTTTTTTTTTTTTTTTTTTTTTTTTTTTTTTTTTTTTGTATGTGTGGATAACCCAGAGCATGCCGGTAGTATTTATAAGGGATTGAAAAATATTTTCTTTTATTTTAGTAGACATGACCGTTTGTATTCAAACGGTAAAAATTTTCAAAAGTTAGTGCCCATTAAAACTAAATACTAGTTTTGAAATACTTGGTAAAAAAAAAAAAAAAAAAATTAACAAATTTTGTTTCAAAAATCAAAGTTTTCACAAACTCTCTCTAAAAAGTTTTCATTCAAACCTCCTGATAACAACAATCTTAGACCGGAATCCCGGGACGGGATTCAGTTTAACGGGTAGGTACTATCACATCCCGTGATTTTCCACATAATTAAAAACGTTTAATTATAAATTAATCTCCGTCATTACTTCTAATCACTATTTTACAGGAAAATTTAAAATTTTCTTTATTATATAAATTGGTCGTTACAATTGTTGTGGGCTTGTGTTGAGATGTTTTTTCAAATTTACTATTCACCGGTTACTATTCACCAAACACTATTCATCATTTCTCTATTCATCATTTTTGGAGTCGGTCAGTGATATTGAGATGTTTTTCAAAAGTTTTACTATTCACAAAACACTATTTGTAACAATTCGCAATTGCAGGTTAACTTTCATTCCCGAAAATTTCACTATTCACTTTTTACTATTCACTTTTCACTATTCACTTTTTACTATTCACTTTTCACTATTCATCTCAGAAATTTTTATTTCATATTCTCGTAAGTTAAACTATTTTAACGATAATCCGAGAGTTTGACGCTCGTCGGATCATTTCTGCAAAAATCACGAAGCCATGTCCGAGATTTACTTTTAGGTTTAAACGTCATTCCAGCATCCCGATATGTCCATAAAACATTATAAACAATAGAAATATGATTTTCTCTCATTTTAGGACAATTCCAAAAGTTTCGGAATTTTACGTTTTTCAGTTCAGCGTTTTACGCGAATTGCGCGTTTTAGACCCGTGTTTCCAGATTTTAGCAGGGTTTTAGCACCCGATAGAACCTACCACTCATTTTATATTTTATTATGGACTATATTGACATGTTTGACCATACTTTCAAATTTCATATTTTTACGATACCCGGTTTTACGTTTTGAGGCTTAATCATTTACGGTTAGCGATTTACGGAGTCAAAACTAGCTACATACTTAGGATAATACCATCAAAAGTTCACACCTTGTTCTCCAAGTTCATGAACCGCCACTAGGGGGGGGGCATTCACACTTGTGGTTAAATCTAGACCATTGATTCTTTAGATCATTACTTAATTACAACTTTGTCACCAAGTTATGTAACTTTCCTAGCCACCTTCCTAACCTCCTCATTTTTAGTATAAATAGCAAGCTCATTTGCTTCCATTCTCATCAATAAAAAACGCCACAACACAATCCCTAACTCCATGATCCTTTGATCTTCAAACTACAAGTTACACTACAAAGTTCAAGGTCTTAGTATTCTCTACCTAGTTCTTAAGTTTGTTTGGTGATTCCATGGTTGAATTAGGAGCTACACAAGGTGATTAGGGGCTGAAGTTAAATGGTTTTCACAAGGTTTATATCAAGTCTATCAATGGTTACAAGAGTTATGGTGAAGGGTTTGCAAGCATAGGTTTAGTGTCCTAGTTCATACTTGACTTCCTTTCTTTAGAAAGCCAAAAGTTGTAAGAAACTCTTATACACTTTCTTGCTCAATATCATTTTCATGCTTATTATGGTTCTTTCATGCTATATATGTTCTTGTTAGTGTGTTCATGATGTTTAAAAATGGATAAAACGAGTATTGGTATACATATGTTAACTTATGACAAGCAAACAAGCAAACTAGTGATTTTTATGGAAAACCACGACCACAATAGTATAACTTTGATATTCAACACTTACTTACTGTTAAAGAGGACTTAACAAGGAAAACATAGCAATTTGAATCACCCAAAACGAGTACACGAGTCAAAAGTTATGACCATTTGAAGCTAGCGAAACCAAAACGGCAAAACTGCCTAAATAGCATTCTGATCAGATTTTGATTTTGAAAGTCCCTCTTCTGGTCCGATTCATCAAAAAGTTAAAACACGAAAGTTGTCCGGAACGACGTTTTCGTTCAGGAACAAAGAAGCTCGAGCCCTGAAAACGCTTTCCGAGTGATAATTTTCTTCAAAATCTTAACAGCCCATTTTAGACCAAAGTCACTATATTATAGTTATGATTTACTAAGACCAAGAGGTCTAATGACCTAAAGCCAAGACCACAACCATGGCTAAAGCCAAGGTTGAGTCTTAAGACCATGGTAACAATGACCAAGGTCACGGCAAAGCCACGGCTAAAGACCATATAACTTTTAAAGATCATAAAAGCTTATATATATATATATATATATATATATATATATATATATATATATATATATATATATATATATATATATATATATATATATATATATATATATATATATGTTATCAAAATACTACAATAGTAGGGAGCCTCATGTGAGGAGTTCATTAAGTAAGCCGTCGAGACGAGTTGTGGATTTACGAATTAAAGTGTCCTGACTCCTCGAACGTTTACTCCATGACTTCTGAATTATGTCGGCCCGAACGGTAGTAAGAGATGTACAAACTATACATGTTTCATAAACGACTTATATTCAACGACTTACATTATATACTAAGTACTACATCATGAACTATATGCAAGACATATATAGGCAATTCTTTGTATTCTTAGACGTTACTCCAAACCTAAGTCGCAACGTTCTATTATAGGCTGCTCTTAGAGACTTTCGCGATTCGACTACCACTTTCATTTCTCATTACATAAGCTTAAGGTGAGTCATAGCCCCTACTCTTTTCATACTTGTTTTAACTCTTGGGGGGGATACATGCTCAACTACTTGCTTACTTGTACAAATACTCAAAACATTTATACTTGATTGTGTTATACTTGATTGGCATTATACTTGAATGCGTTATACATGATAATTATACTTGATTGCGTTATACATACTTGTTACACTATACTTGCTTAATTTAAATACAAGATTTGTATTTACGTACATACACAATACTCTATGCTGTCAAAGGAGAGGTATTAATAGTACTAGTATGGGCCTACACCCCCCACCCAAGTCCAAGATTCGAGACGTTGGGTGACATGTACTATTTGGGATGGTGGTTCCCCGCCTATGGGTCCAAAATGACGTGACCATGGGTGAATATAATCCTTAGAAACTATATATTAGCAGTGGGTTGTGAACACACAGGTTGCAAGTCTCTTATGGCGGGACCTGCAACTGAGTGGATTCACGATGCCTTTACTGTGCGAATATTCTTTTAAGGCTTTTCAACTGTTTTAATACAAACTCTATGAACTCACCAACCATTGTGTTGACACTTTAGCATGTTTATCTCAGGTTAGTAAGGCGATAGCTAGTGCGTGGAACTTAGAGTCAAGCTGCATATTCTGAAGACTTACGCTTTTATCATTTACCATTCAAAACACTTTGTATACATTTATGTATCATACTTTGGAATCTCATGTTTGTAACTTTGAATTCATTAATCGAATGGTAACTTTTCAAAACGTCTCATTTAGAGTTCGTTTTCTATACCTTTTACTTTGTATTATGAAGTAGCACCCCTATGACACAGTCTTCCGCTGCGGTATTTTGGGGGTGTTACACTATTCATGAAACACTATTCACTCCCGAACTCACGTAAACGTTTCACTAAACCTTAACTAAACTTTTATATTCATAATTAATATTTCCTAATCTTAACTACCTTCCAAACGGACCCTTAAATTAAATTCTAAGCCCAAATTCAAATCCGGCCTGTTACTATTCACAACCCACTATTTTTAAGCCCAAAATCGTTATATGTATTTTGATTATACTCGACTAGACTTAGTCAAGAACACATCTCGTACGCATTATTCTTACACACGACACATACATATTTTTACACTCCCTCGTTCCTCACCTAGCCACCTTCGAATATGACAATTTTCAGCTTCCCATGTCGAGTCTCACTACGTTTTTACGAGGCCAAGTGCTGGTCCAAAAACAAACCCATCCGATTTATGCATTATCCAAAACTTAACCATTTTAAACCCCGCTTGTTTCTATGAACTACTAATAATAATCCTAGCATGAATTCATGTTTAAAAGTTAAAATTGAACAACTATCACCAAGTCATACACGAAATTACAAATCGTGTACACAAATAAAATGTTGGTCGACATATGATTAAACACAAGGACATGCACCTCCCCATTTCATGCTCTCACAATGTTTACTATATGTTCCTAGGCAAGTACTACATGTATTTTAAAAGAAAACTCAAACGTACAATCCTAGTATATAAAATGAAACCACATGTTTTCTTTTGACAATAGAGTATGTCGACAAGCTAGAAACCAAAACAAGGAGCATGTTACTTCTTACAAATCACAAGACTTTTGAATACAAGTTACCATCCCATCTCATAAATGTATGACCCCTAGAACACTAAAAAAATTCATATAAATACCACCTTGCATGCATGCATTCGATTCCTACTCCCATGCAAATCAAATACAAAATATACTAAGTCCTAGTTGTAGTTTCTGGTTCAAATCACTTTGGCAAGAGCACAAGTCTTTCGAGTGGTGTCTAAGAGAAACAAACCTTTGTTTGTGAACCATGGTTGAGTCGACATACACGCTACTCTCTCGTACTACCCTCTTCTCGACTCTACAAATCGTTTTACCCCACCATCTTGGTGTAGTAAATCTCACACGTCCCTTTTCCATTTTTACTGAAAACATATATGTTAATACAAATATAGCCTAAAAACGTTATTTATATTTTACGATCTTTGCTAAGTTTTGTTAATGACAAAGTATGAACTTTAGCTAAGAGTAAATCATCACTTTAAATGTTTAAGTCTTGTTTAAACTAAGGATTGCATTTCCTTTTAAACAAAACATTGTTTTTATTTCTTAAATTAGAAAGATTCTTATCACATCACATTTATTTTTTTAAATAGAAATATCACATCACATTTATGGTAAGTTTGTCATTATACATTTATGGAAAGAAAGTGTGTTTGACTAACCATAAATTTTCTTGTGCAAGTTTGTGTTTGACTAGTATTTATGTGATGTGACCTTGTTTGGTTTGGAAGATTTATTGCAAAACCAACTGCAGCCCTGACGGAACCCTGGGGGTACACAGGCGGAACCCATCTGAGGGTTCTGCCGTATCCGCCAAACTTGCAGAAGGTTTTGCTATAAATACCAAACCATTTGTTAGTTTTGAGTCATCACTTTAGGACATATATTTTCATATTCTCTCTCAACTAACTCAGTAACATTTGACTTGTGTGATCCTCTTATGTAGCAAGGGACTTCACAAGATCATTCAAGAAGTTACAAGCTTCAACTCTAAAGTTGCAAGTCTTGTTAGCTTTGTCATGTATAAGCTTTGGTAGTTTATACTTAATTTGTATCATGTGTATAGAAGTGATCGGTTAGTATTTTAGGCCTCAAAATACATAGTGTGTCGGGAGTTGTTGTACCCTTGTAAAAGAACTAACGGAAGTGGTTGTACCCTTGGTAAAGAACTCGACATCTAGCTTAGTGTCGGTAAAAGTGTAAGCGACGATGGGAGTGCTTGTACCCATGTAAAAGAACTCGACATCTAGCTTAGTGTCGGTAAAAGTGTAAGCGACGTTGTAAAGGTTTCTCCACCAGGAAAGGAGCTTGTTGATTAGTGCTTATAACTCTCGAGTTGGAAACTCGGGGCGTGGACGTAGGGCAAGGAAAAATAGTCCTTGTAGCCGAACCACGATAAACAATCGTGTTGTGGTTTGATCGTTTCTTTCCTTATCTTTGCTTATTACATATTGTCTTTAGTTAGAATTGCTAATCACACGTAAAGCTTTTCAAAGAAGTAAACAAGTAAAGTTGTGTTTATATCTTTAAACAAACGTAAAGCTTTTCAAAGAACTAAACAAGTAAAGTTATGATTGTTATTTACACGTAAAGCTTTTCAAGGAATTGAACATATAATCTTGTGTTTATATCTTTAAACAAACGTAAAGTTTTAAAAGATAATCAAGTTAAAAAGCGGTAAACTATTCAACCCCCTTCTAGTTTTCCACAATTGGCATCAGGAGCTACGTTACTCAAAATCTTTAAAATAGAATGTATTTTAAAACTTGGATCGATCCATGGATTTTGAAAATCTTAAAGAAGGGCAAGCTATTCAAAACCCACCGCTATTTGAAAAAGAAAACTTCCTTGAATGGAAAAGTATATTTGAAAACTATGTAAAATCAATTGATCAAGATCTTTGGCATATTATTTCTTTTGGTAATTTCAAACCAAATAAAACAAGTTTTGAAAATCAAGTTGACTATTCTAAACTTGATAAAAATACTAAAGCTAAGATAATGATTTATAAAGCTTTATCAAGTACCAAATATGAAAGAATGTATTTTTGTCAAACGGCTAATGATATTTGGAAAAATATAATCAACTTTCATCAAGAAATATGTCAAGTCAAAGGTGATCAATTTGATCTTACATATGAATTAGAAGTTTTAGAAAAACTAATAGATAGACACTTAGTAGATGTTAATACATGTACTACTAGTTTAAATGTTTTAAATGAAGGTACAAGTGAAGATGAGTACATGTGTCTTGATGAACTTGCTTGCGAATCATGGAATGAAACGGATATAGACGAAGACAATGATCCGGTGGGAAATTGTCAATTTATTGAAACAACAAGCAAGGTACATGTTGAAACTAAAATTTTTTGCTTTGACACATTTATCTTAGAATTTTCTAAATTAGAAAATGAGTCTAAACTTTTAGGTAACATAAACCTAAAAACTATCTTTAACAATGAGTCTTCAAAATCCTTTGTGAATAACTTTGAAAAGGAAATCTTGTTAGAAGATAAAATGTCTAGACTTGAGAGTAATGTTGAAATTGATCTAGAATGTAAATTATGTCTAGATTACAAACATGAGATTAAAAAGCAAAATGAAAAAGGAAAAATGCTTACTAAATTTGAAGAAAGTTCAAAAGCTCTTGTATGTTGTTTAAAGAGTCAAAAAGTCATTTAGAGATAGAACCGGATTAGGATTTAACTCTAATGAACTATCAACAAGTAAAACAAAGCAAGTTGTGTTTAAATTAGGAGAGAATTGTAGGAGTAATTCTATCTCTAGTAGAAGCTCATGATAAAAAGATAAAGATATCATGTTCAAATATTTTTACGTGTTTGTCTAACCTTCTTGGATTCATAAGTATTTGAGTTTAGTTTTTCTACGAGTCAAGATTATTTGCTTTATGATTATCTTCTTGATGGCTAATCTATGGAGCTTAAAAGGTACACGTCTCTTCAACTCACCTTTCAGTGTTTCATATTGATTAGTATTAAGCTCTATCATGAGTGATACTAGTAGTTTTTACTCTAAGATGGTTATATTGTGTAAGTAACAATAAGGATTAGATCCTTTGTGATTAAAGGACTTAGACACTACTTTTACTAGGAGATATAAGGTGTTTTACTTCTTTTAACCTTCGGGAAAAGACACGAGTAACTCTTGAGTGAGTCTTACTTAATACTTGTCTACAAGTGAACTAACTAAGAATCTCCTAAGTGATGAGACAACCAACACTTTTGTGATGCTTGCAAATCTTGCAAAACCACAACATTTCATAGATATTTGTAGTACAACGTCTTTTGACATTATACCTTACATTTTCAATTGTGTCTTAAATTCAACCATTCTTTTGTTAAAATTTCATATAAGACACACAAAGAAAAATAAATCATTTGAATTCATTAGGATGATTGGGAGAAAATGATTTATAAACATCTAGGATTTGCACATCAAATTTGACCCATAGTCTTATGATGTTGCATCTCTTGGACATTTACACTCATAGTGTTTTAAGTAAATAAACCCAAAGAGTCGAGGAGTCATTGAATTTAACATTCGATGAAAGACCACCTCCTTCTAAGATATCATCTTTGGTAGATGATGACTTAGTCGAAAGTCCAAAATTGATAATACAAGTAAAAATCAATAACAAAGAAGATAAACTATTAAGATTGAAAAACAATATTCTTTCGTCTTGTGTCAAACAATGAGTCAAGCAATATTGACAAGGTCATAAAAACTTGATTCATAAGTCATAGTTGTGATTTAAATAAATTTGATAAAAAGTATTTTTGGACATTAGAGTAAAGCAACCATTAAAATAAAATGAGTCTTTTAAAATAGAAATTAATGTAAATCTATGAAAGATTTATTTTCTAAGCAAGCTCTAAAAGCAAAGGATAATCACTCAAAGACATTCCTAGTTATTCACATGTTCACAATGATTAAGTCCTTTGTGACTTATCAAGAATGAGATTAGTAAATCCGTAGGTAAAACTAAACATAAAGAAATGCTTGGAAGTTTACTTATTCTCACAACGAATAAATCTAACATTATGTTTAGTGCTTGTCTATGTGCTCGTTCTTTTTAGAGAAGATCCTAAAACAACTCTCTCGAAAGAGCTTGTTTGGATTCATCATAAGGTACTACACAACTAGGATTATGGTATCCCAAAAGAACGGGAATAGAAACCATAGTGTATGCCAAATGGAATTATGTCGGTAATAAGTTGATAAGAAAAACCCAAGTGGTACTTGCACTTTTATACTTACTTACCCAATGATTCTCCAAAACGCGTAAGGTTCTCAAATTAGTATCGGATGGAGAAGCACATCAACAAGCTCCGCTTGAACAAGCAAATTTGTGTCAACAACGGAATTCTTTTATCAACATTGTTATCCCTTCAACAAAGGAAGCATCTACTTCAGCGACAATCCAATCCATTATGTTCTTAATTGACATATTGTGATCCGTCATCATCGCCTTAGTAAAAAATGTTCATTGAGGAACATCTTAGCTAAGAAAGTCGTATACGTTAACCATTCTGTCAACGTTCTCACGAAATCTCTTGAATGAGATGCATTCATCATCCCTAGACTTAGGTAAAGACTCATAAGACTTAAAACCTTCGTTTTGAACATTAGGATAAAACCACAAAAATTGATGAGGCAAAAAATGATCCGTTTTTAGGGGGTCATTTAAGCCCGGAATTGAATTTATTTGATCAAATATTGCCCTAAATCGTTCCTTTGTGATTTTAGGTACTTTGGGAGTGAAATCTGGAAAAGGAAGCAATTCGGACGTTTTTGGAGCATAAAAGTGAAGAAAACGCCAAAGGCTTAATTTTCCATGCTGGGAACAGTGTGTGACGACGTCAAGAGGGAGCATTTGACGGCGTCAAGAGTAAATACCATGACGACCCAGTACAAACATGAAGGCGTCACAAGTAGAGAGTCAAGAGTTATATGCGTGACGGCCTGCAAAAGTGGACAACATGACGGCGTCAGATGTAGATCAAGGCAGTCCGAGGATTTATTTGGCGGCGAGATGACGGCGTCACCCATTTGTTCTTGACGCCGTCAGCCTCTAATATCTATATATAGTTTTCTAATTTTCATTCAAAAAAGGGAACTTGTGTGGAGAAACCCTAGGGCCGAACCTTGTACGAATTTTACAGCTTTTCAATGGTTTTCAACCCTTGAAACCTTACATGTGCTATTGAGATAAGTCTTCTCTTAATTCAATCAATATGTCTATGTGTTGGTTGTCTATATCTTGTGCTTGTCTTGATTTCAACATGCTAGGCTAGAATTATCTTGTGTTTGCTTAGATCTAATGAAACCTAGATGTTGATTATGTGTTGATTACTTGTTTATGGTTGTATTGGATGAATGATTTCAATGTTAGGCTTAAGAAAACTGGCAGATCTCCAATTGGTAACATGCTTAAACGTCTTAGGAAACATGAACCGATGTGTACTAGGTTTTATTGGTTGTATTTAATGCATGAGTAAATTCTAATGATCCCATGTTAGGAGCTTCTTGCAGGCTAGACATAGGAGTGAAGTAGGCACTCATAGGATTGGGGAAGTAAGTACGCCACCCCATGAGTGGTATTAAGGAATACAATCCGTCATCCACGCAACTATAACAAGTAATTAACGTGTAAAAGATATCTAGGGAGTAGTGAAATCTAAGTAAACACATTTTTCCCACATATTGCTCACAACTTTAGTTTAATATAGTTTTATTTTCATTTTAGTATTTTATTTTGATTGCATCTTTAGTATTGGGTTAGTTGACTAGCAACTAATTCTGCCCAAATCCTTCAAACCCGAGATTTTTACTTGCTTTCTAAAAAAAATATAAAAATATAAAAATATAAAAATACAAAAAGAATCATCCCTCATATCTAGATCTAGTATTTAGGTTTTCTAATCCTAGCGACACTATTCCTAGCTGAACGATCAATCCCCTGGTACTTGTCATTATACTATACTACATCGATCAGGTACACTGCCTGGTGGGGGTTGTAAGCTTTTCAAGATCCCTTGAGAGGTAAAGCCTGGTGCAATCCCTACGCTACCAAGTTTTTGGCGCCGTTGCCGGGGAATAGTTATTGTCTAGGTTAGAATCTCTTTTTATTAGGTCTACTTGCTAGATTCGTTTCTAGTAATATTTTATTTTAATTTTTAGATTTTCTTTAGTCTATCTTTTCTTTGTGTCTTTGTTTGTAAAAAACCTTTCCATTGACTATTCCGTTAGCCATTATGGAGAACGCGAATCCACCATACTACCAACCACGAAATTCACCCACTCCAAATGACATCTTGATGTTTAAACAACATGAGGATGAACCTATCTATGATGCATGGGATCGTTTTAAATATTTACTCCGAAAAGTCCCTCATCATAATTTCGATCTGTGGTCCCAGATTGAAATATTTTACCATCGTGTCGACCACTATACCAAAATGGACATTGACCATGCCGCAAATGGGGACCTTTGGGGATTAAGTGTTGATGAAGCATGGGAAACCATAGAGAATTGTGCCATACTTGCCAAAAAAATGGACAACCCAACAAACGTTGTTACGGATCAATTGATAGCAAGTTTAAGGGAACCAGCAAGAAGATTGTTTGGGGATAAACCTATAGATGAGATAATTGGGCACACGGGGTGGTTTGATTTCACCACAATACAAGCTGAGCACATTGGTAATCCTGATAAGATGGAGGATATAGTTGAAAATTTAAACCCACCAAGTACCCCACAAGTCCTACCATCATTTGAGGCATATACACCGCCCGTGACTTATTCGGATGAAGTAGAAGAGACTTTAGGAACCCCAATAGAGGTAGAATCTTTGAACCAAACACAACTAGAGGATATAGGTTTGAATACTTATAATAATAACCTTACTCTTAGTTTTAGGGAAGTTCCTAGTTTTGATGAATCGGAGCCTCAACCAAAACCGTTACCTAATCTTCCATCCTTGGATGAAAATTTAGGAATTGAAATAGGTTCCGATCCACCCATCAAACCATATAGTCCGGGTAGTCTTAGGACAAAGGTAGTGGACTCTAAGCCTTGTAGAGAGGAAACCAATATAGGAGTGGAAAATGACCTTACATGCTTACATCACCCATTTATGATTGATTACAAGAAACATTATGGGTTTAAACCGGGTTTATTAGGTCAAGATGGATCCCCAACTAGTAGTCTCTTGAAGTTGATAGAAAATGATCCCTTTCTAGGAGAAAATCTTAATCCACCCATTAACCCGATTGAATTTGGTAAGGTTATGATGATAGGAGCACACCCTTTTGAGTATATAATTCATCCACCACTCTTTCCTCACATGGCATATTTCCACCATAAGGGTGTGTATCGCTACTTCCACCCGCACTTAATTCAAAGTGTAGGGAAAACCTCCCCTATTTCCATTAAATAAGGGTAGAGTCAGGCTCGTGACTCGAACAAAAACAAGCGCTTCTTGGGAGGCAACCCATGTTTTGTGTGTTTTTATTTGTTTGTTTGTTTGTTTGATTGATTTTATTTGTTTCCGTACGCATGCTTTATTTTTATTTTTTGTGGATCATGTTTCAAAGTAAATTGTGAAAATGCTTTATTTTGTTTTTAACTTCGTCTTAATTACAAATAAAGGTATTTTGCAAAAGATAAGTGTAAGGGAGATCCAAATTTGTTTATAAGAACGAAATTTAGCATGAACCACAACAATATTAAATGAACATGTATATTAGTAATTGTTAGAGTCAAATGCTTGTATCGAGTCATAATGATGTTTTGCAGGATTTTCCAGTAAGTAGGACATAAGTTTTTTCAGAAATTTTCCGGAAACTTAACGTAAAGATTTCTGCAGGTCACTTCTGACGGCGTCATGAGTTTACTCTTGACGGCGTCATGTGTAAAATTCTGGAAATTTTGCTAGTTTTGTTTATACCGGAGTCTTAAAGTTTTTGTTAATTCTTTAGTTTTATAAACTCCAGGAAATCTGCAAACATTCATTCCACAAGCATTATATCTTTAATTATTTTGTTTTTATTCCTAAGTCTGGAATTACATCTAGTTGTGAGTTCTCTTTGTTCGGGTTGAGGCTTTGGGTTTTTGTCTGTTTTCTCAGGTTTAACAGGTTATATATGACAAGAAGATGATTTATATTCTGGATGGGAAGCTTTGATTGTTCATTTTCTTGGAGGAAGATCTAACCTGGCTACCTTATTATCCATACCGAGCGAATCAGGGGAGTATTTGATTTCATTCTTTTTACTTATTTCACTTTTACATTCTTTACTTGAACATTGGGGACAATGTTCATCCTAAGTGTAAGGGGATGGTAAAATGATGATACATTACAAATACACTTTTTCTTGAGTTTGTTTGTTTGATAATAGATGTGTAATAAAACTATGAGAAATACTTGTTAGTGTAATTTTAGAGCCAAATTTAAAATTTTTTACAACATTTAGGAGTGAAACTTTAGCCATAGCAAGCGTCTCATGGATAGGAGATTGTATGACTAGCACAAAACCGTACTATTCAGAAAAATTTTACACCCAAATATGTGAGGTTCGCCTTTAGATTTGATAGGAAAAGCATTTACTATTAGTGCTTATGAGTGTACCGGTAGCATTTAGATTCTAGAACTTGCGTTAGTGATGCATCCCGAGACCGCTAGTGAGACTATATTCGTGTAGTAGGATTTAATACATGATAAGAGGCATTAGGATCACCCTTGTGTTAAACCCATTTCATAATTACTTGACCATTTAAGTCATATTACTTGGCTAGTTAAGTCAACTAATTTTTCCCACACCCTTAGCGTTGTACTCATTTTTAGTACACGATACCCCTAGTACACCCCTCCGAGCCTATCTTTTCGTTTCTAACTTTAAGCATTTTACTTAAAGGAAGAATTTGTTACACCCCACTTAAATGTACACCCAAATCGCCTTAGCCTTCCGTGTATGCACTCATCTTTAGTGCATTATTGTTATTTGTTAAACCCTAAGTTAACTATCTAATTGATTACATGGTTGCTAAGTCGAGTCATATCCTTGTACATATTGTTTTGGGACGATTGGGACTCATGGGTAAAGTACTTATTTTATGGAGTAATGGGGAAGAACATCATATATTACCCCCGTATGTGCGTTAATCTTAAAAGTACTACAAGTGTTTTGATTTTCTTAATTCGAGTCATTAGATTAGTTTATTGTAAAGTATATAAAAATTCAAGCGTAAGGGGAATTTTCATTCCCTATGATGTATTATTTTGGATGGTAGGGTAAGAGTGTATGCAAAAAAAAAAAAAAAAAAAAAAAAAAAAAAAAAACGAAAAATCAAGAAAAAAGAAAAGAAAAAAAAAATAGAAAAAGAAAAGAGAAAAAAAACATACGGACTACCATCCCGTTTCATTCTATGTTTATTTTATATTTTTGCTATTTTTCATTTATTAGCTTAAGTCGAGTCTAGTCTTGGCTTAGCAACGCCATATTGTACATGTAATTAACCAAGATTGTTAACTCGCCACCAGTAAAGACTGCCTATATCCAACAAAATCGTGTATTTCATATCCCAACACCTAACGTTACAACCCTTTAAAAGACCTCTTTGATAGTTTATCATAGGTGCTTACGCCATGTGGTGGAGGTTTGATCCTTTCCCAAGCCTATGGTAATCTATTTTGCTATGACAGGTAGTGAGAGATATCTTCCGTTTCCATATTGTAATTTATACTTTATTACACCCGAGAGATGTGAGTATCTAAACACTATTTGTGAGGTGCTAGTATATGACCTCCGTGCTTGTCTTTGGTCTTTAGTGGAACGATTATTTGTTGTAATTACTTTTATATTAGTGTTAAATGACCCCTAACTTGTATTTTGATTAGAATAAAAGCGCATTTGCTTGAGGACAAGCAAATCTCAAGTGTAAGGGTATATGATGAGGCGAAAAATGATCCGTTTTTAGGGGGTCATTTAAGCCCGGAATTGAATTTATTTGATCAAATATTGCCCTAAATTGTTCCTTTTGTGATTTTAGGTACTTTGCGAGTGAAATCTGGAAAAGGAAGCAATTCGGACATTTTTGGAGCATAAAAGTGAAGAAAACGCCAAAGACTTAATTTTCCATGCTGGGAACAGTGTATGACGGCGTCAAGAGGGAGCATTTGACGGCGTCAAGAGTAAATACCATGACGACCCAGTACAAACATGAAGGCGTCACAAGTAGAGAGTCAAGAGTTATATGCGTGACGGCCTGCAAAAGTGGACAACATGACGGCGTCAGATGTAGATCAAGGCAGTCCGAGGATTTATTTGGCGGCGAGATGACGGCGTCACCCATTTGTTCTTGATGCCGTCAGCCTCTAATATCTATATATAGTTTTTTAATTTTCATTCAAAAAAGGGAACTTGTGTGGAGAAACCCTAGGGCCGAACCTTGTATGAATTTTACAGCTTTTCAAGGGTTTTCAACCCTTGAAACCTTACATGTGCTATTGAGATAAGTCTTCTCTTAATTCAATCAATATGTCTATGTGTTGGTTGTCTATATCTTGTGCTTGTCTTGATTTCAACATGCTAGGCTAGATTATCTTGTGTTTGCTTAGATCTAATGAAACCTAGATGTTGATTATGTGTTGATTACTTGTTTATGGTTGTATTGGATGAATGATTTCAATGTTAGGCTTAAGAAAACTGGCAGATCTCCAATTGGTAACATGCTTAAACGTCTTAGGAAACATGAACCGATGTGTACTAGGTTTTATTGGTTGTATTTAATGCATGAGTAAATTCTAATGATCCCATGTTAGGAACTTCTTGCAGGCTCGACATAGGAGTGAAGTAGGCACTCATAGGATTGGGGAAGTAAGTACGCCACCCCATGAATGGTATTAAGGAATACAGTCCGTCATCCACGCAACTCTAACAAGTAATTAACATGTAAAAGATATCTAGGGAGTACTGAAATCTAAGTAAACACATTTTTCCCACATATTGCTCACAACTTTAGTTTAATATAGTTTTATTTTTATTTTAGTATTTTATTTTGATTGCATCTTTAGTATTGGATTAGTTAACTAGCAACTAATTCCGCCCAAATCCTTCAAACCCGAGATTTTTACTTGCTTTCTAAAAAAAATATAAAAATACAAAAAGAATCATCCCTCATCTCTAGATCTAGTATTTAGGTTTTCTAATCCTAGCGACACTATTCCTAGCTGAACGATCAATCCCCCGGTACTTGTCATTATACTATACTACATCGATCAGGTACACTGCCTGGTGGGGGTTGTAAGCTTCTCAAGATCCCTTGAGAGGTAAAGCCTGGTGCAATCCCTACGCTACCAAAAATCAATAGGAACAAGAACAAATGTCAATAGGGTTTCATTCTTAAACATTTAGCACTTAAGTTCACTTGTTCTTTCTCCATCATCTCATCACATTCACCTTGTGATATATCTCAGCCCATAAGATTCACAAAATGAGCAAAACTTCAAGCATCTTCCTCATAACCTTTCATCACTCAAACCTCAAACAACCAATGTGAAATGAGAAACCGAGTTATCCTTTGTACTATCAATATCGAGTCATCTACCATTTCCATGCCCTCAAAGAAACCAAGAGTCAATATCATCTTCACCAATAACTCCGCCTAGTCATCTTCACAAGAAGATTCCACAATGTAACCAAACAAGTGTGTCATCCCCACTATAACCTAACCTATTATGATTAAACCACCTTTCATGATACATAAACCTATGTTCACCCTTGTGTCGCTCTTTGAAACAAAGGGCAATTGTCATATCCATACTCTCATTAACATATTTGTCTATGTCGTCGAAAGTCTAGTGAATTTCAATATGAAATGCGTCTCTTCCACTTTCTAGCAAGTGAAGAACACAAAGAAGATATCCAAGCTTCAAGTGTTGTCAAGCAATCACCACCTCATTTCACATATCTACTCTCGGTCGTCAACCATACTTTACCACCGTTCACCACATTGTTAAAACAAATGAAAAACGTCATTGAAACATCACTTGCATTATAAAACGTTTTTAAGCATCAAAATGAGTCAAGTTAACCGCACCTCCACATTGTTTTCATATAGGCACACACTAGAACATACACATTACAATAGTCGTTTACTTAGACTAAACTGCGAAATTTTGATTTTCTAGGAATCATCATGCCTCCTCTAACTCACTACGACCACAAGGACACCATCAAGCACCTACCCAAACACCACAAAACCAAAGGTCTTACTCAAACTCAAATCGTTGTTTTCAAAGCCTAAGAAAAATGATATGTCCATAAGGGTGAACCATTGATCCATCCTTCTTAGAAGGTAAAAACCTCTACACGGAACTTGCCACAATCAACTTTGAGTGTCTCTTAGAAATCGACGAGCCTATTTGTTCTAGGTTCATTTTAGAATTCTATGCATCCGTCACCCTCTCCAAGGATGAGTATGGTCGCATGTCTATTAACTTTAGGGCTAGTAGTCATCAATACTCCTTCACTCTCGAGGAGTTTTGCTCAAATCCTAGGTGTCCCAAACCAGGATACTTGCATCTACTCCGACTTGCACTCCCTCTCAACTCTTGACACACTGATGTGTGGGGTTTGCGCCAGGCTTTACCTCTCAAGGGATCTTGAGAAGCTTACAACCCCCACCAGGCAGTGGACCTGATCGATGTATTATAGTATAATGACAAGTACCGGGGGATTGATCGTTCAGCTAGGAATAGTGTCGCTAGGATTAGAAAACCTAAAGACTAGATCAAGAGATGAGGGATGATTCTTATTGTATTTTTATATTTTTAGGAAAGCAAGTAAAAATCTCGGGGTTTGAAGGATTTGGGCGGAATTAGTTGCTAGTCAACTAACCCAATACTAAGATGCAATCAAAATAAAATACTAGAAATGAAATTAAACTAAATAAAACTAAGGTTGTGAGCAATATATGGGAGAAATGTGTTTACTTAGATTTCACTACTCCCTAGATATCTTTTACACGTTAATTACTTGTTATAGTTGCGTGGATGACGGATTGTATTCCTTAATACCATTCATGGGGTGGCGTACATACTTCCCCAATCCTATGAGTGCCTACTTCACTCCTATGTCGAGCCGGCTAAGAAGCTCCTAACATGGGATCATTAGAATTTACTCATGCATTAAATACAACCAATAAAACCTAATACACATCGGTTCATGTTTCCTAAGACGTTCAAGCATGTTACACAATGGAGATCTGCCAGTTTTCTTAAGCCTAACATTGAAATCATTCATCCAATACAACCATAAACAAGTAATCAACACATAATTAACATCTAGGTTTCATTAGATCTAAGCAAACACAAGATAAATCTAGCCTAGCATGTTGAAATCAAGACAAGCACAAGATATCGACAACCAACACATAGACATATTGATTGAATTAAGAGAAGACGTATCTCAACAGCACATGAAAGGATTCAAGGGGTGAAAACCCTTGAATTTACTGTAAAATACGTACAAAGTTCGGCCCTAGGGTTTCTCCACACAAGTTTCTCCCTAATGAATGAAAATTAGAAAACTATATATAGAGTTTAGGAGGTGACGGCGTCAAGAACAAATGTCTGACGCCGTCATCTCGCCGCCAAATAGTTCCTCGGACTGCCTAGATCTGGGTCTGACGCCGTCATGTGGTCTCCTTATGCAGGCCGTCATGATTTTAACTCTTGACGCCCTTTTTGTGACGCCTTCAGGTTTGTACCGGGTCGTCACCACTTTTACTCTTGACGCCGTCATGCATTTCCTCTTGACGCCGTCATACACTGTTCTCAGCATGGAAAATTAAGTCTTTGGCGTTTTCTTCACTTTTATGCTCCAAAAACGTCCGAATTGCTTCCTTTTCCAGATTTCACTCCCAAAGTACCTAAAATCACAAAAGGAACGATTTAGGGTAATATTTGATCAAATAATTTCAATTTCGGGCTTAAATGACCCCCTAAAAGTGGTTCATTTTTCGCCTCATCATATACCCTTACACTTGAGATTTGCTTGTCCTCAAGCAAATGCGCTTTTATTCTAATCAAAATACAAGTTAGGGGTCATTTAACACTAATATAAAAGTAATTACAACAAATAATCGTTCCACTAAAGACCAAAGACAAGCACGGAGGTCATATACTAGCACCTCACAAATAGTGTTTAGATACTCACATCTCTCAGGCGTAATAAAGTATAAATTACAATATGGAAATGGAAGATATCTCTCACTACCTGTCATAGCAAAATAGATTACCATAGGCTTGGGAAAGGATCAAACCTCCACCACATGGCGTAAGCACCTAGGATAAACTATCAAAGAGGTCTTTTAAAGGGTTGTAACGTTAGGTGTAGGGATATGAAATACACGGTTTTGTTGGATATAGGCAGTCTTTACTGGTGGCGAGTTAACAATCTTGGTTAATTACATGTACAATATGGCGTTGCTAAGCCAAGACTAGACTCGACTTATGCTAATAAATGAAAAATAACAAAAACATAAAATAAACATAGAATGAAAAGGGATGGTAGTCCGTATGTTTTTTCTCTTTTCTTTTTTTTCTATTTTTTTTCTTTTTCTTGTTTTTTCGATTTTTTTTTTTTTTTTTTTTTTTTTTTGCATACACTCTTACCCTACCATCCAAAATAATACATAATAGGGAATGAACATTCCCCTTACACTTGAATTTTTACATACTTTACAATAAACTAATCTAATGACTCGTATTAAGAAAATCAAAACACTTGGAGTACTTTTAAGATTAACGTACATATGGGGGTAATATATGATGTTCTTCCCCATTACTCCATAAAATAAGTACTTTACCCATGAGTCCCAATCGTCCCAAAACAATATGTACAAGGATATGACTCGACTTAGCAACCATGTAATCAATTAGATAGTTAACTTAGGGTTTAACAAATAACAATAATGCACTAAAAATGAGCGCATACACGGAGGGCTAAGGCGATTTGGGTGTACATTTAAGTGGGGTGTAACATATTCTTCCTTTAAGTAAAATGCTTAAAGTTAGAAACGAAAAGATTGGCTCGGAGGGGTGTACTAGGGGTTTCGTGTACTAAAAATGAGTACAACGTTAAGGTGTGGGAAAAATTAATTGACTTAACTAGCCAAGTAATATGACTTAAATGGTCAAGTAATTATGATACGGGTTTAACACAAGGGTGATCCTAATGCCTCTTATCATGTAGTAAATCCTACTACACGAATGTAGTCTCACTAGCGGTCTCGGGATGCATCGCTAACGCAAGTTCTAGAATCTAAATGCTACCGGTACACTCATAAGCACTAATTGTAAATACTTTTCCTATCAAATCTAAAGGCGAACCTCACATCTTTGGGTGGAAAATTTTTCTGAATGATACGGTTTTGTGCTAGTCATGCAATCTCCTATCCATGAGACGCTTGCTATGGCTAAAGTTTCACTCCTAAATGTTGTAAAAAAATTTAAATTTGGCGCTAAAATTACACTAATAAGTATTTCTCATAGTTTTATTACACATCTACTATCAAACAAACAAACTCAAGCGAAAGTGTATCTGTAAGGTATCATCATTTTACCTTCCCCTTACACTTAAGATGAACATTGTCCCCAATGTTCAAGTAAAGAATGTAAAAGTGAAATAAGTAAAACAAATGAAATCAAATACTCCCCTGATTCGCTCGGTATGGATAATAAGGTGGCCAGGTTAAATCTTCCTCCAAGAAAATGAACAATCAAAGCTTCCCTTCCAGAATAATAAATCATCTTCTTGTTATACATAACCTGCAAATCCTGAGAAAACAGACAAGGCAACCTCGCATAAAATCGGCGGCAATCTAAATATACTACTAAATCCTAGAAAACAAAGTAAGATATAATGCTTGTGGAATGATGTTTGTAGATTTCCTGGAGATTATAAAACTAATAATTCAACAAAAACTTGAAGACTCCGTTAGAAAAACAAAACCGGTAAAAATTCCAGATTTTTACATGTGACGCCGTCAAGAGTAAACTCATGACGCCGTCAGAAGTGACCTGCAGAAATTCTTATGTTAAGTTTCTAGAAAAACTTGGTCTTACTTCCTGGAAAATTCTGCACAACTTCATTATGACTCGATACAAGCATTTGACTCTAACAAATACGAATATACATGTTCACTTAATATTGTGGAGAATCATGATCGGTTTGTTTCTTAAAAACATATTTGGGGTTTCCCCTTACACTTATCTTTTGCAAAAATACCTTTGGGTGAAGTTAAGACTATGCCAAACAACAAGGTAAAGTATTTCACCATTTTAGTTTTGAAACATGATCTACCAACAATAAAAATAAAGCATGCATACGGAAGCCAATAACAATCAAACAAAATAAAAATCACACAAAACATGGGTTGCCTCCCAAGAAGCGCTTGTTTTTGTTCGAGTCACGAGCCTGACTCTACCCTTATTTAACGGAAATAGGGGAGGTTTTCCCTACACTTAGGATTAAGTGCGTGTGGAAGTAGCGATACACACCCTTAGGGTGGAAATATGCCATGTGAGGAAAGAGTGGTGGATGAATTATATGCTCAAAGGTCTGTGCTCCTATCATCATAACCTTACCTAATTCAATTGGGTTAGTGGGTGGATTAAGATTTTCTCCTAGAAAGGGATCATCTTCTATCAACTTCGAGAGACTCCTAGTTGGGAATCCATCTTGACCAAATAAACCTGGTTTAAACCCATAATGTTTCTTATGATCAATCATGAATGGGTGATGTAAGTATGTAAGGTCATGTTCCACTCCTATGTCAGCTTCCTCTCTACAAGGCTTAGAGTCTACTACCTTTGTCCTAAGACTACCCGGACTATATGGTTTGATGGGTGGATCAGAACCTATTTCAATTCCGAAATTTTCATCCAAGGATGGAAGATTAGGTAACGGTTTTGGTTGAAGCTCCGGTTCATCAAAACTAGGAACTTCCCTAAAACTAAGAGTAAGGTTATCATTATAAGTATTCAAACCTATATCCTCTAGTTGTGTTTGGTTCAAAGGTTCTACCTCTATTGGGGTTTCTATAGTCTCTTCTACTTTTTCCGGGTAAGTCAAGGGTGGTGTGTACGCATCAAATGATGGTAGGACTTGCGGGGTACTTTGTGGGCTGATGTTATTTACTTCACCATTCCTTGTGTTAAGATCACCTATATCCTCAACATGTGTTTTATTATAATCTAACCCTAACATTTTCCCCGGTATCTCAAGTGCTTCTCTAGGCATCTCAACTTCTATATCCGAATCATAAGGATCATCCTCAATATTCTGACAGCTATATACAAATTGCCCAAAAGATTCATCATGTGTTTCTTGAGATTCATCATCATCGATCATAAAACCTAGGTCTTTTTTATCAATGTGATCATGTTCGGCTACATCCTCCATCACATCAAGGTCACCTATGTGTTCATCCTGTATGATGGTAGTGCCTAACCATGACATGCAGCTAGGTGGCTCATACGAAACTATCCTAGGTGAAGGCTTATATGGTGCATAGGTTTCACTAAGTGAGGCATTTTGAGGGGTTGATGGAGCTCCTAAGGTGAATTCGTTAAAAGTCTTATGCACTTGGCCTCTTTTGTCAAGGTACTCAATAAAATCAACATCAGATCCTGTCCTCCTCATTTCATTCCTCCATCTTGATATATCCAAACTAGTGTAATTATATTTTTTCTGGTAAAACTCTAGTGTCGGACTGGGTGGATTCGCGTTCTCCATAATGGCTAACGGAATAGTCAATGGAAAGGTTTTTACAAACAAAGACACAAAGAAAAGATAGACTAAAGAAAACCTAGAAATAAAAATAAAATCTTACTAGAAAGGAATCTAGCAAGTAGACCTAATAAAAAGATATTCTAACCTAGACAATAACTATTCCCCAGGCTGCGGCGCCAAAAACTTGATAGCGTGGGGTTTGCACCAGGCTTTACCTCTCAAGGGATCTTGAGAAGCTTACAACCCCCACCAGGCAGTGTACCTGATCGATGTTGTATAGTATAATGACAAGTACCGGGGGATTGATCGTTCAGCTAGGAATAGTGTCGCTAGGATTAGAAAACCAAAAGACTAGGTCTAGAGATGAGGGATGATTCTTTTTGTATTTTTATATTTTTAGGAAAGCAAGTAAAAATCTCGGGGTTTGAAGGATTTGGGCGGAATTAGTTGCTAGTCAACTAACCCAATACTAAGATGCAATCAAAATAAAATACTAGAAATGAAATTAAACTAAATTAAACTAAGGTTGTGAGCAATATATGGGAGAAATGTGTTTACTTAGATTTCACTACTCCCTAGATATCTTTTACACGTTAATTACTTGTTATAGTTGCGTGGATGACGGATTGTATTCCTTAATACCATTCATGGGTTGGCGTACTTACTTCCCCAATCCTATAAGTGCATACTTCACTCCTATGTCGAGCCGGCTAAGAAGCTCCTAACATGGGATCATTAGACTTTACTCATGCATTAAATACAACCAATAAAACCTAGTATACATCGGTTCATGTTTCCTAAGACGTTCAAGCATGTTACACAATGGAGATCTGCCATTTTTTTTAAGCCTAACATTAAAATCATTCATCCAATACAACCATAAACAAGTAATCAACACATAATTAACATCTAGGTTTCATTAGATCTAAGCAAACACAAGATAAATCTAGCCTAGCATGTTGAAATCAAGACAAGCACAAGATATAGACAACCAACACATAGACATATTGATTAAATTAAGAGAAGACTTATCTCAATAGCACATGAAAGGATTCAAGGGGTGAAAACCCTTGAATTTACTGTAAAATACGTACAAAGTTCGGCCCTAGGGTTTCTCCACACAAGTTCCTCCCTAATGAATGAAAATTAGAAAACTATATATAGAGTTTAGGAGGTGACGGCGTCAAGAACAAATGTCTGACGCCGTCATCTCGTCGCCAACTAGTTCCTTGGACTGCCTAGATCTGGGTCTGACGCCGTCATGTGGTCTCCTTATGCAGGCCGTCATGATTTTAACTCTTGACGCCCTTTTTGTGACGCCTTCAGGTTTGTACTGGGTCGTCAACACTTTTACTCTTGACGCCGTCATGCATTTCCTCTTGATGCCGTCATACACTGTTCTCAGCATGGAAAATTAAGTCTTTGGCGTTTTCTTCACTTTTATGCTCCAAAAACGTCCGAATTGCTTCCTTTTCCAGATTTCACTCCCAAAGTACCTAAAATCACAAAAGGAACGATTTAGGGTAATATTTGATCAAATAATTTCAATTTCGGGCTTAAATGACCCCCTAAAAGTGGTTCATTTTTCGCCTCATCACACACTCTTTGACCGCATCCATCCCTATGATACCCCTCTTGTGTCCAAAGATGAACTTCGTGACCACCTCTTCATTAGGACCACCAACACTAGGTGAACTGGAACCGGAAATGAGGTCATCAAGGACCCATATGGAATGGAATTCAATGAACTCAAGCCCCAATTCAAGAAATGGGAAGAACTCCTTAGAGCCAATGTAATTAGCACCATAGGAAACTGGGATCACATCAATGTTTGCCTTTGCTACATGCTCTACTCCTTGTCTGTTAGGCAACCCTTCAACCTTGCCTACTACATGACCAAGAGAATGGCCGACATTCCCATGCAAGGCACAACGTCTATGCCGTATGGTATGCTTTTGACCCATCTCTCTAGGTTTATCTCTCCCATTCCATCAACTCCTATAGGTCTTCACCTAGACTACTCTCTCATTCCACACGCTTTTGTCCCACTAAGTGATAGGAAAATCTACAAAGCCCAAGGTAAACATGTTCCAACTCTAGGCTTTGCCCAACTCTAGGCTCCCACCTCTAGAATACATTTTCCAACTTTCGGATATTCCAAATGAGTCAAAGGGGATGTTCAAAAACATCGAGAGATTTCTTGGAAAGCTCAAGAAGAAGATTGACCGTCTATGAGAGCGGGTGTGTAAGAGTGTTTGGCACTAGGTGCTATTTGAACAATTTGGTCGTTTAAACATTACGTGTTATGTATTTGTGTGTTTGGTAAGATATTTGGTACTATTTGGAACTTGTAGGAACTAACAATGATGCAGGAAGACAACATTTGGCATGTTGTCAAATTTTCAAGTTTATGATAATTTCACTAAGTACAGTGAAATTCGCTAGCCACTGGTTAAAGTCCAATGGTATGCGTCTTTACAAGTCCAATTTTTGCATTTCCTAACCAGATATGAATTATATTTTTGTTTTTAGAAGTTTTCGAAAATTTTGAAAATCGTCTCGCGGGTCAAAAATGCGGACTACCAAGTTTTTCAGGTCTGGCGGATCTGGCGGCACCCAAAAATGGGTTCCGCCAGTGTATTTTCTGGGCAATCCAGAAATGGCCCAAAGGACCAGCCTGTGTTTCGCGAGGGTTCCGCCAGTCACCTGCAGAAAATTTTTGTCATTTTTCTTAAGTTCAAAACTTGTAAAGTGTCAAACCATTATCTTTAGTGAGAAAAATATTCCATTACCTGCAAATACCATATTAGGACAACTCTCACTCACTAAAACAATTAGGAAGCCACTTCCCGCCAAAAATTCGAATTCAAACATAACTAACCCAAGGAACCCTTTTAAAGGATCCTTCAAACCATTGGAACATTTTCAAACCAAATCACTTCCCATGATCACAAAGCATTGAGTCCATATGTTGGTCTTTCACTCCACCCAATTCCATTGGATTGACATCAAATCATTTGAAACCTCAATCTTTCTATGGAACACATCAAATCCAAACACTCTTTCCCACAATTCTTTTTAAGTTTGATCACTTTAGAATACCCCAAAACTCACACCAACACCATTACTTCTCTCAATCTCAAAACTCTTGCAAACCAAAGATTTGAGATAACTAAATCAAACACCTCATCCGAATCATCAAGCTAAAACCACTAGGATTAGTGTTAAACCTTGTTGCTTCAACAAAATCATCAAATCAAGCTCATCACTTGATATTTCTTCACCTATCCAAGACTTCCTTAACCTTACTACCTCAACACCATATTCAATACCTTGCAACATCAACATGACCACTATTCAAGATTTCCTCAATCTTGCTACTTCAACATCCTCTCCCAAACATGGCAATACAAACATATACACTTTTCAACCATTAAAAACTTTTTCAACCATCGATCACCAACATTTACACCAATGGAACTTTTCCATACACCACCAACATTACCACTACCCTATTTGGAAACTTTAGAAGACCTATCACCTAAATTATCAAGCCTTCCATCTTTGTCACTCTTTGACACCATTGCTCAAATGGAAACCCAACAACAACCAAGTGAGCAATTAGATGATCAACCCCATCAACCATCATTGGTAGAACGGTTGGCTTACCGTTATGCTAGATTCTCTATTTTTCCAAATGATCAAGGTTTTACACACCTACAATCATTTGTGTGGAAAACTAGAATGGGGGTTGAATAGTTTTACGTCTTTTTAATTCGTTGTAAAAGATAGTTTTAGTGTTTTCTTAGCTTTTAAACACTTAGATTCGATAATATGTGATCTCAAGTCTTGCACAATATAAACAACTATCAATAAGTAATATATAACAATGATAAGTAATGAAATAAGTAAGAGATGGAAAGATCGAACCGCGAGACAAGAGATTTATAGTGGTTCGGCTACAAGGACACCTTCCTTGCCCTACTCCACTCCCCGAGCACCTAACTCGAGAGTTTTCTTCACTATATCAACAAGCTCCCTTATGGCGGAGAAAACCTTACACACCAATTTTCACACCACAACTTCTTCACACCTAAGTCACAACTTCTACACAACTTCTTCAAATCAATCTACTTCACAACTAACTACTCTACACTTATCTTCTTCACACCAATATAATTCCTAACTTTTCTTCTTCACACCAATCTACTAACTAATCATACAATCTATATATCTAGCACAACTATCTACAATCAAATATTCACAACAATCTTCACAAAGAATAATGTAAATGATCTTTGATGATGCACCAACAACTTGGATGTGGAGATCACAACAAGTTGTAATACTTCTTGTCTTGGGGGATAGAAGTATTCTTCTCTTGCACTTGAGAGGATGAAGTTTGAATCACTTTGAAACAAAGAATTATACACTTATGATCAAAGGATAAGAGAATAGAAATATGGATCTAGATCAGAAAGTTTAGAAGTGCAAAAGGTGAGAAAATTCTGAGGGATGAACCAGTTTTTATAGGGGAGAAAAATACTGTTCTGGAGCGTGGCCGGTCCCCTTAATTAATGGTCGATCCCTTTAATGATTAAGGGGGCCGCCCCTTCAGAACGTTGGTTTTTCTTGTCTTTTAGTGGGGAATATTTTTCTGGATAAAATTTGCCATTTTTGGTTGGAAATTTGAAATCATATATTTATAATGAATTAAACATATTCTTTTAATTCCAAAAGTAATTTTGTAAAAGATATAAGATGTTTAATACATTTTATAAAAATTCTAGAGATTAGAGAAATTTCCTTTGATCATGAAATATAATAAACCCTTTGTTTATTCATACCTTAAGTGATATGGAAGCAAAGACAAATATTAGGCACTAAAAACTTGTTTACGTCATAAGTTTTAGATTAATGAGTTTATGCTTTGTAATTATCAAAACATAGAGACATTGTTAATATGCTAACAATGTTTTAAGACATTATTTATGTCAACAATCTCCCCCTTTTTGATGATTACAAAACCTTAAACTCATTAGGTCTAAAAAATAATTTTTAGACAAGAATTTAGAGTTTAACATTCTCTTCTCCCCCTTTTTGTAAAATCAAAAAGGTTAATGCTCCCCCTTGATGTATGCTCCCCCTCATTTGAGAGCACCAAGGGAATGAGCTATGGAAATATTGGCTACACAAAATATTAGAGGAGAACAAGGCACATATACATGCAAAGCAATAATTATAAAAATAGATTCATTCAAGTATCATAGAAAGCATTTCAACATTTAATATGCTTAAGGCATATTAATCATAATAAAACAAAAGAAAAGACATAGTCCTATATTGCCTAAAAAGAGCACTTGGACTTGCTTGCAACTCATGGTTGATTGTTTTATTTACTTGAAGGATAACATAAGCATAGAGCTTAGTTGTTAGATGGAGAGGGATATGGAGTGGGGTATGGAGCGGAAGAGGTGGCCCTTACGATATTGTATCGTGTTAATGGTGGAATGGGATGAGGTCGAGTGAGGAGATATTCAATCCAAGAAATATCTTCACTCAAGTAAAGGAGTTGTTTTTTAAGAAAGATGCAACAAGGGCAATAGTGAGTGTGGTTTGTAACTTGATCCAAGTTGAGAGAGTGAGGAAGGCAATTGTTGTAGGGTGATGATGGAGGTTGCCCTTTGTTGCGTTGTGCAAGATGCATGGCATTGAGATCACAAAGATCATGTATTTGTGATATTTCATCACGGAACTTTTACTTTTCCGTGGTAATGCGGAGAAAGTCATTGTGTTGAAATGGATGAATTGGGTTTGTGTAGTTGGAGTTGTAGTGGGATGGTTGATCAAACTTGTATGGATCATTACAAGTGATCGGAGGATGAGGTGAGTGGTTTGGCATGATGGAAGACGTTTGCCCAATGTTGTATGGTTTGTAAAGAGGATCAAATGAATGTCCTTGTGAATTTGGTGGAAAGTTTGGGAAGTAAGTGGTTGGTGGTGTTGAGTGACTTCCAACTTCATTTGTTATGATGGATTTGTTTCGAGGGCTTTTTCTTCGCCAAACGGGTTTTTCCGTCATTCTTGCAAGCCTTGAGGCTTTTGATTTTGGTTTGTTTGGAGAAGCCATGAAGGGATGAGTGAAGATTTTTGAGGATTGGGGGGTATTTATAGTGTAAGATTTGTGTGTTTATGGATGGATAAAGTTTGTTTGGGAGATTAGGACAAAATGTGTTGGTGAAAATTTGGAAATGTAGGTTGAAATGGGCTAAAAAGCAGAGAAGATTCTGTAAACCCGACCATCAGATGGCCGGTCCCCTTAATTAGGGGGTGGTCCCTTAATGATTAAGGGGGCCGCCTTAAAAAATTAAGGGGGCCGCCCATCTGGTGATTTCCAGGTTGCCAGAATTGGGTTTTTGGCAGAAAATTTGCAGAAAGGTTGTGTGTTTGGATTGGAGTTCAAGCAAGTTCAATTCCCTTAGGCAATATAGAATCTAATCTAATCAAGATATAGCATGCATGCAAGAACACATAGGCAAAAGAGCAAATAATCAACACATAATAAGCAAGAGGAGGTAAGTAAAGGCAAGATCACTTAAACTTCCTAAGGCACCTATCTTAGATTAAAGGCAAAGGCAACTAGTGAGTGAAAAACTAGTAATAGATCAAGATGACAACATTATTAGTGAATTTGTCCTAGTGTGTGTCTATATGCAACAAATGTGGAGTTGTGATTGTTTCGACTCCTAAATGCAAAAAGAAATAACGATCCTAAGAAACAATCCAAATGATCTCCTTGATTCAATTTTTTGCTCGATCATGAATGTCAAAGACATATATTAAATTATATACCTTGACAATTTATGTGAGAGTTTATGCATGATTATGAAAAACAATGTTTTTAGTATTAGTCAACAATGCAAGGAAAATGATCTTCATGTGATTCCTAGATGTGAGAATAATTTTTAAAGAGAATTGATTGGGTTTTGCAAAGGAGTTTATAAGAAAGTAAATTTTCCCAATTTTTATTTTTGTGCGAAATAGATTCCTAGACTCAGAAAAGATGAAATGGAAGAAAAATAAATTTTATGCAAGTATAAATTTGTATTAATTCAATATGATTTAGTCAACTTGTTCGATCATTCCTAATCCTAAACGCAAGTGGTTGAATAATTCACGCTTAAGGGGTTTTGTGAATATATCCGCAATGTTGTCTTCCGATGCAACCTTTTCTATAGATATATTTCCTTTCTGTACATTATCCCTAAGAAAATGGTGGCGTATTTCTATGTGTTTAGTCCTAGAGTGTTGCACCGGATTCTTACTTAAATCTATCGCACCTTTGTTATCGCACATAATTGGGACATTTTCTAACCTAATGCCATAGTCTACGAGAGCTTGTTTCATCCATAGTGCTTGTTGACATGCCTTTCCAGCTGTCACAACTCGTAATTTCATGTCCTGTTTCAAACGTCGAAATTCCAATTTTTATCTCGGGAAGTTACTATTCACTTTTACTATTCACAAAACCCTATTCATGTCCGAAATTTTTATTTCATATTCTCGTAAGTTAAACTATTTTAACGGAAATCCGAGAGTTTGGCGCTCGTCGGATCATTTCTGCAAAAATCACGAAGCCGTGTCCGAGATTTACATTCAGGTTTAAACGTCCTTCCGGCATCCCGATATGTCTATAAATCAATATAAACAATAAAAATATGATTTTCTTTCATTTTACGACAATTCTAAAAGTTTTGGAATTTTACGTTTTTCAGTTCAGCGTTTTACGCGAATTACGCGTTTTTAACCCGCGTTTCCAGTTTTAACAGCGTTTAAGCAACCCGATGGAATTTACCATTCATTTTATATTTTATTATGGAGTATTTTGACAAGTTTAGTCATTCTTTCAAGTTTCATATTTTTACGATACCCGAATTTACGTTTCGCGATTTAAAACTTTACGGTTTGCGATTAACGGAACCAAAACCGACTCCGTGACCCAGATAACACCAAGCTTCTTACATACTCATCCCAAAACTCACCATGTGCAGCCCCCCCTCAAAATATCTAGTCAACTTGACCAAGTATTTACTAAAATGCCATTGATTTAGATTTTTTTATACATAAACACCTAAAACTAAACACTTAACAATTTAGTGAATCAAAAAGCTCATCTTCTTCTTTCTCATCACCATAACCACGACCTCATCTCAATATCCATGATCCATCCATCATTTTTCAAAGTACAAAGCATCAAAGTTGTTCATTTTGTTGTCCTAATCAAGAATCATAACACAAAAACACAAGTAATCCAAGATTTCTCATCCTTTAATCACCTATTATTTCAAAGTGAGTATTCAAATTTATTTTCATGTTTTCATCTAACTAACATATGTATCTCATGGTATTCAAGCTTAATTTCATGCACAAACTAGTTATACCACTTTATTTTTGTATACTTTTTGAACATACAAACCCTAGATTTTGATTTAGGTGTTCCTTTGTAAAATTAACATGATTACTAGTGATTAGGAACCCATGGCACCCTAAGAAGGTGTATGGTAGGATTAGTATATATTTGTGGTGTTTGCAAGAGATTTGGTTGAAGTAAAAACTAGTTTTGAACCTTGGAAATGGATTTGTAACAAGTATATATACATGCTGTCCCATTTTTGTAAATCCAGGAAAATCAGTAAATACAAAGTAAACTTTGGCAAAATTTTTAGAAAATACTTTCAAAAACGAATCCGTAGGCGAAAGAACGGATTAAAACGAGTTTATAACGAAGGAGATATGATTTTTGCAAGTTTAACGACGAAAACTATTTTCTGAAAATTGTACATGCTGTCCCATGATTTTCAATGGGCAATCTAAGGTGTAAAACTTGATCTAGCCATCCCGACTTATCAAAAATATATTAGTATGTTGTCCCACGATTTCGGGGATATAAAGAACGTAGAAAACAAGCTTATAACGACCAAGATATACACGTTTCAAAATCGGCGAAACTCTATTTATTTCCATCAGCTTTTTAGCAAAATATTACTAAGTATAGAAAAACAGTTTTTGTAAGACATCATGTTGAGAGCCAATTTACTCATTGATAAACTCATTTCTGGAAAATTTATATCATTGACAAAAAGTTAGTTCACCCAGCCTAGTTTTCAAAACATCCAGCCATTTGTCAAAAGGATTTATAACGAACAACTGATGGACTTCCAAACATTCCCAAAAACTGCCCAGAATCTGCCAAAACAGCCCAAATACCTCACTTGACGGCTAATTATCTTTATGATCGAGACCTGTATGGACAAACTTCACTTCTGTGACTTTTTAGATATGGTGAAAATCTTCTCAAAACTACTGAGTTTCTTTCCTAACTCCTAATATTCACTATTTCACGACTAGTTTTGCGAGACCATTTTGTCACTAATAGAAGTAATAATACTTCTACGTACTAAATCCTAGATTTTCTATACATACTACCAAAGTGCCAAATTCTTAACCATCGAAGTACTTATGATTACAAGCTTATTTATACGACTATTAAACGTTATTTCAAGGTTTTCAAAGCAAGGAATTCAACACAAACATTGGTACATACGATATATATATAAGTATATATATTGCAACTAGTTTTATTTTTCTAATAGCCATATTTTCCTAAGTCTTGGAATATATATTTATGATAACAACAAGTATTTTTCAAAGAGTAGAGTGGTATAGGAACATGTGCATGGACATTCATAACATCATTTCATGATCTAAAGTAGATCGTACATCATTCATATTAGGTTGCGGCTAGTGTGCGCGCCTTGTTTTTCAGCTTATTACATGTTCATGGTACCATCATATCAGGTGAGTCATAGCCCCACTTTTATTGGTTTAATTACTTTACAAACTCTTTGGGGGAGATACATGCTTAAATACTCGTGTTATACTTTTATACGATTTCAAATCCCATGGGGGAGAATACATTGCAACAACTATTTTTGTACATGCCCAAGTATTACAAATTCCATACATTGCTTAAGTTGCCTTACTACCACTTCATAACAAGTCCCCTTTCAATATCATGGACCGTTAATTTTAGTACTAAGCGAGAGTGAGTGAATAGATCTATTGAGGGTGACGCCTCCATTCGTGTTTGGGTTGCTCCAACGGGACGAATGCATTTCATGTCTTATCAAATTGAGTGCCTGGTAGACACTCTGTTGGGGCCATTACAAAGTCTAGCTTCGGGGTCATGAGCTTAAGAGACAATGTAGCGTTTTTGACATTTATGTCGGTTCACTTTATACTTGTGGCTATTGTACATACAAAAATTACTTATGGAATTACGATACTTTTCCACCACTATTACTACAGAATTACGATGTCTTTGCAACAATCTTATGACTGATTTATTACAAACATATTACATTTGGCAGTGGGTTGTAAACACACAGGTTACAAGTCTCTTATGGCGGGACTTGGAACTGAGTGGATTTACGATGCCTTTGCTGGGAAATCTTCATTTCAATGCATTACATTCTTTTTCACAAGACTCTATGAACTCACCAACCATTGTGTTGACACTTTAGCATGTATTTTCAGGTTATAACCAATGGCACGCTACAGGAGGTTTTGGCAGGGCATGGCATGGTCATAGAAGACTCTGATTATTCATATGGGGACCGTTTTAAACTATTTTAAGGGCCTACTTCCGCATTACTTTTAACAATGTAAATTCAACATTTTGATTTAACTATTTTATTCAAAATGATTCAAGTGCAAACCATTTTTGAACATGTGTTGTAATACCAATTGAGTTACACCCCAGCTACATGTATGCTTCCGCTGGACCCGACTTTGGGGGTGTGACAGATTGGTATCAGAGCTTCGGCTATAGCGAACTAAGTGTTTTTAAAACCTAGACTATAGCTACTTTTACGAAAACTTAACCCTATGACCGTCACGTGCCTGCCTGCCAAGCTGAAGCCTCATTTGTGGTTAGTTGCTGACATAGGTGATGAGATTTATGTCTCATTATCTCATATATTATATTCATTTATTATAGTTGATTACTATAATTGTCTTTCACATAAGCATGTTCACGTATCATATATGTCACCACATTATGTTTTCCTTGCATAGTTTCATCATTTGACCTCGAGTTTGGTCACCTGCCTTAGTCTTTCAGAACATCTTGGTATTTGTGAAGGACATAGTCTTAGTATAACTGAGCTGAGTATTTCAAAATTCATGGAACCTCGGTAGAATATAAACTGGTCATTTATATTCGACCCGGGATAGTAGGACATAGGCTGACCACCTATATCCGACTCAGAAATGAATTTTGCAACACTGAGAATGGTTATAATAAAATTTTGTCTGGATTAAATCCTCTACTCATTTTCCAAAGGTTTCATTTATGTGTGTGTGTGTATACCTTCGTTGTTAGAACTTTCATACTTTTCATCATCTTTTCTCCAATACCACTCTACCAACACAAACTGAACTTCGGGACGAAGTTCCTTTTAGAGGGGAAGAATGTCACAACTCGTAATTTCATGTCCTGTTTCAAACGTCGAAATTCCAATTTTTATCTCGGGAAGTTACTATTCACTTTTACTATTCACAAAACACTATTCATGTCCGAAATTTTTATTTCATATTCTCGTAAGTTAAACTATTTTAACGGAAATCCGAGAGTTTGGCGCTCGTCGGATCATTTCTGCAAAAATCACGAAGCCGTGTCCGAGATTTACATTCAGGTTTAAACGTCCTTCCGGCATCCCGATATGTCTATAAATCAATATAAACAATAAAAATATGATTTTCTTTCATTTTACGACAATTCTAAAAGTTTTGGAATTTTACGTTTTTCAGTTCAGCGTTTTACGCGAATTACGCGTTTTTAACCCGCGTTTCCAGTTTTAACAGCGTTTAAGCAACCCGATGGAATTTACCATTCATTTTATATTTTATTATGGAGTATTTTGACAAGTTTAGTCATTCTTTCAAGTTTCATATTTTTACGATACCCGAATTTACGTTTCGCGATTTAAAACTTTACGGTTTGCGATTAACGGAACCAAAACCGACTCCGTGACCCAGATAACACCAAGCTTCTTACATACTCATCCCAAAACTCACCATGTGCAGCCCCCCCTCAAAATATCTAGTCAACTTGACCAAGTATTTACTAAAATGCCATTGATTTAGATTTTTTTATACATAAACACCTAAAACTAAACACTTAACAATTTAGTGAATCAAAAAGCTCATCTTCTTCTTTCTCATCACCATAACCACGACCTCATCTCAATATCCATGATCCATCCATCATTTTTCAAAGTACAAAGCATCAAAGTTGTTTATTTTGTTGTCCTAATCAAGAATCATAACACAAAAACACAAGTAATCCAAGATTTCTCATCCTTTAATCACCTATTATTTCAAAGTGAGTATTCAAATTTATTTTCATGTTTTCATCTAACTAACATATGTATCTCATGGTATTCAAGCTTAATTTCATGCACAAACTAGTTATACCACTTTATTTTTGTATACTTTTTGAACATACAAACCCTAGATTTTGATTCAGGTGTTCCTTTGTAAAATTAACATGATTACTAGTGATTAGGAACCCATGGCACCCTAAGAAGGTGTATGGTAGGATTAGTATAGATTTGTGGTGTTTGCAAGAGATTTGGTTGAAGTAAAAACTAGTTTTGAACCTTGGAAATGGATTTGTAACAAGTATATATACATGCTGTCCCATTTTTGTAAATCCAGGAAAATCAGTAAATACAAAGTAAACTTTGGCAAAAATTTTAGAAAATACTTTCAAAAACGAATCCGTAGGCGAAAGAACGGATTAAAACGAGTTTATAACGAAGGAGATATGATTTTTGCAAGTTTAACGACGAAAACTATTTTCTGAAAATTGTACATGCTGTCCCACGATTTTCAATGGGCAATCTAAGGTGTAAAACTTGATCTAGCCATCCCGACTTATCAAAAATATATTAGTATGTTGTCCCACGATTTCGGGGATATAAAGAACGTAGAAAACAAGCTTATAACGACCAAGATATACACGTTTCAAAATCGGCGAAACTCTATTTATTTCCATCAGCTTTTTAGCAAAATATTACTAAGTATAGAAAAACAGTTTTTGTAAGACATCATGTTGAGAGCCAATTTACTCATTGATAAACTCATTTCTGGAAAATTTATAGTAAACTACCTATCATTACTCTATACTTGGTATTATCTACGGACTCACCTTCATCGTCCTTTGTGAGCTTTACTTCCGTAGACATGGGAGTTTTCATGGGTTTTGAGTCTTCTAGGCCAAATTTCTTAAGCATTTCCTTCATGTACTTAGATTGGTTAAAAAATATTCCATCTTCTAATTATTTTATTTGTAAACCTAGGAAGAAGTTAAGTTCACCCATCATACTCATCTCAAACTCATCATGCATGATTTTGGCAAATTCATCACACATGTCTTGACAAGTCGATCCAAATATAATGTCATCGACATATATTTGGACAATGATGAGATTTGGGTCTTTCCTTTTAGTGAAAAGAGTGTTATCTACCATTCCCATGGAATAATCATGTTTAATAAGAAAAGCTTTTAATCGATCATACCAAGCTTTGGGAGCTTGTTTGAGTCCATACAAAGCTTTCTTTAACTTATAAACATAATCAGGTTTTGCGAAGTCAATAAATCCTGGAGGTTGTGCCACATATACCTCCTCATTGATAAAACCGTTAAGGAATGCACTTTTCACGTCCATTTGGAATAACTTAAAATCTAGGGCGCAAGCATAGGCAAGTAATATCCTAATCGATTCTAGTCTAGCTACGGGGGCATAAGTTTCATCATAATCAATTCCTTCTTGTTGATTATAACCTTGGGCAACTAACCTAGCTTTATTCCTAGTAACTATTCCATTCTCATCTAACTTATTCCTATATACCCATTTGGTTCCTATGATGGTCATATTCTTTGGATTTGGGACTAATTCCCAAACATCATTTGCCTTAAATTGATTTAATTCTTCTTGCATAGCTATAACCCAACTTTCATCTTTTAAAGCCTCGCTAATATTCTTAGGTTCTATTGCTGAGAGGAAACAAAAGAAGTTGTTTTTATCTTGGGCTTGTGACCTAAGGGTTCTTTGGTTAAAATGTCCTATTATATTATCTAATGGATGTGATCTAGATTCTTTAATATTAACAGTTTTGTTATTTTCTAATTGAATGTCTTCATTATCATTCCCTATGGGTTTTGTTTTACTAACCTCAATAGCTTCATCTTCGACTAAATCATCATCTTCTAAAGGTAATGTTTTAGGAGGTGGTGGTGTTTCATCAAATGTTACATTTAGTGATTCCTCTACTTTCATGGAGTGTTTGTTAAGTATTATATATGCTTTGCTATTTTGTGAGTATCCTAAAAATATTCCTTCATATGATTTTGGATCAAACTTAGTGAGGTAATCCTTAGTGTTTAGAATATAACATTTACTTCCAAATACCCTAAAGTAGCTTAAGTTTGGTTTTCTACCTCTTAAAAACTCATAAGGAGTTTTTCCTAGAATTCTTCTAATTGATACCCTATTTAAAATATAAGTTGATGTATCTACGGCGTGACACCAAAATTTTTGTGGGATGGATTGTTCATTTAACATAGTTCTACTCATTTCTTGTAGTGACCTATTTTTTCTTTCTACTACGCCATTTGATTGAGGAGTACGAGGAGCGGAGAAATTGTGAGATATTCCATTTAACTCACAATATTTTCCGAATTGTACTTCGTTATCAAATTCCCTACCATGGTTCGTCCTAATGGCAACTATTGAGCATCCTAATTTATTTTGAATTATTTTACTAAATATTTCAAATTTTTCAAAGGCTTGGGTTTTGTCACTTAAAAACCTAGTCCACGTGTATCGTGAGTAGTCATCTACTATTACTAAGGTATATTTGTTTCCTCCATAGCTCCGCACAGCGGATGGACCAAAAAGATCCATATGTAATAATTCTAGGCACCTAGTAGTGGATACTATATTCTTAGCTTTGTGACTAGCATGAGCTTGTTTTCCAATTTTACATGCATCACAAAAATGCTTGTCATATTTTAGATTAGGCAAATTTGTAACTAATTCATTAGAGGCCAAAGATTGTATTTGTTGCATGTTAGCATGTCCTAATCTCCTATGCCACAATGTAGAGTTTTCATCTAGGGTTGTTAGGCATATCCTATCCTCAGGTTGTTTCCTAGTTTCATAACATATATGCCACCTTTCCTAATTCCTCTACCTATAATTTTTCCATTCTAAACTATTTCGCTATCCTCTTCGGTAAATGTGACTCTACATTTATTATCACATATTTGTCCTACACTAAGCAAGTTATATGTTAATTTATCTACATGCTCTACATTTTCAATAGTAAGTGAGTCTTGATAAATCAAACCTTTGCCAATAATTTTTCCACGTAAGTCACTACCGAAAATAACGTTACCTCCATTGTATGCCTTGTATTTAGAGAATAGCTTGCGGTTCCCCGTCATGTGCCTCGAACATCCGCTATCTTTGATCCATTCGTCAGGTTCCAAGTCAATTCCTAAACATATTTCGTCGGTTTCTTTTGCCATAAAACACTTTTCATCTCTTGGCTTTTCAACTTCTTCTTTGTCACTATCACTCCATGTTCCACTAACAAAAGCGCCTTGATTTTCATAACCCGGTGGCTTTAGACATTCGCCAATGAGATGATTTGGACTTCCACATCTAAAGCACTTTCTTTTCCCGTAGTTTTCACTTCTATTTCTTTGGAACGCTTTTCTTTCGTCTCGTGATGATCTAGTGAATCTTCCTCGTCTCTTGAAGAATTTCTTGAATTCTCTTACGGCCATTGCATATTCTTCGTCTTCACTTTCGTCACTTGAATCATCATCATCACTAGGTTCCTTTTTGTCTTTTAGAGCAATGGATTTGGTTTGTCCTTTCTTGACTTTGACCGTTTCCGAATCTCTTCTTATAATTTCTTCATGAACCTTCAAGTTGCCAATTAGTTCATCTAGTGATAACGTCATCAAGTTCTTTGATTCTTCAATTGCCGTGACCTTAGCTCGCCATTTTGGATGCAATACCCTAAGAAATTTCCTAACACAATTTTTACTAGAAAATGTCTCATCAAGTGCTTTTAAACTTGTGATAATAGTGTTAAACTTAGCAAAAACATTAACAATTGATTCCTCTTCCAGAATCGTAAATTGTTCATATTATTGTACAAGAAGATCTATTTTATTATCTTTGACTTGGCTATTACCTTGGTGAGTGATTAGTAAAGAATCCCAAATTTCTTTGGCGGTTTTACACATAAAAATTCTTTCATACTCTTTGTGTGGTAACACATTATAAATAACCATTTTGGCCTCATTATTTTTTGCTAATTTCTTTTTCAAATCATCATTTTGTTCTTAGAAAGATACAATTTCATTCATTTTAGTTTCAACATTATATTGAATAGGGGGAAAATCACTAAAGGTAATAATATGCCAAAGATCAAGATCTTTTGATTTCACATATGTTTCGAATCTATTTTTCCAATATAAAAATCCATCACTTTCAAATAGTGGTGGTCTTTGCATAGATTGCCCTTCTAAATATTTTTCAGATTCCATAGATCGTTACAAGTTTTAAAATACAATATATTTTAAAAATCTTGCTAGACCTGGCTCTGATACCAATTGTGGAAAACTAGAAGGGGGGTTGAATAGTTTTACGTCTTTTTAATTCGTTGTAAAAGATAGTTTTAGTGTTTTCTTAGCTTTTAAAAACTTAGATTCGATAATATGTGATCTCAAGTCTTGCACAATATAAACAACTATCAATAAGTAATATATAACAATGATAAGTAATGAAATAAGTAAGAGATGGAAAGATCGAACCGCGAGACAAGAGATTTATAGTGGTTCGGCTACAAGGACACCTTCCTTGCCCTACTCCACTCCCCGAGCACCTAACTCGAGAGTTTTCTTCACTATATCAACAAGCTCCCTTATGGAGGAGAAAACCTTACACACCAATTTTCACACCACAACTTCTTCACACCTAAGTCACAACTTCTTCAAATCAATCTACTTCACAACTAACTACTCCACACTTATCTTCTTCACACCAATATAATTCCTAACTTTTCTTCTTCACACCAAGTTACTACCTAATCACACAATCTATATATCTAGCACAACTATCTACAATCAAATATTCACAACAATCTTCACAAAGAATAATGTAAATGATCTTTGATGATGCACCAACAACTTGGATGTGGAGATCACAACAAGTTGTAATACTTCTTGTCTTGGGGGATAGAAGTATTCTTCTCTTGCACTTGAGAGGATGAAGGTTGAATCACTTTGAAACAAAGAATTATACACTTATGATCAAAGGATAAGAGAATAGAAATATGGATCTAGATCAGAAAGTTTAGAAGTGCAAAAGGTGAGAAAATTCTGAGGGATGAACCAGTATTTATAGGGGAGAAAAATATTGTTCTGGAGCGTGGCCGGTCCCCTTAATTAATGGCCGGTCCCCTTAATGATTAAGGGGGCCGCCTAAGGAATTAAGGGGGCCGCCCCTTCAGAACATTGGTTTTTCTTGTCCTTTAGTGGGGAATATTTTTCTGGATAAAATTTGCCATTTTTGGTTGGAAATTTGAAATCATATATTTATAATGAATTAAACATATTCTTTTAATTCCAAAAGTAATTTTGTAAAAGATATAAGATGTTTAATGCATTTTATAAAAATTCTAGAGATTAGAGAAATTTCCTTTGATCATGAAATGTAACAAACCCTTTGTTTATTCATACCTTAAGTGATATGAAAGCAAAGACAAATATTAAGCACTAAAAACTTGTTTACGTCATAAGTTTTAGATTAATGAGTTTATGCTTTGTAATTATCAAAACATAAAGACATTGTTAATATGCTAACAATGTTTTAAGACATTATTTATGTCAACAATTTGTGTTTCACCCCATTTACAAAGAACCAAGCTTACACCATTTTGTTCAAACAACAACCACCACAACAACAATAACTACCACCACCACAAGAACCTTCCCAACACTTTGAATCTCTATTTTCTTTGTATAAGAAAATAGAAGCATCTCAATGATCCTTCACCAAGACCAACAAAACCACCACCTTTCACAAATGAAAAACCAAGGTCATTGTTTGACCAAAATGAGTCTTTTGACCACAACCAACCACCACAACAAGAGTATCACCACCCAAAACCATTGTTGTTTCACCCTATCTACAAAGACATCCATGGTTCTCTAACCAATGAAATGAGGTTTATCCTAAACCACATTTTGGATCGTCTCAAATTTAGAGTCTCCAAAATGAAACAAAACCGTTTCTTTTGGAAAATGTTTCTCATTAAAACCAACAAACCAAGTTTAGAGAACCAACATCAAAACCAACAAACCAAAACCGTTTTACCTCCACAACATTCAAAACAAAACCCGCTACATCATCCAACACACATTTTCCTCCTTAAACAACCTTTGCCTTGTTTTTGGAAAATGTTTCTCATTAAGGAAAATGATGGTTTCCTTTTATCGATATAGGATTTTATGTTCTTAGTTTCTTTTTATTTTTATTTTTATTTTTAGAAGTAAGATGCTTTCTTCCTAATTTCTTGTCTTTGACTTTCTAAGAGTCAAAATTTTACATGAAATGAATTTCATTCTACTACAAGGTTTGCATTGTTTGTTTACCATTTAGGTATGATGAGTGAACTATACCTTGATATGGTAGCATACATATATCTTGTGTTTTAGAAACTAACCTTTCTTTTTGTAGGATCATTATCCATGTTTTCCTTCCTTGATACTCCATTTAGGGGAGTAATATTAAGGGGGAGCATGAGTGTTGCATTATTCCACTTCACAACTCTTAGTTGTGTTCTAGACATGAAATGCTTTCATGACTTGTCTTGTGTGGCAACTAACATTTTGTTTTGTAGGGTCAAAATCCATGTCTCCTCTCTTGGTACTCTATTTAGGGGGAGTATCGTCCAAGGGGGAGCAAGTGCATACTTCCGCTTCGCTACTCTTCTTTTTGTTTTGACAAAAAGGGGGAGAATTTATATATAAACTTGTTTCAAAAAAAAATTTTGCATATCACATCATCTTAGCAAAAATAAGTTTTTATACTAACTTTATAAGACTTAACACTAAAACTAGTGACTTACTTATAAATAAAGTTTATGTTTTGTCATCAACAAAAAGGGGGAGATTGTTAATACAAATATCACCTAAAAACGTTATTTATATTTTACGATCTTTGCTAAGTTTTGTTAATGACAAAGTATGAACTTTAGCTAAGAGTAAATCATCACTTTAAGTGTTTAAGTCTTGTTTAAACTAAGGATTACATTTCCTTTTAAACAAAACATTGTTTTTATTTCTTAAATTAGAAAGAGTCTTGTCACATCACATTTATTTCTTTAAATAGAAATATCACATCACATTTATGGTAAGTTTGTCATTATACATTTATGGAAAGAAAGTGTGTTTGACTAACCATAAGTTTTCTTGTGCAAGTTTGTGTTTGACTAGTATTTATGTGATGTGACCTTGTTTGGTTTGGAAGATTTATTGCAAAACCAACTGCAGCCCTGACGGATCCCTGGGGGTACACGGGCGGAACCCATCTGAGGGTTCCGCCGTATCCGCCAAACCTGCAGAAGGTTTTGCTATAAATACCAAACCATTTGTTAGTTTTGAGTCATCACTTTAGGACATATATTTTCATATTCTCTCTCAACTAACTCAGTAACATTTGACTTGTGTGATCCTCTTATGTAGCAAGGGACTTCACAAGATCATTCAAGAAGTTACAAGCTTCAACTCTAAAGTTGCAAGTCTTGTTAGCTTTGTCATGTATAAGCTTTGGTAGTTTATACTTCATTTGTATCATGTGTATAGAAGTGATCGGTTAGTATTTTAGGCCTCAAAATACATAGTGTGTCGGGAGTTGTTGTACCCTTGTAAAAGAACTAACGGGGAGTGGTTGTACCCTTGGTAAAGAACTCGACATCTAGCTTAGTGTTGGTAAAAGTGTAAGCGACGATGGGAGTGGTTGTACCCATGTAAAAGAACTCGACATCTAGCTTAGTGTCGGTAAAAGTGTAAGCGACGTTGTAAAGGTTTCTCCACCGGGAAAGGAGCTTGTTGATTAGTGCTTATAACTCTCGAGTTGGAAACTCGGGGCGTGGACATAGGGCAAGGAAAAAGAGTCCTTGTAGCCGAACCACGATAAACAATCGTGTTGTGATTTGATCGTTTCTTTCCTTATCTTTGCTTATTACATATTGTCTTTAGTTAGAATTGCTAATCACACGTAAAGCTTTTCAAAGAAGTAAACAAGTAAAGTTGTGTTTATATCTTTAAACAAACGTAAAGCTTTTCAAAGAACTAAACAAGTAAAGTTAGGATTGTTATTTACACGTAAAGCTTTTCAAGAAATTGAACATATAATGTTGTGTTTATATCTTTAAACAAACGTAAAGTTTTAAAAGATAATCAAGTTAAAAAGCGGTAAACTATTCAACCCTCCCTTCTAGTTTTCCACAATATACTTTGATTTTTACGTGTATTATCACTTTCACTCGAACCTTATTACTCACAATCTACATAAACGACATATACGTATACTTATTTCATCTATATATTTGACACGCTAATTATCAAGACACATAAAGATTAAAGTCATAAAAGTCACGTATAAACTATTTTTGGGCATATTTCTAACATACAACGAGACCTAGTCTCAAAACACTTGGAATAAATTCTAAGTCTTTTACTCAAAAACTCGTCCCATGCAACCCAAGAACAAACGTATATCTTTAAATCCAATTTAACGAGCATACTATTTTATTTCACAAATTGTTAGACCACCTAACAATCTATCGCTTTCATATAGAACACTTGTAATAATATTCACGTCTCGACCTAGTAAATAAAGCAAAGCATATCGACCCTGGACCATGTTTTGAAAACTAATACACCACCGATTGGGCCTTAAGGCCCAATCAGTCAAAAATAAGCAAAACAAATAAGCTGTCCTAATAAGCTGTTTTGAAATGTTTTTAACATCCTAAAATAAGCCCGAAACTAAGCCCAAAACTTTCGTAAACCTAACAGATCAAAAACTCTTAACGGGCTTTAGTTTTCTTGCTTAAAGGCCCAATAAGCTAAAAATAAGCTATTTTCTGAAAATAAGCAGTTTGAAAAGTAAAACAAGTTGTTCCTAACTTTATTAAGAAATAAAAACACTAAGTTGAGGAATTGGTGAATTTTGGACTAAAATTGCAAATTTTATAACTTTTGGGTTAAAAATGTAAAGTTTGTAAAGTTAGGGTAAAAACTGTCATTTTACAAACTTGGGGATGAAAAACTGATTTTATGAACTATTGGGTGAAAAGTGTAATAATTTGAAAGTTTATGGACTTAAAACATAAATATATGTAACTTTGGACTAACGGTGTAACGCTAACGCCGTTAGGGTAAAAAGTGTAAAATTGGAAAAAGGACAGGGACCCACATATTATAATTGACATTCTTATTTCATTTTCTATTTCTACGTCACCCCCCTCACGTCATATACATTTCCATTTTATTTTCTTTACGTTAAAAATATATATAACAATACTTTAACTAATTAACTTTACGTATTATTACCATCAAAGATTAAGAAAAGAAAACTTCAAACATAATAACGTATCTTATAAACATAAGAACATCACTCGCATATCATCCTTTCATCATAACGATTAATCGTCATTCATTGATCGTTATTCATTTACCAAATAGTATTTGGTTAGATTCTCAGATAAATTTATTTACCAGGTTCCGTACTAAGGACGCTTCCAAAATCATTCTCATACTCTCACTCGCACTTACTTTCATCATTCCTAGTATCTCCCAAGGTGAGTCATAGCCCCTATTTTTTTTACTGGTTTTATAAATGTTTTTGGGGGAGATACATGCTCAACTACTGTTTTTACTTTCATAAGTATTTTAAACTATTTACATATTACTGTGGGACCATAGCCCACCTTTTATACATTTTATATCTCATGGAGAGATAACTGCTATAAACATGTTTACAAGTAACTTATCAACTATATGCTATATCTGATTTCTACTTCCTAAGTTTGCTATTGCCAAAAAGTCCCTCATATCATGAACCTTAGTCACTTGTTGGGTGAACATAAATAATTGTGGGTAGATCTATTAGGGATTGACAATCCCCGTTTGGTTGCTAGAGGAAAGCCACTAAACGCACTTTATTTGAAAATCTAATAGGTGAATGGCAAAAACCTATCCAGAGGGCCATTGTTACTATTATCCATCATATTTGATGAGATCTGTTAATCGGATGAGTGTCATGAGGCTTAGAGAAATCAGGTAGTAGTGTTGTGGTTATGACACAGTGCTACAATAACTAATGTATATCAAATGACTAATTTGTGTTCACTATATAGCAGAAAATCACTATTACTTGGCAAATTATAACTATTTTGGTGTTGACCCAGTTAGGGCAAACCAACAAACTATTTTGGTGTTGACCCAGTTAGGGCAAACCAACAAATTATTTCATGTTAACTTTGATTTTGATAAATCAACTGCTTTTGACTATAAACACTATAGATTTTACTCACACTTTGATTTTGATAATAAATCATTTATTATGAATAGTATAAACTCACACACTCTTTTGATTCTTGGAAATCAACTACTATACTTATAAACTCTATGAACTCACCAACCTTTGTGTTGACACTTTTAGCATGTGTTTATCTCAGGTCCATAATGAGCAAGGATGGTACGGAGGAGCACAGATTCTTACAAAGGCTATAAATTTCACTATCATTCGAAAACTTATTTAAGAAACTTTGAAACCACTGGGACCTCATTTTAAAAACTCTGATATTTATAAAATTCGAATGATAAATGTTTTAAAATGACTAAATTGATAATCATTTTCTACTGAAAAACTGTGAGCTATGAAGTAACACCCAAACTTTATTCCGTTGCAAATATTTTAAAATTGGGGGTGTTACATTGCGAGTCCTGGTCGTGGTTCATGTTGATTCATGATGGTTGTGATAATACCGGCTTGAAGCCGAGGCGGGGAGTAGATTAGTTTGAGTATTGTTGTGTTGATGTCGGTGTTGATATCATTATGGTTTTGTTGTTTTTGGCGAAGTTGAGAATTATTGGAATTTGAATTAGAGGCCTCGAGCCGTTAGGATTAGTCAGCCGACAAACAAATTGTTCACTAGGGACATGTTATTATTATTATAAATTGTGTGGTTTGTGCAAAGTCGGGGTTACCTTGACTTTTTAGTCTCGGTTGACTCCGACAATGCCGTAACATGGAATACTTGGACATGTTGATTATTATAAAGTTCGGGAGTAATGACCCAGGCTCGTGAGCTCGAAACGGACAATAACTTGTAAAACAAATAAATTTGCACATAAACTTATGAGAATGTTATATATATATATATATATATATATATATATATATATATATATATATATATATATATATATATATATATATATATATATATATATATATATATATATATATATATATAGTGAGGATCACATGCGGATTTTTATTTTTCATGCGGACATACGGATGGATCTGGACCACCCATTTCCAGATCTGATATTGACTTTTGTAAAAAGGTCAAGATCCAACGCAACCTTCATTGTACCAATTGACTAGGGGTGGCAATTTCTGACTCGACACGAAACCCGACCTGAAATCGACACGAAAATTAATAGGTTCGGGTTGAGCTAAATAGATTTTGGGTCAGATTTGGGTTGACATGTCTAACCCGTTTATTAAATAGGTCAGGTTCGGGTTAGGAATAAAATAAACGGGTCGACCCGCCAACCCGTTTAAGTTTTTTTTCATAATTAAAAATTATTTATATTTAATTACACGGGTTAAATGGGTTAAACGGGTTGACCTGCTAACCCGTTTAACCCATTTAACTAGTGTAATGTGCTAACTTTTGTATATAAAATGGATTAAATGGGTCAACCCAAAACCCGTTTGACATATTCAATCTGTGAAACCTATTTAACCTGTCAACTCAAGTATATATACGGGTTAGGTTCGGGTTACGTGTAAACAGGTTAGGGTTGACATAGCTGACCCGACGATTTAAATGGGTCAGGTCCGGGTAGAGGTTTTCTGTAGGGGTGAGCATGGGGCGGGGTGGGGCGGTTTTATGGTAAAACCAAAAACCAACCCGTATATTTCGGTTTTTGAAAACTACAAACCGTTTGGTTTCGGTTTTTTCGGTTTCGGTTTTTCGGTTTTTGACATTGAATTGGTTCGGTTTCGGTTTTTGTTCGGTTTTTTCTTACTTGAAAACAAACAAGTTTTAATCTTATATAAAGTTAACGATTCCAAGTTTCAAGCAATATTTAAACAAATATCAACAATTGCATAATATCCGGCAATCCAAAGCTTCGAAAAAACGTACAAAACAACCAAACATTTTTTAAAATATAAAATGATGATCTTTGCGGCTTTACACTTTTCGTTTGCAAAAACATTCATAGAACATTACTATTCAGAAACAAAGATATAACATCTATAAATATAACAAATAACAAATTTGAGTGTATATATAATAAACAACACTATTTTTTCAATAGATAAAGTTGTATACTCAAATCTTTAAAATTAATTGCAATTTTATTTTATAGATAAAATTATATAAAAACATATATAAAGGTGGGACGGGGGCGGTTTTTTCGGTTCGGTTTTTCATATGAAACCAAAAGCCGCCCCAAATATTCGGTTTTTATAAAATTCAAAACCACCACCATCGGTTTGTCAAATGGGGCAGTTTTTTCGGTGAGGCTTTTTTGGTTTTTTCGGTTTCGATTCGGTTTTTGTGCTCACCCCTAGTTTTCTGACACGCCAACGCGACAACCCGAACCCGCCAACCCGAACCCGACCCGAATTGCCACCCCTACAATTGACCATGTAAATAATTTTTTTAATTTTTTCCTTTCGAGGGATCCTTACTATCGTTATCTTCTTTATTTTTTCAGATTTTTCTGAGCACTTTTTTATTTTTGATTATGTGGGCTACCGTGATATTAAATATATTATGAGTCCTACTGTGATATTAACGATATTTACTTAAATAGTTACTTTGATATTTGTAAAAAAAATTAATATCACTGTTTTTTTATTACGATATTAATAAAAGTTATGGTGATAATAGAAAAAATAAACTTTTGATAATTACGGTGATATTAACGATATTATGATACGGTGATATTTATAAAACGGTAATATAATACAACCAATCGTTATACTAAGCTTTTTTACATGTAAAAATGAACCGTGATATTAAAAAACACATGATAGTTACGGTGATATTATGAAACTTATTAAAAACAAATGATAGTTAAGGTGATATAAACAATTTTATTAATGAAAAATTTCTGTGATATCAAAAAAATTATTGTCATATTAAATTTTTTATTAAAAAAAAAGTTTATCTGATATCAAGATCTGATCTTGACTTTTGTAAAAAAAAGTCAAAATAAGTCACTAATATCACAATACGTTTAACTTTGTCAAGATCGGATCTTGACTTTTGTAAAAAAGTCAAAATAAGACGCTAATATCACAATACGTTTAACTTTGAAAACAATTTTTTTTTTAATTTTTTTCAGCGATTCTTAATTATTTGTTGTCCTCTTTATTTTTTTAATTTTTTCATATTTTTTTGAATTTTTTCTCAAAAAAAACTACTGTGATATTAACGATTTAAAAAAAAAGACGGGATATTTATGATATTGTCACTTCGCTTTTTTCAGATGGTTGACTAGATGGACGGCTGAGATTCGTCCGTACACCCGCACTAAAATCCAAAAACGTGCCGGATCCTTTCCTATATATATATATATATATATATATATATATATATATATATATATATATATAGGGTAAGGATCCAGTGAGAAGAAAACTTAAAATGAGAAGGATGAGAAATAATTATAACCACACATTTGAGATGCATCGACTTGATTTAGATGCATCTTTATTCATTTAGATGCATCCCAATTAGTTTCGAAAGTGATTTTGAAGTGAAAACAATGCAAAATAGTACTAACAACAAATTTGACACGCAGAGGATGAAAAATGTATAGGATTCGTCTAACTTGATGAAATGCATCTAATATATGTATATGCATCTAATTTTTTGCTAGAAAATATATTATGGTGCATTTTAAAGGCTAGGGATGCATCTAATTCAAGTCGATGTATCTCAAATGTGTGGTTACAATTATTTCCCATTCTTCTTATTTTAACTTTTTTTCTCATTTGATCCTTAGTGTGTGTGTGTATATATATATATATATATATATATATATATATATATATATATATATATATATATATATATATATATATATATATATTAGCTACAATTTTGAACTATAAAATGTGGGTCCCTGATTCTTTTTGTGGGTCCTGATTTATTTTTGTGGGTCCTGATTTTTTTCTGTGGGTCCATGATTTATTGCTAGTGTATTTTTTGTGAAAGATTGTAGCTAACTGGCTACAAAAATTGTAGCTAAGCTATCCCATATATATATATATATATATATATATATATATATATATATATATATATATATATATATATATATATATATATATATATATATATATATATATATATAGGGTGGGGTTATAATAAAAAGAATGTAATAATAAAAAGTGTAGGAAGACATCCTATCCATTGGATCAAAACCATCTAGATCAAAAAGGGCGGTGGCAATTTTGTAAATACTGGAAACATCAGGGGCAATTGTATAACATTCTATTTTACACAACCATTCATTACACACCTGAACAATTCATTCGATCTAATATTCTCTCTCTAAAATTTCACAATTTCTCTGTCTAAAATTTCACACACGTCTTCATCATATTTCTCTCAAATTGGATCAGTATCAAATCATGTCATCACAATCGAATTATTAAACAAAGTTACCATATCTAAAACATTCTAATCATAATCTAATCGTTATTGCATCATTGTGTTAATGATGTTGAAAACGAATCTACCGCATCGTATACACCTCTGTAAGTTGATTTATGAAGCCTAATTTTGTTAGTTTTGATATACCAAAGTCTTGGTTTTTTTTTTTTTTTTTTTTTTTTCAATTCAAGTTCGTTATTTTGAATATAATGAAGTAGGCTATCAAATCTGTTCAAGAGTGTGTGTATGTATATGTTTATGATTGCTGCATACAAGGTGTTTGATAAAATATCTCAATGAGACTTTATAACTATGGTGCACAAACTTTACATTTTGATGCACTTGCAATGAAACTGTGATGCACTAATTTTAAATTGAGATGTAGTTGGTGTTCAGTTGTCACACTAAGTTCGTTATTTTGAATATAATGAAGTAGGCTATCAAATCTGTTCAAGAGTGTGTGTATGTATATGTTTATGATTGCTGCATACAAGGTGTTTGATAAAATATCTCAATGAGACATTATAACTGTGGTGCACAAACTTTACATTCTGATGCACTTGCAATGAAACTGTGATGCACTAATTTTGAATTGAGATGTAGTTGGTGTTCAGTTGTCGCATATAAGGATGAAATAGGCTAAACATAGGTTGTTTCTGTATGTAAACTTGTTTGTATGTCTGATGCACTGGAATTTGAACTGAGATGTAGTAGGTGTTCAATTGTCACATGTATATGATGAAGTAGGCTAAGCATATGTTGTTTTATTAGTGTAAACTTGTTTATATGCTTGGATGTATGTCTGATGTACTGGAATTTGAAGTGAGATGCAGTTGGTGTTCAGTTGTCGCATGTGAGGATGAAATCATGAATAAGAAAAAGGAAGAAATCTTGGCAGCCGCAGAGGCATAAAACAAGCTGCACAAAGAGAATTCCAAATCTCTAGTACCAAAAGATTGAATCCAATTGAAACACGGATTTCATAAAAGGATTCTTGAACACGTAGCAAAGATTCTCGGATGATACTTGTTGATCATTAAAAATCCAACGTTTCCTTACTACTAAATTACTTTTCACTGTATGATGTACCTAAAAACTTATGTCTGCATCACAGTGTTATGTTTGAAGGATTTGTGATATTTAAAATTGAACTACTTTTAAATACATGCTCTGTATCGAATGCTCCTTCTTTGTCAAAATACGGGTGGGCTAAAGCTTCTTTAGCACTTGTTCTTTGTTGGGCTTTATATCTTACCATAGAAGTCAAAAATTCCCATCCAATTCCACCATCTAAGTCTAATAATTCAAACCTTCTAATGAGATCAGCATTTGCTCGGGGCTCAACAATTTTTCTCCACGTAACAAGGTCATAATCACATCTCTTTAGTTGACAGTTAAATTGTATGAGACCACTATCAGTCTAGAATGAAGGGAATGCCTAAAGTAAATAAGTAACATCAATAATAAATTGTTGCTCTAAAATTTAGTAAAAATGACTAAGATGAAATGGCATAGTTCCGCTTACATACCATTTGTAGTAAAATGAGACCGGTGCTATAAATGTCAAAACGAACTGGGAGGTTCAATTGCCATAGAACGGGTGACAGTGCAGCTGCAATAAGAGCTGATGGTGCCGACGGAGTTTGTGTGATCATGATATACTGCTTAGGTGCTACATATCTGAAAAAGTATAAAAGTTTAGGCTTTAGGCATAATCATTAAACTTGTCCGTAGGTTCGTGGGTCCTGTCTGCATTTCATGTAAACGAGATTCACAATCACATTATGAATCTACGATATTATTGAAATTTACGTAAACCCATATTATCAATTATCTTTCTAATTTCATATCAGAGTCATCAAAAGGGTACATTAATAAGAGGTATGTTGTTTGCTTGTTGTAATTCTATATCAGTAGTAAAGTTAGTCATATCAGCGCGAATGCCCCTAAGTTTCAATGTGTTAGGAAAATCACCCTTGTATCTACCACAAACAATCAACGCCCTTTAAGAACATCGGATTGGAACTGTCAAATAATAAATTTGTGAAAGAAAGAGAAACACAGTTAAATACTTGAGCTACATGGTAACCTCAGATCAGTATATAAGATATATATTAAAAAAATGTACTTCAATATCATTCAGACCGTTTAGACCATTTAAACCATGTCTACATTAGGACGTCAATTGAATCTGATCAAACATATATTCAACAAAGATTATCACCGACTTGTCTTGACTCCAAAGAATTCAACTCAAATGGTAGTGGCAAAATGGCATCTTTAATGCACTAATAACACTATTTTGTGCATCAAATTTCATTATAACATAAATTTATTTATGAAATGCACAAATAACAGTATTTTGTGCATCAGATGTAAGTACAAATACAATTTTTTGCATAAAATATACTAATAATGCTAATTCATGTACAAATTACACTAATAACACAAATTTATACATCAATTTACACTAATAGCAATAATTATGTATTAGATAATGTAATAACACTAATCTATGCAGTAAATTCCACCACAAATCCATAATGGCAGAAAATTACACTAAAACACTTATTTACATATCAAATTACAATAATAGCACAAACTAATTATCAAAAACACTAAATTACAACAAAAACGCATTATCTGATGTCGAACCGAAATCTATTTTAACGCAAAAAAAAAAAAAAAAAAAAAAAAAAAAAAAAAAAAAAAAAAAAAAAATGCCTTTATTATCACTATTTTTGATAGTTAAAATATAAACCCTTTGTCGCTGAATTGTAATCTTCAATACGTTCCCCAATATTCAATCAAATAAGGGGTTGTAACACTTTTATTGATATCTTCAATCGTTATTAGCATAATCACAATCATGGATGCTAAACTTAATTTCGAATTTATCAACATGTTACCGATTAATAATAGTGATAATCAAGGTATGTATCTTTATTTTTTTTTGTGTGTTCGTATGTGTAGTAGCTGGGTTTTATTGTGTGTAGAAGCTGTGTTTTATTATTGTATAGGTTAATTAGAATTATAGTTGATTGCAAAATTACTTTTATACCCTTAATAGATAGTTAGGATTAAAAATCATTCTATTCTTTTTACTAAAAATCATCTTTTTATTTGATCTCATCTATATATATATATATATAAAAGGGTTCAAGTAGGAAGAATAGTTAAAATAAGAAGGGTAATAAGTAATTATAGTCACACGTTTCAAGTTAAGAGAGAAAATTTAAAGGAAGATGCATCCACTTTTATAAGTGCATCTGAAATGTGTAGTTCTTGTTCGCTCTATTATACTCCGTAGTAAGAGATAATTACCTAATCTATACATCCTTTCAAAAGGGACTTTTGACTGATGTCATTTTTATATACGTGTCATTCAATTACTTACTAATTGAAATGTTGCTGATGTAATAAATATGTATTTTGTTACTTTTTGTTGGTTGATTAGCTGCAAAACAGTTCCAGATTAGGGTTAAGATAATCAATGAAGGTACCGGATATTCACTTGAAATCGTGGTATCACTTTCCAATAGAAACTATTCGACCCTATGCCTGGGTTACACGAATATCTCTATGGGATAAGACCAAGTGATGTTCTTGCTTTAGGCACAAACCAAGAACCAGATGCGTATTAGAGTGTTTTAGGGTTTTGTGTTTAGAGTTGTATCTCAAAAACGTATATCCATGCAGAATGATGTGACCTCTATTTATAATAGAGAATACTCAAAACCCTAGCCCATGGTATTATGTATAATTAACGGCCCATTAATTATAACATAATAATTTCCATAATAATAGGATCAGTGGTTATCAGTGGAAACATTATCACTAGCAGTGGTAATGTTAACACATCAGTGGAAACGCGAGCAGCAGAATCACACCAGCAGCAGAATGCTATCAGCAGCAGAATCAACTAGCAGCAGAATCAGCCAGCAGCAGAATCAGCCAGCAGCAGAATCAGCTGTCAGCAGAATCCTAGCAGCAGATTCACAACACTAGCAGCAGAGTCTACTAGCAGTACCTTGATCAAGCAGTACCTTGATCAATACATAACCACTATTGAGTCAGGGGATTCAGTGACCAAATGGGTGTATACTCCATACCTCCAAACCCATTACCAGGTGTGAATTGATCCCTCAAGAGCACTAAATTTTCCAACACTTTTGTCCCATTAGCCTTTAATACTTTTGGGGCGTTGGCACCGGAAGCTATCCGGTTCCTTGCCAGAGTTCAACGGGTCATTCATAGCAATTATTCGACCCCCCAAGGGCAAGGATTTGTGTTTAGTAGGTTTGGTTTTGCTATTCAGAAAGGGGTGGCGGCGCAGCTTGTTGCCCGTCTACCAGTCATTATGTGAAAAAATTTTATATTGGTTATTTTGTTTTGTTTTATTTAATAGTCAATATATGAGTATTTTACTTTTTGGTATCCCACCTGATTTGTAAAAGTGTCCTCAGCAAGCTTCTCGAAAATAATAGTGGCTCATTAAACAAAAATTTGAATTTCAAATCTATCATATCCTCATAAAACAATTTCGATTTTGTATATCAGCAAGGTTAGCTTATTACTTATCATGTGTATTGTTGTTATTAGCTTATTACTTTAGACATTTGTATACCTTGTGCTTGAAAAGGCTACATGTGATTTTTTTTCAATGCTAATTCGTATAATAGATTGTGGATTCTTTGTTCTCTAGAAGACCAGGTTATTAAGTCATATACACAACTAATTGCATTTTGAACTAAAAGCTATTCTCCATACCGTGTGGTGAGTTTTCTTCAAGATTTATAGTAGGGTGATGTTTAAGTTACGGGTGAAGTTGTTTTCATTGACTTTTGATGGGTGCGTTCGTGGCTAAATTGGAATGGTAATTTTGACTTGGTGGGTGTTTGTGTAAGTTTGTTTTTGGTGTTTTATAGCTTATTCTATAAGCTTTAATCCATGGTATTAGGCTTTTAAGAGTAACTTAGCTTTTGGGCTTAAGCTTATCCCAAACACCCCCTTATAAGCAATCTTTTACTTTTCTTCATAAGGGGTGTTTGGACAAGCTTTTTTTAGGGGCTTAATAACTTTCTAAAGGTGTTCCTATAAACTTATTTGCATGAGTGTGTGTACTTTTTTATGTATGAAAATTAGCTTATTTTTTATGGATGAAAATTAGCTATTAAGCATCAGGTTCTAAATCGTGCATTTTGATAATCATATATATATTAAGTTACTTTTTTTATTTATCATGGTTAACATGTAGGCTGGACAAGTTTTTGTTTGTTCAGATTTTGTTATCTGTGATTTTAATTTTCCCTATTCTTTTGATGCTTCAGATTTTTGCATCATAGTGTGAGATGTTATTGTTGCTCATTTAGGATAAAAATTAAAAATTCTAGAATTTCTTTAGTATACTTTTAATACTCAATATTCAAGTGAGTTAAATCAAGTTCGATCCTACCTATTATTTTAATCCAACCGTAAAGCAACCTGTGCATAACTTCATTTGGTGTTACCAGCCACTGGATTATTAGTTTATTTCCGTGATAAACATGTTGATGTTTATTCTCTTCACTAAAAGATGTTTTTTTTTATCATGTTAACAGGGTGACAGGGGGTGTTTTTTCGAGAGTCCTACATTCTATGGAGACAAGGTTGGATAGTAGATGACAGGGGGTGGTTTTTCGAGAGTCATGCATTCTGTGGAATATGGTTCGGTTAGGTAGGTTAATATGGGAGAAATGATTTGAAGTTGCCATATCATTTTCTATAACTTTGGCTCAGTATGTATTTGCAATTTTCATATGTTTCAATCAAATAAAGTTGTGGGTTGAATTGGTTAACACTAGCTACTAGCAATGCTACTGCTGTTACTTTTCAATCGATAATCCTTATGATATAAATTGTGCTTTCACTAATGCTGGTGTTTTTAAAGAAGCATGAACATGCCAAGTTTAGCACTTTTGTAGTTAAGAGAGGAATATATTCATTTCAGGTTTTAAATGTTTTGTTGTTCCTAATGCAATATATAGCAGGATTGGGAGGTCCAAGTTGTCAACCATTGGGGAGAGAGACTTCTACATAGAGAGAAAATATAAGTGGTAGTACTACAATTTGCAAGTGTTAAGCTCCTTAATTTTTCAATTTTGGAGGTTGAATAATGCTATAGGTTTTATACAGTCGGTCTTTTTTCAGTTTTTTTCTTTGGCACAATTTGTATTTGTATTCTTGGTTTGTAAACCATATGATAATATTGTATTTTTCTAAAAGAATGTAACGTTTCTACGATGTTAACTTTTTTTAGACGGAGAAAGTGATAATCAGTGTATTATTAGCCCACCCAACATCATAATACTCAGCAACTCCGCCGATATCATAACGCCAGGCAACGTTGTGCCACTGCCAGCTGGGCATAACACTGCCTCATGCGTTATGGTACGTAGCCTCTTACAGTGAATTCAAACCTTTTTAATGTGATGATAGTTTCATCATTCCAACATGTTTTAGTAACTAAAATATTAACGTCTTAATTCTCCAAAATGTAAAATCATTTCCCCGCTAAAATATCTTAAAAGTAATTTTTTTATTGCCCGTGTTGAACACGGGTTATGAGCAGACAAAACCCCACACTTCTCATAGTCAAATTTGCACTTGGACTTTTCTTCAAAACCCAGATCAAAAAACCACTTTTCTGAAATGGGTTTTCCCTCAAACACTCAAAAATCAAATCTTTAATCACTTTTCTCATCTGGGTATCCTTAATTTTCACCAAAAATGGTACCTTTTCTCATTTTCTTGCTTTTTTCACTACAAAAATTGCTTCTTGTAAACACCCAATGCAATTCCAATGACTTAACAGGATTAAAAGCCTTCCAAAATGGATTTGATTCACCAATTGAAGGATGGGATTTAAATACCACATCTTCAAGCTGTTGTAATTGGGTTGGAATCACATGTGATGCAGGTAGGATTGTTGAAATAGACCTCCCTAAAAAAAGATTATCAGGTAATTTATCTGATGCACTTTTTAGATTTGAGCATCTTAAGGTCCTTAATCTTTCACATAATTCCATAAAAGGTCCTTTGCCTGATGTTATATTTCATTTTGGGAAGTTGGAAGTGTTGGATTTAAGTAGTAATGAAATTAGAGATGTGTTGCCAAATAGTATTGATTTGCCTAAGCTTGATGTGTTGGATTTAAGTGATAATTCATTTAGTGGTGTGATTCCTAGTGGTTTATGTGTTAATTCGAGTCGTATTCGTGTTATACGGTTGGCTGTTAATTATTTCAATGGGAGTGTTCCGAAGTTTGAGAATTGTAGGTTGTTAGAGCATTTGTTTGTGGCGTCTAATTACCTTTATGGTGATATACCGGAATCTTTGTTCGGTTTGCCACGGTTAGAGGAATTAGCACTTCAGGAAAATATGTTTACGAGGTTTGAAGGAATAGGGAATTCCACTAGTGGTTTGGTAAGTTTGGATGTTTCGTCGAATAGGTTATCAGGAAAGATACCTGATTGGTTTGATAGGTTTCCGAACTTACGTTATTTCATAGCTCATTCTAATAATCTGTCTGGTAGGGTGTCTCTGTCGTTGTTGAATTCAAGAAGTGTTTCTTCTGTTAACTTGAGGAATAATTCGTTAAATGGTGTGATCGAGTTTAACTGTTCTTCGATGGTTAATCTTGCTTTACTTAATTTGCGTTTTAATCATTTTTCGGGTAATATTCCTGGTAATCTCGCGTCGTGTAGAAAGCTGAAAGCTTTGAATCTTTCTAGGAATAAACTCGTGGGTCAAATACCGGAAAGTTTTAAAAACTTTGAGTCACTATCACATCTTTCAATTTCTCATTGTAGCATCAATAACCTCTCGGCGTCTCTTAAAATCCTCCAGCACTGTCCGAATTTGTCTGTTCTGCTTCTTACGATGAACTTTCATACTGAACAGTTACCATCTGATGATGAGTTACAGTTTAAATCACTTAAAGCACTTTTGATAGCGAACTGTAAGCTCACGGGTAGTATTCCATCATGGCTTAATGGTTTAACACAGTTGCAGTTGTTGGATTTGTCGTGGAATGATTTGACGGGAAAGATTCCAGCTTATTTTGGTGATTTTAAGTCCTTGGTTTATTTGGATTTATCGAATAATTTGTTGTCGGGAGAGATACCGAGGAGTCTAACACAGTTACAGAGTTTGATTTCGAGAGATAGCTCGTTAGAAGAACCGTCACTGTATTTTCCTTTATTTAAGAGGAAACTTACCTTGTTGCAGTACAATCAGATCATGAGCATCCGACCATCAATTGATCTTGGTAGCAACCTCCTAACTGGCCCGATATGGTCTGGGTTCGGGCACTTGAAAGAGCTACATGTTTTGGATCTCAAACACAATAATTTATCAGGTACGGTTCCGAGTGCTTTATCGGGTATGAAGAGCATCGAGACATTGGATTTGTCGCATAATAATTTAACGGGAACAATCCCGCCATCTTTTGTGAACCTAACTTTTATGTCAGAGTTTAGCGTTGCTTGCAATAATCTAAAGGGATTGATTCCGTCTGGAGGTCAATTTGCAACATTTTCGTACTCAAGTTTCGAGGGTAACCCAGATTTATGTGGGGGTGGACAAGCAATATATACTTGTCAGAAAAATCATGACTTGTTGCCACCTCCGACAGCATCTGATAAAGACGAAGAATTTTCTATCTTGCGTATGGTTGTAGTCATTGGGTTTGGAAGTGGTTTCCTTGTCACCGTCATCTCTTTGCTTGTTGTTCCTTAGGGGTGCATACAAAACGAGTAAATTTGAGTAGCGTTGGTCTGTATTCTCACATGGGTGATCCTAAAAAAGTAAAATGGTCACAAGATACACATAGTAATCGAAATTTACACACAATAAAAAAAAGTTAATTGGCTACATACAATCACAAAAATTGTTATGTTCAATGCAATTTTTGTCAATTGCCAATTTCCAATGAATATATAACATGTTAATCCTTTCATTATCTTAACCCTATTAAAAATTTACGTAGAACAGTACATCTCTTGTGTTTGAAAAAGAAATTTGTGACTTGTGTGAGCTTAAAAAGAAAATGTAGAGTTGATAATACAAATAAATGTCAAAGGGTTCATTATGAAAATTAGTATGAGTGTTACGGTCAATATGTAAAATGGAGGTAATCAAGAATCATGGATAGATATGTAAGTTCATCTTATTTTCTATGGATGGATTAATTCTTTGCCATGGCTATGTAAAATGAAGGTAATCAAGAGTCATGGTTAGAGATATGTAAGTTCATCTTATTTTAACTATTAGGAGCAAGAATGTTCATAAATCAAATATTGTTCTTGTTTTCCAAAGCAACTTACTTTTTTCGAATTTTGAAAGATAAAATGGTCATTTTACATGCAGAATAGTCACAAAATATACACAATTATCAAAATTTAAAAGTTCAGTATATACAAAAAGAAAAAAAGTGGTTAACTACACACAATCACAAAAAAAATTAAGTTCGATGCATTTTTTTGTCATTTACCCATTGAAAATATATAGGTACAACCCATTCTACATATATTAATTGCCTATTTTATATTAAAGTGAATTGTTCTAACTTCTAACGTGCATAAAATAACTTTTTTTTTTCTTTTCATCGTTAATCATATGTCCTGTTAGTAAGTAGGGCTACTTATTGGGTGAAAACCGGACCGGACTGGACCGAGACCGAATCCGGCAAAAACCCTAGACCAGGATCGGACCGAATGTGGTCGGTCCGGTCTCGGTCCAAATAGGCTAAATGTCCTGTTTGTAAGCTGAACCGGTCCGGACCGAGACCGAAATAATGAAAAACCCTAAACCGAGACCGGACCGAATATGGTCAATCCGGTCTCGGTCCGGTCTGGTCTGGTCGGTTTTGTCAGTCAATCTGGTCGGATTGCTCGGCCCTATTAGTAAGTGCAAGAATTATATGTCGAACCAATTGAATTTCGTTTTCAACTAATAGGAGCAAGAATTTTCATAGATCAAATATTGTTCTTGTTTTCCAAAGCGACTGATAATGATCATATTAACTACTATTAAATCACAATTACTATAGGAATTAAACAATCCACAACAATTTCTTAAAAAAAAATGCAATAACTTGTGACTTGGCATTAGTAATTCGTGGAGGCTAGAGTTGAGAATGGTAGAAGCAATGGCGGCTGTTATTTATTTTTTTTTTTTGAACGGCAAAGTATCATTTCATTTCACCCAAGATTATGTACAAAAAGATCAACTAGAAAGGTTCTAGACATTACAAAAAAATCCCCTATTACATCGCCTTATTAGAGGTACCCAAACTAGGAAACTATGTTGTTGGTATGTCGAATTCACGCCACATCTCCCAGGACCATTCCTTTTTCGCTCTATGCTTTACCCATGAAAAAGTGATTGCTTGTACTTCCCCGAATAGCCCTTGTAGGTTTACTCGTTTGCCTTGAAAAATTACTTCATTCCTCATCTTCCAAATGGACCATGTTCCTGCTAGCACAATCATCTTTATCACATCCCTTTTAACTGCTAAACACCCAGAATGGTTATGGATATCTAGTAAGTCTCGGATCGAATGAGCATATATCTGTGGAATGCGACACCAAGAGCTGACTTGTTGCCACAGAACTGTAGCTGCGAAACAGGAGATGAACAAGTGATTGGCATCTTCATCCCCGTCTCCACAGACTCTGCACAATGAAGACCCATTCAGAATCTTTCTCGTCTTTAATCCAATGTATGTTGAAAGCCTATCTTGTTCCATCCTCCATGCGAAAACAGACACCTTTCTCGGAACCCATTTGAACCATGAAAATGGATAGAAAGGAACCGCATGTTTACCCAACAAGTTCTTACATTGGCTTACTGATAAAAAGTTCAATAGGTGTTACTAGTGATCAATATTGAAAACGAGCAAAATAGCCCACGCGTTGCTGTGGTGTGACTTTTTTTTGTTTAAATTTCATGTGGTCGACGTTGTTGTTGATGTCGGGTTGGGTGTGCAGGAGATGAACAATCATGTGTATAGGAAAAAAAATATAAACATATTTGATTCTTAATTATGGTAAGCAAATGAAGTTGTCAAATGGTTATGCAAAGATGATTAAGAAACATAACATGTTATAAGTATTCTATAACCAAACTCACTATAAGAGATGCAAACAAATGAGGGCAACTGCAAATTTTTTTTTTCTAACTTTGTATTACTATATATTAAAAAAGTTGGTAGGTGCCTTCAGCCTCATTCCTTATTTTTTATACAGTAACATTTTGGGTTTTGATTTTCTCTCCTAATGAGCTTCTTGTTGCCACAACAGAACTAAACTATGCAAGGAGGTTGTCAGTTTTCTTCTTGCTTGATCACACCATCTTAAAGAGCTTCGTTAGAGCTGATCCAATCTGTAAAGGCATACAACCACAATTGAGTTATGCTTGAATCTTATATCAACAACGAAAAATTTTGAATAATTTAAGCAAAAAATGCAGAAACCTACAATCAAACCTTTGTTCCTACTCATATGATTGAATCTCTGGGAATAAAAAGTGACACGGACCATGGCTGAAAAACAGATGTTGTGATGCCCTGCCAAGATATGTGTCTCTTCACCGGCCTTAGCAACCGTTAGCAAATGCAATCCAGCATCAGCATAACATCAACAAAGGGTATCCAACACACCATGGCTGCAAACACAATACGGTGTTGTTGTGGCAAGATACGGGTCGATTTCACCAACCACGATGCAAGAATAAGTATGTTATACATTTGTTGTAACAGTGATACATACAAGAAACAGTTGTTTTGACAGGCAGGTTCCTGTTTCTTTGAGAAGGGTACAATCAATAATTTCTCCATTTTTGAATCAATTTCATTAAATTTCACCACTTTCGGAAGCCTCAAAAGATTTAGGACCCGTTTGGTTTATAAGATGGTTTAGAATCGGATTCGGATTCAGTTTGGTATGAAAGAAAATGGATTAAAAGATAATATTAATATTTTATTAAAATAATTATTTTAATCAAAATAATGAATAAAATATGAGAGGTGTAAGAATTTTTTATTAATAAATGAGTTAGTGCAAATGTAAATTGTGAGTGAGTATAAAGAGGTGGGCCTACCATTAGGTTTCAATCAACCATACTACCCCCTCTTACTAGGATTCATTTTGATTCCTGAGGGCTCACAATTTGGTTTCAATCAACCAAACCAAACATTTACTTATGACAATGAATCCATTACTTAAATCCAAAAGCACAAACCAAACGGGCCCTTAATCTTTCAACTGTTCTTCATCTTCTTTGAATTTTTCAATTTTTTTCTAACATCATTAAACGAAACGTGAGTGCGTTTAATGAGTTGTTGTTTATGAAATGAGCACCTACATCCTGTATCAACTGGACATTCTACAACACGCTGACTTGGCTTCAAAACCGAGATTCTATCTACAAAGCTTGTGCTTTCCTTTTTCTTGTTCGGGTTTCCATATCGTGATTTTATCTTTTTCCAAAAAGATAAGTCTATGTTGTCCGTGTTCTTCCAAACCTCGTCATCCTTTCGTGTTTGATTTGAAGAACTTGCTTCCCCTCTTGCAGATTGGTCCATGCTTGCGGTTTTCTTCTTTGATTGAATACGAAGGAAAAAACTGTGTATGGCTATATGCATTCAAAATCTAATCCAAAGATACACGCTACATCTCAAAATCAGAAGTAGAAATGCATACTTACATTGATGCTTCTAATTATGTGAGCGAGGTTGACCATCTCCAATATGAGCAGCGAGTGATGGTGGCTGAGATTAAGTAACATATGATAAATATTATTTTTGTTGGAGTATTTGAGATATTTGAAACTTATGAAAAATCTTGTACACGCCTAAAAATAATTAACAAGTCCAAAATGAATTTTAAACATGGTACATATTATTTAAAATTAAGATATGAACAAGCTATATTTGAAAACCAATTTTCTCTGATTTGACTCTTTATTCCAGCCCATATAATCGGCCATTCAACCCTAAAATAGCCTATATAATTTTGGAATCACAATTATCATTTTTATAAATAAAAATAAACCCTAAACTCTCTCTAAAATCATCACCGGTGGAAAAATAATTTTCCAGAGGCAACCACCATTTTCATGGACGTGTTTTGGCTATTAGGAGGTGGGGAAAATATTGTATAGGTCATGGAGTGATCGGGGTAGGCTGTGGGATTTATTTTGTGTCGTGTTTTTCCACCCGAAAAGGAAAAAAAATCACAAATCCTTGCTCCCTTCGATTTGTGACATTATGGTATTTTTATATCACTCTCTTAACTCCATAATATCAGTATAAAATGATAAAAATAATCCATGCACAATATTGTACGTGATACAAATTAAATAATAACAAAACCCTAAAAACGTGTAAAACTATTCAATGCTATATACGATTTTTCTGTGACTTGTTTATATTTTTGTACATGTTATTATGATCATAGAGCACTAATAAAATGTGGTATAAATTATTCGAAGCTTGTATGATTTGTTTGGGCTTGTTTCTTTTTTTTTCCATCCGATCGTAAATAATTTAAATATGGGGTAAAATAATTAGGGTTAGGGTTTTGGGGTTTTGCATGTTGTAATTAATGATAAATGGAAGTGTAATAATGATTTAATGATTGTGGGAATGATGCGTGGGAATTGCACCAGGCTTTACCTCTCGAGGGATCTCGAGACGCTTACAACCCCCATATGGCAGTGTACCTGATCGTTGTAGTATAGTATAGTGACAAGTACCGGGGGATTGATCGTTCAACTCAGGAATAGTGTCGCTAGGATTAGAAAGCCTAAGAACTAGGTCTAGAGGTGAGGGATGATTCTTTTTGTATTTTTATATTTTTATAAAAGCAAGTAAAATCTCGGTTTTTAGAAGAGTGGGCGAAATTAGTTGCTACTCAACTAACCCAATAACTAAGATGCAATCAAAATAAAATAATAAAAATAAAAATAAACTAATTTAACTAGTGATGTGAGCAATATATGGGACAATTGTGTTTACTTAGATTTCACTACTCCCTAGATATCTTTTACAGGTTAATTACTTGTTACAGTTGCGTGGATGACAGATTGTATTCCTTAATACCATTCATGGGGTGGCGTACTTACTTCCCCAATCCTATAAGCTCCTACTTCACTCCTATGTCGAGCCGGCTAAGAAGCTCCTAACATGGGATCACTAGAATTCGCTCATGCATTAAATACAATCATAAAAACCTAGTACACATCGGTTCATGTTTCTTAAGACGTTCAAGCAAGTTACACAATGGAGATCTTTCAGTTTTCTTAAGCCTAACATTGAAATCATTCATCCATTACAACTATAAACAAGCAATCAACCTATAATCAACATCTAGGTTTCATTACATCTAAGCAAACACATGAAAGATCAAGCCTAGCATGTTAAAATCAAGACAAGCATAAGATATATTCAAACAACACATAGACATATTGAATGAATTGAGAGAAGACTTATCTTAATTGAACATGAAAGGTTTCAAGGGGTGAAAACCCTTGAAAATACTGTTACAAACGACCTAGGGTTTATTAGGTTCGACCCTAGAATTCTCCACACAAGTTCCTCTCTTAATGAATGAAAAATAGAAAAGTATATATAGATTCTGTGAGGTGACGGCGTCAAGAGGAAGAATCTGACGCCGTCATCTCGCCACCAATAAAGTTCTCGGACTGCCTAGATCTATGGGTGAAGCCGTCATGTGGAATCTTTCTCCAGGTCGTCACCAAATTAACTCTTGACGCCCTACTTCTGACGCCGTCACGTTTTCTCTGGGTCGTCATCCATTTTTCTCTTGACGTCGTCAAAAATTCCTTCTTGACGCCGTCAGGTACTGTTCCCAGCAAGAAAAATTAAGTCTTTGCCGTTTTCTTCACTTTTATGCTCCAAAAACGTCCAAAATGCTTCCTTTTCAAGAATTCACTCCCAAAGTATCTAAAATCACAAAAGGAACGATTTAGGGCAATATTTGATCAAATAAATTCAATTCCGGGCTTAAATGACCCCCTAAAAATGGTTCATTTTTTGCCTCATCATATACCCTTACACTTGAGATTTGCTTGTCCTCAAGCAAATGCGCTTTTATTCTAGTCAAAATACAAGTTAGGGGTCATTTAACACTAATATAAAAGTAATTACAACAAATAATCGTTCCACTAAAGACCAAAGACAAGCACGGAGGTCATACACTAGCACCTCACAAATAGTGTTTAGATACTCACATCTCTCGGGTGTAATAAAGTAATATCATAATATGGAAATGGAAAACATCTCTCACTACCTGTCATAGCAAAATAGATTACCATACGCTTGGGAAAGGATCAAACCTCCACCACATGGCGTAAGCACCTAGGATAAACTATCAAAGAGGTCTTTTTAAAGGGTTGTAACGTTAGGTGTAGGGATATGAAATACATGGTTTTGTTGGATATAGGCAATCTTTACTGGTAGCGAGTTAATAATCTTGGTTAATTACATGTACAATATGGCGTTGCTAAGCCAAGACTAGACTCGACTTAAGCTAATAAATAAAAAATAACAAAAAAAACATAAAATAAACATAGAATGAAACGGGATGGTAGTCCGTATGTTTTTTTCTCTTTCTTTTTTCTATTTTTTTTCTTTTTCTTAACTTTTTTCGTTTTTTTTTTTTTTTTTTTTTTTTGTGCATACACTCTTACCCTACCATCCAAAATAATACATCATAGGGAATGAACATTCCCCTTACACTTGAATTTTTACATACTTTACAATAAACTATTCTAATAACTCGAATCAAGATAATCAAAACACTTGGAGTACTTTTTAAGATTAACGCACATATGGGGGTAATAGTATGATGTTCTTCCCCATTACTCCATACCATAAGTACTTTACCCATGAGTCCCATGAGTCCCAAAACAATATGTACAAGGATATGACTCGACTTAGCAACAATGTAATCAATTAGATAATTAACTAAGGGTTTAAACAAATAACAATAATGCACTAAAAATGAGCGCATACACGGAAGGCTAAGGCGATTTGGGTGTACATTTAAGTGGGGTGTAACAAATTCTTCCTTTAAGTAAGATGCTTAAAGTTAGAAACGAAAAGATAGGCTCGGAGGGGTGTACTAGGGGTTTCGTGTACTAAAAATGAGTACAACGCTAAGGGTGAGGGAAAAATTAATTGACTTTACTAGCCAAGTAATATGACTTAAATGGTCAAGTAATTATGATACGGGTTTAACACAAGGGTGATCCTAATGCCTCTTATCATGTAGTAAATCCTACTACACAAATGTAGTCTCACTAGCGGTCTCGGGATGCATCACTAACGCAAGTTCTAGAATCTAAATGCTACCGGTACACTCATAAGCACTAATAGTAAATGCTTTTCCTATCAAATCTAAAGGCGAACCTCACATATTTGGGTGGAAAATTTTTCTGAATAGTACGGTTTTGTGCTAGTCATACAATCTCCTATCTATGGGACACTTGTTAAGGCTAAAGTTTCACTCCTAAATGTTGTAAAAAAAATTTAAATTTGGCGCTAAAATTACACTAACAAGTATTTCTCATAGTTTTATTACACATCTACCATCAAACAAACAAACTCAAGCGAAAGTGTATACTATAAGGTATCATCATTTTACCCTCCCCTTACAATTAGGATGAACATTGTCCCCAATGTTCAAGTAAAGAATGTAAAAGTAAAATAGGTAAAAGAATGAAATCAAATACTCCCCTGATTCGCTCGGTATGGATAGTATGGTAACCAGGTTAGATCTTCCTCCAAGAAAATGAACAATCAAAGCTTCCCTTCTAGAATATAAATCAGCTTCTTGTCATACATAACCTGTTAAACCTGAGAAAACAAACAAGGTAACCTCGCGTAAAATCGGCGGCAATCTATATATGCTAACAAATCCTAGAAAACAAAGTAAGATATAATGCTTGTGGAATGATGTTTGCAGATTTCCTGGAGTTTATAAAACTAAAGATTCAACAAAAACTTTAAGACTCCGTTAGAAAAACAAAACTAGCAAAATTTCCAGAATTTTACACATGATGCCGTCAGGAATTTCTTCCTGACGCCGTCAGAAGTGACCTGCAGAAATTCTTTTCGTTAAGTTTCTGGAAAATTTCTGGAACAACTTTGTCCTACTTCCTGGAAAATCCTGCAAAACATCATTATGACTCGATACAAGCATTTGACTCTAACAAATACGAATATACATGTCCATTTAATATTGTGGAGAATCATGATCAATTTTTGTTTCTTAAAAACATATTTGCGGTTTCCCCTTACACTTATCTTTTGCGAAATACCTTTGGATGAAGTTAAGACTAAGCCAAACAACAAAATTAAGTATTTGCACCATTTAGTTTTGAAACATGATCTACCAACAATAAAATTAAAGCATGCATACAGAAACAAATAACATCAAACAAATAAAAACACACAAATAAAAATACACAAAACATGGGTTGTCTCCCAAGAAGCGCTTGTTTTTGTTCGAGTCACGAGCCTGACTCTACCCTTATTTCACGGAAATATGGGAGGTTTTCCCTACACTTAGGATTAAGTGCGGGTGAAAGTAGTGATACACACCTTTAGGGTGGAAATATGCCTCATGAGGAAAAAGTGGTAGATGAATTATATGCTCAAAGGGTGTGCTCCTATCATCATAACCTTACCTACTTCGATCGGGTTAATGGGTGGATTAAGATTTTCTCCTAGAAAGGGATCATTTTCAATCAACTTCAAGAGGTTACTAGTTGGGGATCCATCTTGACCTAATAAACCTGGTTTAAACCCATAATGTTTCTTGTGATCAAACATAAATGGGTGATGTAAGCATGCAAGGTCATTTTATACTCCTATATTGGTTTCCTCTCTACAAGGCTTAGAGTCCACTACCTTTATCCTAAGACTACCCGGACTATATGGTTTGATGGGTGGATCGGGACCTATTCCAATTCCTAAATTTTCATCCAAGGATGGAAGATTAGGTAACGGTTTTGGTTGAGGCTCTAGTTCATCAAAACTAGGAACTTCCCTAGAACTAAGAGTAAGGTTATCATTGTAAGTATTCAAACCTATATCATCTAGTTGTGTTTGGTCCAAGCAGGTCTCCTATAGTCTCTTCTACTTCTTCCGGGTAAGTCACGGGTGGTATGTGTGCCTCAAATGATGGTAGGACTTGTAGGGTACTTTATAGGCTCATGTTATTTACTTCATCATTCCTTGTGTCAAGATCACCTATATCCTCAACATGTGTTTTATTATAATCTAACCCTAACATTTTCCCAAGTATCTCAAGTGCTTCTCCAGGCATCTCAACTTCTATATCCGAATCATAAGGATCATCCTCAATATTCTGACTACTATATACAAATTGCCCAAAAGATTCATCATGTGTTTCTTAAGATTCATCATCATCGATCATAAAACCTAGTTCTTTTTTATCAATGTGATCATGTTCGGCTACATCCTCCATCACATCAAGGTCACCTATGTGTTAATCCTGTATTATGGTAGTGCCTAACCATGACATGCAGCTAGGTGGCTCATACGAAACTATCCTAGGTGAAGGCTTATATGGTGCATAAGTTTCACTAAGTGAGGCATTTTGAGGGGTTGGTGGAGCTCCTAAGGTGGATTCATTAAAAGTCTTATGCACTTAGCCTCTTTTCTCAAGGTACTCAATAAAATCAATATAAGATCCTGTCCTCCTCATTTCATTCATCCATCTTGATATATCCAAACTGGTGTAATTATACTTTTTTTGGTAAAACTCTAGTATCGGACTTGGTGGATTCGCGTTCTCCATAATGGCAAACGGAATAGTCAATGAACTTAATTTACTAACAAAGGCACAAAGAAAAAGATAGACTAAAGAAAACCTAAAAATAAAAATAAAAACTTACTAGAAAGGAATCTAGCAAGCAGACTGATGCGTGGGAATCGCACCTTGCTTTACCTCTCGAGGGATCTCGAGAAGCTTACAACCCCCACCAGGCAGTGTACCTGATCGTTGTAGTATAGTATAGTGACAAGTACCGGGGGATTGATCGTTCAGCTTAGGAATAGTGTCGCTAGGATTAGAAAACCTAATTAATAGTTCTAGAGGTGAGAGATGATTATTTTTGTATTTTTATATTTTATGAAAGCAATTAAAATCTCGGTTTTTAGAAGAGCGGGCGGAATTAGTTGCTAATCAACTAACCCAAAGCTATTATATAATTAAAATAAAATAATAAAAATGAAATTAAACTAAATTAAACTAAGGTTGTGAGCAGTATTTGGAGAAATTGTGTTTACTTAGACTTCACTACTCCCTATATATCTTTTACATGTTAATTACTTGTTACACTTGTATGAATGACGGGTTGTATTCCTTAATACCATTCGTGGGGTGGCATACATAACTCCCCAACTCTATGAGCTCTTATCTCCTCCTACACCATGACCCAGCACAACTATAGGGATTGTAAACAGTGGCTCATGCATTAAATACAACCAATAAAGACCTAGTACGCCTCGGTTCATGTTTCTTAAGACGTTCAAGCATGTTACCATTTGGAGATCTGCCAGTTTTCTTAAGCCTAAGATATAAATCATTCATTCAAAACAAGAATAGACAAGTAATCAACACGTAATCAACATCTAGGTTTCATTAGATCTAAGCAAACACAAGAGAGATCTAGCCTAGCATAGTAGAATTGAGACAAGAACAAGAGATAAACAACCAACACATAGACATATTGATTGAATTGAAAGTACACTTATCTCAATTACAATGCAAGGTCTCAAGGGTTTGGAACCCTTGAAAAACCTGTGAAAGAGGCACCAAAATCGTCTTTAAGGTTTCACCAAAACTTCTCTTTTTTTTTTTTTTTTTTTGAAAAAACTAGAAAACTATATATAGGAAAAACAGTCTGACGGCGTCAAGAGTTAATTCTGACGCCGTCACCTCGCCGCCATAAACTTCCTCGGACGGCCTTGATCCACTTATGACGGCCTATGTGACGCCGTCACCACCCACGGTAAATTATTCTTGGCCACTTTGACGCCGTCACCAGTACGTCTGACGCCGTCACCACCTTCGATATTTAATTCTTCATGTCTAACGCCGTCAAGCTTTTGGTCTTGACGCCGTCACCTTGTATTTTCAGCTTGGATTTTTGGTACTTTGCCGTTTTCTTCACTTTATGCTCCAAAAACGTCCAAAATAGTCTCTTTTCCAGAATTCACTCTCCAAACACCTAAAATCACAAAAGGAACGATTTAGGGCAATATTTGATCAAATAAAGTCGGATTCGGGCTTAAATGACCCCCTAAAAACGGATCATTTTTCGCCTCATCATATACCCTTACACTTGAGATTTGCTTGTCCTCAAGCAAATGAGCTTTTATTCTACTCAAAAGACAAGTTAGGGGTCATTTAACACTAATATAAAAGTAATTACAACAAATAATCGTTCCACTAAAGACCAATAGACAAGCACGGAGGTCATACACAAGCACCTCACAAATAGTGTTTAGATACTCACATCTCTCGGGTGTAATAAAGTAATATAACATTATGGAAATGGAAGATATCTCTCACTACCTGTCATAGCAAAATAGATTACCATAGGCTTGGGAAAGGATCAAACCTCCACCACATGGCGTAAGCACCTAGGATAAACTATCAAAGAGGTCTTTTTAAGGGTTATAACGTTAGGTGTAGGGATATGAATTACACGGTTTTGTTGGATAAAGGGAGTTTTACTGGTGGCGAGTTAACAATCTCGGTTAATTACATGTACAATATGGCGTTGCTAAGCCAAGACTAGACTCGACTTAAGCTAATAAATGAAAAATAACAAAAACATAAAATGAACATAAAATAAAAACGGGATGGTAGTCCGTATGTTTTTTCTCTTTTTCTTTTCTATTTTTTTTTCTTTTTCTTAATTTTTCGATTTTTTTTTTTTTTTTTTTTTTTTTTTTGCATACACTCTTACCCTACCATCCGAAATAATACATCATAGGGAATGGGAATTCCCCTTACACTTAAATCTTTACATACTTTACATTTAACTATTCTAATGACTCGAATTAAGAAAATCAAAACACTTGGAGCACTTTTAAGATTAACGCACGTATGGGGGTAATAAGTGATGTTCTTCCCCATTACTCCATAAAATAAGTACTTACCCATGAGTCCCAATAGTCCCAAAACAATATGTACAAGGATATGACTCGACTTAGCAACCATGTAATCAATTAGAAAGTTAACTTAGGGTTTAACAAATAACAATAATGCACTAAAAATGAGCGCATACACGGAAGGCTAAGGCGATTTGGTTGTACATTTAAGTGGGGTGTAACAAATTCTTCCTTTAAGTAAAATGCTTAAAGTTAGAAACGAAAAGATAGGCTCGGAGGGGTGTACTAGGGGTATCGTGTACTAAAAATGAGTACAACGCTAAGGGTGTGGGAAAAATTAGTTGACTTAACTAGCCAAGTAATATGACTTAAAGGGTCAAGTAATTATGATATGAGTTTAACACAAGGGTGATCCTAATGCCTCTTATCATGTAGTAAATCCTACCACACGAATGTAGTCTCACTAGCGGTCTTGGGATGCATCACTAACGCAAGTTCTAGAATCTAAATGCTACCGGTACACTCATAAGCACCAATAATAAATGCTTTTCCTATCAAATCTAAAGGCGAACCTCACATTTTTGGGTGGAAAATTTTTCTGAATATACGGTTATGTGCTAGTCATACAATCTCCTATCCATGAGACGCTTGCTATGGCTAAAGTTTCACTCCTAAATGTTGTAAAAAATTTTAAATTTGGCGCTAAAATTACACTAACAAGTATTTCTCGTAGTTTTATTACTCATCTACCATCAAACAAAACAAACTCAAGCGAAAGTGCATATGTAAGGTATCATCTTTTTACCCTCCCCTTACACTTAAGATGAACATTGTCCCCAATGTTCAAGTAAAGAATGTAAAAGTTAAAAAGTAAAGAGAATGAAATTAAATACTCCCCTGATTCGCTCGGTATGGATTTTAGTTGGCCAGGTTAAATCTTCTTCCAAGAAAACGAACAATCAAAGCTTCCCTTCCAGAATATAAATCATCTTCTTGTCACAAATAACCTGTAAATCCTGAAAAAAAGTAGACAAGGCAACCTCGCGTAAAATCGGCGGCATCCTATATAAGTTACTAAATCCTAGAAAACAAAGTAAGATATAATGCTTGTGGAATGAAGTTTGCAGATTTCCTGGAGATTATAAAACTTAATAATTCACAAAAACTATAAGACTCCGTTAGAAAAACAAAACCGGTAAAATTTCCAGATTTTAACTCCTGACGCCGTCAAGAGCAATGCCCTGACGCCGTCAGAATGAACCTGCAGAAATCCTTATGTTAAGTTTCCGGAAAATTTCCGGAAAAACTTTGTCCTACTTCCTGGAAAATCCTGCAAAACTTCATTATGACTCAATACAAGCATTTGACTCTAACAATTACGAATATACATGTTCGTTAAATATTGTGGAGAATCATGATCGGTTTGTTTCTTAAAAATATATTTGGGGTTTCCCCTTACACTTATCTTTTTGCAAAAATACCTCTAGGTTGAAGTTAAAACTAGGCTAAACAACATAATAAAGTATTTCCACTTTTTAGTAGAGAAACATGATCAACCAACAATAGAAATAAAACATGCATACGGAAGCAAATAATAATCAAACAAATAAAAATCACACAAAACATGGGTTGCCTCCCAAGAAGCGCTTTTCTTTATTTACGAGTCTTGTAGCTAGACTCAAAGTCGTGGGTTACTACGTGATCTCATCATTTGAAATGATGTACCCCATATAATTGCGATCATTACTGTTATGGTGGTAGTGCCTCAGTCTATCAATACTCGCAATCACCTTCCCACCTAATTTGCTTCTCAAGTTAGCTACCCCATCCTGGCTCAATCCTTCGATTGTGAATGGCCCATACCACCAAGGACTTGGTTTATCGGGTGGTATTGTTGTTTCTAAGTGTCTCAAGAGTACTAAGTTCCCTTCCTCAAACGGTGTACGAGTGCTTTCGTGTTGAGTGTGTTTGAGTTCAATCGGAACCTCATTACTTTTTCTTCTTTCATCCTTAGCTTTCTTATAGCTTTTGATTCTTGCCTCCCATGCAAGAATTTTATTCTGAACACGAATGGGCGTCGTGCCAATGTTGTTTTTAATCATTCTCCAACTCAAATTCTCATGCCCACTTCGCGGAGTCATGTGGAAGCTAATCTTTCTCTTCCCAGATTTAAGCTCAATCTTCCTATCTTCATACTTAATGACAGCCCTAGCGGTGGTGAGGAATGGTGCCCCAAGGATTATTGGCATGCATCCATCCCCTTTATCATCAATGATCATAAAATCGACGGGGTACATGAATCCTGCAACATTGACTAATACATCTTCTGCTATTCCTAGGGGGTATATGTACGAGTGCCCAACAAGAGACAGCCTAACACGAGTGGGTATTGGCATCTTCGACGTCAGTTGGATGTAGATAGTCAGGGGCATAAGATTTACTTCCGATCCTTGGTCGGCGAAAGCACTAAGATGTTTCAAGTCCCCGATGCTCGTTGGTAATTCAAAATTCCCACATGCTACCTGCTTGGTGGCCACTTTCTGTACTAGTAACCTCTCGACCACTGATCCTCCAATAAGCGTATCATACTCATCTTCCTCTTCTTTCTCTTTTTCGGGAACCTGTCCGGAGGATTGGTTACGCCTATCATCCTTAATCCAATTTGTTATGGTGTTTTTGTTTATGTCGTGTTTCAGGTAGTAACTCAAAGGTTAGGACTCAGGCGGTTTTTCTAAGGTCTGTTTAGCATGAATTTTTACCTTCTCGTTATCTTTATGGACAATGGTGATGGAGTTAACAAATTGGGTGGTGGGAGTGGCGCTTTCTTTCCTTAGCAGTATTCGTTCGGGGGTTTTCTGATTGGCATACTCCTCCAATAGTCCCAATATCTCATTCATTTTCTCCTGCATCTCCTCTTTTTGCTTATGAACTGCTTCTTCGAATCTAGCAAGCCGATCAGAATGAGTCGCCATATATTCTCTCATCCTAGCCTCAAACTCCGAGCTAAGTTCCTTGGGAGGAGAGCAAGGTGGGGTGTATCTCTGAAAAGTTTCGACATGTTCTCTAGAAGGTGATTCAGATAATGGTGCCGAAGTTGATCTTGAGACAGAATTGACAGTAGCTTGTCTAGGACTTAAGGGTCTCCTTTGCCTTTCCTCAAAATAGTCAACTTTTGCCTCAAGTTTGCATAAGAGTTCATCAGGGATTTCGGTGGTTCCTCCAGATGCCGAAACTGCATTGATGGCCGCTTCTACCGTATGTTTAAATTCCCAAATCTCATTATTATCGACAGCGAGCTCTTCTATAATTGCCCATGACTCCTCGGCATTCTTATCACGCAATTTGCCTCCCGCGGCTCTGTCGATGGTACGCTTAGTGTGATAGTCAACATGTTCGTAGAAAATTTGAACTAATAACCAAAGGTTTATGTCATGATGAGGGATCTTGTGGAGGAGATCCTTAAAACGGGCTCAAGCCTCGTAAAAAGGTTCACCCCGCTGTTGCTCAAACATCAAAATGTCCCTTCTAAGCATTGCAGTTTTTTCCGGCGGAAAGAATTGGGTGAGGAAGCGGTTGGCGAGATTGTCCCATGTGGTGATGGATCCCGCGGGTAAACGTTCAAGCCATTGACTAGCTTGATCTCGTAGAGAGAATGGGAATAGGCGTAATCGGGTTGTCTCTCTAGTCTCAACACCTAGGTCTATGGAATCTACGATTTTGAGGAAGTCCTTAAGGTGTTGGTTTGGATCTTCGGAACGAAGTCCATGGAATGCACATCCGCTTTGCACCAACCGGATGGTGTCGGATCGCAAGGGGGTCACATTGGCTCCGGTGAGCTCAATGGTGTTTCGGTAGCCTTGGTGGCAAGGTCGGGAATACTCTCCTAAGGTTCGGGGCCTAAGGGGTTCTAATGGTGGGTTTTGTTGTGGTGGGATGATGGGTTCAAAGATGTTACCACCTTCCATGATGTCGGATGGTAAAGAGTTACGAACAAAGGCACGAAGAAATAAGATAGACTAAAGAAGACCTAAAAATAAAAATAAAAATCTTACTAGAAAGGAATCTAGCAAGTAGACCTAATAAAAAGAAATCCTAACCTAGACAATAACTATTCCCCAGGCTGCGGCGCCAAAAACTTGATGCGTGGGAATCGCACCTTGCTTTACCTCTCGAGGGATCTCGAGAAGCTTACAACCCCCACCAGGCAGTGTACCTGATCGTTGTAGTATAGTATAGTGACAAGTACCGGGGGATTGATCATTCAGCTTAGGAATAGTGTCGCTAGGATTAGAAAACCTAATTAATAGTTCTAGAGGTGAGAGATGATTATTTTTGTATTTTTATATTTTATGAAAGCAATTAAAATCTCGGTTTTTAGAAGAGTGGGCGGAATTAGTTGCTAATCAACTAACCCAAAGCTATTATATAATTAAAATAAAATAATAAAAATGAAATTAAACTAAGGTTGTGAGCAGTATTTGGAGAAATTGTGTTTACTTAGACTTCACTACTCCCTATATATCTTTTACATGTTAATTACTTGTTACACTTGTATGAATGACGGGTTGTATTCCTTAATACCATTCGTGGGGTGGCATACATAACTCCCCAACTCTATGAGCTCTTATCTCCTCCTACACCATGACCCAGCACAACTATAGGGATTGTAAACAGTGGCTCATGCATTAAATACAACCAATAAAGACCTAGTACGCCTCGGTTCATGTTTCTTAAGACGTTCAAGCATGTTACCATTTGGAGATCTGCCAGTTTTCTTAAGCCTAACATATAAATCATTCATTCAAAACAAGAATAGACAAGTAATCAACACGTAATCAACATCTAGGTTTCATTAGATCTAAGCAAACACAAGAGAGATCTAGCCTAGCATAGTAGAATTGAGACAAGAACAAGAGATAAACAACCAACACATAGACATATTGATTGAATTGAAAGTACACTTATCTCAATTACAATGCAAGGTCTCAAGGGTTTGGAACCCTTGAAAAACCTGTGAAAGAGGCACCAAAATCGTCTTTAGGGTTTCACCAAAACTTCTCTTTTTTTTTTTTTTTTTTTGAAAAAACTAGAAAACTATATATAGGAAAAACAGTCTGACGGCGTCAAGAGTTAATTCTGACGCCGTCACCTCACCGCCATAAACTTCCTCGGACGGCCTTGATCCACTTATGACGGCCTATGTGACGCCGTCACCACCCACGGTAAATTATTCTTGGCCACTTTGACGCCGTCACCAGTACGTCTGACGCCGTCACCACCTTCGATATTTAATTCTTCATGTCTGACGCCGTCAAGCTTTTGGTCTTGACGCCGTCACCTTGTATTTTCAGCTTGGATTTTTGGTACTTTGCCATTTTCTTCACTTTATGCTCCAAAAACGTCCAAAATAGCCTCTTTTCCAGAATTCACTCTCCAAACACCTAAAATCACAAAAGGAACGATTTAGGGCAATATTTGATCAAATAAAGTCGGATTCGGGCTTAAATGACCCCCTAAAAACGGATCATTTTTCGCCTCATCACAGACCTAATAAAAAGAAATTCTAACCTAGAAAATAACTGTTCCCCGGCAACGGCGCCAAAAACTTGATGCGTGGGAATTGCACCAGGCTTTACCTCTCGAGGGATCTCGAGAAGCTTACAACCTCCACCAGGCAGTGTACCTGATCGTTGTAGTATAGTATAGTGGCAAGTACCGGGGGATTGATCGTTCAACTCAGGAATAGTGTCGCTAGGATTAGAAAGCCTAAGAACTAGGTCTAGAGGTGAGGAATGATTCTTTTTGTATTTTTATATTTTTTTAAAAGCAAGTAAAATCTCGGTTTTTGGAAGAGTGGGCGGAATTAGTTGCTACTCAACTAACCCAATAACTAAGATGCAATCAAAATAAAATAATAAAAATGAAAATAAACTAATTTAACTAGTGATGTGAGCAATATATGGGACAATTGTGTTTACTTAGATTTCACTACTCCCTAGATATCTTTTACAGGTTAATTACTTGTTACAGTTGCATGGATGACGGATTGTATTCCTTAATACCATTCATGGGGTGGCGTACTTACTTCCCCAATCCTATAAGCTCCTACTTCACTCCTATGTCGAGCCGGCTAAGAAGCTCCTAACATGGGATCACTAGAATTCGCTCATGCATTAAATACAATCATAAAAACCTAGTACACATTGGTTCATGTTTCTTAAGACGTTCAAGCAAGTTACATAATGGAGATCTGCCAGTTTTCTTAAGCCTAACATTGAAATCATTCATCCATTACAACTATAAACAAGCAATCAACCTATAATCAACATCTAGGTTTCATTACATCTAAGCAAACACATGAAAGATCTAGCCTAGCATGTTAAAATCAAGACAAGCATAAGATATATTCAAACAACACATAGACATATTGAATGAATTGAGAGAAGACTTATCTTAATTGAACATGAAAGGTTTCAAGGGGTGAAAACCCTTGAAAATACTGTTACAAACGACCTAGGGTTTATTAGGTTCGACCCTAGAATTCTCCACACAAGTTCCTCTCTTAATGAATGAAAAATAGAAAAGTATATTTAGATTCTGTGAGGTGACGGCGTTAAGAGGAAAAATCTGACGCCGTTATCTGGTCGCCAATAAAGTTCTCGGACTGCCTAGATCCATGGGTGACGCCGTCATGTGTAATCTTTCTCCAGGTCGTCACCAAATTAACTCTTGACGCCCTACTTCTGACGCCGTCACGTTTTCTCTGGGTCGTCATCCATTTTGCTCTTGACGCCGTCAGGTACTGTTCTCAGCAAGGAAAATTAAGTCTTTACCGTTTTCTTCACATTTATGCTCCAAAAACGTCCAAAATGCTTCCTTTTCCTGAATTCACTCCCAAAGTACCTAAAATCACAAAAGGAACGATTTAGGGCAATATTTGATCAAATAAATTCAATTCCGGGCTTAAATGACCCCCTAAAAATGGTTCATTTTTCGCCTCATCAGGGAAAATTTTGGTTTGTGAATTGGAATTTAATTGTGAATCGTATGGAGTTTTGAAAATAGGAGGGGATGTTTTGTAAATTATTAAACTTGAAGGTATGTTTTGGAAATCATAAAAAATCAGGGGTAATGGTATAAAATTAGTACAAGGGCTAAATGGGTAAGTTTTGTAATTAAAAGGTTTTAAATATAAATTATATATTTAATATATATACGTTTTGTATTAAATTGAAATATTAGGGTTAGTTTTGTAAATTCTAATAAATTAAGGGTTTGATTTGTAATATTTGTAAACTCAAGGGAGTGATTGGTAATTATTGCTAACTATTGGACTAATGTGATAAATATGGAAAATTGTAATAATTACACTTTAAACCTTGAACTTTGGCATATTTGTATAATAAACCCTAAAGTATGGGAAGTTGTCATATTAAACCCTAATCTTGCAAATTGACATCTTGAACACTTAACTTGTCCAAACCTTAATTAAAACCTTGAATGAATAATAATATTGATATGGAAACTTGCTAAATTTGGAAATCTGCTAATTTTGGAAACTTGCTATTTTTGGAAAGTTACTATCTTTGGAAAGTATACTAAAAAGGGATAACCTAATCATGTTTAACCTAAATGTAACACTTGGTTACCGATTCATATAGGTCCAGTGAAGCGAGATTATGATCCTTTTTCCTTGTTTCCCTTGTTGCTTTTGAACTAAGGTACAGATATTCTGACCTATCTACAGGTTTCTCATGCACTCTTGTCTTTCCTATTCCTTTGATATCTTGAACCTTGTTATGTTCCCTTGATTATTGAACCTTGTTATGTTCTCTTGATTATTGAACCTTGTTATGTTCCCTTAATTATTGAACCTTGTTATGTTCCTTTGATTATTGAACCTTGTTATATTCCCTTGATTATTGAACCTTGCTATGTTCCCTTGATTATTGAACCTTGCTATGATCCTTTTAAAACTAAACCTTGCTTGAAACTTACACTATGATTCTTGAACCTTAAAATAACCTTGTCATGATACACTTGATATAATAAACTTGATATGATAATATTGACTTGAACCTTGATTTGAACCCTATGTTAAAATCACTTACTTCGATCTTTGACTTATACCTTGACTTGAAAACCTATATTATGATACTTGATTCAAACCTTGACTTGAACTTGATATAACCCTTAATATTTTGAAAGTGCTTTTAATATTATAATCGGATGTGAAAACTTTTAGTAATTACATTATGAAAATGTTTTGAGGAAAAACTATTTTAAAATGAGGGTTATGAACATTATGTAACACCACTTTTATATGAAATTTCACTAATTTTATGAATATTTATTTTAAGGACTACCTTATTGAAAACCTTTATTTCATGAGAACCATTATTAAAAGATTTCTTTTAAATGAACATTTGACATAAACATTTGAATTGAACCCTTGCCATAAACTTTTATTTGGAACCTAATATGAACCTCTACTTGAACTTATGACATGAACCTTTACACTAAACTCTACGTACTCTCTCATTATTGAACCTTTACCTTGAATCTTAAACATGAAATCCGCATGAACCTTCTCAGTATGAACCTTGGTATAAACCTTTCCATCTTGAACCTTTTTACTATGGGCCTTGGTAATAAACATTTTGATTTGAATCTTGACTTGAACCTTTGATATGAAACATGACTTGAACCACTTGATATGAACCTTGTACTTGTACACTTGATATTTGACTTGACCCTTGACCCACAGTTTGAGACTACGAGCCACCACTTGTATACTTGGTATTACTTGTTGTGGAGTAGCCACAACCATAGCATTGATGCACTAGTGTTATGTATTCTAGTGTGGTTGGAGAGATGTACCACACCGTCCCTACTTGATTATAGACTACTGCTATGATTATGACTTGTTTACAGGGGCGTATGGATGCATCCTAGATTTGTTTCTTGTTTTGATGGATATATCATATTACTTGTTATATACTTGGTGACGGACGTCTTTCACATCTTGGGAGCTAGCTACTCCAACCCTTGGAGGTATCCCCTCATATTATACTTGGTATCCCGAGGTCTCCCCTCCGGATGCATGGTTACTTGACTACTTGACTTGACTTGATACTTGACTTGATTTGGGCTCGTGATGGATAACTGACCAGACCATTATACCTCTATACCTTACACCTTTACAACTTTAATACAGGTTCTTCTTACTTCGGTTGTACTTCCTTTATGCTTTACTTTACCTTTCCATTGTCTTATCTATATCATTCTATATTGCTTGTTACTTTCATATCTGTTCACTGGGCTCTCATAGCTCAGCCGCATTTCTTTCCTGCGGCAGGTTTTTAGTAGGAAGCTGGGTTATGAGTGGAGAGTACATTGGACTTAGAAGACTACAATTTGATAGCTATTTTGGATTAGAGATGACTAGAAGACATGTATTGATGAGGTGAAAAGTGTACCGCTTTTAAGGGGTCATTTAAGCCCGAATTCGTACTTATTTGATCAATTATTGCCCTAAATCATTCCTTTTGTCATTTTAGGTACTTTTGAGAAGAAATTCAGAAAAGGAGGCATTTTGGATGTTTTTGGAGCGTAAAAGTGAAGAAAACGGCAAAGTCTCAAAATCCTTGCTGGAACAGTACCTGACGGCGTCAAACTTCGCAAAAGAGATGGAAGTGGAGAATATAACGTGACGGCCCAGAAAGTTTTTGTGCTTTGGACCTGACGGCGTCACCTAGGCCGTCAGGGTCCAAATACACGTGACGGCCCAGAGTAATTTCCTTCTTGACGGCGTCACCAATGGATCTAGGCAATACGATTTTTATTTTGGCGGCGAGTTGACGGCGTCAGATTTTTGTTCTTGAAGTCGTCACCTTGTAAAATCTATATATAGTTTTGCAATTTTTCATTGTAAAGTGTGGAATATTAGGGTAACTTTGAAGGGACGAATTTCATAAACCCTAGGTCGAACTTTGCAGCTTTTTCAAGGGTTTCCACCCCTTGATTCTTCCATGTTTCAATAAAGATAAGTATTCATTTAAATCATTCAATATGTCTATGTATTGTGTGATTATATCTTGCCCTTGTCTTTCTTTTAACGTGCTAGGCTAGGTTTTTATTGTGTTTGCTTAGATGTAGTGAAACCTACATGTTGATTATTGGTTGATTGCTTGTTTATACTTGTTTTGGATGATTGTATTCAATGTTAGGCTTAAGAAAATTGGCAGACTTCCATTTGGTAACTTGCTTGAACGTCTTAAGAAACATGATCGGAGGTATACTACGATTTTGGGTTGTATTTAATGTATAAGTGAATTCTAATGATCCCATGTTAGGAGCTTCTTAGCCGGCTCGACATAGGAGTGAAGTAGGATCTTATAGAGTTAGGGAATATTGTACACGGCCCTACGACTAGTATTAAGGAATATGACCCGTCATCCATGCAATTGTAACAAGCTAATCAACCGGTAAAAGATATCTATGGAGTAATGAAATCTAAGTAAACACAGCTTTTCCCATTACTGTTTCCACCACAATTTAGTTTAAGTTTTATTTTATTTTGATTGCATCTTTAGTTAAATTGGGTTAGTTGACTAGCAACTAATTCCGCCCACTCCTTCAAAACCCGAGATTTTAATTGCTTTTCATAAAATATAAAAATACAAAAAGAATCTTCTCTCACCTCTAGACCTAGTTTAGTAGATTGTCTAATCCTAGCGAACACTATTCCTGAGTTGAATGATCAATCCCCCGGTACTTGTCACTATACTATACTACATCGATCAGGTACACTGTCTGGCGGGGATTTCAAGCTTCTCGAAATCCCTTGAGAAGTAAAACCTTTTGTCAGGGCGTAATCCCGCACATCATGTATATTTCCAGACTTAGTATTTTTACTACTTTCTTTTGTACTTGTACTTCAGTTTCCCCTGTAACCTCGATACTTATTTATATTACTTGAGATGTATGCTTGTGCTTGCTTTGATATGTCACCATAATGTGGCACTTCTACCCTTATCGGGTTGGGGTGTTACATGACAAGCTTTTAAGTTTTAAGTCTTTTAAGTTTATCTTGGCCTCATTAAGCAAGTTTTCAACGTATATGCTTATCGTATAGGCCTTAAATAAAACGGATGTAAGACAGTTTCTCTCGATGTAATATGTAAAGTGGTTTTTATTATAATGAATGCTTATGTTTTTGTTTTAGGTTGTGTTTACTGCATGTTGTATTGGTCATATCAGTAAAAAAAATTGTTTTCAAATGAATTATTTTCATCCTAAGCGCCATAATGATGTATGTCACCAGATTTTGATTTTGTATTTTTCCGTAAAATAGGTTTCATGAATCTTAGTCATGAATTATTCTAATAATCATAGTACTAAGCTCCTTTAAAGTGTGATTCATGTTGGCTTTTATTTTTTCAAAAGTAAACAATCTAAAACCATACAGTTTAGCAATGGACATGACCACATATATAAATATTTAGTAATCTCAGTAGACCTTCTCAATGATGTATGAAGATAAATGATGGTTAAATTTTGAAATGTGAATCAAGCTACTAGCTGAGCTATATTTGAAAATGATATCAAACATAATGTGAGTGATTATGTCATTATATGTGTATTAAAAAGATTATCACATGTCAGTTAAATACATCCATAATTTTGAAGAGGTACAACATATATGATGAGGTAAAACATAAGCCTCTTTATGGCTCCATCACAGTGGGTAATTTAGCCATATGTTGGATGATTTTTGTATGTATTAAAATACATGAAAAAATAACATAAGTGTAATATCTCAGATGTTTGTTAAATTGTATAATAGTGGGAATATTTATATTGTGAGGACTCACGAGTAGTTGTGAGATGAAAGTTAATCATGTCATGATACATGTTATATTTTTACCAAGGCATGCTACTGCAAAGATTGACGAATGCATGTTTGACTTTTATCGAAACGTATTATTACTTTTAATACATGTGTACGCAAATCATATTAAAAATGGTGATCAAATCCAGGGTGGAACCGGATGTGTTTATCTGCTTTACGTCACACGTGTGAACACTTACGTTTTTTTTTTTTTTTTTTTTTTTTTTTTGTTAGCGAATGTTTCACATAACTATTTCATTTGGCTAGCATTTATATATCGTTTGAACGTATTCAATCATCATTCGTCGAATGTAGGAATGTTTGTTGCGAATTAATGTTCAACAAGAATGAACTTTATTAATCGTCGTGCGATCATTATTTATATTACATTAATATGAGACTTTAGTAGTCTTTTTTTTACATACGGGAAACATCTCTTTTTCGAGGATGTGCGCTCCCATTTGACTTTCAGAACTGATACTTTCGGAGGTTACTAATGTGCAACGTTCTAGGGATAGGGCGGCCTTCCATGCCAGCTAATGTATACGTTCCCTTCTATTTTACATTAGTGATTTGATATGGCCCTTCCCACTTGGGGTCTAATTTTCGTTGTCCTTCTTGGCGGCTTGCCTCGTTTTTTCGAAGAACGAAATCACCAATTTTAAGGACCTTGTGTTTAACTCTTCGATTGTAGTACCTTTTGGTCGACGTCTTGTACTTCGCGGCGCAAAGTGCTGCCATTTCTCGTCTTTCTACTAACAAATTGAGATTGAGACAAATGTTAGCGCCATTAGTTAATGGATCGAATGTATTGATACGATATGTGGGCAAACCAATTTCTGTTGGTAAAACTGCCTCAGATCCATAGATTAAGCTGAAGGGTGTGCATCCGTTTCCAGTACGAGCTGTCGTGCGGTATGATCAGAGCACATTTGGTAGCTCTTCGATCCAATTTCCCTTAGATTTTCCAAGTCTGTTTTTCAAACCTTGCAGTAAAGTCCGATTTGTAACTTTAGTTTGCCCATTAGACTGTGGGTGTGCAACTGACGTAAAGTGTTGTTTAATCTTGAGTTCTTCGCACCATTCTCTGAATGGATTATTGGCAAACTGTTTTCCATTATCGCTGATGATGATTCCTGGTATACCAAAATGATAGACAATGTTGCTCCAAACGAAGCGGAGTATTCTTTGACCGGTTATAGTTGCTAACGGTTCAGCCTCTACCCATTTGGTAAAATAATCTATAGCGACAACAAGGAACTTGACTTTTCCCGGAGCCTCGGGAAAAGGCCCTACAATATCATTTCCCTACAAGCTTTGACGCATCGTTGTACATACTAGGCCAATAATATCCGAGCCTCGCAGCTTTTTGCGTGATACTTCGTGCTCCTACGTGAGCTCCACATGATCCAAAATGCACCTCCTTTAGTACATATTCCGCCTCTTCAGGGCCAATACACCGTAACCATGGCATCAGGTACCCTTTCCGATAAAGAATGTTTTCTTTGAATGTATATTGCGGTGCTTTGATCCATATCTTTCGTGCTTCTGTTTGGTCATCTGGTACCTGTGGTAAGATATTGGATAATGGGGTCCATCCAAGTCTTTTCGTTTTCACCCATCGAGTTTGTGATCTTAACATCAATGCTTCTACACTCAATTATTTCGACCAACACATTCTTGGTGAGGTGTGCAAGTGAGGAGGACGCCAATTTGCTTAAAGCATCTGCATGTTTATTTCTTGATCGGGGTATTTGTGTGATTGAAAAACTTTGAAAAAGTTTTTGCAACTCCTGGACCTTTGATAGGTATTTTTTTCATCACCTCCTCCTTAGCCTCGTATATTCCTTTTACCTGATTTGTGATGAGTAGGGAATCACTAAACACTTGTAAGTGTTTGACTTCCATGCGAACGACCAGTTCCAATCCGGCTATTAAGGCTTCGTATTCAGCTTCATTGTTAGAGGTTTTTAAGTTGAATCGTAAAGTGTAAGTCACCTCTTGTCCGTTTGGATCAGTTAAAATCAGGCCTGCTCCCGATCCTTCAGTGCTTGATGCACCATCTGTAAATAAAGTCCAGCCATGAAACACAGGCTTGCTTCAGCCATTGCTGGCATGTTTGATTTTTATTTTCTCTTCGGTCCTTGGCGATTCTGCAAGGAAATCGGCGAGTATTTGTCCTTTAATTGCAGACTGGGTTTGTATATGATTTCATGCTCTCCAAGTTCAATTGCCCATTTCGCCAGTCGTCCTGAGTTCTCTGGTTTTAAAAGTATTTGTCTAATTGGTTTGATCCGTGAGAACACATATTGTATGTGCTTGGAAGTAGCGACTAAGTCTTTGTGCTGCGTGTACAGGGCAAGCGCTACTTTCTCTAGGCTGGGGTAGTTGATTTCAGATCCTTGAAGTGCGCGACTGATAAAATTTATTGCTTTCCCCACGCTTTCTCTTTCAGTTAAAAGGACAACACTGATCACTTCATCTGCTCCGGCAAGGTATAATGTTAGAGTTTCACCTGGTTTTGGTGTTGTGAGTGATGGTAGAGACTGAAGCTGCTTCTTAAGTTCTTGGAAAGATGTTTCTGCTTCGGTGCTCCATCTAAAATCTTTTTTATTTATGCACCCTTTTAGAGTTTTAAAGAAAGTGAGTGATCGTTCCGCCGATTTGGATAGAAATCGTCCAAGGGATGCCAATTTACCGTTTAGTGCCTGAACATCTTGTAAGGTCCTCGGGGAAGCCAGATCAATTATAGCTTGCACTTTTTCAGGATTTGCCTTGATTCCTTTGTTGGTGATCATATACCCTAAGAATTGTCAACTTTCTACTCCGAACGTGCATTTCTTTGGATTGAGTTTCATGTTGGTTCTTCTCAAGGTTTCAAACGTCTCCAGAATGTCCGAGATGAAAAAACCTTCGTCCCTACTTTTTATTACCATATCGTCTACATAGATTTCGATGTTCCGCCCAAGCTAATTGGAAAATGTTCGGTCCATTAAGCGCTGGTACGTGGCTCCGGCATTCTTTAGACCAAATGGCATTTTTTCATAACAGAAAGTCCCGTGTTCGGTATGAAATGAGGTTTTTTCTTCATCCTCTTTTGCTATACGTATCTGATGATATCCTTTGTAGGCGTCAAGGAAGCATTTCAACTTGTACCCTTCTAAGGATTCTATCTTTTGATCAATTTCTGGCAACGGGTAACTGTCTTTTGTGCAAGCCTTGTTTAAACTTGTGAAATCAATGCACATGTGCCATGTGTTGTCAGACTTTCGAACCATTACCGGGTTGGCTACCCATTTTGGGAAGAAAACTGCTCTCAAGATTCGTGCTTCTACCAATTTTGAGACTTCTTCCGTTATAGCATTGCTACGCTCCTTTGCCAAGACTCATTTTTTCTGCCAAACAGGAAATGTTCGCGGGTGGATGTTTAACCTATGCTCTGCCAGTTCACGCGGTATTCCAGTCATATCCGCAGGTGTCCATGCAAAAATATCGACGTTGGAACATAAAAGATCAAACATTTGTTGCTTCAGTCTTTTAGGGAGATCTTTCCCTATTGTGACTTTTTGTTCCGGGTAAGCTTCATTTATGACTATCTTCTCTTCATTATCCCCCTCATTTGGGAATTGCTCCTCTTCAAATGTGCGATCTCTTTTTCGTGAAATTTGGTTGCATATTAGCTCGGGTTTCCCCCTTATGACGGCTATCCCATCTTGTGTTGGGAATTTCATGATAGAGTGCAAAGTGGAGGCGATCGCACCTAGTTGTCTCATTGCTGGGCGTCCTAAAATGATATTATAAGGTGAAGGGGCCCTAAAAATCATAAATTCCACCATTACCGTTTTTCTAATATGACCACGGTAGTCACTCAGGGTCAACGGTAATGATACTATCCCTAAGGGCCATGACTTTTGACCGGCGAATCCAATGAGCGGGGCAGTTGGTGGTTGCATTCTCCTTTTCTGCTCTGTTGTTAGTTGTTCAAAACAATGCTCGTACATGATTTCTGCTGAGCTTCCCCCATCAACATAGATTTTGTGCACATGTGTGTTGTTGATACTAGCCGTGATGACCAGTGGGTCATCCCCCATGCAATGATCGGGTGCCGAATCCTTCTTTGAGAATGTGATGCTCGGATTTGAGCATCTTGGATCCGTCACTGTTGGTCGATCGTGAAGAGTCATGTGTATTTCATTTTTTGGTTTGTCATCGGCTTCTTCCCTTTTGTTCCAATCGATCTGGGGTTGGTTACCATTTCTAGATCCTGAGGGAACTGTTGCTTGGCTGTTGTTCTGTGTTTTGGCACCTTTGGCAAGGTGGCTCAATCATCCATTACGAACATACATTTCTATTTCCTTCCGAATATCGATGCAATCATTAGTATCGTGGCCGTGATCTTCATGAAACTCGCAATATTTTGTTTTGTCCCTTTTGTTTCCTGGAGTGAACATCTTAGATGGGGGTCGCAGTATAGACTTACCCTCAGCTGTAGCGAAGATTTCTGCTGGCGATTTTACGAGGGCAGTGAAGCCTTCGTATAGCGCTTTGCGGTGTTCATTATATCGTGTGGCTGAATGAGAAACGAATTTGTCCTTATGCTTCCTTGGAAGGTCTTTGTAAGTAACATGTTGTTTTGTGTCCCGGTTTCCTTGTCTAGGTTCTCGAAGACGGTTCTCATTGTTGGCGTCTTTAGCCCTAATCTAGTTGTGGGTTTGGGTGAACAAGTCTTCCAGGGATGTTGGTGGTCTTGCAATTAGATCTTTGAATAGTCGACCTGGTCGTAAGCCACTAATGAAAGCTCTGGATACCATAACATCTGATCGATCAGCCATATGTAACGTTTCTTTGCTGAACCTAGCCACGTAGTCTTTTAAGGATTCATCCGGGCGCTGCCGTATTCCAAGTATCTCTGCTTGAGTTTTTTGGAATTGTCACTGCTGTAAGAAGTTTGCCCTAAACTTATCTCGCAACTGGTGAAAGCCATCGATGCTTCCTGGCGCTAGGTTTTCGTACCAAAATCTTGCTGCCCCACATAATGTGATTGGAAAAAAACGACACCATACGGGTTCAGGGAATCCATCGTTCCCATAAAGATCGTGAGGTGGTCGTCTGGGTAGGACATCCCATCATACGTTTTTAGGTTAGTGGGAACTTTTAGCCCGTCTGGCATGTCATAATCACGAATGCGGCTAGCGAATGGAGATGCTACGAGGTATCTTGTGTCCCTATTGGGTTCTTTGAATATGAAAGGTTGGTGATAAAATTCAACGTTTTGCGTGGTTTTTCCTTTTGCGTCATTTGAACCCAATGGAATTGTGGTTGTTGGATCCGCTCCATCACTTTCTACAAATGTCTTTCCTAAGGCTTTGCTCGGGTGTGCCTATTCTGAATCAGAGTTCCAAGGCTCTACAGTTGGGTTCCCGTTAGTAGCTAACGAGCGGTGAGGTATGTCTTTCCGCGCATGGGTGAATGTGGTATACATGGCATTCACTCGATCAAAGTTCTGGACTATAAACTACAGGACCGGGTCATTGGGATTCGGTTAAGAGGTTATATCCACCGGTTCCTCGGGGGTATGGGCGTTTGGCGTGACTAAAGGCGTAGTATTCGGATGGTTAGCCTCCTCCTCGACGGGTGTAAGGAGCGGTTCGCTTTCGATTGCCATTGTTGTTTTACTCGTGGTGGTGCGTTGGCTGTTCTTTAAAAGAAAAGAAATGAAAGGAGCTGTTCGAGTCCCACGGATGGCGCCAATTGATGATACGTAATATGCGGGTACGGATCACTTATTTGAAGAGTCGGGTATAACCGTCTATCTATACCTACAACCTATTACCATTTAACTAAAATTAATAATGTACGTAAATAATATCTAACGAAAGTACGACGGGCCATGCAGAGGTGTGGAGTGATTTCATCTCGGGTGGCGATTCCCTTACTGGTAACTCATATTTTCCATATGGTTTTACCCCACATATCCAGAGTTGGAGCCGAGACGCTGATAATGGGAGAGAGGGCGCATTGAGAACGAAATGATAATTCTCTTATGAGTATACCATTTTCATAAGAGAGGAAGGAAGGAATGTTGGGTACCCTTTCGAATGCTTCGCTTGCTGCTATTTATAGAGGAAGTGCGAATCTAAATATTTGCTTTAGGTTTGGGAATATATACTTCTGGCGGGACCCACTGTTGTAAACATTTTATCTGTTTAGGATGATACATCGTCTTTGGTCAGGTATGCGTATTTCTTTATAATTCGGCGGGACCCAGAAAGAATATATTCTTTTGGCGGGACCCAGAAGGAATATATTCTTTTGGCGGGACCCATTGTTATAAACATTTTATTTTCGTATATGGGATATGTCATCAATGAGCTTTTGCCAAACTATCATCTTAACACTATTGGCCCTTTGACTCATGGTAAAATGACTCTGTGAACCAATAGTAATGCGAATTAAGCATTAATAAAGAGTTTAAGCTTAATAATTAGTGTCACATCATCAACCCTTATCTATACTACATATAAAGGAAAAATGGTCAAAGTGAAAAGGTGAAAAGTCAAGTAATGTGAAATGTTGAAAAATCTTATTAAACGAAATTATGAAATGTAATTAATACTCTTATTAAAACACCCTCATTACTTAAAATTACAATGATTCATTCACATTGAACAACCAATTAAAAAATATCTACCAACTTAAATGCAACCAATTAAAACAATTAATACAAATCACAAACCGGGTTGACCCGGAACGCTTCAAACCCGACGGGTTGAACCGGTTTAATTTGACCCGTTTTCGACCCAACATAGCAAGTTGACCCGGTTTAAATCGACCAATTTTTCGACCAGAACGGTTCAACAAGTTGAACCACCCGGGTCGAACCGGGTTTCAAAACATTATGTTTAATTCTCAAATCGTTGTACAAACATACAAATCACAAACCGGGTTGACCCGGTACGCTTCAAACCCGACGGGTTGAACCGGTTTAATTTGACCCGTTTTCGACCCAACATAGCAAGTTGACCCGGTTTAAATCGACAAATTTTTCGACCAGAACGGTTCAACCGGTTGAACCACCCGGGTCGAACCGGGTTTCAAAACATTATGTTTAATTCTCAAATCGTTGTACAAACATACAAATCACAAACCGGGTTGACCCGGTACGCTTCAAACCCGACGGGTTAAACCGGTTTAATTTGATCCGTTTTCGACCAACCTAGCAAGTTGACCCTCTTTAAATCGACCAATTTTTCGACCGGAACGGTTCAACCGGTTGAACTACCCGGGTCGAACCAGGTTACAAAACATTATGTTCAATTCCCAAATCTTCAAACTTTTATTATTTTTCATTTATAACCTACAACTTTTTTTTATCAATAAACTATCTGTCGCTATAAAATCCCGTTGCTATGCACGGGTACTCGTCTAGTTACATATATAGTATAATGTGGATAAATAAATGTTAGGGGTACATACGTAATTTTCTCTTCAATATATGTGGATGCCTGGATGGATCAATCACTTCCCTTCTCTTAAAGGCCGACCCGAATTACCCGACAGACTCAAATAACCCAAAACCCAAACCAACACCACTTGTTTTCACAAACCACCGAGGTTTTTCACTTTTCACAACACAAAACCCCTGTCAATCACCAACCTTTTTGGCGGCTGACACAACAACAAACATGGCAGCAGAATCAGCAGTCCCAGAATCAGTCCTTGAATCCATAACCAGAACATCCTCAAACTTGAAACAATTCCAAACACAATTCAATGACACTCTTTTACCTCTTTTAAATGACCAAGATTTTCTTAATGGACTAGACCCACTTCAAAAAGCCCAGTTCTTTATGATGCTAGCTAAAGCAGCCACTACACTGTTCACAAGTAGTACCCTTTTCTTGATTTTTTTGGTTTTTTATAAAGATGTGAATTTGATGTGTTTTGTGTTGTTTTGTAGTGAAGTTGAGGTGTAATGGAGTGGACCCAGATGACCATCCTGTTAGATCAGAGCTTGTATGTGTTTCTTTTGGGTGTTTTGTTTGTTTAGGGGGTGTTTGGATTAGCTTATTTGAATTTGGAAAAGGCTGTAAGTTAGTAACATTTTGGGGCTTATGAGGTTATTTATTTGAGTTTATGGACTTGAGTAAGTCCATAAGATGAAGGTGGTAAGCTCGTAAGGCGTAAATGTTAGCTTATCGGCTTTTTCAAACTCAAATAAGCTCGTAAGCCGTGGTAATAAGCTAATCCAAACACCCTCTATGGGGTTGTTTATTAAAGCTTGTTTTTGGGATTATGAGCTTATGATACATAAGCTCATTTATCCGTCACTTGTTTGTTTTTCTTGTTATGCTTGTTTAGGGGATGTCTGGGAGTGGTTATTGAAAGTGTTTGTATAGTAGCAAATTGCTTATGATAGTTTACTTTGTTTGGGGTGAAATTAGCATTTTTTTAATAAGTCTTTTTAAGAGTTGCATTTTCTATAAGGTGATTTGATTATTTAAACAACTTATCTAGACCAAAGGGCTTGTGTCCCAATGGTATCCCTTGTTGTGTGAGAAGCTCCTCAACCAAATGGTTGTGGGTTCAAGTGCTGCTTAGGAAATGTGAGATACTATATAGTGTGTATATTGTGAGATAGTTTCCCTTCTAAAAAAAACAGCTTATCGAGTTTTTGATCTAATAATAATAAGTACTTGATGTATATGGATGGAACCGAACAGTTTGACATAAAAAGTATCACATGATACACTTATAAAATGACCATTCTGTTACATCAGAACTTGTACGCCTTCTTTTTGTTTGTTTTTATGTTCTTGTGCTATTTACGTCTAGGAGTGTTTGGGAATGCTTATGGAAACTTTTTATTGGGTTTTGATAGAGCAGATAAAGTAGTTTCAAAGGGACTTTGGGTCAGCTTAGTTAAACAGGTTATTGTGGTTTAATGTAACGGAATAAGCAATTTTTGAGTGTTTAGTTAGCCAAACTGCTTAGGCTCATCAGGTATTTGGTATTTGCTTAATGAACCTTATTATTGGATTTTGAAATTTTGATACAGTAGATAAACAATAATGTTAATTTTTGAAGGTTGCATGTTCTTGAGGGTGCTTAGGGTTTGCTTATTTAAGTAGGTTATTGCTGTTTGATGTGATAAGCACTTTTTGTGCATTTGGTAGAACCAAACAGCTTGACATCAGGTGATAAGCCAAACCAGACACTATATCCTGCATTGTGTTTTTGATACCACATAAGCTGTTTAAATCAGCTTTCCAGATGCCCCCATTATAATCAGAATGTGCCAAACAATTGGGAACAACTTGCAGCTTATTGCATTTTAATGTAGCATAAACACTATTTCCAGCATTGTGTTTTGATACAGTATAAACTGATATGCACTTCTGTTCCAGAAAAAAAATAAGCTCTTTAAATAATGTAATCCCGGACAACTACTTATACTACAGTACTTATCTGAGTATTGTGCTTGTTATAGAAAATCCCAACCACTGTTCCGTGCTTTGTTTGGTTACACTATATGCTTGTGCTTACTGCGAAGAGGATAAGCTGTTTTTTAATAGGCATTCCGAACCACTACCTTATTGGTTTAAAGGGCTATTTAGGAACTTGATTTAAATGTATTTTTGTTCTATTTACTTTGTTTATTTATTAAATATTTTGTTTGATCGTCATGTTTGCGAATGCAGGAGAGATTAAGATTGTATCAGGAGAAGCTAGATAAGTGCGTAAATTTGAGCAACGGTTAGTTATCTTCCAAATAGTTTTATTTGAGTTTTAAGTTTATGACCGCACGATATAGAAAGACGAAAATTTTTAGATTGTCAGAAAACTGATAATTGTAAGTTGAAGTTGCAATAATCAGATAACTTTCTCAACGCGCATCAAAACACATTATTAAAGTGCCCCTCTTTCTCATTTACAAGAAAATACAGTAACCAAAGAATTGTTACGCTATTTTCACGATCTCCCAAATTTTTTGGTTTTACACTTATCTTTTGGTAATAGTATTGTTGCAGCTTGTTTTATTACGAGTTGAAGTTGCAAAAATTACACAATTCACATTCTAAATGCACATCCAAACACCCCCTTTGGTTTCCTATATTTGTCTTTTTCCAACTTTTAGAATTATATACGAACTTATGTTTTGTTACATTATGTTAACATGACTGCATGCAGCCCCCTTACGACCTTCAACTACACTGAACTACCAAGCAGCAACCCGTTTCATCGAGCATTCATTGCCTGACCTTACCCGTGGTAAGTAGCACGTTATCAGTCTGATATCATTTTATTAGTTTTACCAGAGTCTAATATGTATAATTAAACAGATCAAAAGAAGAGCATGAGGGAAATCAGTAGACGAGAGGCAGTAAATCGAGAGGGAAGCGTTAGCAAGCGGAGGAAGTATCTTTCATCAAACAAAAAATCTGTAAAAACCGCTGCTGAGGAATTTCTTGAAAAAGCAAGTCGTGAGCTTCTTGGTGACAATAAAAGTTCCGTTAAAGGGCCTTTAACGTTTCAATATTCAGACGATGATGATGACATGTCAGCCGAGCCTTAGGTATAATCAGTGTTCTAATTCACAATCTTTGTTGTTAACTATATGCTTATAGCAATATGTTTGTCACGTAATTTACCAGTCCTATTTCTACCTTCTAGCCTTTAAAAACCAAACACGACCAACCGGACTATTCAAATTGTAATCTCGCAAATAACATTTCATTTTTTATGGCCAACGAAATTGTAAGAATTTGTTATTATCTTCTAATCTCTTCTTTTGCTGATACCATCTGTTCGTGTTCTTTTCTGCAGGATACCATCAGCTTTGTCTTTGAAGTTCATATCCAAGTGTTATTTCAAACCCCTCTTATTTCGTGTTATAAAGTAGGCATGTTGTTGTCGAATCCAAAGGGGTAGTTTCGTAATTTGGAAATGTATTCGGTTTTAGTTAGTTTGGTTATGTTAATTTTATGTTTGAAGGGCAGATACTCAAACACGCGTGCCTATGGTTAATGTGATATACTGATATATATCACGGTTTTGTCAGTGTATGAATCAATGAATGTGATCGTGATGCAACGGGTTGGGCTGGGATCGGTTGTAACCTAGGCAGGTTGGTCCATGTAATGCGCCTATGGATCGACATGAAAACGACTTGTGATATTGTGACAATGGCTAGAATGGCTGGGCCTGGTGACTGATATTTGACCTTTTCTGCTTTTGAAAAGTCGGATATGTTAGTCCACTTATTTTAATGGCTGATTTTCTTCTATAATCTATTTATGTATGACTTTGTATAGGTCATTTTTCAATAACATAATATTATTGTATTCCAAACATAATAAGATATTAGTTGTCTTTTTTGTTAGAGCAACAGGTACAGTCGGTGTTAGGGCTAAGCATGGAAGGCTTAAAACCGAACTGGACTGACAAAACCGACAAAAACTTAACTGACTCGACAGCCCGTCACTTCAGTGGCGGTTTAGGTTTTTCATGATTTTCGGTTTCGGGTAGAATCGGTTTGACCAAAAATTGACAAAAACACACATAAACACACCTAAACTGAACCGACAGACCCGACACTAAACCGAACCGAATCGACCATATTCGGTTCAATTTCGGTTTAGTTTTTAACTATGGTTTCGTCAGGTCGGGTCGGTTTTAGACTGATGCTCAGCTCTAGTCGGTGTTATCCAACGGTGTTACAACAAAAAGTTCTGTTATCTCAGCTTTTTTCTGTATAACTCAAAACTTATAATTTAACTAAAAATCACCATCTTTCATCACTCAAGTTATAGGACATCTCCGGGACTCACAGTTTTTAGAATCAAAAGCAAATAAAACACACACAAAAAGGTAAAAAAAAAATCCATGGTTTGGCTGGTGAATTTGTCGCCGAGCCTCATAACTTGAGGTCTAGTATAGTCTTGTGCCACTAGACAACGCTATAAGATAATAACGCAGCCCTGTGGCACCGGTACCGTGTGCTTTGCTGGAAAAGAAAGTTGAATGATCCATGAAAACATGTCAAATAAACTAATTAGTTTCCAGAAATGTGCATATATTTTAATAGCATGCTACAATATAAGATTGGAAAACTTGCATGTGGACCTTTGAATGCCTAATATCTTTTTATTTTCTGAATAGCATATTGTTTACTTTTGGAATTTTTGAAATTTTGTAAATAATATAAGACATACATTAATTTTCTGGAAGTAAAAAGATTTGAAAAGTTCAAAACTCTCCATCATTGGTCTAATATTTACATAAATATTAATTTGTATATCACCAAAATTAAATTATACAAGTCAAATTGTAGTTCCATCGCAAAAGAAATGAAGAGGGATTTTATTAACTTACAAGATTTTAGGTGTCTGAAAATCCACTTCGAGTCATGTACAAACTATCACATGTAAAAAAAAAAAAAAAAAAAAAAAAAAAAAAAAAAAAAAAAAAAAAATTGTAGTTATCAAGTACAAAACGTTAGAAGACGATGTCTTACTCTGTTACTAAAGAATCTTTGGTTCTTTATTTTGTTTTTCCACGCATAAACAAACCCAAAAAGCTTAAAAAACAATAATAAAATTACAAAAAACCGATGTTGCAAAAATCGTGAATCGGTCCCGAGGTGGTCGAAGGCCGTGTAGCGATTTTTAGCCGATTAATCGCCGATTCCAAGGTCCAAAGCCGATTACCTTGTAATTCGCTTCAAGGTCCAAGGCTGTTCAGCTTGTAATCGCCGATTAATCGGCCTTGTAGGCTGATTTTTGCAACACTAAAAACAATAACTTTATTAAAATTGTGGGGCTTATTGTTCGAAAATGTATCTCATCTGTGTATGTATCATTGTTAGAATCATATTATTTAATATCTGACATTTTGAATTTTTGATTATTCCGTTTATCGATTTCAAAAAATAGGTGATTTAATTCCGAAAAACACTTTTCGTTACCTACAAATACATTAATCGATACATAAAATAATCAAAATTAAAAAAATAATTATTGAATGGTCTGATTCTAACGATGATACATACATCTGAAAGAAAATGACAAACAACTCAATAAGTTACATTTTCTAATTTTTCAAAACTGTTACACTAAAAAAAACACAAAAGAACAAGTCTTGTAACAGGGTTGTTGAACTAAAAAGTACTTTAACAGATTTAACACTTCAACACTTCAACAAATACATACAACAACAACAAACAATAAAGAAAAAGAAAACCTTATAATACAAAACAAAAAGTGGAAAGAAAGAAAAAACACACATAAGCAAATTCAAGTGATTGACTAAAAAAACAGCTCAAATCAGCAGATCATCTCACTGTCATCATCATATTCAGTTTGTAAGGTAAAACAAATCCTTATATTAATCTTTATGTATTATTAGATCTTTAATCAAAAGTAGTATGTATTAAAGTTTATTCCAATCAAACAAACAAACACACCCCTTTTGTTTTATGTTTTGACTGCTATAAAAATCTGTGATGATGAATCATTGCTGCCTTTGCTTTTTTGTGCAATAAAGTTTGTGTTTTCATTATCTTTATTTGAGCCTCATTATTATTTGACAAGCACTTTGTATTGGGTATGCTTTATTTCTTGTTTCTTGCAATTTTTGTGTATTGTAATGTATTAAAGTTTTGATTTTTATTGTTTTTATTAGAAGCCCATTTATATGTGATATATGCTTTGTATTGGGTATGCTTTATTTCTTGTTTCTTGCAATTTTTATGTGTTGTAATTTATTAAAGTTTTGATTTTTATTGTTTTTATTAGAAGCCCATATAAGCACTTTGTATTGGGTATGCTTTATTTCTTGTTTCTTGCAGTTTTTATGTGTTGTAGTGTATTAAAGTTTTGTTTTTTATTGTTTTTATTAGATGCCCATTTTGATTTGATTAGCACTTTGTATTGGGTATGCTTTATTTCTTGTTTCTTGCAGTTTTTATGTGTTGTAATGTATTAAAGCTTTGATTTTTATTGTTTTTATTAGAAGCCCATTATTGTTTGATAAGCACTTTGTATTGGGTATGCTTTATTTCTTGTTTCTTGCAATTTTTATGTGTTGTAATTTATTAAAGTTTTGATTTTTATTGTTTTTATTAGAAGCCCATATAAGCACTTTGTATTGGGTATGCTTTATTTCTTGTTTCTTGCAGTTTTTATGTGTTGTAGTGTATTAAAGTTTTGATTTTTATTGTTTTTATTAGATGCCCATTTTGATTTGATTAGCACTTTGTATTGGGTATGCTTTATTTCTTGTTTCTTGCAATTTTTATGTGTTGTAATGTATTAAAGTTTTGATTTTTATTAGATGCCCATTATTATTTGATAAGCACTTTGCATTGGGTATGCTTTAATTCTTGTTTCTTGAAATCTTTTTTATTGTGTATGATTAAGTGTGTAAAAAAGTTAGCATTTTTATTATTGTTATTAAAACCCTATATTGATTTTGTATTGGGTATGCTTTAATTGTTTTTTTAATTAATCTTTTGTATTGTTTTTGATTCAGTGTGTAAAAAAGTTTGGATTTTTATTGTTTTTGTTGATACCCCATTATTACTTGATAAGCACTTTGTATCGGGTATGCTTAATTTATTGTTTCTTGCAATTTTTGTGTATTGAAATGCATTAAATTTTTTATTTTATTGTTTTTATTAGATGCCCGTTATTACTTGATAAGCACTTTGTATCGGGTATGCTTTAATTTTGTTTCTTTGTTTTGTACATGATTAAGTGTGTAAAAAAGTTAGCACTTTTATTATTGTTATTAAAACCCAATTCTGATATGATTTAGATTTTGTATTGGGTATGTTCTAATTGTTGTTTTTGAAATCTTTTAGTATTGTAATTTGTTGTATTTGGTTCAGTGCGTAAAAAAGTTTGGATTTTTATGGTTACTATTAGAACTCCATTAGTATTTGATAGACATTTGGTATCGGGTATGCTTTGATTGTTGTTACTTGGAATCTTTTAATATCCGTGTGTAAAAAAGTTAGGATTTTTATTATAATTAAGACCCATTAGTATTTATAATAGACTTTGTATTGTGTATGATTTTAGTGATGTTTCTTGAAGTTTTTGTTCTGAGAATTGATTCGGTGTATGTTTCAGGGTGTTTGTGTGTATGTGAACGGACTTGGTTCAGAATGTCATGAGAAATGAGGGTTAGAGTTTATCAAGTTTGGGATAAATGGGGTGTGTGTTTGGGAAAGAGGTTTCGTCTTCTGGCCCACCAAGTTCCGAAATTGTGGTAGAAAAGAAAAGAGATAAAGATAGTGGAAACAATGACACTGGTGGTGGCGCTGCTGCTGCTGCTGGTGGTGGGGAGGTAGAGAATGTGGTGGTAAAAAAGGGAGATAAAGAGGGTGGTGCGAGGCCGAGAGGTGAGAGAAGACGACCAAAGGCGAATCCTAGATCTAGTAATCCAGGGAAGAATATCCATGGTGAACAGGTGGCTGCTGGATGGCCCGCATGGCTATCTGCTGTCGCTGGTGAAGCGATCAATGGGTGGATTCCTCGCAGGGCTGATACTTTTGAGAAAATCAACAAGGTGAGAACTAATGATTTCTTTTAAAATATCCATTTGCTATTAAAGAAAGTTAGATGTCATAAACTGTGTAATCAGAAAATCACTTTTAAATCTAATGCCAAACACCCCTAAGTGATTGATATTTAGCACTTTAGTTATTTACGCTAAACATAATATTTATTGATAATGCTATATATGTTGTAATGCTTTGGTCAGATTGGGCAAGGCACATACAGTAACGTGTACAAAGCTAGGGATACTATGACGGGGAAAATAGTCGCATTAAAGAAGGTTCGTTTTGACAATTTGGAGCCTGAGAGTGTAAAGTTTATGGCTAGAGAGATTTTGATATTACGGCGATTAGATCATCCGAATGTTGTGAAATTGGAAGGGTTGGTGACATCAAGAATGTCTTGTAGTTTGTATCTTGTTTTCGAGTACATGGAACATGATTTGGCTGGACTTGCTGCTAGTCCCACTATCAAGTTTACCGAGCCTCAGGTTAGTTATTATTTTTCTTAAACGTAACAATTAACTTCTTGTAATAATGTGTACTTTTTTCGTAAGGCCACCCATTGAAAACTACTTTCTAGCTCACCCAAATATGTTAATCGTTTATGTTTGTTTTAGGTCAAATGTTACATGAACCAACTCTTGTCTGGGCTTGAACATTGTCATAATCGCCATGTGTTGCATAGAGATATCAAGGGTTCAAATCTTTTACTTGATAATACGGGGAGTTTAAAGATTGCTGATTTTGGTTTAGCATCCTTTTTTGACCCTAATCATAAGCAGCCAATGACTAGCCGTGTGGTTACATTATGGTATAGACCACCCGAGCTTCTTCTTGGTGCCACTGATTATGGTGTCGGTATTGACTTATGGAGCGCTGGTTGTATTTTAGCCGAGTTATTGGCTGGAAAGCCTATAATGCCTGGTCGTACGGAGGTACTTTACTATCATTTTTTTTTTTTTTTTCATTTGTTTCGTTTTAGTCATTGTACGTTTTTGTGTACATCTGACTCACTATAAGTTGGTTTTGTGCAAAATCAGGTAGAGCAACTTCACAAGATTTTTAAGTTATGTGGCTCACCTTCGGAAGCGTATTGGAAAAAGTCAAAGTTGCCACATGCTACCATATTTAAGCCGCAGCAGTCATACAGACGGTGTATAGCGGAAACATTTAAGCATTTCCCACCGTCATCATTGCCATTGATTGATACCCTTCTTGCAATTGATCCTGCAGACCGTCAAACTGCTACAGCTGCTTTAAGAAGTGAAGTAAGCATCCATATCAAAACTCGAACTCCTTTTCATTTAAGCATTACAATATTCGTTTCATGGATTCATTTCAATATGTGTCATGTATCGTTTTGTAGTTCTTTATGACAAAACCTTACGCATGTGATCCCTCAAGCCTTCCCAAATATGCACCAAGCAAAGAGATGGATGCCAAATTACGTGATGAAGAAGCTAGAAGGTAACACAATACATTAACCACGTCATAGTAAATTTTGAGGAATTAGTAAGTTTATTTAGCTTGTTCTTTAACTTAAATGTGACGCATATTTGTGGTAGATTAAGAGCTGCTGGTAAAACAAATGCTGAAGGAACGAAGAAGACTCGCACACGTGAAAGACATGCAAGGGCTATGCCTGCTCCTGAAGCCAATGCTGAGTTGCAAACAAACATTGATGTACGAAAGATAAGCTTACTACTTTATTACAAGAATTTTGTCTACTATAAATAACTAGTGTGCTAATTACGATTTACAAGATTTCTATGGAAGTAGTAGTCTAATTTTTTCTATAAAGAATGACAACGGAGTTTTTTTGCATTAAAAATAAACCCATTTGGTTTGTTTTCTTTTCACATAACCTTTTTTGTTTCACCCGTATGATCCATTATTGGAAAAAGCATAACCAAAATCAACCCATTTATTATTGATTTGCGTAAAGATTTCTGCATCTATATGCTAGAGGTTACCTATAGAGATGACCCCGCGTTTGAAAAAACACTACCCTAAAGTTTCAAACTAGACCCGAGCCCGCTCTAAGTCAACTAAAGAGGGCCGTAGGCAGAAAGCTAAAGCTGCCTATACATTCTAGACGTATGTATTCCTTGAAAAAAATGGATTCATTTATTCACCAACAAACTTATTCAGCTGTCCCTTTTTGGCCGTTGTTACATACAAATATGACTGTGTCCCGTTCAGTTTGTCCCGTTTTAGCCATTGTTACATTAGAAAGGTATTTCTTGTAACATTTTATGTAAAAATAGTCATAATTAAAAAGCCTTTTTTAGCTACAAACACAAAGCCAACATTTTGTATGCATCTCATTTATATTAGAATATGTTCCCTTTGCAGAGACGGCGGTTGATCACACACGCAAATGCAAAGAGCAAAAGTGAAAAGTTTCCTCCACCTCATCAAGACGGAACACTCGGTTACCCATTGGGTGCATCACATCACATGGATCCAAATTTTGATCCACCTGATGTCCCATTTAGTTCCAGTTTTTCATACGCCAAACCACCTATACAGAATTGGTCTGGACCATTAGCTGAACCTGCTCCCACAGGCCGCCAACGCAGAAAAAAACATAGTGATTCATCTTCAAAGAATAACTAGACTTGTGGACCCCACACCCCCGGATACCATTTTACATGTAGAATGCAGAGGTAAAGAAGTATTTTGCTCTTCGGTTTTCTTGTTCAATTCTTATTTTTAATTTATCGGACGGTAAGAAGCTCCTCTTTCGAGTAGTGTAAATGTTGATCTTTTTTTTTTTTTTTTTTTTTTTTTTTTTTTTTTGCGTTGAAGCACTTTGGTTAGGTATAATAAACATACACCTATTGAACAACTGCTTAAATATTATTTAACTACATGAATTGCAATGTATCATCTTTAAGGTATTGGCGACATATTTCTTTCATTAGTTGTGAACGTTAGGAAATCATGTGAACACGTCCTTAAGGACCAAATGATAACATCTGGTCAACGTGAGATATGAGTTGGCTGAATACCATGTAAGCCGCATTTCTTTTCTTTGTAGCAGACAATCCGGGGACGCTTTGTAGAGAGATGAGTGTCTAGTATGTATAATTTGCATTCCGATCCCTTACAAAATCGGGTGTTAGAGGTTGCTTCTAGTAATTTGTTAAGCTCTAAGTTAATGATCACGGAATATAGTTGCTGCACCATATAAACTTTCTTTTGGTAGGAGAATGATAGGGTTGAGCAAAATCATCCGAAAACCGACTCGAACCGAGAAATCAACCGAAACCGGGCCGAACCAACAAGCTCATGTCATTTATAGTAAATCAAAGGAAATTCTCTAGGGTCCTAAGAAGTAAGGGTGAGCAATCGGACCATTTAGCCCGGACCGACCGACCGAAAACCGGACCGACCAAAGGACCAATGGTCCGATCTCGGTCCGGGGTTTTTCCCTATTTAGGTCTCGGTCCGGTCCGGTCCGGCTTACAAACCGGATATTTAGCCTATTTGAACCGAGACCGGACCGACCACATTCGGTCCAGTCTCGGTATGGTTTTTCCCAAACTCGGTCTTCGGTCCGGTCCGATTTTGGCCGGTCCGGTCTGGTTTTTGGACCGTGATCACCCTTACTAAGAAGTGTTTAACGAACCCTATAATGGTTTCTGTTGACACTGTTGTGCATCAAAACACATTTGGATTTCAAGACGCTTTCTACATTTTTTTTTTAAAACCGACAATTTTTAACTATCTTACAACATTTACATCACAAAGCTATTTTACATGTCCTAAACAGAAGTTAAACTTATAACTATTTAATTAAAAAGCTTATCACATAATATGAGATACCATTAGAACACTAGACATTTGGTGCTTTCTAGTTTCTACAATTTCTTATAAGAAAGTTTTAAGTGTGTTTATTATAGATTTTGAAGGTGTCTTTTGAAACGAGCTTTCTCAAAACTCGATGCCAAATACCACATAAATAATATATCTATATTTTTTTTGAGCAAAAATAATAATTCTAATTTTTTTGGATAGGCCAAGTCAGCAAGTCCACGTGTCATATTCTAGTTGTTGGAAACATTTGAGCCGCATGAACACATGCAAGTTGGTCTACAAATACGAGGTTATGAAAATAAAAACAGTGTAATATAGTACATCCAAAACTTATGTAAATCCAAAACTTAATTCAATAATATTCGCATATAGTACATTATCCACGTAAGAAAAGTGTGAACCAATCAAATAGAAAATGTGTGGTTGGTGATTGTTGTTATTGAGTGACGTGGAAGCATGGCTCCCTAGAAATGGGCAACAAAAGTTTGAGCCAAGAATCATTTTGTGGAGGAACTATTATCCCACAACGACAACAACATGCTCAATCTTGCTGGAACGAAGTATAGAAGAAATAGAATGTAGACAGATCTTACCTTTATGGCTTTACCTCAAGATAAACCAGAAAGTAAAAAAATCGCTTTCAGAAAGCCTTCCGGCAAATGTAAGTGTACGAGTGAGAGAGCTCAGATATATGTGCATGTGTAAAAGTGAACAATAGAAAAAAATAAGAAGTCTATAAGACAAAATATGAAAAACAAGCAAACAAGCATACAAAGCAAGTAGGCAGAAATACCAACAGAAAATAATCTTTCTATCATAAAATAAGTTTGTATTTTGATATAATAATAATAATAATAATAATAAATAAAAATACCCATTTAGGAAAGTATAAAAAAAATTATTTAACAAATCAAATGTCTTATACTTTAGAACATAAATGTTCTATTAGCAGACATTTCAAATAAGTCGAAGACCAATTAAAGACACTCTAGGTCAATGCTTGAAGTAGAAATTACAGTTTGCGGTTTAAGTTATAAATCTATAATCATGGATACAAATTTGTGAATCAATGTATTATCATTGCTAGATTGTAGTATGTTTTTTCCTAATTCCTAAATATCTTGAGTATCATGATCAAATCTACAATTGGAAAGTTATAACTAGTGTATACTTATTAACATGATTCCTTTCGAGCATACTTGTCGACTGTTTCTTAAGCTAGATGATCGTAGTAGTTCAACTGTCAAATGTGACCAACATGGCTAATACTAAGCATGTTCCATTTGATAACTAACAAATATCATAGAAAAAATTTCTTCGTTCATCTTAAGCATTGAATTTAACGCATGCAATATTCATGTTATCAAACATACTTTTCGACAATCATTTAGGTACAAGACACTTAACTTCTTATTATTGAAAATAAATTTAAGATCATAAGGCTGGTTACTATGATGGGTGACACCTCTACCTTCAACCACCACATGCCATCTCCACTAAATCCTTCCCCAACCACGCGCCAAAGGTGCAATTTTAGCACTGGTTTGGTGGTATGCACCACCGAACTTTTTTTTTTTTTTTTTTTAGTCGTGTGGTATGTTTGTATAAAGTGTGATATTTTCATAATTTTGATTTGGTGGTGACCATAACACATGTTTGGTAGCGTGTTGAATGATTATGTGACGCTGATGTGAAAGTTTTGGTGACCATAAAACGGTCTAAGTGGATAACGAGATCTTGGTCATCCCCAAAATGTGGATAACTCCGTAACAATCCAAAATAAGGATGGGAGTACTTGTATGCCACTATTTTTATAGTCAAAGGCCCACAAATAACCAAGACCAAGTAGTAGCATATCAATTCTTGGTTGTGAGCATTTCTTACTATAATCCAAATGAAAATTAATCATTATAGATGTGTATGTCTAATAAATTGTAAAAAGGGTAACCATATAAAAGGTTTTCCAATCGAATTTTCATGTCCAAACAAATAAGGTGAGTTTCTCGTTAGTCTAAAACGTGTTATTTTTTCCTTATCAAAACTACTAATACTTGTATTTAGAGCATCTTTAACGAACTTTTCAAGTTCATAATTGATCACGTATAGTATCCCCAGACCCAGCATACTGGGTCAGGCACACCTAAAGACAAACAACCCCGATCCATGGCAAATCCGGACTACGCTAAACACCGACCTCGGCAAAAGCCAGGCCGGATGAAAGAACCTTATTACAAGGAACCGTGGCTCATAACCCTTGCCGCTGAAGAATATCACGTCCAGAGCAGACTCAGGGATCAGGACCGCAGATCAACCAAAAGAGTAAAGAATATTATCGGCAACAACATATCTTGCCTAGGCAAATTCCAAACAGGGAAAGACCGCATTTCCCTCCGACAAAAAAGTCCATGGTATAAATAGAGGGCACCTGCCACTCTCATCGGTATCATCATTCTCTCACTAAATACGCTTTCTCTCTCTAAAAACTAAACTTACTCTCGCAACCGATGTTGACCGCGGAAGCCCCCTTCCGCGGTGAGATTAACGGCGTTGTTTTCTTTCTTAGCAGCTTTAGCCCAGAAATATTCACTTAGTTCAAGATTTGCCCCATCGAAGCTAGCCTAAACTAGTTTTTGCATTGAGCCCAAGTTTTGTACTAACAATAATCATATAGAATTTATGACTTTATGCATTTGAAACGACTATTGAAATGATAAGTTCTTAAAAGATGAAAGTTTATAAATAGAGAAAAAGACATAGTTAATAATTTTTTAACTACGATTTATATATAAAGAAAAACTAGCAAGGAGCTAGCAAATTACAAAGGCGATTGTAACCAATCGTTTCAGCTACTACAATTTTTACCTAGATATTTAAAACAAAAAAATGTAAAAAGACAAATGTTACAAAAAATGTCACACTTCTTCAAGCATTGAGAGTTGAAAGTGACATTATTTCGATAGCGTCATAACATGCAACATGTCGCAGCAAAATGACATGCACACGATCTTTAGATTTATTTGAAGCTTGCCAAGACACAATCCAATTATCGAATAGAACTTAGAGGAACAAGACCACTTGAGTGAAGATGATTAATATGCATGGTTTAAAGACAGAAAGAAAAAGTGAGACTAACATAAGCATATAAAAACCCTTTACCAAAAAAAAAAAAAAAAAAACGCACTTAAAGATTAAGGTGTTTGCTTTATGAGATTTATGCAAGTAAAGATGTAAATCCATATTATATGAATGTTTGATAGAGATATGACACGGTACAACATGACATTGCTATAGACTTGAAGAAATTTGCATGATCATTTGATACGAATATTCAACAAAACTATAACAATCTCGAAAATGATCTAAGTAGGGAAACGTATATGAAGTCACAAAAAATCAGAGCTTAACAAATAAGAGAATATTGCCTACTTTCTCAGATCACATAAGCTATACTTTTAAATACGTAAAACCAGGACCGTCTCGCAGTTTTCGGTGGCCCTATGCGATAACAACAAAGAGGCCCTATTACGCTTGTAAGCTAAAAAGAAATTGCATATAAACTTGAATTATACGACTCGTATATGTTTAATATTATAGATATTTATAGCAAAAATCAATGTTGCAAAAATCGTGAATCGGTCCTGAGGCGGTCGAGGGCCGAGTTGCGTTTTTTAGCCGATTAATCGGCCAAAAACCTTGTAATCGCCGATTAATCGGCCGACTTCCTCGTAAATGTCTCCAAGTTCCAGGGTCTTGTAGCTTGGAATCGGCGATTACAAGGCCTTGTAGGCCATTTTTTGCAACATTGGCAAAAATAATAAAAATGTGACCTCTTTAAAGTGGAGGCCCTGTGCGATAACACCTATTGCACACCCTTTCGAGACCCCTCTGCGTAAAACTATGTGTAACAAGGATTACGCATCCTATGCTATTACCAAGCCCTCCCCCAAACTCGTCTTATGCCAATTTTTTCAAGAACTTGGTCTTGGTGGTGACCGACTTTGAGCCAGTCGTGTGCGTGATTTGTGATGTGAGGTATATTTATGTATAATCTCACTAAGTAAACAATTAAGAAAATATTGCCTACTTTCTTGGATCACATGAGCTATACTTTTAAATACGTAAGACTATGTGTAACGGGGATTACGCATCCTACGTTTGTTTGGTGACGTTGTTGGTCTCATTACACTATATTGGTGGTCTGTTGGTTGAGGTAAGAAAAGGTGATGTAAGTCTAATTCAACGCGGTATTCGTGATCAACATTTCACTTGCTTAGACCTCCTCGTGTCGTGAGTACAGTCGATCGAGTCATAAGACACGTCCCCCCTTACGCATGCTCCATCGAACGCGTCCCCCACCCAAAAAATTTGAAGGCTTGCTCATCTGAGTTTTTTATGAGTGTTGTGTGTGGGTGTTTATTTATTAAATTGTTTTTGTGATATATGTTTTTTGTTATGATAGCGGTCGCCTTATTATATTAACTTGATTGGGGTGAGCAAACGGACCGGATGAACCGGACCGATCGACAAAACCGACCGGGACCGGACCGACCACATTCGGCCCTGCCTCGGTCTAAGGTTTTTCATAATTACGGTCTCGGTTCGGTCCAGCTTAAAAACCTGACATTTAGTCTATTTGGACTGAGATCGGACCGAGACCAAACCGACCACATTCGGTTCGATCTCGGTCTAGATTTTTTACCGGATTCGGTTTTGATCCGGTCCGGTTTTCACCCGATGAGCAGCCTTAAACTTGATCATAAAAAATATGTTAAAGAAAAAAAAACTGAGTTGACGCTCGCCGCACTAACCGCTACCACCGGCCATGAATTTTGGAATGACATCCAAGTGAAAATAATTAAAAAAAAAACGTGAATAAACAAAATATGCGGTTCAAACTTTTGCATCTCTAAAAACACGCCACGTGTAAATGCTGACTTGTTCCACTTTCTATATAATCCATCTTCATTTCCTTTAAAAACCAACATTATCCATTTCAGTTAAAAATCAAATCTTTTTTATACCCACTTCATTTTTTCACTTAAAAAAGGTTTTTTTTAAGTACCCAGTTCATATTTTAAGCTAAAAAAGCTTTTTTTTTAAGTACCCAGTTCATATTTTAACCTAAAAAAGCTAAAAATCAAATCTTTTTAATACCCATATAAAAAAAATCATATTTTTTTAATACCCATTTCATATTTTTTATAAAAATGTCGATAATTGGCAAGATTCCTGTGACTTCAAGAAAATTGAGTGGTAATAGTAATATTAATGTTAATGTTGTTAAGAATGTTAAGGTTAATTTTAAGAATCAGAAAATGGGGTTTGGTCAGATGGTTAAGTGGCATAATAAAAATCTTGGTTTGAGAGTTTGTGCTCAGTTTGTGAATCATGTTCAAGCTCAAGCTGATGTGTCAGCTGTTAATCATCATGTAAGTATAACTTTTTTTTTTTTTTTTTTTTTTTTTTTTTTTTTTTTTTTTTTTTTTTTTTTTATATATATATATATATATAAAATATTTTGGTGGTTAATTGAAATATGGGGTGTTTGGGAGTTTTTAATAGGAATTACCTGAAACTTTTTCTTTTTTTTTTCTTTTTTTTTTTTTTTTTTTTTCTATTATATATCCAGAATTTTGAATTTCTGACCTTTTGTATATTTTCTGTACAATGACTATTTTACCCCTTTTGCTAATAGGGTGGTTAAAAATGTAAGGATAAAATGGTTACATAATAGGGCAAATATTTTAAAAAGTATCGTACTTAACAACGTTTATTTTTCTGGGTAGCAAACAAAATTTTTTGCTTATCATTTTTCTTTCAAATTCGTCTTTTTAAAGGTACTTTGTGACATTTTTGCCTTTCGTAAAAAAAATCCTATTAGTTAAGAGGGGCAAAAATGTCGCAAAATACCTAAAAAAGACCGAATTTGAAAGAAAAGTACCCGTATAAGCAAAAAAATTTGTCCGCTACTCATAAAAACAAATGATAACAAGTACGGTACTTTTTAGCTACATAATACCAACAAAGGTCTAAATTCGAAAGTTTGGGCATGTAATAGCAAAAAAATAAGTTGGCTATAAAAATGACAAGTTAGTTACTGTACATTTTTAGGTGATTATCCCTTTTTTAATATAATGTTTTGGTAGTTATTGTTTGGGTAAATTATGGGTTGTTGGGGAATGCTGATTCTTGTTTGGATACAAGATATAAGCACATTTTGATAGTTTTTGGGATTATTTATCTAAACTGCTTATATGTTTATAATTGTGTCATGCAATAAGCTGAAATAAGTTGCTTGTGGTTAGGCTTATTTAATGTTGGAAAAGCTCATAAGTCATAGGCCCAACTTTTTGGGCTAATGAGCTACTCAAGTTGAGCTTATGGACGTACATATGCCATAAGCTCAAGTTGATTAGCTCATAAGCTGAAGAATATAGCTTATGAGCTTTTCTAAAATCAAGTGTGCCCATAAGACTGAAAAATAAGCTGATCCAAACAAGGAGTAAAATACTAATATTTTGTGAGTGAAATTAGCTGAAACAAGCTGTTTTACATTAACAACTGTTATTTATGAGAGAAATAAGATAGAATAAGTTGTTTTTCAAATAAGCAATAAGCAGATAATTTGAAAAAGCATAAGCAGTTTAAATAAGTAATCTCAAACACCACCTTAATCACAAGTTTAATGTAATTGTGTAACTTTTAGTGAACACTTTTTTAACGTACGGATGTTTGTTAATTATGCAGAAAGATGGTGTTAAGTTATACGTCGGATTACCAATGAACTCAATTTCCGAATGCAATGCCATAAACCATTCAAAAGCGATATCAGCAGGACTTCGGGCATTGAAACTATTAGGAGTTGAAGGTGTCGAGCTTCCTATTTGGTGGGGCGTTGCTGAGAAAGAATCCATGGGGAAATACGAATGGTCCGGTTACCTTAGTCTTGTAGACATGATTCAAAAATCGGGTCTTAAGCTTCATGTTTCACTTTGCTTTCATGCTTCCAAAGAGGAAAATATCCCACTACCGAAATGGGTACGTGAAGTTGGGGAATCACAGCCTGATATCTTTTTTGCTGATAGATCAGGGAAGCGGTATACAGAATGTTTGTCGTTTGGTGTTGACGATCTTCCTGTTTTTGATGGTAAAACCGCAATGCAAGTGTATAAAGGATTCGTTGAGAGCTTTAAGACGGTCTTTGCTCCGTTTATGGGTTCCACAATCACGGTAAGAAGCTAAACAAGTTGTATTTTATGCCCTTGTAACAATCGAGATTATGAAATCCTGAATTTTGGAATTGAATCTTGCAGGGGGTAACAATTGGCTTGGGTCCAGGTGGCGAGCTAAGGTATCCATCGCACCACGATCAAACCAAGGACGGCACTGGGGCAGGGGAATTTCAGTGTTATGACAAAAATATGTTGAGCATTCTAAACCGAAGTGCCGAAAATCTTGAAAACCCTCTTTGGGGACTTTGTGGTCCACATGATGCACCAACTTACAACCAAAATCCGTTAACCAACACCTTCTTTAAAGAAGGGGGATCATGGGAGACTCGTTATGGTGATTTCTTTCTGACGTGGTACTCAACACAACTCGTATCTCACGCTGACCGGATGTTATCATTAGCCACATCATCATTCAACGACACTACAGTCATGGTATCCGGTAAACTACCTCTTATTCATTCATGGTACAAAACCCGGTCCCATCCAGCTGAAGTAACCGCAGGGTTCTATAACACTATCAACAAAAACGGGTATGAAGAGATCGCCAAGATTTTTAGTAAAAACTCGTGTAAAATGATCTTACCAGGAATGGATTTGTTAGACGAACAACAACCAAACGAATCATTTTCAAGCCCCGAGCTACTTCTTGAAGACATAAGAGACACATGTAGAGACCATGATGTCATCGTTTGTGGTCAAAACTTGCACGTTGCTAGTAGTGTCAAGAGTTTTGAGCAAATAAAGAAGAATCTAGCCGGTGAGACTGGAGTCGAGTTGTTTCTTTACCAGAGAATGGGTGGTGACTTCTTCTCGCCTGAAAACTTCCGTTTGTTTTCAGGATTTGTTCGGAATTTGAATCAAATGGAGCTTGATTCCGATGACTTGGGTGTGAATGAAAGAGGTGTTGTCTTAGTACATGGTAAGAATAGAAAATTGCAAGCTGTGTAGACTTGTGATGATAATTTGTTTGTAAACTTGTATATACTTTGGCTAATCATAATTCAATATTTTTGTATCACTAACCTTCTCTGAGACATGACTCATGAGGCATGACTCCGGTGTGAAATGACCATCGGGTGGTTTCGTGTTAGTTGGTCTAGATTTTGGTACAAAGATTTAGTCGGGATCCGTTACAATTGAATGTAGTTAAGATGTTTCATAATGTCTCATACACGCAGTTAGTTGAAGGTGTTGAGCTTCTGATTTGCTTTTAGGTAAAAATCTCTTAGTTTCCGTAGGGGTGTAAACAAGACTAGACAACTTGCGAGTTACTCGAGATCGAATCGTAAACTACTAGAAATCAACTCTACTTAAACTAGTTGAGCTCGAGTTCGAGCTACCCAAGTACATTTTCGAGTCGAGTTCGAGATCCAAAATACTGGCTCGTGAAGCTCGCGAGCCTTATCGAACTTCGATTAAATTACAGTTTTATTCTTTTAGATACATAAAATTTACTTAATTTTCATACAAATCAAGTCGTACCAAGCTTGATATGCCGAGTATTCATCGAACTCGAGCTTGAAATGTGGAAATAATAGAGCTCGACCTCGAGTTTTATATGACGAGTCGAGCTCGAGATATAAAGCTCGACCGAGCTTGAGTCGAGTTTCGAGCTCGAGTTTTAGTATTCGAGTCATGCTCGAGCTTGGCAGTACTCGGCTCGTTTACACGCTACTTTCCGATAGATAGACAATTTCCCTAAAAAGTTATTGCAACAAAAGTATATAGCGAACTATAATTACAATTGGCATCTGCACAAACCACCAAAACACAGTAACTATAAGAAAATGTCATCTTACTTGTACAGTCATACATCGTTGTAAGATGACAAATTCTAGTTTGAATTCGTTCTAATGCCATCCTAAATATGAATCTTAATGATGCGTAGTATAGCACGTGAGCTAGTGGAAACTAAGGTTCATGGTTTGAAAGTTCAGGAATATATATATCAATGATGAAATAATCACATCGGCTACCAAAAATTTCCTTGGTGGCTGTACACTACGAAAACTGCTCCTGCATTATCCTAACGGCTTTCCTGCAAAACGTAAAACCAAAAGTTAAATGCACAGACCGAAGCTCATTGTGAGTAATTTTTTAAGAAAATTAATGAAATTGAGCTAAACTAAAATTAGTAAGGTTACCTTAGTTTTCATCAAAAGGATTGGAAATTTCTTGAGGAACTAAGACGTTATTCACATGATATTGATATGGAAAGCTTGTAGGTGGAACCGTTACGGATTCATCTGAAATAACTTCGGGACTTTTTGCAGGAACTGGTTCAAGATTATTTTCCACTATATACGGGACATGATTGCGTACCTGTTTCAAGTAAAATCGTTAGCTAAATACAACAAGAAGGATACTTATTGCATTTATAAATTTATAAGATAGCGGGTCTTTTGTATGTATGAAACAGCAAAGTAATTCTCCGTTTGTCTCTTTGTAGCGATGATACGTTATTTGTACACTGGAGTCATTACTAGACAGTTTTGTGTCCTGTTTGGGTCATTTTATGACCGGTATTCATAACATTTCAATATTAACCTTAAGTTCGTATTTAAATTTAGGGCTGAGCAAAATCACCCGAAAACTGACCCGTATCGACAAACCGACCGAAACCGGGCCGAACCGACCTTATTTGGTTCGGTTTTGTACATAATTATTTCGGTTTTACTCGGTTCGGTTTTGGTTCTGTTCGGGTCAAAACACACTTATTCGGTTCGAAATAGCTAAACCGGCCCGATCCAACCTTATTCAGTTCGGGTTCGGTTTTGATAGCTTTACTCGGTTTGGTTCTCGGTTCACATTTTACCCTTATTCGGTTTTCGGGCCGGTAAAAGCTATCGAAACTGAACCCGAACTGAATAAAAACTATCGAAACCGAATAAGGGTAAAATGTGAACCGAGAATCAAACCGAGTAAAAGCTATCGAAACTGAACCCGAACTGAATAAGGTCGGTTTAGCTATTTCGAACCAAATAAGTGTGTTTTGACCCGAACCGAACCGAGTAAAACCGAAATAATTATACAAAACCGAAAACCGAACTTGACCCGTTGCTCAGCCCTATTTAAATTTATCAGTTTTTTCCAATACATTTACATTACTAGATGAAAAATATGATTTCTGAGTCGGTTTCTAAAAGGTTCTTTTGTTACAAAATGACCCAAACGGGACACAAAACCATCTTTTTAGCTTGGATGTGAAGGAAAGAGTAATGACTAAAACGGAACAACTGAAAAAAATTGTACGCAAAACAACCATGGTAATGTGGCCACACCAACATTCCCAAAAAAGGGGAGGCACTTTACCCGGTTTGTGTCCGTGTGGTGGTGGCCCAAACCCCGTGGATTAGTCGGTCAAAAAGGTCGGAAACCATGGTTACGCAAAAAAAAAAAAAAAAAAAAAAAAAAAAAAAAAAATGATAATTCATTTTTGTAACAGCCCATTTGCTAACAATTTGTATCTTATCAGTTTATCACATACCTTATTACGTTGGTCATCAATATTGTTATGATGATAACAATCAGAAATTTCCATATTGCTTAAGCCATTATCGTGTTGTGTATATGATGATCTGTAATACATATGGCTTATTGCGGATCTGAGACGTTGATTTCTTTGAGAATAGTAAATCTTGGTTGCAAGTGGAGCTGGAACACTCGACATTCCTGTTTCATCATCATTATTATAACAAACATTAGTTCAAAACAGATAACATAAATTACACACATGTCCATAAACTGAGGCCCGATATTTATGAATTTGTGACATACCTTTACTTTGCAAATGGTAATCATCGAGTTTTGTAGGTGTTTGATGGCTGGTGACACGAGCAACGTTTTTAACGGTTCTTGCTTGAGATTCTTTTGGGAACTCTAGGCCTAAACAATGAACACCAAACATTTAGCAAAAATATATGTAAACCAGTACATATTTGATATTTCTAGTTAAACTAAACGGTTCTATTTATAAGCCTAATAACTTGTACACATAATAATCGAAAAAGAAAACTGATAACAAAAAGTAACACGCTTAAGGAACGTCTGTTTTATGGCTAAATCCTAATAAGCAAATAGAAGCTAACATGTATAAACTAACATTAGTGCTAAACAAAATAGATCAACTATTCGACACAGCAAGAAGAAAGATACCTTTCGCTTGTATAGGAACTGAAGTCCTTTTTAGCGTTTGTTCATCTACGTGAGAATTTGAAGCAGCAGTGTTGGCAAGAGCAGATCTTTCAGGCTTACCAACTGATGCAATTTGGGCTACGTTCAAGTTAAGCTCAACACAAATGACATAAGGCGATGACACACACAGCTATATATAGAACCTCGTAGTCTTGTCAACTTTTAGGGGGCATTTTGGCCACACGTTTGCTAATAACAAGAAATGGCAGAAATATCCTTTATAAATTTATTTATTTTTGTAATTTCCAGGGGTATTTTGGTCATTTTGATTATATTACAAATGCGGGTAGTTGAGTTGAGTTTTTTCTTTAACTCTATGATTTCAAGGATACTAGATATACTAATTTGTATTTTCTTCTTCTCTTTCTTTGGAGGTTTCTTTTTCACTGCAACAACACCAGTCTCCTTTGTACTGTCCACTAGCGAACTTAATGACTTGCAAATTTCTGTAAAAATGAAAGGCGTATATATCAAAATGATAACACCACATTCAAAACCGATGTTTAAAGATTATACTAATAGCTATGTTACCTTCATGAGTTGCGTATTGGCTAACCTTCACTGGTTTCTTGCATGAATTACAACAAACCTACAAGTTGACATTCAGAACGTGAGAGAAAAATACGAATATAATACTTAAAATTAACATAAAAAGAACGTTCGGAATCTCACCAAGATTAAAGGATCCATCATAGGCCTCAAACCAAATACATGCATATCTGCTTTGCAGAATCATGACCATGACATGCAAAGTGAGTAATTTCGAAGTTTAGCGTATATTCCAAAGAATACGTAGCAGTAAAACTCAACATTTTAATAGTTTATTGAAATACTAAATATTTGCAAGAATTGTTTTTGCAACTACAAATAACGAACAGAATAATTTACCTTCTTCATCAAGCAAATTTAGTTCATCTGCTTCTATGAGCTCTCTTTGAATGTACTGAGCAGCTAACTTCCAACGCCCTACATCATCTGTCAAAAAAATGAATGGCAACTAAGCAATTAAGCTTATTAACAGAGCCAGGTTGTATGCATAACTTTAAATTTTCGTGAAAAAATGAGTTAATAACAACGCCTGTGTAGGATTTAGCAACATCGGAACATATTAATGACGGTCCTCATATTTTGACACTAACTTAGGGGATGTTTGGCATTGTGTTTTCTATGCGATTATGTGATATGGAACAATTATAAGAAAAATATCGACTGTAAGAAAACTGACTATTTGACAACATCAGACCAGTTTCGCAATATCCAAACGCTAGAAACTAATTATTATCACTTTCAAAACACATGCCAAACATTAAATAAACCTTCAAAGGCAAACAATCAAAAGTAGCAATAATTAATTAACATTTTCACCTCTCATATAAATCACCATACAAGAACGGGATATTCTAAAGATGAAGGCTCACCCACGTATTTAACTTTTTCCATTAAGCCTACCCATATGGTCACTCATCCGACATGTTAATAAACAAACGGACATGCATGAACTCACATACATATTTAGGTGACCTATAAAAGAATTAAGATTTGCGGTCTTAATGGAAAAAGTTAAATGCTTGTCATTGGCATACATTATCCCTAATTATGACGACTATACGAATATTGATAAAGAACAAAAGTAATGTATTGTTTCTACCTGCCATTATTTGTGAAGTATTCCGTCCTTCTAAGAGAGTTGTCATTTGCCCACTTCCAAGAGAGCATACCATTGATCCACACACGCTCAAATCCACCTTAAATCTACCAAAATTATCAAATTACAAACTCACGTTACTATAATTAACTAATAAAAATCGCACCTTTATAACATCCCACAACAGAAAGATACATGAAACAAGAGAAATGAATGGGAAGACTAACGATATGCCAAATTTTATATCTAAATGACTAAACGTGCATGGCAGCATCGTGCTTGCGGCTAAGGGACACACTTCTTCACAAACCAATAAAATATGGATACACGTGTTTACGCATTAGGACCCCCATCAGCAATTATTAACTCGAATGATCAAACTACAAACACACGTTACTAAAACTAACCAATAAAAATCAAAACTTTATAACACCCAAAACACCAAAATCAGCCATTGTTAACTAGAATTATCAAACCACAAACACACATTAATAAAACTAACCCATAAAAATCAAACCTTTGTAACATCCCACAACAAAAAATCCATAAAACACCAAAATCAACCATTGTTAACAATTATGTTTGGCAAAACTAGCAATAGTACTTAGGAGTTAGGAGTAGTTTGTTGTGCAGTAGCTGCTTGTTTTATAAAAGCGCTTGGTGACCTAGGTGTGTCGGTGATTCTAAAGTGTAAAATAACGTAAAAGCTAAACGCTAACGGTAAATGCTTCTACAAATAGAGTTTTTAAGAAACACAAGTCGCTCATTGCCAAACGAGCTTTCGATTTTAAACGCTAAATGCTAAACGCTCCTAACATGAACATACCCAAAAATTATCAAACTACAAACACACGTTACCGAAATTAACCAATAAAAATTAAACCTTTATAACATCCCACAATACAAAGTTTCATAAAACAACAAAATCAACTATTTTTAACTAGAATTATCATATTACAGACACGCATTACTAAAACTAACCAATAAAAATCAAAACTTTATAACACCCAAAACACCAAAATCATCCATTGTTAACTAAAATTATCAAATTACAAACACACATTACTAAACTAACCAATAAAAGTCAAAACTTTATAACTTTCTGCAAGGCAAAGTTTCAGAGAGCACCAAAATCAACCATTGTAAACCAAAATTATAAATGTACAAACACACATTACTAAAAGGTCAAGGGTTCAAGTCTCGGCTCTTGCTCACTCCAGTTGGTGCCCCACTGGCCAGGAGAGTTACCGGAGCTATTCTTTGTGGGGTGGACAATGGTTGGTGCCAAAAGGCACCCGGGGTCAGGGTGTACCCGCCAATTCACACCTTTTGTGCATAAAAGTCTAAAACTAACGATAAAAATACGGATACACATGTATACGCATTAGGCCTCCCATCAACAATTATTAACTAGAATGATCAAACTTTGTAACATTCCGCAAGACAAAGTTTCAGAGAACACCAATATCAACCATTGCTAACACACATTACTAACACCAACCAATAAAAAAATCAACACTTTATAACATATCAAAATCAGCCATTTTTAACTAAAATCATCAAAATCAACCATTGTAAACCAAAATTCTAAAACTATAAACACACATTAACCAAATTATCCTATAAAAATCAAAACTTTATAAAATCTCAAAACAAAAAGATTAATAAAAAACACACATTACTAATACTAACCAATAAAAATCTAAACTTTATAACTGCCCAATACATATAGAATCATAAAACACCAAAATTGATCAAACCCAAAAAAGCAAACTTACAAAAGATTCAAGGAAGTGGTTAAGGATGATAATGGGGTTTGTTTGCGTAATTTGAAAAACCCATTTTTGTAAAAAAAAATTCGGGTTTTTTTATAATTATTATTATTTTTTATAAAAATGGGGTGAATTTGAAATCAAGTGTTTTATGTGTTTTGAAGTGGATTTGGAACAATGGATTTTGTTGTTGTTTTGCAATGACTGGTTTTCTTTTTTGTAGGTCCTTTAAGTTATGTATGTATTTTCTTTTTGTTTTATGTTTTCTTTTTTCTTTTTTATTTATATGGTTTTCGACTCGGTATCGTGAGCTGACTAACTCTGGGGAGCTACATGTTTAGATTGTCCGAAATCGGCGCAGGTGAACCTCCGTGGCCCAAGGAATTAATTTTCTTCATGTTGAATTCGAACCCTAGGCTGATACTCTTACCACTGTCACCCCTTGCGATTACCAGATAAGTTTTTTTTTTTGGTTTTAAGTCAAAAGTAAATCGAATTCTATTTTGGTTCGTATAAGTTATTTGGTTTTACAAAAAACTCTTCGGGTTATTTTGATTTAGATATAAGTGTTATAACCTGAATTCTTTTTAACTTTTTTCACGGTCATCTGAGAAGTATAAATAGTGATGTTTGAACGTGAGACGTCTTGGGATGAGATAAAGGTTTGTAACCACTAGCCTAACTTTGTATTGTTTTGGTTTTAAGTGATTTGTAATTTTGGCATTTTGGACTTCTAGTTGAAAACTAGGGGTGCGTTTATTTGTAGAAAAAATTTGTTTAATATTTTATTTTAATTTCTTTAGTAAAAAACGGGAAGGGTTTTTATCTCTAGAAAAGAGCTATAAATTTAAATAACGTGTTTAGATGACATTTTTCAAAAAAAATGAAGATGTAAAAAGAATGGAATGAAAATTATAGAAAATATTAAATGTCTTTTCTAAATTTAAGTTAAATTTTGAAAAATAAGATTTTTATTCTTTTAGAAAAAAAAATTAAAAATGTGTAACTAAACTGGTTTTCAGTTTTTCAGTTTCTGATGAAATTTAAAAAAAAAATTATGAAGTCTTTTTCACCAATTAAATATACCCTAGAGTTTTTTAAGTTTTCTATTGGAAACTTTCTTTTTCGGTGTTCGATTTATTAATCTGGAGTTTGAGTCAATCGTTACATATAAATTCGGATTAGGTATTAGCAAAATAGCAAGTGTGAGACGTGACACACATACTATTTTTGCTGACATAATATGTTTCTAGTAGATCTTAATGACTTTGTTCATTTTTATTTTCTTAGTAGTGTGCTATAAGCCTATAACATATTGGCTATATAGAATTGGCCCAAATGAGCCCAAGTTAAAATAAGCCCATTTAGATGAAAACTCTAGAAAAGTTAATTTGGCCCAAGTTACTAACATTTTAGATGTTATCCGTGAATTGGCCCAATATAGCAACATGTTTAGATGTTTGGTGCATAAGCTTCTCAAAAGCTTGTAGTTTTGAATCCGATTCGGTTCAATTATTTACCAAAAAAAATATTAACCGAACTAACTGAACCAAAAACCGATGAACACCCCTAATGTTAAAACTGATGAAAACTTTCAAAAAGTTAACTTCACAATCAAAACTACTCTCTCAAATAAGTCTTTAAATAATATCTAAACTCAAACTTTTGTTTCAACTCCAACTAGTTTCGTGAAACACAATATTAATCCTACACATATCACAAGTGCGAATTTAAGAGCCCGCTTGGTTCAAAGAGGGGAAAGAGAAAAATAATGGTAAAAGGAATACAATGCGATATAATGAGCATTCCCTTCAATTTGTTAAGGAATATGGTATTACCCAATATTAGGTAATGGGGCATTATATTCCCTTTAACCAAGCTCTATCAGTCATTATCTTATCCATTGCTTACCCCTTATAAACCCTTAACCAAACGAGCCCTTAGTCTTAGACAAGAATTGAATCAAGTGCGGGATGACATGGTTTAAGGATCCAATTCTATTATATCCTCATCTCCGCCCTATCTGTCCCGCCCTCGACTTAGGGGGCGTTTTTTTTTTCCCTTAGTGAAGTGATTGGACTCACTTGTCATTTAATATTATTAATTTTTTAAGTGTGGCTCATAAAAATCCCTTATTTCCTTTATATGCACAAGGTATAAAAATCGAGACGCTCCCATTAAGATACATTAACAAACGTGATACCCACTAAACCTTTAATTATAAAAAAAAAAAAAAAAGGAACAACCTTTAAACAATATTTTATATCACTCTCCTTTTTTAAACCGATAGCATGTATCACATTTATCATATTAAATGTAACGTGCACATGCATGTATGTCTCGAGTAAATCTCTAACCAATATTGTATATCACTCTCCTTTTTTAAACCGATAGCATGTATCACATTTATCATATTAAATGTAACGTGCAATGATTGAACCGATGACTTAACCGGAAATTACCCGGTTTTTAAAACATTGGTATTAACCACAGTACAATACTTGTTTCATGACATAGATAAATTATTATGAAGTATTAATTTTAACATTAAAGTGGTCTTAATAAAATCATTATCTTGTTTCTTCGTAATTTTCTAGCTTCTTGCTATTTGTCTTAATAAAATTCGTCGTTCAAAAAAAATTAACAGTAAAGTGGTAACTAAAACTAGCAAGACTTTTGACAAAGGATAATGGATCGACATAGTAGAATAATTTATACGTACTACAGTAGTTTTTATCTGTTCGAGTTCAAGTTGACCTTGCATATAAATATTTAATATGCCATGCACCGTTTTTCGATATAAAGGAAACATTTAAGTGCAACCGATTGATACACGTGTGTTGGTGCAATTTCCAGGGTATTTTAGTTTCTTGCCGCTTGAATTTATTGATCTTCTCAAGTTTTCAGAAACATGTATGCACGCTTATTGAATTATTATACTCTCTTCGTCCCAAAATATAAGTCCATTTTAACCTTTTTAAAGTCTTTTTATTCCGACTTTGACTCTAGTTATTTTTTTCCGAGTTATATTATACTTGATGCAAAATATATAAATGGATTTGTGTTTTAAATGTATTTTCATTGGTATACTTTTCATCAAGTATTATATACCACGAAAAAAAATAATTAATGTCAAAGTCGGAGTGAAAAAACTTTGACAAATTCAAAATGGACTTATATATTGGGACGGATGGAGTATTAATATTATTATTATTAATCTAAGTGGTCAATCACTCACGCTAGCCTTCTTAAAAAGATAAGGCTTTATCTGATTTGAGTATGTGTGACGGGTGATCTCAAATCTCGTGAAATAATCGAGCAAAAGGTTAGAAATCATAGTTACAAAAAGTATATATTAATATTATATGTAACGGTGAGCTTAAACCTCGTGAAATAATCGACCAAAAGGTCAGAAACCATGGTTAAAAAAAATTATATATTAATATTATTAAGTGTATGTTTGTACAATAAATTGTCTAAGAGACTCATATTAAAAGGTTATTATTAGCTAACTTGTTTTTTCTTCTTACCGACAAGTAGATATTTAGTGAGACAAAAATAGAAAATGAGAAATAATTATCACTATACATTTGAGAAAACTTATATATCTTAATTACTTATAAGATTTGATATTACATAATGAAGTTGTTCTTTTAATTCTAACACCTTCTTGTAATATCACTTATAAATAAATAAATACATAAGTAAAAAATATCTTTAGTACTACTATTTTACTTTCCCCTAATAATAAAAATGCCAAGTTAACACACGGTGGCTTTTTAATTCTAAAACACGTTTTTAAAAGAAGTTAACAGTTGGTGGTCTAATGAATTTTAAACCCGTAAATTTTGCATCAAAAGTCAAACCAAAATCACGATTTCACAAATATAATTATTTGCCGCTATATACCGTCGTTTTGCACGGATATTTTTCTAGTCTAGTAAAATGGTTAATTAAAGAAAAATGTTTTGTCAATAAGATATATAAAACTAAAAGATTCGTGAACCATGCAAATCTCTAAAATAAATATTTTATTCAAACAGCCAAGACTGAAAGTGCATAAGTCGAAAAAATTGTGCGACTGATAATTATATACGTCAAATGTGTTTCAACAAGAAATAAACTAATTAAAAGACTCGTGTACCATGTACATCTCACAGAATAATGTCTTTTTGTCTTATCTTATGAGTTACAGTATGAAAAAAAGAAGCATTTATTTGTAAAGAGTTTATCCACAAGACAATAATAGAAGTCAATTTCATTTTGTCAACATTTGTTCTCTTTTTATCCAGAGGTGTGAATATACTTCCATTTTGCATTAATGTTATGCTTATTACAAATTTACAATTACACTTATGAGTCAAATTCAATGTAAGAATATATCAATGCCATTGTGACACATGTTGATATGTATCTTTCAGCATAACAACTTCTTAACTACTGTATAATTTAACTTTTATATAGAACAAAGATAAACATGATAAGACCATGGCATGCCAAATTTTGTTTTTTAGTACCAATCATTCTGGAAGCTTTACTTTTAACACTCTCACATCAAAACACTCGTTCACTAATAAAATTCATTTCACATGCTATTTAGGCCACAACACTACACACAAAACCAATTAAATAAAAGAGATAATTTAGTGTCCGCCACTTAAGTGGCTTGTGAAGTGGGAAGAGGTGGCTGGGGTATGGTGGCACGAGAGTGGCGGCGCCACTTTGGTTTCCACGTTAGATTTGGCGTGCATGTGTGATGATACCCTTTAGTGTAAGTGAAAATGAATTATAAAATGATTAATATCGGCTAATATCCTAACAGGATAATATATTTTCATTAAATTCTTCTGTGTGTATCAACATGACATATATTTGTAATTCAAAAAAAGTTTGCAGCGCAGTTTATTACTCGTTTGTCTTCTCTTGTATGTAAATTCAATTATAATGAATATAATAAATAAAAAAAATACACAAACAAAAACAATATTATACTTTCATTAAAACAAATTGATAAATAACACAATTATCTTAAATTAGTGGGTGGTGCACCATTATCATCAAAATGTTTGGCATCCATTCAATGTGATTAAAGTGGATACGAAAGTAAAACATTCTTCTCTGTTTGACATGACAAGGATTGTGTATAGTAACAAAAATACCAAATTATAGAACCCGTTTGCTTAGATTATTTTGAAAAACCGATCATCACTATTGTCCACTTTAAGCTATTTTCTTGTAATATAATAACAAAATTAATACTAAATCTACAATGTATATAGCTTATACAAGTATATTACTAAAAGACCTGTAAAAGCGACAACTGTGTAACTCTTGATGCAACATTTATGAGTTCAATTTGTAGTTATTGCGAAAAAATAATTTATAAATTATAAATAAAAAATTATAAAAGTTTGAAGATAATACAATATTTAGAATATTAATTTAGTTGTGGACATTGTTATCATTTTTAATCAAAGATATTATAAGGTTTATACATTATAAGTAGTATAGTATAGATAGTAGATCAAGTTGTATTAAATTATTAATATTGTTTATCACTTGTCATAATTTCGTCTAGTGTTTGATATGTAATAAAGATTTTCGTCTTTTGTTATGTAGTAATGATATATAATACTTATGTATATAAGTTTCATTAAATTTTAAATTTTCAAAAATTTGAAGAATTCAAGATTTAAGAAAAGAGATGTTACCCTTTAGGGAGGCGGCAACGTAGTCGGTGTCAGGGTCGGCAAGACTCGGCGTGCATCGGCGAAACAAAACCACTTGATCGGCATCACTAAATCGGCGAGCCATGCGGCATAGATTACCGATTCGGTGTGATGGAAAAGCAACTAATTTTCGACCGTTACATCCAATGAATTTTCGACCGTTTGGTATAAACGGTTGTTCTTAACTGCTAGGAAGTTAACATGTTGGTTGTTTCCTGATGAGGGTTTGATGGTGGTGAGGAAACGGTGGTTCACGGCGGTGGTGGGGTTTTCCGGCGAGGTTTGGAGTGATGGGACTGAAGGTAGGGTTTGGAGTGAGAGGCTGCTGTCAAGGCTGGTGCTTGCGGTGTCTGAGAATGGGTATGGTGAAGGTGGTGGTATGGTGGTGTGGATGGTTGAGGTGGTGGAGCAAGTGGAGAAAAGTGACCGGAGTTTCATTTTGTAACTTATGATACGATCGAGTTAAGTATTTAACTTTGTTAAATATAATTAAAATAAAAATAAAAAAAAAAACAAAAAAAAACAAAGTTTAGGCATGATTAGGCATAACATTGCCACTAAAATTATGGACTTAGGCATCATTAGGCATGAAATTAGTTGGCTAAACATGATTGGCTAATTACTATTATTGTTTAGGCATGGTTAGGCATGGTTGCCACCCCCCTTATATTTATATATTTGGGAATGGATCTAGTGAGTTCTAGCTACAAAATTCAAATAAGAAAAGAGAAATAATTGAGAGATATATCTATTTTTGTGAATGCATCTAACTATCTAACCATAATAGTTGTGATTCCTTTTCACTCTTCTCATCTTTATTATATTTCACATTAGATCCGAAGTTCCAAACTCTAACTTATATACAATAAATTTATCTATGTGATAGTTGCTTAAAGGGAACGAACTTGTAGTGTTAAACAAATGTAATGGGTTGAGATCATGTTTCTGTAAGCCTGTAATCACATTTCCATAATACTAGTTATGTTATTTTTTTATAAGGGAAAATAACAAAAATTATCAATTTTACAAACATATGGAAATCGATTCAGAGACTTAATTTGTGTGCTTAAAAACATGCCTAACAAAAGGAATAAGACAAGTGGTAAAATGAAAAGTAGAGACGAGAAAAGATAAAATATGAAAAAATGAATCCCCCTAATGTCAAAATTCAGAGGATGACACATATGTTTAGGCATGCCAATTAGACATGCCAAGGCTCCAAACATATTTTATTAAATACTTAATGTTTGTCCAAAAAATCACACCACCCATGACACTAGCAAAGTCTTGCTAGTTTTTTCTAAAAAAATCGCAATAGGACCTTACTAGTTTTCAACATTGAGTTTTTTTTTAAGAAAAACTAGCATGACCAGTCCATGCGTCAAATCTATTAATTGTTTACGTAACATAAAATTACATAAACACCCCAAGGTTTACTTGCGTTATATAAGCAGTATTAGAAAATTGCAAAAATCGTCCCTGTCATTACTTGCAATTACACAAACAGTCCATAAACTAACCTCGCACCCTGCAACGAAGAGCAGGTAAAAATTATTCATTATATTCATTTTACCAAAGTACTTACAAGCACTTAACCACTTGCTACGTTATAAATGGGTATGTTAATTATAGATTGGGTATGAGTATTTAAGAGCCTCTATAATGCTCAAAGCTTTGAAAGACTTTTTGCCATTAACTACTCAGTTTGTAATTATATTTTCTGTATTGAAAAGTCATTTGCAAGTTATAACTACAATGGTAAGAAGTCTTTGTAAAGCTTTAACATGACAAAACAAATATAATATAATAAGAATGATAGAGAAGGAAAAGCTTTTTGCAAAAGCTTTACGTTTATCAAGTCATTACCAAAAAGCTTTTATCTAATGGTTAAAACCTTTTTCAAAAGCTTGATGGAATAGTAAAAAGTCTTTAAAGACTTGACCATCGTAAATACTCTAATGCTAAGTTGAATATACTGTTATAGTGTTACTTAATCTTTTCACTTATTTTACCATATATTACCCTATAACGTGTATAAATTATTCATTAGTTTAAAAAAGGACCCATTTCTCACTCACGAATGAATGAATAATACACATAATGAAGAAGGATAATTAAGAAGATTAGTAGAAGGATTTATCATTTTCTTAACAAATATTCACTTTTGTCCTTGATTATTGCACAACAACTCATACGTCAGATAGTTATATCCTATTTACATTATGTTTTAACTGTTTGTCACAAATGTGAGCAAACTATAATATATATATATATATATATATATATATATATATATATATATATATATATATATATATACACACAAATACAAATGATCTCATAAATTGAGAGATGATATCAAAGAGTATCATGTAATCTTTTAAAACCCTGGTCAACCTGACCAGTTCAGCCGAGAAAGTTCAGCCGAGAACCAGATAGGAGCCTAGGGCGGATGTGACCCATTTTTTGCTAGTTTAAGAACTGGATTAAATCGATGATTTTTTGATTAACCTGCGTCGATCTGGTTTGGTTAACCCGTCCTGGTTTTGTTTTTACAAAAAAGTATGATAATAAGCTTTTTTGCTTGTTAAGTTTGAATGCTTTGAATAAATTGAAGAGCTAAAAAGAAAAGGATATTTGAATGACCATATTTACACTTAATTTGATGCCTTTAAGGGCAATACATAAAATAGCTGACTAAATGTAAAATGAATACATTTAAATATTTAATAATGTAAAGTGTGCTTCATAAAAACAGAAATCGTGATGAAAAAAAATAAAATAGTTAAAGAAAAACTTGTAGCATTCAAACCTATAAACCAAAATAAAGTGGTTTATATATAGTTCAGTACTTCAGTGCAACTCTCATATACATCTTAAACGTCCATCTAGCATCTTGAAACTAACAATTGTTACATGTTTAAAACTAATGCTAGATGAGTACCCGTATATAACGACGAGACTTTATAGCATCAAATATTTGTAGTTGAGATATTTTGGGTTTAGTGTTTCAGGTAACATTTTTGCATACAAAGTAAAATTATCCTTAAACTATGACAGTTTTATTATTTTAAAGTTTAAAGGGATGCATATGCACACATAATGCCGGAATTTTATAGCAACAAATGATCATAGAGAAAACTATGTTTGCATAAAAGGTCCCCTATACATGTTTAACATTTGTATGTATAAATGCTACTTAATAAACATTAAAAAGATGTTATCCGAAATGTTACCTATTTAAATGATATTTTAGTATCATTTAAATGTTACCTTGCAAGTTTTTGTCAATGATATTCATAAATACATAGGAAATCTTTATTATATTTTTAAATAAGATTTGCTAAACAATGCCTGTTTGTTATCTACCTTTTGCCTTTAAGGAATGGAATAAAACTTTGAATCTTTAGTTTGGTTTCATATTCGTGGAATAAAGTAATGGATTTGATCAAAATATTCATTCCAATGCATTTTTAGAGGTTTCGAAGAAAGGGTAGTACTATTCTAACAACTTTTAGGGTACGATTTATTCTCAGCCACAAATAGACACTAACATTCTATTAATTTCTGCATATCTCTCTTTTATTGTTTTCAAATAACACTTTTAAATTCAATATCAATTTTTAAATTATATATATTTTTAATTAATTATTTATTTTCTCTCTCTTCAATTTTTATTAAATCATTCCCAAATTCAAATCCGATTCTAATCCTATGTACAAACCAAACGAACCCTAAACTTTGTAAAATAAAAAATGACATATATTCAAGTTAATTTTTATGTTCATCTATTGTGTATTAAATGAACAACTACTTTAAATATGAAAATAACAGATTATTTAAGTTACTTTAAGTATTGCTCAGTGGCATTATTTAGCAAAAAAACCATTTTTAAATATGAGTTTTGCTTGTGATTAAGTTTACCTTAGTTGAAAAATTAGAAATTAATTAACACTAGACATTCCATGTTTAACAACACATTCTATAATTGTAATAATTAAATATATATAAATATAGAAACAACGAGTTCATTAAATGCTATTTTCACCCAAATGATAAGGCTTAAACACAACCATATGAGTTGTGGTTAACAAAACCACTTAAATATATATGCAATTTAAACGTGATCATCATTGTTGACTTTCTTGATATGGAATGACTAATGAGATGATCAATGCTTTTGGAACGATAGTGTAATTAAAGGAGTAATTTAGGGGGCATTAAGGAGTATTTTAGGAATCAATTTTATTATTTTTAAGTTCTAAAGACAAATTTGTTTTATGAGCAGTAGAGATCTATCATCTTAAAACATCCATCTATCATCTTATAGCTATTTAAGGGCCTTTTCTAATTTGGTCATGTTAGAATGGAGTTTTTAATGTTTAAAAGCTAAAGATGTAGTGATGTTTTCTTTTTCTTATTTGAGTTTTGCTAATAACAATCTTGTGAATTGTGGTTAAACATTTCATAACTAAAAAATCAATAATTAAAGACCAGCAAACATATTATGTTAAACATCACATTACATGTTTAAAATGAATAAATGTGTATAATTATGAAATATAAGGAGTATTAGTTTATTTAATGTTAATTTTTTAATTATGAAATGTTTAACCACATCTCATAGGATATTAGGGTTGTTATTAGCAAAAACTTTTTTATAAACCAATTCGTTTTCATGATTCAACCGATTGAACCAATAACCCGGTTTACCAATCCCTCATCCGAGTCAATAAACAACCAAGTTTTAAAACATTATCTAATTTTTTGAAGGGCTATATTATACAAAACTTCCATATATTGTCATATCAGGGGTTTTAGTCAAATAATATAACTCACGAGCTCACTGTACAAGCCGGTGATGTATCCAATGATTGAATACTCTCCCATAAGTGATGCATTCAATGATTGGAAGAGGGTGCGGATAACTCACCCATTTCTTTAATTATCACAATACTATTCTACACCATTGCACGATCCTTAACAAGACATGTAACAAATCAAATTGTTACACTAGCACTAGTAGTAGACAAGTGGGTAATGCACTTATCATGAAACTTTTGCTATCCATACAATGTGATTTCCTATGACGTGTACCAATCACATTTCACTCCCAAATCTCTTTTCCCCCATACTTTTGCCTTCAAAACACATTGCACTACTTCTCCACTTTCACACACACTAAAAACACACTCAAAAACACACACACACATCAACACAAACACTTAGAAAAAAAAAACACACATTTTCTTGATCTTCTTGATACTCAATTAAACCATCAAGATCAAACCTTTGATTCATGGCACTTTCAGCATTTGCATTCCCAACACAAATCAATCATCGATCAGTAACATCTAACCAACCATTGATTCAACATTGCTTATTTGGGACGGATCTAAATTCGTCGCAAAAACCCTTTAATCAGGTTCTTTTTGCTCATTTTTGCATTTTTTTTATAAAATTAAAAAAAATAAAACATGGGTTTTGTTAGAAATGTAGTTTTTAGCAAAACCCATGATTTTTTTTTCATAAATTTTGAAACATGGGTTTTGTTAAAAATGTGATTTTTAGCAAAACCCATGTTTTTTTAGATTTTTTTATAAAATAAAAGATGGGTTTTGTTAAAAATGTAGTTTTTAGCAAAACCCATGTTTATATATATATATATATATATATATATATATATATATATATATATATATATATATATATATATATAATTTATTTTTAAATAAAATTTGATTATATAAATCTTGAAACATGGGTTATGTGAAAAATGTGATTTTAAGCAAAACCCATGTTTTTTTTAGAAATTAAAAAAAATAAAACATGGGTTTTGTTAAAAATGTGTGTTTTAGCAAAACCCATGTTTTTGTATAATTTTTTTGTGAAATTTGAAAATTTGGTATATGGGTTTTGTTAAGAATGTGATTTTGATGTGGAACAGATTGTTAAGAGATCAAATGGGATTAGATCAACATTGTCAGAAAGAGGTGAATATCATTCTCAAAGACCACCAACTCCACTTTTGGACACTATTAATTACCCTATTCATATGAAGAATTTGTCTGTTAAGGTAAATTTTTTATTACCCATGTTTTAGTTTTGTATAAATGCTGTGTAAAAAAGTGTGCTTTTTATGTTGTTTTCTTTAGTATGAAAATGATTGGTTTGACTACAAAGTTAAAGACACATATTTAACTGTTTTTACTTTTTACCCATGTTTTATGTTGTTATGTTAATTTATTGTTAAATTTTAATATATAATTTGTTGGTTAAGGTCAGTTACTAAATCATACATGTGTTTGTTTTAGCTTATTTTCAGGCTTATGAGCTTATTTTGTTTGCCTTATTACCATTGTTTTTTTCAGACTTAGTATGACTTAAGTCCTGAAAATAAGCCAGAAATATGGTTTATGAAAAATAAGCAGAACAAAATAAGGTCAAAGGCTAGAATAAACTAAACCAAACGCTCCAACGTTTATGCAAAAGTTGCTAGACTTGCATGCAGACAAGTTTAAATTTTGTATAATAAGGTTAAATTTGGATTTGAAAGAATGACTAGTTTGACCTTATAGTCAAAGATGCCTATTAATACGAAAAGTTTGTGTATTAAGGTAAAGTTGGTTGCAATGACTTTTTGTTGTTATATAAATGTTTTCACTTGTCAAAAACAAGCTTGGTGGTTATATAATCATGTTAACTTTAAGTTTGAAACAAGAGAAAATTCCCAAACTAGTAAAAAAAAACTTGAGTGGTCCATGACTTGGTCACAAGTGACACCTTTTTCCTATTTTGGTCATGCTCGACTGCTTGACTCCATTTAAATTGTGACACATGTCAAAAATTTGGGTGGAGTGCAGTTGAGCAGTCGAGCATGAGGGAAAAGGGTGCCATTTGTGACCAAGTCATGGACCACTCAAGTTTTTTTATACTAGTTTGGGAATTTTCTCTTGAAACAGTGAGTGGTTTGACTAGAAGTCAAGGATTTTATAATTTACATGCTAAGTCCATTTTTATGGTAAATTACTCACAGTCACACCTTTCTTTTTATAGAAAACTTAAGCGTTATCTTTAGGTAATTATGTTGATTTTGGATACGACACTGTGACTATTTTGACCACAATTCGATAAAAGTTTATGTTAAAAATTGTATTTTTTTACTGCTATGTAGGAACTGAAGCAACTAGCTGACGAGCTTCGATCTGATGTGATCTTTAATGTTTCTAAAACCGGTGGCCATTTGGGTTCAAGTCTTGGTGTTGTTGAGCTAACCGTTGCGCTTCATTATGTATTTAATACGCCACAAGATAAGATACTTTGGGACGTTGGTCATCAGGTGACACATTATTGAATCTTACATTATTACGTAATGCGTATGAAAATGATTGTGCTTGAACTTGACTTGAATCTAAATGTGTTTTCTAGTCTTATCCACATAAAATATTGACCGGAAGAAGAGACCAAATGCATACCATTAGACAGACAAATGGGTTGGCAGGATTCACCAAACGCTCTGAAAGTGAACATGATTGTTTTGGCACGGGTCATAGCTCTACTACCATTTCTGCAGGATTAGGTACGTAACTAATTATTATTATGTTCTGATTGAATGTGCATTTTTTTAAGTGATTTGTGATATCACACAATCATAATTAGATAAATAGTTTTTTTAGAAACCACGTGGTAAAATTAGCATTTAATTGAGATTCTACCTTTTGAAGTTGTAATTTGCCATCGGATAGAAAGACGTGCAAATGTTTGGCAAATTTGGATATGAAAGGATTTATAGTATGTATTATATATAATATTACCGAAACGACATTTTTGTGAAGAAAAAGGTAGACAGTTAGTGAAAGGGACACAAAAGTCTTAGGTTTAGGAATATAGGTCTAATCAAAGAGCGTTTTTGAAAATCCTTAATTGATTTGCTTATTTTTATAGCAGATAAGCAATTTTGAGTGTTTGGTTGAAACTTGCTTATGTGCTTATTTTAGAGTTATTAAGCACTTAGAAATAAGCAGGTTGTTACTTTATATCCTTAAAATAATCAGTTACGTTACAACTTATACGGAATTGATTATCCAAAAACACCAAGTAATCAAAAGCTAAAAAACTGATTGTCGCAACTTCAAGTCATGTTAATAAGGTAATCAATTCCGAAACGCAAATCCAAACACCCGTCAACAATCTATCTCAAAAAAATGTTTGTATGTTTCCTCATATCTCATTTAATGTTCAGGGATGGCTGTGGGACGGGATTTAAAGGGAGCAACAAACGACGTAGTTGCTATCATAGGTGACGGTGCAATGACAGCTGGACAAGCATACGAAGCCATGAACAACGCCGGTTACTTAGATTCAGACATGATAGTCATCCTTAACGACAACAAACAAGTATCTTTACCTACTGCCAATCTTGATGGTCCTATACCACCCGTTGGAGCATTAAGTAGTGCTCTTAGTAGATTACAATCTAACCGACCCTTAAGAGAACTTCGTGAAGTTGCTAAAGAAGTTACTAAACAAATTGGTGGGCCCATGCATGAACTTGCGGCTAAAGTTGATGAATATGCTCGTGGTATGATTAGTGGTTCTGGATCGACATTGTTTGAAGAACTTGGATTGTATTACATTGGGCCTGTTGATGGTCATAGTATTGATGATCTTGTTGCTATTCTTAAAGAGGTTAAGAGTACAAAAACAACTGGTCCGGTTTTGATTCATGTTATTACGGAGAAAGGTCGAGGATACCCCTATGCTGAGAAAGCTGCCGATAAGTATCACGGTAACTAATTTCGAACATTTGGTCGATTGTTCGATATTAAAAACAATGGCAGCATACTTTTTCATATGCATTTTTTTTGGGTAGATCCGAGTCATTAAAAGATCCTTAAAACCGGCAATACTTTATTAAAATGTTAATATTTGTAATAATTATTTTTTTATAAAAATGTACAAGCTAGGGTTACAAAATGACCCGAATGGGACACAAAGCCATCTTATATCGTACAATGACTAAACAGGAACCAGTCCAAATCGACTTACTGGTTTATTGTTTCAATTTAGGTGTGGGCAAGTTCGATCCAGCAACCGGAAAGCAATTCAAGTCAAGTGCACCGACTCAATCTTACACAACATACTTTGCAGAAGCATTAATTGCAGAGGCTGAAGCAGATAAAAAGATTGTCGGGATCCACGCTGCAATGGGTGGTGGGACCGGAATGAATTTGTTCCTCCGTCGTTTTCCAACTCGGTGTTTTGATGTTGGCATTGCGGAACAACATGCAGTCACATTTGCTGCAGGATTAGCGTGTGAAGGACTTAAACCATTTTGTGCAATTTACTCTTCGTTTTTGCAAAGGGGGTATGATCAAGTGGTGCACGATGTAGATTTGCAGAAGTTACCTGTTAGATTTGCTATGGATCGAGCAGGGTTAGTTGGGGCAGATGGGCCCACACATTCGGGGTCATTTGATGTTACTTTTATGGCTTGTTTACCAAACATGGTGGTCATGGCTCCTTCTGACGAAGCTGAGCTTTTTCATATGGTTGCTACTGCTGCTGCTATTGATGATAGACCGAGCTGTTTCCGGTACCCGCGTGGAAACGGGATTGGGGTTCCATTACCACCTGGTAACAAAGGTGTTCCACTTGAGGTAAGTTTACGTTTTTGCCTTCACTAATCATGTTGTTCTGACTTCTGAATAATCATGTATTTATAATATTAACACACTTCTTTTTTGCTTTAAAAAAATAGGTTGGAAAAGGTAGAATAATGCTCGAAGGGCAACGAGTAGCACTTCTAGGGTATGGAACAGCCGTTCAGAGTTGCATGGCTGCAGCCACAATAGTACAAGAACGTGGTTTAAACATAACTGTTGCAGATGCTCGTTTTTGCAAGCCATTAGACCATTCTCTTATCCGAGCCCTTGCAAAGACGCACGAGGTCTTGATCACTGTTGAAGAAGGGTCAATTGGAGGGTTCGGCTCCCATGTTGCTCATTTCATGGCATTAGATGGTCTCCTTGATGGAAACTTGAAGGTATTTACTATTTTAAAATGGCAATTTCGGCCTTCAAAGTTGTGCAAACTTACCATTTTAACCTATTCTTGCTTACGACAAAATATGAATCTAAAGCTATGAACTTTGTTGTTGATGTGTACAGTGGAGACCGCTAGTGCTTCCAGACCGTTACATTGACCATGGAGCGCCTGCAGACCAATTAGCCGAAGCTGGGTTGACTCCATCACATATAGCTGCAACCGTATTTAACGTACTTGGGCAAACACGAGAGGCTTTGGAGGTCATGTCATAGAAGAGTCCTGTGTGCGCTCATCAATGTATACAAACAGATAAATATCTATCTGCATAGAGATTTAAAACACTTGTTGCTGTCTTTCTAACAGTCTGTGTAAAGTCAAAAACCCTTTGTATAAAGTCAGCCGATTTAAGTTAATTGAATCGGGCCGGGTTTTTAAGCATTTCGATACTTTAACATTACATGTTTCGGAAACCATTACTCATGGGACTTGAACGCAAACCTTTTGGTCGAGAATCTGCACTTTTCATATTTGCCTCAAAAGTTTGTTAGTTTGTTGTGTTATAGTATAACTACTAATTCTTTTTTGTTTCTTGATTTCAAACGCGGCTTACCTCTAGCAACGCTATCAACATTAAACTTCAAAGATCCTGAAACAGTGTTTGTGTTAGTATAACTACATGGGTAATTTGAAGATTCTGAAACAGTGTTTGTGTTAATACAAAGCCTTCAAGAAATGACATGCTCGTGGTTATCACGTTGTCATAGATATCTAAAACCAGTCTGTCATAGATATCTAAAACCGACTTGTTAAGATCCGATCATGATCTTAGGATTTTACAATATTACAAAACAAAAATGATTCGGCTGATTCTACGTAAAATCTTAGCCTAAGATTCAGATTTTTTCCATAGGATTTAAAATCTAAGCCGATCCGATTTTACTTTTTTTGAACCGCAAGTTAAAAAACTATAAAGTTATGGATTTATAGAATTACAAAAAATGTTATTCTTCTTAACTATTTCATATTCATAATTTAGGACAACATTTCTATAAAACATTTATATAATTTTGTGTTTACAATGTATAATAATTTAAGATTTAAATAATATTACAGAGACTATTACATTGCAAAGACTACTACACTACAGTAGGATCTTAGTATCCTGATCTAATCTTATGATTTCGATCTAGCAAAAACAAAAACGATCTTGAGTAGGACTTTGATCTTGAAAACGTTATCATGAACCGTTTGTAATTGTTCTATCTAGCTACTTGCTAGTTGTCATTTTCACAAGCGATTAGCCGTTAAAAAAACAAAAAATCTACATAATACAAATCAATCATTGAAATTTCTTTGTGATGGCAAATTGTAAACGCGTTGGCCCCTCTTATACTTTGAAAGCATTCTTGCACGTATCAATTTATATGATTAAGTAATAGTATGTGTATGAACCAATGGTGTATGTTCACACATAAGAAAACAATCTGGTTAAATGGAGAACGATCCTTATTCAGATAAGTCGAGCTTTTCCGGCTATGATGCACTCGGTGCTGTAAATGAACCTGACGAAAACGAACGCGACTTTATTTATGTTCGTTTGTTTACTTTTAACCGGACACGAACGTTTAAATGAACGAATTTTCATGTTCATGTTCATTCATCATGAAATAAGGTTGTTCGTGTTCGTTTATTCATTCATTAAGAGATTAAACGAACGAACGTAAACGAACTTATGAAGACAAACTAAAAAATACACATAAAATTGTGTTCTATGTGTGTTCATTTACTTGAGTATACCAATTTTTAACGTATATAATAATAATAATAATAATATACGATATACGACCATAAACAAATAAACGAATATAAGCAAACATTAATGTATGTATAGTAAGACGTTCACGATCATAAGTGAATGGACGGGACTTTTGTTTATGTTCATTCATTTAATCAAACAAATATAAAGTTTTCATCATATTAGTTCATTTAATAAATAAACGCACATAAACAGACATTTACCGTACAATTCATGAAATTTTCATTGAATGTTCGGTTCAATTTACAGGCCTACCGATAGTACTGTGACCGTTCACAAACTCTTTTTATCCTAATCTAAAAATGTTTACGCTGTGAGATTTTTACTATGATCTCTTTAGATACTTTTAGGGACAACTAATTACTATTCCATCTTGAAATTTAATTTATAACGGTGAGGCTAGTTAGAGTATGTTTGGCGAAATATAGCCGTTGCAAAAGCAGTAAGTAGTAATAATAAACAGTAGCAGTTGACAGTAGTTGTTTATTAAATAAAAGTGTTTGATAACATAGTTGTAGCTGTAATTTTGAATGAGAGCGTTTACACAATTCCACCACTAGTTGCTTATTGTCAAACAAACATTATGCATATGTTTAGCACGGAGTAGTGTGGACTGTGGAGCATTTTGGAGCGATGAGCGGTGAACAATGATCATTTTGGTTTTGAGTAGTTGTTAGACAAAATAGCGGTGATTTTTGCTATTTTAAAAAAACAATCATTTTTTCAATACTTTTTTAAGAAGCAGTGAGTGATGAGTGGTGTGCTATAGCTACTGCTCAATGCTACTACTAACTGCTACGTTTAACAAACATACCTTATATCTAAACGGCTAATCACTAGTTGCTAGTTGATAAAAATACTGACAAATGCGTGATCCCAAACATACCCGTCAAAACAATGAGTAATAATATTTGTCATAACATGTTAGATTCATCTTGAACGACTTCTATTGCTGGCACACTTGCATCCAAAAAATTAAATATACGTGTCATGCTTAAATATATAGATTGTAAATTAGATTGTAGACTTACATCATGGGTTGACCAAAAAAATTGTTTACACACGAAGACAATGATAGCAGAAAATTTTCGATATCTTAAATAATATGTTCACACTTAAAGCTTAGAAGTTAAACCATTAAATATGGAACGACAACATACATTATTAACTTAAAAATAAATACGGTGTGTTTTGGTATCGTTATAATCAATTTTTTTGCCTTATGGGATAGCTATACTGCACCGGTCTAAATGCCATAGCCTACCTTTCTTATGCTCAATGAGAGAGCACATAACTGATTGCTTTAAATTAACTGTACGTGATTTGTTGAGAATAGACTTTATTATTTCAAGTGTCGGTCATTGAATTTTGTTATAGGTTGCATTATTTAGTTAATACGTTAGTTATTTTATATATTTTATAAAGTTTTATGCTAAGTTTATAGGTTTGGATAAAGTCTAAGGGCTAAGTTTGTAATATTGACAAAGTATGGTGAAGCCCTAATCCTTACCTATAAATAGACTTGTAACATCTCATTAGAAGGGGTTGGTTCACATAGTAATATTATTAGTGTTTCATTTTCATATTAAGTGTTCCTTCCACTCTCTTTTTCTACTTACTTTCTCTCTCTAGAAATCTTAGTGATTATGTTATAAAATGGTGACCTAACAAGTGGTATTATTCGCCAAGGGATAATATAGGTTGATTTAGGTTAGATTTGGTAGAAAAACTTGGTTTTAAAAGTGATTTTTGTGATATCCGGTTACTGTTCATCGCATTCTTGCGAGTTTGAAACTGTTTCTATCGAGTTAGGAAATTTCCAAGTTAGCGAGTTAGGAAAGTTCCAAGTTAGCGAGTTAGGAAAGTTCAAAGTTGGCGAGTTTGGTAACTTTATAAGTTAGCGAGTTAAGTATCTTCACAAGTTTGTGAGTTAGATAATTTTTCATAATTGGGGAGTTTGCCTTTTTGCCTTATCGTACATCGAGAAAGGTTATTTGTGGTAACTTACTAGGGGAAACTCTGCTTAAATTTTCACAAAATTACCGAGTTTGCAAATTTTTTAAGACATACCGAGTTTGGACTTTTTCTAAGGACATACTGAGTTTGGAATTTTTCTAAGGACATACTGAGTTTGGATTTTTAAGACATACCGAGTTTGAATCACCTTATTCATCAAGTTTTTCTAATCAACTTAAACTTACAACCTTTATTTATCTTTAACGATCAAAGTTTACCATAATCACGTAAGATGTCTCAACCACCTAATTACTTCTTTTCTCATCCTCCGCAAAAATCGTATCAACAACCACAACAATCGTATCAACAACCGCAACAATCGTATCAACAACCGTTTCGTCCGCAACAACCATATCTCATGATGCAACAACATCAACTCATTTCTCCACAACAACCATATTCAATGTCACAACAACCGAATCAGTATTCGTCCCAGCAACCTCACTGGTTTGATCGTATGTGTGAAGTTATTACAACTCAACAATCCAGACATGAGGCAGGTTCACTTGATACACCCCCAATGCTCACACCCGGGAACTATGTTCAGTGGTCAAGTCGATTCTTACGATTCCTTGAACTTAAGAAACCCCATGGGAAATTCTTGAAACAAGTGATACTTGAAGGACCATTTCAGTGGCCAATTAGACTTGAAGGAGGAGATCCATCTGCTGATCCTCCTCGGGCTCCAGTAGAGAAACCACTTCCAAAATCACTACTAACTGAAGAGCAGAAACTATATCGTGAAGCTGATGAATATGCCATGGCCTACATACTTCAAGGAATACCTAATCCAATTTATCGAAGTGTTGATGCACAGAAAATGGCTAAAGCAATGTGGGAACATGTTCATCTCCTTATGGAAGGCACTCAGTTGAACAAAGATGATATGGAATCCAAACTCTACATGGAATACACTAACATCTCAATTGAACCTGGGGAGTCACTTGAATCCTACTATCATCGTTTCACTAATGTGGTAAATGATTTGGAAAGACACAAAATTACTGTACCTAGGATCGCAGTGAACTCCAAATTTGTTGGTAGTCTTGGTCCGGATTGGCAAAAGTATGTGATATTCGTTCGTCAAACAAAAAATCTTCATGATGCATTGTATGGCTTGTTGTATGATTTTCTGAAACACCATGAACCTGAAGTGGAGAAAGATCGTGTTCTTCGAGGAGGTTATATACCACCACCAACACCAAATTCTTTGGCACTCGTAGCTCAATCTCAGTACACTACACCTCCAATGTCCAATCATGCTTATGTTCAAGAACAAAATTACTTCAGCTACCCACAACCTACAACTCCAAATCAGATGATTCCATATGATTCTGCTCACTAATTTAATCAACCAGTTCCCTCTGAAAACAGAGAGTCGTTGTACTACTCTAACTCTAATGACGACGAAGATGATGACTTCAATACATTGAATCAAGGACTTGCTCTTATTGCTCGTGCGTTCAGCAAATTCTCAAACATTAGGAATCAAGCTGTCATTCAAGATGGAAGGGTTGAGATACAAAATCGATATAATGGACGATCAGGTGGTTATTCAGGAAATTCTGGTAATGAACAAAGGTTCAACAACAATGGAGGGTTCAGAAACAACTCTGGTGTTACTCAGCAAAGGAATGAAAATGTTGCAACTGGGAACTCTAACTCAGGGAATGAAGTATGGTGCTACAACTGCAATGAGAAAGGTCATATTGCAACTGCATGTCCAAAACCGAGAACTCGGGGCAGTAAGTTTCACAAGCAGGCATTACTCATGGCTTTCAAAGATGAAAAGGAAGGACATTTCGTTGAGCAGGAGAATAGCTTCATGGAAAATGCATACAACGATGATGACATGGAAGATCTGGAAGCAAATGCAGCTGTGATGCTTATGGCCAACATGTAGGAACTTCAAACGAATGATTCAGGCCCAGTGTATGACACTGATGGCTTGTCTCAGGTACATGATCTCAATACATGCCTTATACATGAAATAACATCACCCTCTGCTTCTGAATCAAATACGGCGCAAGTTGTTCCATCTGACTCATCTTTATCATCTCAAGATGATGAACAAATGAACATAGTTGTTACATTTGATAACGACACAGTTGTTTCATTTGATGATCCTATTGAGAATGATAAACATGATTCTCTAGAACAACATGAACCATTGTATGATCCAGACCCTGACCTTATATTGTTGTCTAAACAACTGAACGCTCAACAAGTGCAAATATTTAAATGCAATGAGATTAATAAAGCTTTAAAAGAAACAAATAAGTCGCTTACCAGAGACATTGAGTGTTATAAAATACAACTTTCAAATTTGGAACACAAGGTTAAACATGAAAAAAGTTTTGAAAAAGCTTTTCAAGAACATTACAATAACGAACAAGATCTTCAACACAAAATGCAAGATTTAATCGAGTCAAATGGAAAGTTGGTTTCAAAACTTGAAAGTGACAAAAGTGAACTTCAAAAACAGGTTGAACAACTTAAAAAGGAACTTTCAAAAACAGAAACAGAGTTGTCAATTTGAAAAAAGGATTTTTGTGAACATAAGATACGAAAAAGGAAATATATAGATAATTTACTTGGTGACATTGTTGATCTTGAAAAACAACTAAAAGAGTTTCGTAATATTGTTTACAAAACCAGGGAATCTGTCACTACAATTCAGAAGTTTACTTTAAAACCGAGACCCGATAAAAGTTTTGCAATTGGTGATTACAAATCAATGTTTCTTCACAAAGCGTTCAAACAAAATCCTAAACTTTACAGTATGGAATGTATGCGTAATGACATGATTGTGCATACTATTGTTTATGATACTGAGGAAGAGGAAGAACTTGAAGAAGAGAGTTGATAAAAAATGAGTCAAGTTGAAAATTGGACACCATATGATTATTCAAAAGCTCCTCACATTTCTGAATCTTTTGTTCCTCAAAAGGAAATTCCTGAAAAATCTTGGTTTGTCACTGAGTCATATGTTTCATCTTCTAATGCGGCTCCGGTCCAAACTGTGGCACAAGTAAATGGTCCTTTACCATCTTCTGGTGAAGTAACACCTTTACCAAAAAGTTCTCGTGTTTTAAAATATTTCAAAACTTTTATGGAGGACATAGAAATTTTGGAGGAAACAATTGAACGTAATTCAAAAATAAAAATTGAAACTTTTCAATCCGCTTATGAGCGTGAAAAGAGAGATATTTTTCAAAAACAATTATTGCCAACTGTTCAACACCTCCGTCTTTGTGCTACAAGTTGGGAACAACATCTGCAAAAAGAAGTTAAATCAATGATAGATGTTTTCAAATCAAATGAAAATGCAATTTTGGTTCAAAAACACAGAAACCGAGTTTTGAAAAATGATGCCGATCGACTCTTGGAACAAGTTCTCAATGCTGATATTATGTCTATTATCATGAATGATCTCTATAAATCTGGTACTTCTATACTTGTGGAAGATCACTGTGCTGATAATGATTTGCTGAATACCGAAATTGAGACATTAAAACAAGATAATGATATACTAAGGAAAAACAATGATGATGTGACAAAACGTTTTACAAAAGAAATTTTTCAACTCAAACAACGACTTGAATGGTGTCAAGCTCAAAGTCTTGAAACAGAATTGCAACTTCAGAATCAAAATGTTTCAAAGTCGTGTCAAAGTTGCAAAAATACCGAGTCTTTTAAAAGTCTGTGTCTCAAATATGAGAAGGAAATTTCGGAATTAAAAATTGAAAACGCTGAATGGCAACAAAACCGCGATGACATTAATTACTGCAATGTGAAACTTGAGTCTGAAATTCAGGATAAAAATCACATCATCATTGACTTAAAAGAGAAAATTAAGCTACTTCAAAAAGGAAAGTTTGTTGACACCACTGTGATAGTACCAGAATTGCACTAAGTAGACAAAACTGATAAGGGAAATGATATTCAAAACACTAATGTTGAGCCTTCCACTTCAACAGGACTAGTCTCCACTAATAGCGTTAGCAGACCCAAGCGAAAAAGTAACAAGAAGAGTAGGATCTTGCAACGTAAAAGAGGAACACTAGACGAAGTAGAAGATCAACTTAGGAATTCGAATAAAACTCATGTTGCATCTGATTTAGATTCTAATCTGGCAAATTGTAATCAAAATCTCAATGTAACGAATGATGAACCTTTGGATGTTTTGAATATTAATGCATCTTGTGTGTTTTGTCGTAAAAGTGTATCATCTGGTGATCATGCAAAATGTGTAGCTAACTCTCTCTTAAATCGTCATAAGAAACGTAGGACAAGCATTCCTATTAGGCCCACTATTGCCTCTAAATCTATATTAGGAAAACCGCCATCTACGGCTTCTAATGATGTTGTAGTTACCCCCATGATTGAAAAGAACAATTCTAGGAACAACCCCAAAACTAGTGAATTCACCAAAAAGAAAGCGAGAACTAGTTGGAATTGGCAACGTTGGTTACAATATAAACAGGAATTTAAATGGATTCCTAAAATATTGAATACATGTGCTTCTAACCAACAGGAACCCGCACTTCCTTTGGGTTCCACCCTTACTTCTGTTCCATCCTCGTCGTCTTCTTGTGATGCAGGTGGTGCAGATTGTTCTCTGGATTGTTGATAGCGGATGCACCCGATATATGACAGGTAACCTCAAACTGTTAGTCAACTTTGTTTCAAAGTTTATCGGAACTGTCAGATTCGGGAATGATCATTACGCTTTAATCATGGGATACGGTGACTATGTCAGTGGGAACATCGAAATCAGTCGTGTTTATTATGTGGAAGGCTTAGGTCACAACCTCTTTTCAGTCGGTCAGTTTTGTGATGGGGATTTAGAAGTTACATTTCGTGAGAAAACTTGTTTCGTTCGTGACCTACAAGGAAATGATCTTATGTCCGGCTCACGTGGTTCGAATCTTTACACAATATCGATGTCTGACATGATTGCTTCATCTCTGATATGTCTTCTCTCCAAAGCTGAATCGACTAAATCCTGGTTATGGCATAAACGTCTTTCGCACATGAATTTTAAAACTATGACTGAACTTGCTCGTCATAAACTTGTTGATTGTTTTCCAAGATTCTGTTTTACCAAAGATCACTTATGTTCGGCCTGTGAACAAGGAAAAAGTACTTGCACTCATTTTCCTTCTAAAACCGAGCATAGTACAAATCATGTTTTACAATTGCTTCATATGGATTTGTGTGGCCCGATGCGTGTTCAAAGTATCAACGGTAAACGCTACATACTCGTAATTGTTGATGACTACTCCAGATGGACTTGGGTTTATTTTCTTCGAAGTAAATATCAAGCTCCTTCAATGATCATCACCTTTCTCACTAAAATTCAAGTTCAGTTACGTAACACAGTACGAATGGTAAGAACTGACAATGGAACATAATTTAAGAATCAGACACTTAGGTCATATTTTGAGAAAGTGGGAATTGAACATCAAACATCTATTGCAAGAAGTCCAGAACATAATGGAGTTGTTGAAAGACGTAACAGGACGTTAGTGGAAGCTGCAAGAACCATGTTGATTAATGCTCAATTACCAGATTACTTATGGGCGGAAACTGTTTCAACTGCATGTTACACCCAAAACCGTTCTATGATCACACAACGCCATCACAAAACACCTTATCAACTTGTTCACAAAAGAAAACCAAACATCGACCACTTTCATGTATTTGGAGCACTTTGTTATCCAAAAAATGATTGTGATGATTTAGGTAATCTTAAAGCAAAGGCTGACATCGGAGTGTTCGTAGGATATTGTGAAAATTCCAAAGGCTTTCGGATATGGAATCGTCGAACAAGAGAAATTCAAGAAACTATTCATGCTAATTTTGATGAACTCACTCAAATGGCTTCTGAGCAAAACAACTTAGGACCCGATTTCAACCGTCTTAACTTTCCGGACTCTTCGGCTGAACCACTACCTCTTAACCGCAAAGAATTGGAAACCCTGTTTGCTCCACTGTTTGATGATACAATTGAATACCGTTCTTCTGAGGCCTCACCAATTTCCGCTGCACAACCTGACAATATTCAAGTACCTGACTCACCTCAACAAACAACAACAACTGTTGAGAAAGACGGTCCTCCAATTGCATCTCCCGTAACAGCAGATCAAACCGCTTCCAACTCACAACAATCAGCTGAAGATCCTACACCACAATTAGTTCCATAACTCGCAGAGTATGATCCAAATGCATTCTTTAACCCGTTTGCACCGGCTCCAACATTTCCTGAAGTAGCTGAATCATCGACACGCAATTTGGATCCTACTAACATGCGAGATACCTATAAACTACACCCTTCGACACACAAATGGACTCGTGATCATCCCTTAGTTCAAATTATTGGCCATCCAGATGCACCAATAATGATGAGACAACGACTTCATACTGATGGTGAAACTTGTATCTATGCACTCACAGTTTGTCAAGAAGAACCTAAGAACATTAAAGAAGCAATGACTTATGACAACTGGATTGAATCTATGCAAGAGGAATTTCAGCAATTCAAAAGATTAGAAGTCTGGGAATTAGTTGAAAGACCTGACGGAGTCTTTGTCATTAGGTTAAAATGGATTTGGAAAAAAAAACTGGATGCAGAGGGCAGTGTCATACGTAACAAATCACGCTTGGTTGCTAAAGGATACTCCCAAGAAGTAGGAATTGATTTTGAGGAATCTTTTGCTCCAGTGGCTAGACTTGAAGCTGTTCGGATCTTTCTGGCATACGCTGCTCATAGGAATATGGTTGTTTATCAAATGGATGTGAAAACAGCATTTCTGAATGGTGAAATCCGTGAAGTGGTCTATGTCAGCCAACCAGAAGGCTTCGTTGATCCTGAGCGTCCCAATCATGTTTATCGACTTAAAAAGGGTCTTTACGGACTTAAGCAAGCCCCAAGGGCGTGGTATGACAAACTATCTGCTTTCTTGCTGGCCAATAAATTTTCTAAAGGATCCGTGGATCCAACGCTATTTACAAAAACATACGGGGTGGACTTACTAATCGTTCAAATATATGTCGATGACATTATTTTTGCTTTAACAAACAGAAGTTACTCAAATGATTTTGCAAACTTAATGAAAGATAATTTTGAAATGTCCATGATGGGTGAACTTTCGTTCTTTTAGGACTACAAGTTCATCAATCACCCCGTGGAATTTTTCTAAATCAGTCCAAATATGCTTTGGAAATTTAAAAAAAACATGGAATGATGAGCTGTGATACTTATAACACACCAATGGCTTTTGGCACAAAACTAGATGTTGATTTACTTGGGACTCCAGTTGACCATACCAAATACCGAAGTATTATTGGGTCCCTCATGTATCTCACAGCTAGTAGACCTGATATTGTTTTTGCTGTCTATATGTGTTCTCGTTATCAGTCTAAACCGACTGAAAGGCACCTCGATGAGGCTAAAAGAAACCTTCGATACATAAAGGGAACCATTAACTTGGGAATCTGGTATCCGAAGGATTCTGGTTTTGAACTAATTGCTTTTTCAGACGCTGACCATGCAGGATGCTTAGACACGCGAAAAAGTACATCTGGTGGTTTACAGTTCTTGGGAGATAAACTGGTGTCCTGGCAATCTAAGAAGCAGGACTGCACATCACTGTCATCTACCGAATCTGAGTACGTAGCTATGTCTGCTTGTTGTGCTCAAGTCATTTGGATGAGATCACAACTTAAAGACTATGGCTACCTATTCAATAAGATTCCCATCTACTGCGACTCCAAAAGTGCCATTGCCATTTCCTGCAACACCTTTCATCACTGCAAATCAAAACACATCGATCTTCGATATCATTTCATCAAGGAGCATGTTGAAAAGGGTACAGTTGAATTATATTTTGTTGGAACTGAGTACCAATTGGCGGACTTACTTACCAAAGCCTTAGCTCCATCAAGGTTTGCAAGTTTAGTTCACCAAATTGGTATGCGATGTTTGACTCCAGACAATCTGGAAAAAAAATTTAAAACACAAGTAACGGTCAAACATCAAAACTATCTGTTGTAAAATAACTTTTCAAAAACCAAATACAAAAATATACAATCTACAAAAACACAAAAAGATTTTCTATTTCTCTTATTATCATAAAATATATATATATATATATATATATATATATATATATATATATATATATATATATATATATATATATATATATATATATATATATATATATATATATATATTTCTTCAAGACATGTCATTCTCAATCTTTTCTAAATCATTCTAAAAATGCATATCTTGAGGGGGAGACAACATCTTTTTAACTTCTTCATTTTCAAAATCTTTTTCTCATCACAATAAAATCTTTTCTCGATACCTCGTAAACCGTTGATTATCAAAGTTTTTCAAAATTACATATCGTGGTTGGTTCAAGAGGGTGCCACATGCTTAATACTCGTAACATTTTTCCACGGTCTCATAAGTCATTAAGTTCTTTAAAATTGAGGGGCTAAATGTGGTTAATTTGATAAGCTTTGAATGATAAACAAGTATAAGGACCTAATGTGTCATTTCACCGTTCTCGCAAGTATAATATTCAGTGTCTTATCTGTTTTCATTTTTTTCGCTTGCAAACACCCTCTACGCTGCTAAAATTTTTCACAACTATACGTTTTTCAAGATTTCCAATATTCTGTGATAGTAAGCTTTAATTTTATCATTTTATTGCTACAATCATGCGCCCTAATCTTCTTTAAATCAATCTATGTGTGTTATTGTAACATATCGAATTTTTAGGGTTAATAATCACGGAATTTGGGTGTTTCTTAGGTGGGCTGTTATAGGTTAATTGATGCTTATGGCCAATTGCGGCCGGTCCTAATATGTGTTTCTCCACCTTTGCATTGATCACTATAGCTTCAAACTAGCGATAATTAGGTAATATAGGATTCATAAGCTCGGCTTTTCTAGGATTCCACTGGGCTAGTAAGTATGTGTTCATAATATTGTTTGTGGATCTAGTGTATTCCTTAGAAAGGTACTAATATCTTGATTTCATCTGAGTATAGTTTTGTCTATTACGTCAAACTGTATAAGTGGTGAAATTTTGTGATTAATTTCGAGTTTTATCGAGTTTTGTCTAATATCAAGTTTGCCTAAGTCTTTACTTAACTGATTATCGAGTTTGATGCGTATCTAGTTAGAAAACTTATGGAGTTAGGACTTGAATGCTTATCGAGTTAGGATCTTATGGATGTTGGCCTTTGGTTTTATCTGTTTATCGAGTATGCTTCATTATGTGGTTATCGAGTTTTGAAGTCAAATGTATGTCGAGTTTGGATTGTTTACATGATTATCAAGTTTGCTTCTGTTTTTGGTTATCGAGTTTGGATGTGAGAACTTATCGAGTATGAGAATTTCTATGATTATCAAGTTAGAAACTTTATGCTTATCGAGTTTGCTTGACATATTCTGTTTATCGAGTTTGATACTTACTGCACTTATCGAGTTTGGTCTTACCATTATGCTTATCGAGTTACAGGTTTTGTTTTCGAGTTAAGTGAATCTTTTGAGTTAAGTAAAAAAAAAAAAAAGTTATCGAGTTAAGACATAAGTCTATCGAGTTACATACAAATTTCAAGTTATGAATCAATTTTTTGGAGACTGAACTTGTTTCATGGTTTTTTCACTCCGAATTAGGAGTTTCTAAAGGAACCATCACAATATGGGTTCTAGTTTCCTATTTTTTGAAAAGAAATGGTGCCGAAATTTTTTCAAAATTCGTCAAGTCTTTGGTTGTCTCTTCGACGTAGATATATGTTATTGAGTTATGTCTAAGTGTTGTGATTCTTCATGATGTTGTTCTTTGATTGATTTTTTATGTGATGTATATATGTTGATGGATTTGTCTTACATGTTTGTTTATCTATCATGGGAAGTTGTGGTTGTCTCTAACACTAACGAGCTTATTACCACAAGGCTTTTGTTGGTTTGTGAATCATTTCAGGTACACAAATGGCAAAGACATCAACACCTCGACACGAATTGATTCAAGGAGATGAAAGAATAATCGCTAAGACAAACCATAGGATAGATTTTGAAACATTCACATGTCATCCAACTTGTGCTATCATCCTAGAGTTACTCAAAGAACATTTCATATTTAACCTTCTCACCATCACAACTACAGTACCAGAAGTCTACTTAACACAATTTTGGGAATCTATTGAAATTAGCAAGAATGAGAAAAAATTGGTTGTTCGTCTTGATCATAAACAAGTTGTGTTTGATGTACAAACTCTCCGCACTGTTCTTAGCTTGCCTTCAAATGTCAAGAAATTCACTCCGTTGCCATCATTATCAGATGTTATTGGACTTCTTCGAAAACTACAGTATGGTGAATCACATGTCAAACTCAACAAAATATCCCATGTCGACAGGAAATACATTCCACAACCATGGCTCACACTTTACTCTATCCTTACCAACAGTTTAACGGGCAAAGAAACTGGGCATGAACATCCTTCTCTAGAATTGATGTAGATTTTCTGGGGGGTTGTCAATCAAGCAAGTATTGACTATGCTCAACTGATCTGGGATGAAATGGTTTATCAAGCAAAACAGTTTCTGAAATCCTCCACCACTAGAATTCCATTCTACAGATTCACAAAGTGCCTCATTGCTCATTTCATGGAAACTAACCCAGATATTGATCGTAGATTGGAAGATAAGAAACACACCCCTGTTATGGACCATAAGTATCCCAAAACCAAGATTCAAAAAACAAACACGCAAAAACAAGGAATGAGAATCCCTGATAATCTGATACCTAAAGCAGTCCGTAGTACTAAGGCATATACAATATACGATGAAGCTCAAAGAAACGATCAAGTTGGTTTGACTCAACCGAAGAAAAGGAAAACTTCAAACGTTGCTTCAACAATCAAAACAATTCCCAAATCCAGAACCAAGAAAGTCACTGTACAGTCTAAGAAGAAAGTGACAACTATTCGAGATGAACCAACGGATGATGAAGGAGATGCCTAGCAGGGAACTGAAACTGAAAAGCTCACACAGACTAAAAGTAAGAAGGCATATAAGGGAAAAGCTAAAGAAACTTATTAAGAATCAGTTACCTCACCAATGTCTGAATCTGAAGAAGAAGAAGAATTACAAGTTACTTTAAGAGAAAGCAAACTATCTGAGGAGGACAGAATTGCAAGATTAACTAAGAAAGGTGAAGGTTCTGGTACTCAGGATGTGGAAATGCCAACTCCTAGTTCGGAAAGAGAAAAACAATCATCAGAAGAAACACGATCTCAAACATCGTCATCCTCTGAACAAGGTGATGATAACTCAGATGATGAAGCTGACTCCTCCAGTTCTGAACCAAAAGACTCCATTGATAAACCAGAAGTTAGTGAAGATGAAGAAGCCTCTAAAGGCATAGATGCTGATGTATCTGAGAATGAGGAAAATAGTGAAGAAGAAAAGAATTCCGAAAGTGAAGAAGCTGAGAAATCTAAAGATGATGAAGAAGATAAGACTGATGAAAGTAATGATGATTCGGATGGTGATGGTAAGGATAAACAACCTGATACAAGTAATGACACCTCGATTGACATTGTAGGAATTGATGAAGGACCATCCACAGTTCAACCACAACAGCAACCTTTATCAACTACAACAAGTCATCCTACAACAGTTGTTCACTCAAGCTTGCTGAGATCACTACATGACCAATACAACGCGCTTCAAAAACAAGTTAACGAACAAAAGCGTGACGTTGAAGCTTTCAAGATTTACAATGTTGAAGCAGCAGTTGAGGACCAGGTGAAACAGAGATTACCAAGGGAAGTTCGAAAGTATGTTAAGGAGACACTTCGTTCTGCTGTAGAACACTACGTCAGAGATAATCTTGCAGAGATTGTTTCTCAAAGGTTTCAAACTACACCAATCACTGTTCAGACTCTACCTTCAAACCCTTCCGTAAGTGATCTCAAAGGCAAACTATTGGAAGCAATTGTGAATGATCCGGATGAAAATGATCTACGCAAGGCACTTATCAGGTCAATCAAGAAAGCTGAAAAGAAAAGTGAATCCTGCAAAAAGACGAAGGCTACCAAGCGTCGTCATGATGATTCCGACCTAGATGATCAGCCACAACAAGAAAAGAGGAAGAAAGTGTCCGGCTCCACCTCCAGGCCTCCAACTAAAACCGCAACCGTCAACGTTTCTGCAGATCCAAACCCTCCATAATCAAACGAGGATCCAAACCCTACACTATCAACCGAAGATGCTGATGTAGATATGGATGACATCCCTCCACTAATCACCGAAACCATTACGGAACCACCTCAGGAAGCTCAATTAATTCTAGCTCCTGAATGGATAAACCCCGATGCTCCTTCTTTTAACTGGTTTGATGAAATGGTTGATGCTCACCCAGATGACACTGAAGCTGAAGAAATGACTGAAGGATCTATTATAAGCTTCACAAAAAGAATTAAAAAGGTGATGCAGACTTAAAGACTTCAGCTTTCTGACTTGGTTAAGATTCGCAAAGCAGGGTTCACAGAGTTCAAAACATGCACCACAACTGAACTTGAGTTCGAATATAACGTTGATGAGGTTGCTAGAGCTCTGTCAGAAAACATTACTTGGGAAAAGAGACCATCTTGGGACAAAATATATTATGGCACGGAACCTGATGACTTCAAATTTCAAGATTTCTCTCAACCATTACCCCTTGTTGGTCCTCCAAGTGATCCAAAGCTCCCTAAGCAATACTTCTTCAACAAAGACCTTCTCTATCTTATTCATGGGAACACGAATCCTGATCACCGTTATGCTACATCTCTCACAAAATTCAAAGCTGCGTCATATCCTCTGGAAGAACTTGACGATCAAATGAGAGGATTATACTCCGATTCTGTCAGCAAGTACAACATTGAAGCAGCTTTGTGCAACTCTCACTGGCCAGAGATGCGCAAATGGTTTTATAAATACAAGCTGTCATTCCGATCCAACCATAAAGTCTTCTCTAATCTTCGCATTCTTACCATCATAGCCGTTCCACGAACAGAGAAAAGATTTGGGTATAATTTTCTTGATGAAATTGAGGTAAAATGAATCGATAATCAACTATATAAATTCGGTGAAGCAGACTATCATCGGTTGAACCTCAATGACATTGCTGACATATACTTACTCAAGGTTCAAGGCAAACTTCAGCACTTGCCCGGCAGCCTTCAGTATGACATCATCAACTCTATCTTGCTTTTTATGCGTCAAACAATCATCAAAGCAAGAGTAGAAGATGCACAATTAGGAGTCGAAAGTTATCAGAAAGCCCTCAACTTTACCGCTCCACAAAAACTTACTCATGGCATCAAGAACCCTCGACCGTTAACCTTCAACAACAAACCCGTTGGAGTTGTTTATCCGTTAAGGGATAGGTACAGATTCATGAGATATGAAGAGGTTCATAAGTTTGGGGATCAGACTCTTAAGTATGTCAGAATTCAGTTGAATGAAAAACTCAAACAACATGACAGTGGGATTAATGTGGGATGGAATAGAAGAGATGTGAAGGAAGCACTCAAGTTCATGGCTAGGATTGATCAGAAGTTAAGGTTCATGGATCAGATACGCAGATTGGAGAGCTTGATTGGAGCAAGGGAACCGATTCCTAACATTCTCACTTACCGCCGTCCGGATACTTATCGAGCTTGATCATTTTGGTATAACATTATCTTTGTTTCATCATAATTTTCATCATCTATAACTATGGTTTGTACACACATAACAGTGTACAACCCGCACTTGTAAAGAAAGGACCCTGAGGTACGCATCAGTGCCTCAATCCTTATATAAGGAGCGAAGGCTTCTTACTTTTGAGTAGAATTAATCAAACATTTTCTGATTTTCATAATTCTGCTCAAAAGACAAGTATTTCACCTCAGTGAGTATTCACTTGTTGAGGGGGAGCACTTGAAAAACTCATCGTTTGAAAAACAAAAGTTCTTGTTGATATCTCCCCATAAGACTAAAAAAGCATATTTTAATCAAAAGTTTATCAAAAACAACATCTCATATGCTATTTTTGAGGGGAAGAAAAGTGAAAGTGATTAAAAAATTAAAGTAATCTCATGCGAGCTAGACTCAGATTCACCCAAGAATTGACAAAACATAAAAGTTAATAATCGAAAGGACTTATCCTCGACGGGTAATAACATCAAGTTAGTTACTAGAGCTAGTTGTCACCGAAAAGCTGACAATGGAACTCTTTAACTAGCCACGTAAGCGTGTCTCGAAAAGGATATGTCTTAGTAGAAAGGTACCGTTTTCGAAAAACTTTCTGTGGACTTGACCAGGCCGGGTAATAATTTCAAGCTGGTATAACTAGTGATGTAAGCGTGTCTTGAATTGGTCTTGTTCACTGAAAGTGGATCAATTCAAAAAGTGCTTGCTCCTCCCGCATGTGCAAATTTCTTAAATACTTATGAGCACATGTGAAGGGGGAGCCCTTCATAAGTTAACATAAAACTCTCAAAGTGTTAAACAAAACGTTTGATAATAACAAACACTTTGAGAGATTTTCAAAGGTTTCTTGGCTATTGTTGGATAATCATGGAGTTATAAGGTGATTAAGATAGAAAAAAACCGTCCTATGATCCGCCAGAGCCGGAGGGATCTACATAAGGACATCTCCAATTGTTAGATTTAGAAGTCCTTAGGTATGATACGAAAAAAGGAGAAAAGAATGAAAGGGGAAAGAAGGAGTTGAAGAATTAAAAAGAAAAGTAAAGAAAAGGGTGAAAAGAAATAGCCCTCCATATGTTCAACCTTAGGGCAGACACCGGGTTCAATTCGTATGCTACTGGTTGTTGCTAAGGCAACACCGGTATTGAAGATAAAGTCGTCATGGACCCAGTGACGCAATGCACTAAACCTTCTTAACCACTCAAGTTCTCTTAAAAGAGCTTGTTTCATTCTCACGGGGAACTAGTGTAATCTATCGACTTATCTCTTAGAGATAGTTGATATTGAAGCAGGAGACCGCTCCCTAGTCTCCATATAGGAAACCTAAGTGAGCACTTATCGAGTCTAGAGCCATGAGATACATCAAAGATCTCTTAGGAACACTTAGTATTTCTACAACTGGTGTTCTACATCAATGGGCACCAGCTGTAAATTATCGAGTCCTTCGCAGATCCTAGCAATCTGCCGAGAACGTTTATGAGAGAATTACAAATGTATTTCTCGATGATTGAACGGAAATTCCTGCCAGGGTCAACATCAAACAGCCCTGACAGCAGGTCACTTCGGTAACCCCACAAGGGTAACGCTTTGTTCGCGGTGGTTCTTTAGCGGTCTACAGTCGTGGAGTGATCCCCAGTGACTCACCCAGTCATTGAGCTACTTAGTAGGTCTCGTAAGCTCCTTCGGGAGTATCTGATATGGGAACGGCTTGGATAAGGATTAGAAGGAGTCTTCACAATATGCTGTTGACGAGCTCTAATTTCTTATCTGTAAGTACCGGTTGATTATTGCTAACTGTTTATCTGCAGTTACATCACCTCCATGATGGTAGATTCCAGCATGCTCATACATACATCTTGAAGCAAATGAAAGCTCCCCCAAAGATCTTAGCACCACAAAGTTCAAAGAAAGATTCTACGCTAAAAAGAAGAATCTACAAAGTATAAAGACTAAAGATCAAAGTGTATGCAAAGGAACTTCGTGCTTTCGAAAGTCTAAGTCCTAAGATGTATGAGCATGTTGGAATGGCGAACAACCACCACAGACACAGAAGTGACGATCGGCAGACAACTACATAACATGATCACCATCACATCAACAAAGAACGAAGTACAAAGAACGATGAAAGATTTTGCTAACTACTTTTGAGGACGTCAACTACAAAGTCAAAGTATAGAAGATGACGACGTCGAGCAACCTTTGATGACCAACACTTAGGGGGAGATTGTTGGGAATATACTTTATTATTTCAAGTGTCGGTCATTGAATTTTGTTATAGGTTGCATTATTTAGTTAATACGTTAGTTATTTTATATGTTTTATAAAGTTTTATACTAAGTTTATAGGTTTGGATAAAGTCTAAGGGTTAAGTTTGTAATATTGACAAAGTATGATGAAGCCTTAATCCTTACCTATAAATAGACTTGTAGCACCTCATTAGAAGGGGTTGGTTCACATAGTAATATTATTAGTGTTTCATTTTCATATTAAGTGTTCATTCCACTCTCTCTCTCTCTCTCTCTACTTACTTTCTCTCTCTAGAAATCTTAGTGATTATGTTATAAAATGGTAACCTAACATGATTATTCACAAAACCAACGAGCTAATATCATCTTGTTTTAAACGCAAAATTAGGCTTAAGTTTAAGCCTTCAAATAATCCTTTTTGTTCACAGCCTAGGATGTAAGTTATTTAAACTTTAATCACCACTATCGTTTTTGTATTAAAAGTAATTTAGTACGTAGGTAAGCTAAGAAGGTGTTTCTTTTCGACTTAATAATTGGCCTCAAACCTTTATTTTATTTTAATGGGGAGGTCCATAAAAAAAAAAAACCCTCTCAAATAAATGGTTAAATTAGAGATCACTTTAAAACACTTAATTAAAAAAAAATGCATCTAAGTAATTTAGAGAGATAAATGAGGTTTATAAGTTACTAGCTACGCGTTGCAGAGGCGGGTACCATATATTCAAAATTTTGACAAACAATATTATTGGATTATATGTTTTTCGTGATAATAACTTTACGCACGACGAGAATAACTTTGTCGCACACATATAAAAATGGTAGAGTACCCGTGCATCACGATGCAATGACATGATAACGGTAGTCGCTAGTATTACGAAGTTGTGATGATTTGCGGTAAAAGGTATTTGATAGTTAGCATATGTCAAGATTTTTATAATAGATTAGTGTCTTGCTTGGTTTGTATCATATGATATGTTAATTATGCTTTTGAATGAGAAGGTATTTTAATAATAATATTAATTATAGGTGTTGTATTGATGTGTTTATGCATTAAATAATTTTAAACATAACTTTAAAATTTGTAATATTTAAAATCTATTTCTAAAAATTAAAAAAAATAAATTAAAAAAGAGGATATAAAATGCATTATAAGTAGTTTAGATGAGTACAATAATTCTAAAATACACACCTATTATATTACTAATTAAATATAACACTATTGTAACTAATCTTTACCAACTATTCTAAACCTCTTAACCAACTATTCTCTAACCATATAATATACAATATTGCAATCTATAATATAGTGCAAGGGGATAGGATGAATGACATATTTATATCTCTTAAATTGCTAGTTGTGATATAATAAATATGTAAGCCGTGATCATTATACTTTTTTATATGTGTTATTGAATAGAAACTAAACTAATATTGTGGACCATGATGAAAAATATCTAACGATAAATGTCAAAATTTCTCTTTCTAATCGTATATAAAGAAAATATTTTCGTTCAAGCCATTTGAGGGTTGGTGGGGAACGATTTGATGACTCTCTTGTATTGGGCTGATAGGGAAACTATCAACAACGATGCCAAATCTTGTCTCGATGTGGTTATTCAAACAAAAAAAAGGGGTCATTAGGAGATGTGGTTATCCAAATCTTGTCTTCAGGTGATTTAAAACCTTTAAGGAAATATACTCTCTTAGAAGAGATCAGGGTGTTATCTCACTCGTGCATCCTTCAATGGAATAAAAAAGTTAATCCATATTGGTTTGTATGGATCACTGATTAATATTTTGTAATTTTATTTTTTATTTTTTATTTTTATCTAGCTTCTTGCTAGTTTAAAATATAGTTTGTTATAAAAAAACCGATGAGTTTAAACAAACATCTAGTACATACTTTCAAGGATTTTGGTTTGGTTTTGAATTGTTGCATACATAATCTATATCTAAAGAGTTGAACAAGAAGAAACATTTTTTTTTTGGTTAAGAGTTATTACTCTGGTAAAGTGTATAGATCAAATAAAGTTCAGGCAAGATGACAAATCGCCAAATTGACTTTGTATAGACATGCGCATTATTTGTGCTTCCAACCAAACTAACAAGAGAATGACATGCCAGTCTCTAAGTAGACTTCAAAACCCAGCCGAAACAAAAAATAGAACAAAAAACAGCACAAAACTTTCGACTAGGCAAAAACATTCCTACGTATCTAAGATCTTAACCAATGAACTACGCAACTTCCAAACATTTAGAACTCTTTCGACTCTTGTAGTTCTCTTGTAATGAAACGTTAAGAGTTTGAGCCGAATAGTAGATTGAATCACTTTAGTTACTTGCTCTTGAGTTCTTTTCTTTTACTTAAATAATCTTCCATTCCTTTCTTACCAAATAAAATACGTGGATGCCGCAAAGAATAATTTAGCAGATCTTCTTAATAAAGTACAATAAAAACTAGAATCAACGTACTAAAGTAAAACTAGTTGAGAAAATCTACGTAGTAAATTTGACCACCAACACCTTGTATGCAAGTTGGTGGCTGTTATTGGAATAAGAATGGCAATAAGCCAATAAATATAATACTGGCCAACAATATTGACTTGATCAAATTCATGATTCATGGTAACGTCACCCGTACAAAAGCAATTTTTTATGGATATATTATCAAATCTGGTAATCTTATGCTGACCATATTACAAAAGTGTGTGAACATGACAAAAAAAGCATATCATATAAATTACATTCACGTATACGTGTGTGAAAACCATGCCAATATCATGCAAATAAGTTGACCTAATAGCCTTATATAAATGTAACATTTGTGCCATATATCCAAACCATACACTTAAGAAAAACAACCAACTTCTAAGCATCCATGGCATCTAATAACACTACTAGTTCTCCACATGGAGCCGTTAGCATGGAAGTACCATTGAAAACATCCGCACCACCACCCGAGTACGCCTCACGTGGTAGCAGTTTCAAGAAACATGCGTTTCTTGATGTGTTCTTGAGGGCTGTGTTGTTTGCAACTGCTTTGGCTGGTATCATTCTTATGGTCACTGCTGAACAAACGAAGACGTTCCTCGTTGGCCCGGGGGTATCGATAACTAGAACTGCGAAATTCAGTCACTCGCCAGCTTATATGTAAGTGCTTCAAGTCTTTAATAGTATAAACATTGTCTTACATATATTAGGGCGTGTACGCTGGTTAACTTTGCTGGTTAACAATGTTTTGCAAGACGATTACAAACTTTTGTCAAAAGAAGTGTCTAGCAGTAGATAAAATTATGTTGAATATGGAAATTTCAACTAGCTAGCTGACTAGTATTTTTTTAATTGTCTTAAGTCAAAGAAGTACTAATAAAGCTTTATAGTTGAATTTATAAGTTTTCAATATCGATGACTATTAGGCGGAGCCAGAAAGTTACGGTCGAAGGGGCACTTTTTGATAATTTTTATAAACTACATTATAAATTTGTTTGTTAGTGGGCAAATTACAAAAGTAGCCATTTATTTTTTAAAAAAACTTACAGTGTAGTAATTTTTTTCGCTTGGAGGCACGTGCGCATCCTGCACCAACCTGTCTCTGCCTCCGGCTCAATCACATAAATTGTGAACTATGATCTCATATCTAATGTTCTTATGCAGATACTTTGTAGCAGCAATGTCCGTGGCTGCTTTATACGGTCTCATCAGTGGTTTGGTATCAGTTTTCGCGTTGATAAAACCTGGAGGAAACTCCGCAAAGCTAATGTTTCATTTTGTGATACTTGATGCGGTAAGCACTTGAATCCTACGTATTTATTTAAGTTAATACAACATAATATTGAGCACATCTTTGGTTTAACGTAATCATAGTTTATTTATGGAGTACCACAAAACCAAGTTGTACATATATGGTTCAAATTTCATTAAATATCTTGGGTGTGAGATCCAATAATTTTTTTTATTATAATTCAAGTAGGTGTCTTAATTAACCCACCACCATGGTAGACTAATGGTAAGCCAATAAAGCAAACTTTTATTCTAACACGAGTTCTAATGTTCAAACCTCACTAATTATACATTCTGGTGTCGATAAAAAAACTGGAGGACCTATTTAGGTAGTGTACATCTGAGTCAAAAACTCATTTTCCTCGAGTAACCTGAATTACAAAAACCCTATTCATTTATCCTTTTAAAATAGTTTCTATTTTATATAACATATACACAAATACATATGGTCTTAAATCTAAATATGCATAGTTTGTTTCATGAAGCAAGTAAACTAATTAACTTATACTCAATTTGTTTCCATGGTGCAGCTGCTTTTGGGTATTGTGGCTTCAACAACAGGAGCATCAGGAGGAGCTGGATACATTGGACTCAAAGGAAACTCGCATAGCAATTGGAACAAGATCTGTAACCGATTCGGTTCCTACTGTTTCCACTTTGCAGCCGGGATTCTTTTGTCACTCATAGCCGCCATATCGCTTCTTTTGCTTGTTTGGCTCTCCGTTTACGTTCTTTCCAAAAAGATCGCCAGGCGATAGTTTTGTTTGATAGCATAAACATTTTCCATGTATTGGTTTGATGTGATGTTATTCTTGTCCATCTTTTGTCCTTTGATTTTTTTTAATATTTTTTTTATGTACATGTGTTACCTTGTGCCGATTTTGTGTTTGTGAAGTTGATGATTATTAGGCCTTGTTTGGTTCGTAGAAACGTGATATATAACTGTAACCTGAATTTCATTACAATCCTTCATGAGTTTCATTATGTTTCATGTTAAACAAATATGGAAAAGTTTTTTAAAAATTACCATTCTAGATTCTAGCTTCTGCTCATTACAATTCATTTGACAAATTACAAGTATTTAAAATACATTTTGTCAACCAAACGGAACTTAAACACTAAATTGATGGTTAATTTTGATAATAGTTCAAAGTATTTGTGGTCCAACAAGTGTTGAAAACATAGATTACTTAACTAGCACGGTGCTAGATAAGGTTAAGTAAGATATCATGTTTGATTTTCAATTGTTGGTTTGAATTTAGAACAATATCATCCTTAGCTTCTCATGTCGTAGCACTTAAATTGTGACATAAGCACGTGTTGAATTTTAGTTTGAAGGTGATATTCTCCTATATTTTGAAAGACATAGCAAAAAAGAAGTTGTTATATATGTTTTTATCTAATTCATAATGTTATGGGCTTATGGAAGTTACTCGATTGATAGCTCTAGAAAATCAGTGAATGGAATATTTCTTCTTGATAAAGGATAGCTCTATCGGCTTTCAACTAGGTTTAATCTTGATATGTGTGGCACAGGTCTGCATTCAACGAGTTGCCGCGTTTGTGATGAGGCTATTGAAACTGCTAAATGCCTCTTTGTCGAGTGTGAAGTTGCTTCTAATCTTTGGAATTCGATTAAGGGTTTGCGGAGTCTAAATCACTACCCGCCGAACAACTTGATGACTCTCTTGTCTTAGTCGGATAGGGAAACTATCAACAACGATGCCAAATCTTGTCTCAATGTGGTTATTCAAAAAACAAACTGAGACATTTGGAGATCTTGAAATCAGATTGATTTTAATTAAAACCTCCAAAGAAAGATACTCTGTTAGAAGAGATCAATGTGTATCTCACTCGTTGATCCATCATCGGAATAAAAAAGTTAATCCGGATTGGTTAGCATGGATTAGTGATCCTGTAACTTCTTGTACTAATACTTTGTAATTCTTTTGTTTTTGAACGACATAATTATATTAAAAATAGCTACTAGTATGTCATTAGAAGCCAAAGAGAGCAAATACAAATGTAGAAATAAACAAAGCTACACATTATAGATTCCTCCCGAGGCTTTAACTGCGCAGACTACAAAAAGGATGAAAAAACTCTTGCCAATTACAGATAACCAAGACAAGAATAAAATCCCCACCACAATGGCCATGCCACCGGTTTACACTCCACAGTGTTTTAATTTGATGCAATCTAAAACAAGCCCCGAGGAAAAAACCAACAAGAAAAGACATATTAACAAGTGAGCCAAACAATCTTGATTTGATCGATACTCCAGCCACGAGAAGCACTTCACATCAGCAACCAACAACAACTCGCAAGCAACCTGCACACGATAAACTTCGCCACATTGATTATATAAACAAAAGTGGATTTTTAAGCCAATCATCCCAACACATACTCACTTTCTTATACCTATTTCTATACCATAGATATGAAAAATGAATAATATTGTCCACAATACCAACAAACCTCTTATTTTCCCTGGCCGAAATATAGGTTCATTACGGAATCTTCAAATCTCCCCCCAAGCCGTATAAATAATAGTGAAAAGAATATCCTTAGCCTTATGCAAATTACCCTGGCTATTAACAAAGTCGTGAAACTCAATAGGAGGAAGCTGAAAAGGAATATTCAGGTCTAACCACTTAACAACCGATTTCCAAACCTTAATCGCGATAATGCATTCATACATCATATGATAGATAGACTCCAAACCATTTCTACACATAGCGCATATGAGAGAGACATTAGCGATACCAAGAAACCATATTTAAAACGTGTAGGAAAATGATCCTTAATCAGTCTCCACACATGTAAATTAAACTTTGTAATTCTTTATCTTGCTTCTTGCTAGTTTTTAATATAATTTGCCGTAAAAAAAACTAACAAGTTTAAACAAACACCTCAATCTTTCAAGGATTTTAGTTTGGTTTCGAATTGTTGCACACACAATCTACATCTAAAGAGTTGAACAAGAAGTAATTTTTTTGGACAAAAAGTTAATTGAATACGATAAAAACTAGAATTACCACTAATGTCAAACTAGTTGAGAATATCTACATAGTGAATTTGATCACGAATACCTTGTATGCAAGTTGGCGGCTGTTTTTTGAATAAGAATGGCAATAAGCAAATAAATATAACTACCTGGGTTATTCGCGTAATAGGGCGAGTATTTGTAATAAGTTTTAAGAAAATAAGCACGTTTTTCATTATTATATTTTTCGTTATAATATTTTATGAATGGCAATAACTAACGGTTTGAGTAGCTTTAAAAAGTATCAAACCAATTTATATAAAAACCGTAAAGTACCTGCACGCTGTTACGACAATATAGCGAGGAACAACCAGGTAATGAACTTTTTTGACAAGTAAATTTTTTTGGTCATACACTTTTCGTGACAATAAATTATTTTGCGAAATGTTTTTTAGTAATTCAGAAGAAATATCTAATTTTAACTTAGACGGAAAAACTTTATATTTATAATGTTATTTTCCCATGTGCCAAAACAAAGATAAATTGAAATATAACATTAATCTGATTACTTATGTGCACTATACATATGAAAATGATGTATTTATTATTTTTATATACACGTCGTGGGTTAAAAAAACGATAATCACGCTCCCATCGTTGTTTACACTGTTGACCACATCCGTGGTCCTCCCATCCGCAATCTTTGCCTTCTTTACCATTGATTCTTCTGCTCAAACGATTTACGTCATTCACCATTGATCAGCCTAAATCATCTTATTTATTTATTTATTTATTTATTTTCTGTGTTTTTATGAGTTTTCGTGTATCATTGTCGGATCCACCTGAATAAGTGATGATTTCTTTGTATGTCGGTATTTTTTGTATATGATGTATTTTTTACTGGCATATTTTGTTTGTTTTACACTTTTGAAAAGAAAAAGTTTTCCATAATTTAAAGGCATTTAATTTAAAATTTTGTGATTTTATTCAAACGAATGCATATATAAGATGATTGCATTATGCAAACGCATAATATGTGCTGACCACATCAGTTAACACTAGCAGGGTCTTCGCGCGATACAGCTGCGGGCACTCTGTAATTTAATTTTTTCGGTTAACAATTTATTTTATTTGTACGTTTTTTGGCAATAGCTTTACTAATTAGTTTTTTATGGCAAAAGTTTGATGAAATTTTGCTTAGTTTGTATTATTTTATTTATTTATTATTTTATGTTTTTGTTTAGTAGTTTGCTTGGTTTGTACGATATGTGAACATATTTTAGTTTATTATATTTTTTTGACAATAAATTTACGGATATCAAAAATTTTGTTTAGCTCGTGTCCATTCGGGCTCGAGCCCGTTGGCTTGTGTCCGTTCGGGCTGGAGCCCATTTGACCCGTGCCCGTTCGGGCTCGAGCCATTTGGCCCATTGCCAGTTCGGGCTTAAAAATTTGTATAATATGCTTTATTATTTATATTCGTGACATTTAATACATGAATTGTGTTTAAGTTGGTTGTACAATATGCTTGATAATTTGTATTTCTTATATAAGGGGTGTTTTAATAAGTTTATTAATTGTATTTATTGACTATTTAATTAATTGTATTTAATGTACATAATTCAACTTTAAGTCATTAATTTTAAACTTTAATGCAAAGACAAAGTTGTGTGTACATGAAGCTACTAAACTTGTACATGTCTAATTATATCTCATTTATTGTATTAAATGTCTAATTGTCTTGAATCACTTGTACTTTTAGCATTGAAATATGTAATGCTTAATTTTAATTATTCTATTAATAGTAGTAATTCATATTTTATAATATAGTATGATATATTACGTGGTCCATATTATTTTTCTGGTAGCTTGTTTGGGTTTGAAAAATATCGGTTAGTAGGTTTTTATATTAAGTTTTATTAATTGTATTTTTTATTAAGTTGGTGTTTTTTTGAATACATTAATTGTAAAAATAGTTGATACCTCAATTAGTTATTCACATTATATAAATAGTCCTATTAGGGTGTTCAAAAAATCCGAGAAATTACCGATAAATCGAGCCTAATTGTTCAATCCGAAACAGAAAAAACCCAGACCTAAAAGAACCAAAACTGAAGAAACCCGCTTATCAAGGTTCGATTACGGTTTCTAAATATCCGTGGTTAATCGAACTAAACCATGAATAATGTCATGAAGGTTTTTTAATCAAATATTTAAATATTAGTATAATTATTAATTACATTATTGCACTACTTTTATTGTATAATGATTTTTTTACCTCTTATATATAAATATTTTTCAATATCTATGTGCGAAAATTGATTAATGTGATATAAACATTGAGTAAATTATATTTTGTTAATATGTTATGTATGAATATTTAAAAGCAATTATTGTAACGAAATAACTTTTGTTTGACTTTTATCTATTCAATTTCATTTAACGTTCTAAACCATATTATTAATTATATGGTTAAACTCGATTAAACATCTAAATGGTTAATTCTGACCGAACCGCGGGTAACCACTCACTTCGAGTACCCGCCTAGTACGGTTCGGCTACGGGTAATAAAATTAATTACCCGCCTAATTTAAATCTTCCAACTATCAGAACATAATTATCCCGTGAAAACCCTAAGTCTTATTTTTTACAGTAACTTTTTGTATTTGAATTGTTTTAATGCATTTAACAGAGGAAATGTCATTTATACACGTAGTGCCAAAATAGATATTGGCCAGTAGTATTGACTTGATCAATCGTTCAATGATTTATCATGACGTCACACAAAAGCAATTATTTATGGATATATTAACAAATATGGTAATCTTATGCTGACCATATTACAAAAGTGTGTGAACATGACAAAAAAAGCGTATCAGATATTATATTCACGTATACGTGTGTGAAAACCATACGAATATCATGCAAATAAGTTGACCTAATAACCTTATATAAAAAGACCATTTGTACCATATATCCAAACCACACCTTTCAAAAACAACCAACTTCTAAGCATCCATGGCATCTAATAACACTGCTAGTTCTCCACACGGCGCGGTTAGCATGGAAGTACCATTGAAAACGTCCGCACCACCACCCGAGTATGCCTCACGTGGTAGTAGTTTCAAGAAGCATGCGGTTCTTGATGTTTTCTTGAGGGCTGTTGTGTTTGCAACTGCTTTCGCTGGTATCATTCTTATGGTCACTGCTGAACAAACGAAGACGTTCCTTGTTGCCCCGGGGGTATCGATAACTAGAACTGCGAAATTCAGTCACTCGCCAGCTTATATGTACGTGTTACAAGTCTTTAATAGTCTAAACATATTGCCTTACATATATTATCCTTGAGACAGGGCGTGTGCGCTGGTCAACTTTGCTGGTTATCACTGTTTTGCAAGACAATTGCAAACTACTTTTGTCAAAAGAAGTGTCCAACAGTTGATAAAATTATGTTGAATAAGGAAATTTCAGTTGTATACATTATAACATGATTAATATTTCAGACGTATACTAATAAAACCTTTATAGTTGAATTTATAAGTTTTCAATATCGACAACTATTGCTTTTAGCTCAATTAGACGAAGTCTAAGAGGCAAACTTTGATAATTTTTATAAACTACACTAAAAATTCGTTCGTTATGGGCAAACTATATATATATATATATATATATATATATATATATATATATATATATATATATATATATGAGGATAACTTGGCTGCAATTTTTGTAGCCAATTAGCTACAACTCTTCATAAAATTTACACATGCAATGAATCAGGGACCCACAGAAAAGAATCAGGACCCACATTTATAGCATAATATTGTAGCCAATTAGCTATAATAAATTGTAGCTAATATATTTCCTATATATATATATATATATATATATATATATATATATATATATATATATATATATATATATATATTAAAAACTTACGATATAATTTTTTTCGCTAAGGGGCATGTGCACACCCTGTCTCCGCCTCCGGCTCAATCACATAAATTATGAACTATGATCTCATATCTATTGTTCTCATGCAGATACTTTGTAGCAGCAATGTCCGTGGCTGCTTTATACGCTCTCATCAGTGGTTTGGTATCAGTTTTCGCGTTGATAAAACCTGGAGGAAACTCCGCAAAGCTAATGTTTCATTTTGTGATACTTGATGCGGTAAGCACTTGAATCCTACGTATTTATTTAAGTATATATACAACATAATATTGAACACATCTTTGGTTTAACGTCATCATAGTTTATTTATGGAGTACCACAACCAAGTTGTTCATATATGGTTCAAATTTCATTAAATATCTTGGGTGTGAGTTAGCCAATAAATGTTTTATTATAATTCAAGTAGGTGTCTTTAACCTACCACCATGGTAGAATTGGTTAGCCAATAAGGCAAACTTATATTCTCACACTAGGTCTAACGTTTAAACCTCACTAGTTATACATTGTGGTGTCGATACGAAAACTGGAGGACCTATTTAGGCTGTGTACATGTGAGTCAAAAACTCATTTTCCTCGAGTAACCTGAATTAGAAAAACCCTATTCATTTATCCTTTTAAAATAGTTACTGTTTTATGTAACATATACACAACTACATATGGTCTTAAATCTAAATTGTGATCATATACACAATGCATAGTTTGTTTCATGAAGCAAGTAAACTAATTAACTTATACTCAATTTGTTTCCATGGTGCAGCTGCTTTTGGGTATTGTGGCTTCAACAACAGGAGCATCAGGAGGAGCTGGATACATTGGACTCAAAGGAAACTCTCATAGCAATTGGAACAAGATCTGTAACCGATTCGGTTCCTACTGTTTCCACTTTGCAGCTGGGATTCTTTTGTCACTCATAGCCGCCATATCGCTTCTTTTGCTTGTTTGGCTCTCCGTTTATGTCCTTTCCAAGAAGATCGCTAGGCGATAGTTTTGTTTGATACCATAAACATTTTCCATGTATGAATTTGATATGATGTTATTCTTATTCAGCTTTTGTCGTTTGATTTTTTTAATGTACATGTGTTACCTTGTGCCGATTTTGTGTTTGTGAATTAAGTTGATGAATATTAGGCCTTGTTTGGTTCTTAGAAATGTGATATAATTGTAACCTGAATTTCATTACAATCCTTCGTGAGTTTCATTAAGTTTCATGTTAAACAAATATGGGAACGTTACTTTAAAATTACGGTTCTAGATTCTAGCTTCTGCACATTACAATTCATTTGAAAGATTATAGCTTTTTCAAAAACATTTTGCTTAACCAAACGGAACTTAAACACTAAATTGATGGTTGATTTTGATAATAGTTCAAAGTATTAGTGGTCCAACGAGTGTTGAAAACATAGATTACTTAACTGATAACATTAAGTAACATATCATGTTTGATTTCAATTGTTGGTTTGAATTTAGAACAATATCATCCTTAGCCTCTCATGTCGTAGCACTTAGATTGTGACATAAGCACGTGTTGAATTTTAGTTTGAAGGTGATATTATCCTATATTTTGAAAGACAATAGCAAAAAAGAAGTTGTTATATCTGTTTTTATCTAATTCATATATAATATTATGGACTTATGGAAGTGATGCCTCGATTAATAGCTCTATGGCTGCCTACATATATACGGTTAACGTAGAAAATCAGTGAATGGAATATTTATCTATAAAGGATTGATAGCTCTATCGGCTTTCAACTAGCTATAGGTTTAATCTTGATATGTTTGGCATTGATCTGCATTCAACGAGATGCCATGTTTGTAATTGGGCAATTGAAACGGCTCAACACCTGTTTGTCAAGTACTCAAGTGTGTAGCAAGGCTATTGAGCTTGATAATATTCTTCACACAAGTTGGAACAAGTTGCAATACATACTTGACTTGGAATAAATGTGGCTCATGTCTACTTGATAATATTCTTTATACAAGTTGCATATCAACTTGCTTATCCTTTCTACATGCATGAAGTAGCTAGGATATTGAGCTTATAAATAGCTCGTTAGTTTGTTGTTGAAAGGCATACCAAAAACACAGACAAGCATTCTTGTTGTGTTCTTAGTTTTTTCTTTCTTTTGTTTTAGGTTTGTAATATGTTTTTAGCTTAAGAATTATTTAAGTCATGGTGTTACATTCTCTTGTTCATTTCGGAATTATCTAATTTTTGTTGACTTTAGTGGCTTCCTTGGTTTGTATCATATGATATGTGTTAATTATTGTGCTTTTGAATGAGAAGGTATTTTAATAAAAACATTAACTATAGGTGTTTTATTGACCAACAAATTTATATCAGTTGGCCACCTGAGTTCTTTCTAGATCTTGGGGAGGGGTTTTACTCGGGTTCGAGTTTTGCAAGTGACAAAAAATCCGGATTTTCCTCTTAGTGTGAATCCGTGAGTTCTAGGGGTTTCCTTTCCCGGGTCTCTCCTAGTGGTTTTGGTCCTGGGCCTGCCCGTTTGGACTGTTTAACACGAGGGTCGGATTTCAAGTATGGTGCCGATAAGAAAAAAATTATAGTTGTTGTATTGGTGTATTAGGGCTGAGCAAACCTCCTGAACTGACCGGACCGACCGATGGACCGACCAAGACCGGACCGGACCGACGACATTCGGTCCGGTCCTCGATCTCGGATTTTGGGCTAATTTGGTCTGTACCCTGTCGAAGTAAGGAACCATGGCATAGGGAAACATCCCGGTTCACCAGCTAAGGCCCCTAAATGATCGCTCAGTGAGAAACAACTCGGATCACCAGCTAAAGCCCCTAAATGACCATTCAGTAACCGGCTTACAAGGCTAAATACTCCTGGGTGATAGATAGCGAAATAGTACCGTGAGGGAAGGGTGAAAAGAACCCCCATCGGGGAGTAAAATAGAACATGCGATAAAAACCAGAATCAACACTAAAGTCAAACTAGTTGAGAATATCTACATAGTGAATTTGACCATGAACACCTTGTATGCAAGTTGGCAGCTGTTTTTGGAATAAGAATGGGAATAAGCAAATAAATAAAACTAGCAGGGTATTCGCGTAATGCGTCATGTATCTTGTAATAAGTTTTAAGAAAATAAGCATGCTTTCGTTATTATGTTTTCCATTATAATAACTTTATGAATGGCAATAATCGAAAGTTTGAGTAGCTTTAAAAAGTATCAAACCAATTTATATAAAAACCCTAAAGTACCTGCACGATGTTATGGCAATATAGCAAGAAACAACTAGGTAATAAACTTTTTGACAAGTAAATTTTTTTGGTCGTACACTTTCGTAATAATAAACTATTTTGCGAGCAATGTTTTTCAGCAATTCAGAATAAATATCTAAGTTTAAGTTAGACGGAAAAACTTTATATTTATAATTTTATTTTCCCATGTGCTAAAATAAAGATAAATTGAAATATAATATTAATCTAGTCACTTATGTGCACTGTAACATATGAAAATGACGTATTTATGATTTTTATATACACGTCGTGGGTTACAAAAGCGATAATCACGCTCCCACTGTTGTTTACACCGTCGACCACATCCATGGTCCTCCCATCTGCAACCTTATCTTCTTTACCATTGATTCTTCTGCTCAATCATCGATTTACGTCATCCACCATTGATCTGCCTAAATAATTTTATGAACTGTTAGACACTTGTTTTATGAACTGTTAGACACTCGTTTTGACAAAACAAGTGTCTAACAGTTTGTAATTGGCAATTGACATGGCATGAGCGCTAGTCAACATTGTTGGTTATCTACAAAGGATTGATAGGTCTATCGGCTTTCAACGAGGTTTAATCTTGATATGATTGGCATTTATCTGCATTCAATGAGATGCCATGTTTGTAATTGGGCAATTGAAACGGCTCAACGCCTGTTTGTCAAGTGTGTAGCAAGGATATTGAGCTTGATAATAATTCTTCATACAAGTTGGAACAAGTTGCAATATATACTTGACTTGGAATAAATGTGGCCCATGTCTACTTAATAATTTTCTTCATACAAGTTGCAACAAGTTGCCATATCAACATGCTTATCCTTTCTACATGTATGAATTAGCAAGGATATTGAGCTTATAAATAGCTCATTAGTTTGTTGTTGAAAGGCACGCCAATAACACATACAAGCATTCTTGTTATGTTCTTAGTTTTTCCTCTCTTTTGTTCTAGGTTTTTAATTGGTTTTTAGCTTAAGAAATATGTAAGTCGTGGTGTTACATTCTCTTGTTTATTCTGGCATTGTCTAATTTTCGATAAGCAAATATGAGATATAATTGTGGTGCTCAAACATTCGCACTCTTTGCCTAGTTGGTGGGTTAGTATCGTGGTTTTTCTACATGCAATAGCTCTTTCTAATCTTTGGAATTCGATTAAGGGTTGGCGGGGTCTAAATCCTTACCCGAACGATTGATGACTCACTTGTCTTGGGCGGATTGGGAAACTATCAACAACGATGCTAAATCTTGTCTCGATGTTGTTATTCAAACAACAAACTAGGCCCTTTGGAGATATAGAAATCAGTTTGCTTTGACTCAAAACCTTCAAAGAACGACACTCTTTTAGAAGAGATCATAGTGTTATCTCACTCGTGGATCTTTCACCAGAATAAAAAGGTTAATCCAGATTGGTTTGTATGGATCCGGTGATCCTATAACTTCTTGTACTAATACTTTGTAATATTTTTATTTAGCTCCTTGCTAGCTTATAATATAATTTGCCACTAAGACAACTAACAAGTTTAAACAAACACCTAGTACAATCTTTCAAGGATTTTAGTTTGGCTTTGAATTGTTGCACACATAATCTACATCTAAAGAGTTGAACAAGAAGTAATTTTTTTGAACAAAAAGTTAATTAAATACGATAAAAACTAGAATCAAAAGTAAAGTCAAACTAGTTGAGAATATCTACATAGTGAATTTGACCACGAATACCTTGTATGCAAGTTGGCAGCTGTTTTTGAATAAGAATGGCAATAAGCAGAGGCAGAGCCAGTGGGGGGCTGGAGGTTGCTCGGCCACCCCCAACCGGCTCAGCTAGCCAACCTTGTATCTTGATTTTCGGCACACGTTTCACAAATTTGTTAATCGAGCCCCTGCCAAAAGGGGAGGCCTTGGCCATGGGCGACAACAAATGAGGGAAGTTAAATTAGGTTGTGTAATTGTGTTTATGATGAAGAACATACAATTTATAAGCTAATGAGCTTATTTTAAGGATTAGAAAAAACAGAGCATTTTTTTGTTTTTTTAATGGGGAAGACAACCAAAAGAGAAGATATGCGTTTGTTGTTGTTATTTTTTCATAGATACGTGTGTTTGTTTGTGGTCCAGTAAAAACCTTTCTTCCTTTTGACGTTATTTATAGTATAGTGTTACTCTTGTCCTTGAACATTTAATACATGACAAAATTAACCCATCTAAAAAGGTTTTACGAACAAAATTAATACTGTATAGATTTTGTCTAAAATAAAGTTCATAATCTAAAAGGTTTTACGAAAGCAAAAGATAAATAAGATATTGAAATGCACAAGTTGTTTTTATTATAGTAACATATACATAATTCAGTGTTTAATAAAATAAAAGCGACCTTGTTTATTAATACTCAGAGTTTTGACGATGTATTAAATGTTTGTTACTATTATATAATAAATAGTTACGGCCCCCTCTAACTCGGATTTCTGGTCCCGTCCCTGGCAATAATCAAATAAATATAACTGGCTCGGTTATTCGCGTAATACGACGAGTTTGTAATAAGTTTTAAGAAAATAAGCATATTTTTCGTTCTTATGTTTCCGTTATAATATTTTATGAACGGCAATAACTAACGGTTTGATCGAGTAGCTTTATAAAGTATCAAACCAATTTATATAAAAACCGTAAAGTACCTGCACGCTGTTACGGCAATATAGCGAGAAACAACCAGGTAATGAACTTTTTTGACAAGTAAATTTTTTCGGTCATACACTTTTTGTAACAATAAACTATTTTACGAGCAATGTTTTGTAGTAATTGAGAATAAATATCTAATTTTAACTTAGACGGAAAAACTTTATATTTATAATGTTATTTTCCCATGTGTCAAAACAAAGATAAATTGAAATATAACATTAATCTACTTACTTATGTGCACTATAACATATGAAAATGATGTACTCCATTTATTAATATAAACATTTTTCAATATCTATGTGCGAAAATTGATTAATGTGATCTTAATCTATAAACGTTAAGTAAATTATATTTTGTTAATATGTTATGTATTAATATTTAAATGCAATTATTGTAACGAAATAACTTTTGTGTGACTTTTATCTATTCAATTTCATTTAACGTTCTAGACCATATTATTAATTATATGGTTAAACTCGATTAAACATCTAAATGGTTAATCGTGACCGAACCGCGAGTAACCGCTCACTCCGGGTACCCGCCTAGTATGGTTCGGTTTCTGGTAATAAATTTAATTACCCATCCCACAATGAATAATTTAAATCTTCCAACTAAAAGAAGTAAAGAACCAAATCGTCTCATGAAAACCCTAAGTCTTATTATATATATATTTTATTTATTTATTTTTTTTTTTTTTTTAACTTTTTGTAATTGAATTGTTTTAATGCATTTAGGGGGGTGGCAACCTTGCGGTTTGGAGGGCTCGGCAAGGTTTGCCGATCGGCAAGCAAGATTGCCACTGGGTCGGCAACCACCGATCGGTGGGCTATGCGGTTTCATACACCGAATCCGGAGAGGAGAGTTCCAAGGAATATATGAACGTTGCATTCAATGTTTGGGGACGTTGGTGATGTTTTCCAAAAAGAATACTGTTTGACATTAATGAAAATAACGTTGGGGTTGTTGGGGCGCGTGTGGTGGTGAAAGGTGATGGGGAGATCATGTAGAAACGTTTGGTAGTAGTGTTGTGTGATGAAGATGGGTGGTGACGGTGGCCGATGGTGAAGCAGATGGGTTGCGGCTTTAATTTGTGTTGAAGAAGGGTTTCTTTGTTTGGTTTGGTTTGGTTTTTGAAAGTGAAATAATAATAAAACGGAGTGTTTTGGTTCAGACAAACAAGTAGCTATGTTATAAGGCTTATTTTCAAAAAATAAATAAAAAAATAAAAAAATAAAAAAGAAAAAAAATTGGGTATCAAGATAGCCACTAAAAAATGATGTTGAGGTATGTTGATGCATGAAATGTGTTGGCATAATATTATTGGTTGTTTATGTAAAAGCTTGAGGCAAAATGAGGCAAGGTTGACACCTCTTGACAGAGGAAATGTCAGTTATACACGTAGTGCCAAAATAGATATTGGCCAGTAGTATTGACTTGATCAATCATTCAATGATTTATCATGACGTCACACAAAAGCAATTATTTATGGATATATTAACAAATATGGTAATCTTATGCTGACCATATTACAAAAGTGTGTGAACATGACAAAAAAAGCGTATCAGATATTATATTCACGTATACGTGTGTGAAAACCATACGAATATCATGCAAATAAGTTGACCTAATAACCTTATATAAAAAGACCATTTGTACCATATATCCAAACCACACCTTTCAAAAACAACCAACTTCTAAGCATCCATGGCATCTAATAACACTGCTAGTTCTCCACACGGCGCGGTTAGCATGGAAGTACCATTGAAAACGTCCGCACCACCATCCGAGTATGCCTCACGTGGTAGTAGTTTCAAGAAGCATGCGGTTCTTGATGTTTTCTTGAGGGCTGTTGTGTTTGCAACTGCTTTGGCTGGTATCATTCTTATGGTCACTGCTGAACAAACGAAGACGTTCCTTGTTGCCCCGGGGGTATCGATAACTAGAACTGCGAAATTCAGTCACTCGCCAGCTTATATGTAAGTGTTACAAGTCTTTAATAGTCTAAACATTGCCTTACATATATTATCCTTGGGACAGGGCGTGTGCGCTGGTCAACTTTGCTGGTTATCAATGTTTTGCAAGACAATTGCAAACTACTTTTGTCAAAAGAAGTGTCTAACAGTTGATAAAATTATGTTGAATAAGGAAATTTCAGATGTATACATTATAACATGATTAGTATTTCAGACGTATACTAATAAAAGCTTTATAGTTGAATTTATAAGTTTTCAATATCGACGACTATTGCTTTAGCTCAATTAGACGAAGTCTAAGAGGCAAACTTTGATAATTTTTATAAACTACACTAAAAATTCGTTCGTTATGAGGCAAACTATAAAAATAGGTATATATATATATATATATATATATAGGGGCGCGTTCTATGCAGTACCAATATTAGATACAGTACTTTACAGTACTCATTTAGACCAATCATAATTTAGTACAATTAAATCTTTTTAATTAATTCAAAAGGGCAAAATAGTAAAACACATTTTTACTTTCTTTTTGTATTTTTTTTTTTGTTAAAAAACGTTTTTCTAAACCCATAATTATCGTTTTTTTTTTTTTTTTTTTTTTTTTTTTTTTTTTTTTTTTTTTTCGTAGACGTGTTTTCAAAAAAATCAAGTGCATACGTGTTTTTTTTTCATATGTTGTATACTTACATATATTCTTGAGTTTAATTATTTCGTCCTAAAACTTATTTTGCTTTAAATGGTAATTGCATATATGTTTCTATTGTATATTCTTTGATCTTCGATATTTATGACGAAAAACAAAAACATATACATGTAACCTTTAAAAATTAAATAACAAACCAAGAACGTAAATAGTATACACAAAAATCAATATCAACTAAAAAACAACACATGTACAAGTATCTTGTTAAATATAAATGTGGACGCCATGTAAAAACATGTGTGCACTCTTCACTTTCTCATCAAATTCACTTGAACATATGTGCACGCTTTCCAAAAACGTATGTGCACGTGGGGCTTTCTCGTCAAATTTATTAGAGCATATGTGCACGCCTTCCAAAAACATGTATATTTGCGGTGTCCACGTTGCGCTTTCTCGTCAAATTTATTAGAACATGTGTGCACGCCTCCCCAAAAACATAAGTGCACGCTGCAAAAGAATAATAGTTTTACTTTTTTATTAACAAGTAACTAAAAATACCCCTGTCACATATATTTCTCGTCACCATATTAGCAATATACTTTCGAATCCGTCCGGATATCTGATTGATTAAGATTTTTACTGTCGATGGTTCTTTTAAGATTGCTTATTAAGCATAAATAAATGTTAAGCATAAATATATAAATAAATCAAACACATATTAAGCACAAATAAATAGAACAACTAATGACCAATTTCAAAACATAAATCGCGAGCCTTTTAGAAATCGATTCCGAGACAAAATGTTTGAAACAAGAGAAACAACCAACACTAATTTCGAAACATATATGCATTATTTATTGCTTATTTTTATAAGTAAAAAACAAAAGAAACATATACCCTTAATTTAAAAACCAGTTGACTACATGAAAATCACTAATATATCCCACAAGTTGAAATTAAATAAAGCATCATCAGAATACCTTTTTAGCCTCATCAGATGTGGTAGATGCTTGTTTTTTACATTTTCAAACATTCGAACATAAAAAACCCCAAATCTGCAAGCGAGTTGACATCAAATCCACTGGAATCTTGTGACGATTTAAAACGTTCACAAACTCTAGAGAACCATCACGAAACCTATAAACCCACCTTGCAATGCTTGGTATATCTCTTCTTTTTCTTTTTCCATTTCAACTAAGCCGGATCTATTGACCAACATAAAAGAGGGTGGGTGATTAATATGGAAGACATGGGTATGTGATAGGGGCGGCTAGGGTTTTTTTTAGGGAGATAAAGACGAAAAGAGGAGCAGTTTTTAGATTTAATAAAAGTGGGTCGGTGGTTACTACGTAAAAGAGAGAAAAAAATGCTGGAAATATTTTTATGCAATGGCTATAATACCCTTTTTAGCTTTTTGTTTGACTGAAATAGAAACCCTCATCTTTTGTTTAATTGCAATTTTGGCACTTTTAATCTTGTCCTTTCATTAACTTATCCAAGGGCCCACATTCATTTTAATAGTACTGTAAAGTACTGTATCTAATATTGGTACTGCATAGAATACAACACTATATATATATATATATATATGGGGATAACTTGGCTGCAATTTTTGTAGCCAATTAGCTACAACTCTTCATAAAAATTACACATGCAAGGGACCCACAGAAAAGAATCAGAGACCCACAAAAAAGAATCAGGACCCACATTTATAACATAATATTGTAGCCAATTAGCTATAATAAATTGTAGCTAATATATTTTCTATATATATATATATATTAAAAACTTAAGATATAATTTTATTCGCTAAGGGGCATGTGCACACCCTGTCTCCGCCTCCGGCTCAATCACATAAATTATGAACTATTATCTCATATCTATTGTTCTCATGCAGATACTTTGTAGCAGCAATGTCCGTGGCTGCTTTATACGCTCTCATCAGTGGTTTGGTATCAGTTTTCGCGTTGATAAAACCTGGAGGAAACTCCGCAAAGCTAATGTTTCATTTTGTGATACTTGATGCGGTAAGCACTTGAATCCTACGTATTTATTTAAGTATATATACAACATAATATTGAACACATCTTTGGTTTAACGTCATCATAGTTTATTTATGGAGTACCACAACCAAGTTGTTCATATATGGTTCAAATTTCATTAAATATCTTGGGTGTGAGTTAGCCAATAAATGTTTTATTATAATTCAAGTAGGTGTCTTTAACCTACCACCATGGTAGAATTGGTTAGCCAATAAGGCAAACTTATATTCTCACACTAGGTCTAACGTTTAAACATCACTAGTTATAAATTGTGGTGTCGATACGAAAACTGGAGGACCTATTTAGGCTGTGTACATGTGAGTCAAAAACTCATTTTCCTCGAGTAACCTGAATTAGAAAAACCCTATTCATTTATCCTTTTAAAATAGTTACTGTTTTATGTAACATATAGTCATATACACAACTACATATGGTCTTAAATCTAAATTGTGATCATATACACAATGCATAGTTTGTTTCATGAAGCAAGTAAACTAATTAACTTATACTCAATTTGTTTCCATGGTGCAGCTGCTTTTGGGTATTGTGGCTTCAACAACAGGAGCATCAGGAGGAGCTGGATACATTGGACTCAAAGGAAACTCTCATAGCAATTGGAACAAGATCTGTAACCGATTCGGTTCCTACTGTTTCCACTTTGCAGCTGGGATTCTTTTGTCACTCATAGCCGCCATATCGCTTCTTTTGCTTGTTTGGCTCTCCGTTTATGTCCTTTCCAAGAAGATCGCTAGGCGATAGTTTTGTTTGATACCATAAACATTTTCCATGTATGAATTTGATATGATGTTATTCTTATTCAGCTTTTGTCGTTTGATTTTTTTAATGTACATGTGTTACCTTGTGCCGATTTTGTGTTTGTGAATTAAGTTGATGAATATTAGGCCTTGTTTGGTTCTTAGAAATGTGATATAATCGTAACCTGAATTTCATTACAATCCTTCGTGAGTTTCATGTTAAACAAATACGGGAACGTTACTTTAAAATTACGGTTCTAGATTCTAGCTTCTGCACATTACAATTCATTTGAAAGATTATAGCTTTTTCAAAAACATTTTGCTTAACCAAACGGAACTTAAACACTAAATTGATGGTTGATTTTGATAATAGTTCAAAGTATTAGTGGTCCAACGAGTGTTGAAAACATAGATTACTTAACTAGCACGGTGCTAGATAACATTAAGTAACATATCATGTTTGATTTCAATTGTTGGTTTGAATTTAGAATAATATCATCCTTAGCCTCTCATGTCGTAGCACTTAGATTGTGACATAAGCACGTGTTGAATTTTAGTTTGAAGGTGATATTATCCTATATTTTGAAAGACATAGCAAAAAAGAAGTTGTTATATCTGTTTTTATCTAATTCATATATAATATTATGGACTTATGGAAGTGATGCCTCGATTAATAGCTCTATGGCTGCCTACATATATACGGTTAACGTAGAAAATCAGTGAATGGAATATTTATCTATAAAGGATTGATAGCTCTATCGGCTTTCAACTAGCTATAGGTTTAATCTTGATATGTTTGGCATTGATCTGCATTCAACGAGATGCCATGTTTGTAATTGGGCAATTGAAACGGCTCAACAACTGTTTGTCAAGTACTCAAGTGCGTAGCAAGGCTATTGAGCTTGATAATATTCTTCACACAAGTTGGAACAAGTTGCAATACATATTTGACTTGGAATAAATGTGGCTCATGTCTACTTGATAATATTCTTTATACAAGGTGCATATCAACTTGCTTATCCTTTCTACATGCATGAAGTAGCAAGGATATTGAGCTTATAAATAGCTCGTTAGTTTGTTGTTGAAAGGCACACCAAAAACACAGACAAGCATTCTTGTTGTGTTCTTAGTTTTTTCTTTCTTTTGTTCTAGGTTTGTAATATGTTTTTAGCTTAAGAATTATATAAGTCATCGTGTTACATTCTCTTGTTCATTTCGGAATTATCTAATTTTTGTTGACTTTAGTGGCTTCCTTGGTTTGTATCATATGATATGTGTTAATTATTGTGCTTTTGAATGAGAAGGTATTTTAATAAAAACATTAACTATAGGTGTTTTATTGACCAACTAATTTATATCAGTTGGCCACCTGAGTTCTTTCTAGATCTTGGGGAGGGGTTTTACTCGGGTTCGAGTCTTGCAAGTGACAAAAAATCCGGATTTTCCTCTTAGTGTGAATCCGTGAGTTCTAGGGGTTTCCTTTCCCGGGTCTCTCCTAGTGGTTTTGGTCCTGAGGCCTGCCCGTTTGGACTGTTTAACACGAGGGTCGGATTTCAAGTATGGTGCCGATAAGAAAAAAAATTATAGTTGTTGTATTGATGTATTAGGGCTGAGCAAACCTCCTGAACTGACCGGACCGACCGATGGACCGACCAAGACCGGACCGGACCGACGACATTCGGTCCGGTCCTCGATCTCGGATTTTGGGGTAATTTGGTCTGTACCTTGTCGAAGTAAGGAACCATGGCATAGGGAAACATCTCGGTTCACCAGCTAAGGCCCCTAAATGATCGCTCAGTGAGAAACAACTCGGATCACCAGCTAAAGCCCCTAAATGACCATTCAGTAACCAGCTTACAAGGCTAAATACTCCTGGGTGACAGATAGCGAAGTAGTACCGTGAGGGAAGGGTGAAAAGAACCCCCATCGGGGAGTAAAATAGAACATGCGATAAAAACCAGAATCAACACTAAAGTCAAACTAGTTGAGAATATCTACATAGTGAATTTGACCATGAACACCTTGTATGCAAGTTGGCAGCTGTTTTTGGAATAAGAATGGGAATAAGCAAAAAAATAAAACTAGCAGGGTATTCGCGTAATGCGTCATGTATCTTGTAATAAGTTTTAAGAAAATAAGCATGCTTTCGTTATTATGTTTTCCATTATAATAACTTTATGAATGGCAATAATCGAAAGTTTGAGTAGCTTTGAAAAGTATCAAACCAATTTATATAAAAACCCTAAAGTACCTGCACGATGTTATGGCAATATAGCAAGAAACAACTAGGTAATAAACTTTTTGACAAGTAAATTTTTTTGGTCGTACACTTTCGTAATAATAAACTATTTTGCGAGCAATGTTTTTCAGCAATTCAGAATTGATATCTAAGTTTAAGTTAGATGGAAAAACTTTATATTTATAATTTTATTTTCTCATGTGCTAAAATAAAGATAAATTGAAATATAATATTAATCTAGTCACTTATGTGCACTGTAACATATGAAAATGACGTATTTATGATTTTTATATACACGTCGTGGGTTACAAAATCGATAATCACGCTCCCACCGTTGTTTACATCGTCGACCACATCCATGGTCCTCCCATCTGCAACCTTATCTTCTTTACCATTGATTCTTCTGCTCAATCATCGATTTGCGTCATTCACCATTGATCTTCCTAAATAATTTTATGAACTGTTAGACACTTGTTTTATGAACTATTAGACACTCGTTTTGACAAAACAAGTGTCTAACAATTTGTAATTGGGCAATTGACATGGCATGTGCGCTAGTCAACATTGTTGGTTATCTACAAAGGATTGATAGGTCTATCGGCTTTCAACGAGGTTTAATCTTGATATGATTGGCATTTATCTGCATTCAACGAGATGCCATGTTTGTAATTGGGCAATTGAAACGGCTCAACGCCTGTTTGTCAAGTGTGTAGCAAGGATATTGAGCTTGATAATAATTCTTCATACAAGTTGGAACAAGTTGCAATATATACTTGACTTGGAATAAATGTGGCCCATGTTTACTTAATAATTTTCTTCATACAAGTTGCAACAAGTTGCCATATCAACATGCTTATCCTTTCTACATGTATGAATTAGCAAGGATATTGAGCTTATAAATAGCTCATTAGTTTGTTGTTGAAAGGCACACCAATAACACATACAAGCATTCTTGTTATGTTCTTAGTTTTTCCTCTCTTTTGTTCTAGGTTTTTAATTGGTTTTTAGCTTAAGAAATATGTAAGTCGTGGTGTTACATTCTCTTGTTTATTCTGGCATTGTCTAATTTTCGATAAGCAAATATGAGATATAATTGTGGTGCTCAAACATTCGCACTCTTTGCCTAGTTGGTGGGTTAGTATCGTGGTTATTCTACATGCAATAGTTGTTTCTAATCTTCGGAATTCGATTAAGGGTTGGCGGGGTCTAAATCCGTACCCGAACGATTGATGACTCACTTGTCTTGGGCGGATTGGGAAACTATCAACAACGATGCTAAATCTTGTCTCGATGTTGTTATTCAAACAACAAACTAGGTCATTTGGAGATATAGAAATCAGTTTGCTTTGACTCAAAACCTTCAAAGAACGACACTCTTTTAGAAGAGATCATAGTGTTATCTCACTCGTGGATCTTTCACCAGAATAAAAAGGTTAATCCAGATTGGTTTGTATGGATCCGGTGATCCTATAACTTCTTGTACTAATACTTTGTAATATTTTTATTTAGCTCCTTGCTAGCTTATAATATAATTTGCCATTAAGACAACTAACAAGTTTAAACAAACACCTAGTACAATCTTTCAAGGATTTTAGTTTGGCTTTGAATTGTTGCACACATAATCTACATCTAAAGAGTTGAACAAGAAGTAATTTTTTTGAACAAAAAGTTAATTAAATACGATAAAAACTAGAATCAAAAGTAAAGTCAAACTAGTTGAGAATATCTACATAGTGAATTTGACCACGAATACCTTGTATGCAAGTTGGCAGCTGTTTTTGAATAAGAATGGCAATAAGCAGAGGCGGAGCCAGTGGGGGGCTGGAGGGTGCTCGGCCACCCCCAACCGGCTCAGCTAGCCAACCTTGTATCTTGATTTTCGGCACACGTTTCACAAATTTGTTAATCCAGCCCCTGCCAAAAGGGCAGGCCTTGGCCATGGGCGACAACAAATGAGGGAAGTTAAATCAGGTTGTGTAATTGTGTTTATGATGAAGAACATACAATTTATAAGCTAATGAGCTTATTTTAAGGATTAGAAAAAAACAGAGCATTTTTTTGTTTTTTTAATGGGGAAGACAACCAAAAGAGAAGATATGCGTTTGTTGTTGTTATTTTTCATAGATATGTGTGTTTGTTTGTGGTCCAGTAAAAACCTTTCTTCTTTTTGACGTTATTTAGAGTATAGTGTTACTCTTGTCCTTGAACATTTAATACATGACAAAATTAACCCATCTAAAAAGGTTTTACGAACAAAATTAATACTGTATAGATTTTGTCTAAAATAAAGTTCATAATCTAAAAGGTTTTACGAAAGCAAAAGATAAATAAGATATTGAAATGCACAAGTTGTTTTTATTATAGTAACATATACATAATTCAGTGTTTAATAAAATAAAAGCGACCTTGTTTATTAATACTCAGAGTTTTGACGATGTATTAAATGTTTGTTACTATTATATAATAAATAGTTACGGCCCCCTCTAACTCGGATTTCTGGTCCCGTCCCTGGCAATAATCAAATAAATATAACTGGCTCGGTTATTCGCGTAATACGACGAGTTTGTAATAAGTTTTAAGAAAATAAGCATATTTTTCGTTCTTATGTTTCCGTTATAATATTTTATGAACGGCAATAACTAACGGTTTGATCGAGTAGCTTTATAAAGTATCAAACCAATTTATATAAAAACCGTAAAGTACCTGCACGCTGTTACGGCAATATAGCGAGAAACAACCAGGTAATGAACTTTTTTGACAAGTAAATTTTTTCGGTCATACACTTTTTGTAACAATAAACTATTTTACGAGCAATGTTTTGTAGTAATTGAGAATAACTATCTAATTTTTACTTAGACGGAAAAACTTTATATTTATAATGTTATTTTCCCATGTGTCAAAACAAAGATAAATTGAAATATAACATTAATCTACTTACTTATGTGCACTATAACATATGAAAATGCTGTACTCCATTTATTAATATAAACATTTTTCAATATCTATGTGCGAAAATTGATTAATGTGATCTTAATCCATAAACGTTAAGTAAATTATATTTTGTTAATATGTTATGTATTAATATTTAAATGCAATTATTGTAACGAAATAACTTTTGTGTGACTTTTATCTATTCAATTTCATTTAACGTTCTAGACCATATTATTAATTATATGGTTAAACTCGATTAAACATCTAAATGGTTAATCGTGACCGAACCGCGAGTAACCGCTCACTCCGGGTACCCGCCTAGTATGGTTCGGTTTCTGGTAATAAATTTAATTACCCGTCTCACAATGAATAATTTAAATCTTCCAACTAAAAGAACCAATGTTCTGAAAGGCTCAAGGCGCACTAAGGCGCAAAGGAGGTCAAAGAGCCTCAAGTCGAGGCGCAAACCAAGGCGCGGGATTCGTAAATATGAGGCGCACTATACATTTAGATTTTTTTTATAACATATGTGACAACTTATACAGCTTAAATAACACAAAATATCAATATTCAATGCATAATGCCACTTAATAGTTATTACATATAACAAAGGTTGCATTTAAACCCAAAATATTAAGCAAGCAGTATATCATAATCCATAAACTACCCTAAATCCCTAAATATACATGATAATATGTGAGTTTATGACTTATAAAATTTAACAAATTACCATGTATCAAACTATCAACAACAAAAAATCTATAGTTGTTTGGTAACACTTAACACTAAAAAAACAACATTTGTATCAGTTAATAAGCTACTATTCTTAGACATTAGATTACAAAAAAACATAATTCTTTGTTGATTGTGTGTTTTAGTTATTTTCTAAAATATTAGGGTTATTACATACTTTATAATTTAAAAGGCTAAATGTATATAACATGTAAGCCCAAAATGTATCTTACTACTAAGAAAAAAAGGCCAAAACCCCGTTACATCTTCTAGGCGCACAAATCCCCAAGGCACTAAAGCGCAAAAATCCCCAGGGCGCTGCGATTTTTACGAGATTCATGCATGTCGTGAGCCTCGATCTAAAAAAATCGCAAAGGCAAGAGCCTCGTGGGATTTAGGGAGTAGGCGTGCCTTAAGCGCGATTTTTAAAACATTGAAAAGAGCCAAATCGTCTCATGAAAACCCTAAGTCTTATTTTTTTAACTTTTTGTAATTGAATTGTTTTAATGCATTTAGGGGGGGGGGGGTGGCAACCTTGCGGTTTGGAGGGCTCGGCAAGGTTTGCCGATCGGCAAGCAAGATTGCCACTGGGTCGGCAACCACCGATCGGTGGGCTATGCGGTTTCATACACCGAATCGGGAGAGGAGAGTTCCAAGGAATATATGAACGTTGCATTCAATGTTTGGGGACGTTGGTGATGTTTTCCAAAAAGAATACTGTTTGACATTAATGAAAATGGAACGTTGGGGTTGTTGGGGCGCGTGTGGTGGTGAAAGGTGATGGGGAGATCATGTAGAAACGTTTGGTAGTAGTGTTGTGTGATGAAGATGGGTGGTGACGGTGGCCGGAGGGTGGCCGATGGTGAAGCAGGTGGGTTGTGGCTTTGTGTTGAAGAAGGGTTTCTTTGTTTGGTTTGGTTTGGTTTTTGAAAGTGAAAATAATAATAAAACGGAGTGTTTTGGTTCAGACAAACAAGTAGCTATGTTATAAGGCTTATTTCCAAAAAATAAAAAAAATAATAAAAAAAATAAAAAGGAAAAAAAATTGGGTACCAAAATTGCCACTAAAAAATGATGTTGAGGTATGTTGAGGCATGAAATGTGTTGGCATAATATTATTGGTTGTTTTTGCAAAAGCTTGAGACAAAATGAGACAAGATTGCCACCCCTTTAACAGAGGAAATGTCATTTATACACGTAGTGCCAAAATAGATATTGGCCAGTAGTATTGACTTGATCAATCATTCAATGATTTATCATGACGTCACACAAAAGCAATTATTTATGGATATATTAACAAATATGGTAATCTTATGTTGACCATATTACAAAAGTGTGTGAACATGACAAAAAAAGCGTATCAGATATTATATTCACGTATACGTGTGTGAAAACCATACGAATATATGCAGATACCCTTTTGGAATCGAACCCAAAAAACCCTTTCGACTCTCCCTCTGGCGACTAAAAAGAAAACCCTTACAAAAAACCCACGCATCTCAAATCTGCTCTATTCCTTTTGGTTTTCTTTCAACGAGTTTGATTTTGTATATGTTTATTCATCTACTTTATCATTCTTGCTGGATTAAAACATTGTTCTAGGGTTTGTTTGATTCATACGATTTGTTAGGGTCTCCTATAGTCGACTTTATTTTTAACGATCTTTAAACCTTGCAGCCTCTGTCGACTTTTATCTTCTAGGGTTTATTGTATCGATACTAAGCGACTATCTATTCATTCATTGCTCGTTTAATCATGGTGGGAGGTTAGTCCTTTGGTGCGATCCATTTAAACCCTAACTTTTTAGTTAGGGTTTCTTGTTTACCTGGTCGCTTTTACTTGTTATTGTGTTAGTGGGTTTGAGAGATGATTAATAAAGGGTTTCTGAATTACACGAACAAGAGTACTTCTGCTGGTACTAGTAAGTATAAAGATGCTATGTCTGGTGGTGATGGAGAGTGTAAGGTACTGAATAAAGAGGGAAACTTGGGTGGTTCGGTTGCTTCTCAAGGTGAGGTTGTGATGAGTTTACGTGATGTTGGTTCCTCTAATGATGTGCCTAACCAAATGGAGCCGGTTTCACTTGCTTCTCCTTCAATGGTTAATGTTGGTGATGATTCGAATGGGAATATTGGGGATAAGGGTGATACGTTGGTTGGTAATGTGTTACACGGGGCTGATAAAGGGAATACATACAATGATAAGGTTGATTTGGAACAGCCTAGTGTTACACTTGAATCGAATTTGGCTTGTGATGCTTCTACACAGCGTCATGTGGAACAATTGATTACTAATGCGCATATGAATTTTGATGAAACTATGAACAAAATTCAACATGATATTGTTACCGATATGGCTTCCTCATCTGATGCTACTTCTGTCCCTACTGCTCCTAAGGTTGATTCGTCTAGTGGTAATGGAGTGAAGTCAGTTTCTTATGCGGGTGTTGCTTCTAACGAATCTCAGAAACACGTGTCTAATTTTCGGAGATTAGAAAGCAGCAATAAGAAGGATAATGTTGACCTTTCAGTCCCAATGAAGGTAGTGGAAGAGGTGAACACGAGGTTTGAGAATACTCTCTATGGATATTTCCTTGGTCAGCGTCTTGCTTTTCCTGTCATGGATTATTATGTTCGCAATGCGTGGGCTAAGTATGGGTTACAAAAGGTAATGATGAACGCTAAGGGGTTCTTCTTCTTCAAGTTTACTTCAAAGAAAGGTGTTGATGATGTGCTTGATAATGGTCCATGGTTGATCCGTAATGTTCCTATTATTCTTAAACCTTGGACTTTGAATACCAATTTGTTGAAAGAGGATTTAACTCACATTCCGATGTGGGTTAAATTTCATGATGTTCCTTTAGCGATGTTTTCTGATGACGGGCTTAGTTTGCTTGCTACTTTGATTGGGACTCCTAAGAGATTGGATGCCTTTACTAGTCAGATGTGCAAAGAATCTTGGGGTAGGAGTAGTTTTGCTAGATGTATGATTGAAGTGAAGTCGGATGAGGTACTTAGGGACAGCCTTACTGTTGAGATTCCTTTACTTGACGGTTTGGGTTCGACAATTGAGAAGATCCATGTGGAATATGAGTGGAAACCGCCTCGCTGTGATAAATGCAAGGTGTTTGGACATGTTTTGGTGGATTGTCCTAAGGGTGTGATACCGACTGCTCAACCTTCTAAGAATGTACATGATGGTTTTCAGACTGTTAACAATAAGAAGAAGGGTAAGCAAGCTGGTTTGAATCTGGGTCGCGGAGGTTTTACCAAACCTATGGTGGGTAAGCATTTTGAATATCAGCCCAAAAAGACTCTTCCCGAACCAAAGAAAGCTAAGGTCAGTATGAAGAAAGCTTCTGATGTGGCTAGTACGAGTGGAATCAAGATCACTACTTCTAATCAGTTTGATGCTCTTAATATGGATGATACAGATGGTTTTGGTATTCCTAAGGTTGTTACTAACAAGGAAGTGGATGCTGGCAGTACAATGAAAGTTGATAATGATGAGTCGGTTAAGACTGGTACTACATCACAAGTCCCTCTTGTGAGTGTTATGCAAGAACCGCTTATGAGTGATTCAATGGAAACACTGGAAGTTGGTTCTACTCCTATTGCTGTGAAAATTAGTAAGCTTGAAGAGCTACTGATCGATGGGAAAGCTTTTCTTGTGGATGATGCTGGTCATCCTATTCCGTCTACCTCTGTCACTAAGAGGACTAACCCATTTTCTAAGGTGGGTGAGGTTGTGGTTACTGATAGCAATGAGGAAGAGGTTATTAACACGTTCGACGAATCAGCAAATCTTTTTGGTGGTGGTCATGAGCGTGAAGATGAGTATGACTATGATGATTATTCGAAGCAAATTTCTGATCTTCCAGGGGAATTGGATGCTCTTAATGCCGTTTATGGTGTTAATCTCTAAGGTCGTAGGAAGTAGTTTATCTTTTGTCAGAGTCACTACTATCATGTGATTTATGGTTTGTTTTCTTGTTTTGAAAATAGGAAGTACCTTGTTATGTAAGCTCTTCGCCTATGTAACGGGCTGAGATATGGGATTCACCCATATCCATTGTACTTAAACGTTTTTTGGAGTAATATATTACCGGGTCGTTTGACCTCTTACCCAAAAAAAAAAAAAAACCATACGAATATCATGCAAATAAGTTGACCTAATAACCTTATATAAAAAGACCATTTGTACCATATATCCAAACCACACTTTCTAAAACAACCAACTTCTAAGCATCCATGGCATCTAATAACACTACTAGTTCTCCACACGGCGCGGGTAGCATGGAAGTACCATTGAAAACATCTGCACCACCACCCGAGTATGCCTCACGTGGTAGTAGTTTCAAGAAACACGCGGTTCTTGATGTGTTCTTGAGGGCTGTGTTGTTTGCAACTGCTTTGGCTGGTATCATTCTTATGGTCACTGCTGAACAAACGAAGACGTTCCTCGTTGCCCCGGGGGTATCGATAACTAGAACTGCGAAATTCAGTCACTCGGCAGCTTATATGTAAGTGTTGCAAGTTTTAATAGTCTAAACATTGCCTTACATATATCATAACATTGCTGGTTATCAATATTCTGCAAGACGATTACAAACTTTTGTCAAAACAAGTGTCTAGCAGTTGATAAAATTATGTTGAATAGGGAAATTTCAAATATATATCATTTAACATGATTTCCTAGCTGATTAGTAATTTTTAATTGTCTTAAGTCAAGAAAGTACGAATAAAAGCTTTATAGTTGAATTTATAAGTTTTCAACATCGACGACTATTGCTTTTAGCTCAACGAGACGGAGCCAGAAAGTTATGGTCGAAGGACAAACTTTGATAATTTCTATAAACTACACCACAAATTCGTTCGCCAGGGGCAAATTACAAACCATATTTTTTCCAAAAAAATTTACAATATAATTTTTTTCGCTAGGGGCACGTGCATACCCTGCCCCGAACCTGTCTCCGCCTCCGGCTCAATCACATATATTGTGAACTATATATGATCTCATATCTATTGTTCTTATGCAGATACTTTGTAGCAGCAACGTCCGTGGCTGCTTTATACGGTCTCATCAGTGGTTTGGTATCACTTTTCGCGCTGATGAAACCTGGAGGAAACTCCGCAAAGCTAATGTTTCATTTTGTGATACTTGATGCGGTAAGCACTTAAATCATACGTATCTATTAAAGTTAATACAACATAATATCGAGCACATCTTTGGTTTAAAGTCATCATAGTTTATTTATGGAGTACCACAACCAAGTTGTTCATATATGGTTCAAATTTCATTAAATAATTACTTGGGTGTGAGTTAGCCAATAAATGTTTTCTAATAATTCATGTAACCTACCACCATGCTAGACTAATGGTTAGCCAATAAGGCAAACTTTTATTCTCACACGTGGTTTAATGTTCAAACCTCACTAGTTATACATTCTAGTGTCGATAAAAAAACTGGATGACCTATTTAGGCCGTGTACATCTGAGTCAAAAACTCATTTTCCTCGAGTAACCTGAATTAGAAAAATCCTATTCATTTATCCTTTTAAAATAGTTTCTGTTTTATGTCACATATACACAATGGATAGTTTGTTTCATGAAGCAAGTAAACTAATTAACTTATACTCAATTTGTTTCCATGGTGCAGCTGCTTTTGGGTATTGTGGCTTCAACAACAGGAGCATCAGGAGGAGCTGGATACATTGGACTCAAAGGAAACTCTCATAGCAATTGGAACAAGATCTGTAACCGATACGGTACCTACTGTCACCACTTTGCAGCCGGGATTCTTTTGTCACTCATAGCCGCCATATCGCTTCTTTTGCTTGTTTGGCTCTCCATCTACGTTCTTTCTAAAAAGATCGCCAGGCGATAGTTTTGTTTGATACTATAAACACTTTCCATGTATGGGTTTGATGTGATGTTGTTCTTATTCATCTTTTGTCCTTTGATTTTTTTTTTTTTTTTTTTTTTTTTTTTTTTTTTTAATTTTTTTTTTATGTACATGTGTACGCCTTGTGCCGATTTTGTGTTTGTGAAGTTGATGATTATTAGGCCTTGTTTGGTTCGTAGAAACGTCATATATGATTGCAACCTGAATTTCATTACAATCCTTCATGAGTTTCATTATGTTTCATGTTAAACAAATATGGAAAAGTTTTTTAAAAATTACGATTCCAGATGCTAGCTTCTGCACATTACAATTCATTTGGCAAATTAGAAGTCTTTGAAAAACTTTTTGTCAACCAAACGGAATTTAACACTAAATTGACGGTTAATTTTGATAATGTTCAAAGTATTTGTGGTCCAACAAGTGTTGAAAACATAGATTACTTAACTACCACGGTGCTAGATTACGTTAAGTAATAGATTATGTTTGATTTTCGATTGTTGGTTTGACTTTAGAACAATATCATCCTAATTAGCCTATCAGGGGTGGCAATCGTGATGCATCATAATTCATCTTTAAGCAAATGTAACCAATCAAATGTGGCTAACACATTTCATAATTCACCATACCCCTCCTTAATTTTTAGTGGCAACCATACCTCACCTAAAACAATAAATGCCAACGTTCCAATTTTTGAAACAAGTAGCCATGCCGAATCGGTATCACATGCCGATTTGCATGCCGAAAATGTGATGCCGAGCTTGTGGTTTTGGGTGATGCCGAGCGGCATACGATGCATTGCCACCCCTTCATGTCGTAGCACTTAGATTGTGATGTTGCATTTTAGTTCGAAAGTGATATTACCTTATATTTTGGAAGACATATTAGAAAAGAAGTTGTTATATTTGTTGTGAAAGTTCAAATTAGGGACTAAGTTTTTCATGTATACCGAATGACTAATTTCTATTATCCATTTATTTTAATTTAATGGTGAATATTAAATACTTTTTCTGTCTCATTTTATACAAAAGTGAAGATAACGCGCCTATAAATATATACAATTTAATCGTTATCAATAGATAAAAAAATTATGCTCTATAATTATAATAAACTTTTACAATGATTTTGTGTTCTTTTTGGAATTTTTAACATGTAATCAATGTTATTTATCACTTGTGATACTATAGTGTTAGTAGGAATAAAAGTGTTAAGCCGTTTTAGGCGAATTCTTATGTTGCTCAAACGCAATGCTAAATTAATGCAATCAACACTTTTTTGATTTTGATAATCTGTCAATTTTTTATTTTTTATTATTACTATTTTTTCATAGTTTGCTTCCTTTTTTATTTTGGTATTCGTAAGTCATAGTTATTTATCTCTTTTGATATAACACTGTAAGGAGTAACAAAAGAATTTAACTCGTCTGGCTTAGGGGGTGTTTCTTTTTTTTTCTTAACTAAAAGAATGGGTCCACAAATTAATTTAAAATTATTTCTTTTTTAAGTGGGACCCACTATTTCTCTTAATTAGTCTATATCCACAAGGCATAAATTGTAATAACCTCTCCAATAAGTGGCTCATATAAATGTGGAACCACACACTCTCTTAGCTAACAAAAAAAAAAAAAGAAACACCTCCTTAGTCACTTAAAAGTAATATCACAAGTGATAAAGCATTTGAATGTGATATTAATTGTGGTATTCGACATATAAATTCTATCACATGTGATAAAGCAATAAAATGATCAAAAGTTGACATCATTCATATCTGTTGTATTCAATTAATTACCCAAAAGCAAATCTATTCAAAGTGCATAATTGTTTACAACATCAAATTCATAACAGACATCTAAATGACTAAACCAGTCCAAATAGTAGTACAACCTCCGACACCGGACAATGTGGTTCGGGACCTAAAAAGCACATCCTTCTTAGGTAACCCCAATCTAAGACATGGTCCGCACATTGCGTGGTACGTTAGTACCAAAAGGACTTGCTTTATCGATTCCTAATGTAAAGTCCCGGAGAGGAAGCATCGAGGCTTAGGGTAGGAATTTGCTATGCGTTGATGAGTGTAGCATCCTTGTACATGTTCTGGACTATTTTTTTTTTTTTTTTTTTTTTTTTTTTTTTTTTTTTTTAATGAGTAACACATAGGGGTGAGCATCGAATCAAACCCGACCTGAACCGAAAACCGAAAAAGGAAAAAACTCAAACCGAGTACCGAACCGAGAAATAGATATCAAAACTGACTAGAACATCAAAACCGAATAACTCGGTTCGGTTCGGGTCGGTTTTCGGATTTCGAACAAAAAAACCGACAAAAACCGAATCAAACCGAAACTGAAAAAAACCGAAATAAATATACAAAATCGAAAACGAACTGAAAAAGATCGGTTCGGTTCAGTTTGGTCCGATTTGTCGGTTCATGTCGGTTTTTGAGTGAATTTGCTCCGCACTAGTAATACATTTGATGGACCCAAGGATTATTTAACTTTGTTAGATTATTCACATACATCATTTGTAAAAGGGTGAAATACTGAAATGATAGGTCATGCATATATTTAAATGGGGGCAAAACCCATGTCGGCTAATAAAAGAAAGGGAACAAAATACCCACGTGTTGCAAAATGGTTGTCTAAATGTGTTTGTCTCAAGGTTTTGAAACCCGGGTCGACCCGGCCGGGTTAACCAGTTTGACCGGTTTCAGCCGAAAAAATGGGTCAAAACAACTTGGGTTTTTAAACCGGGTTAACCGGTTTGACCCGCCGGGTTTTAAGTGACCCGGATCAACCCGGTTCTCAAAACTCGGCCGGGTGTCATTTTTTCAAAATATTTTAATAAAAACACGGGTTGACCCGGTGGTCGAACCGGTTGACCCGTTCAGAAAAATAAAAAAATAATAAATTGAAAACTGGGTTGACCCGGCGGTCCAACCGGTCGAACCGGTTGACCCGGTGACTTGACCGGGTCGATTTCAAACCCGGTTTTCAAAACATCGGTTTCTCCCTTTCTTGTTCTTTTGAGGTTAAGAAATGCATGACCAAATTGAAAAACGGATGAAAACTCATCTTTATTTTATAAAATACTTCTCAAAGTGTCTAAATGGGTAATTTTCGCTATATCTAATATTGGCTAACAATGTTGACTAGATCAATCATTCATGATTCATATTAACAAATCTGATAATCCTATCTTGACCTGTCACACCCCGCTAGAAGTGGAAGAGGTGCAATGAAATGTAACATAGCATAATAATATAGTAGAACAACACCATATTTGATTTAGGGATTTAGCCGTACAATAGCAACATATTTTTCCAAATGTTCCATTCTAGTACGCGTACTTTTTTTTGTCTCACTCAATGTAACGTACTTTCACGTTTTGTACCATTCTACCCCACGAAACTTGTTTAACCGGCTAGCAAGTTTTTTTTCCCACAAAAGCTGCCACGTTGGTTTTCCACTATATATTATATATTTGTAAAAGCCATCAAATAGCCATATACTTTCTAAAATTTACTCTTATGGTACGTGTGTCGAAAATAACTAAAAATTTGGTTTTTTTTACGTTTTCATTCATTTTTGCACGTTTTTATCCGGTTTGGACATTTTCATTCGTTTTTGCACGTTTTCATCAGGTTTGGACATTTTCGTTCGTTTTCAAACGTTTTTGTCCATTTTTACACTTTTTCGTCTATTTACACGTTTTCATCCGTTTTTCCACGTTTTCTCCCGTTTTTACACGTTTTCTGCTGTTTTTGCACGTTTTCACTCGTTTTTACACGTTTTCATCCGTTATTGCATGTTTTCATACTTTTGTACACGTTTTTGTTCGGTTTTACATGTTTTCGTCTTTTTTTTCGCGTTTTGTCTGTTTTTGCACGTTTTTCTCCATTTTTATACGTTTTCATCTGTTGTTACACGTTTTCACTAGTTTAGCACGTTTTTGTTCATTTTTTATTCGTCTTCATCCGTTTTCATACGTTTTTATACGAATTAAAAACATGCCAAAAAGAGACTAAAATTTAAGAAAACGGATGAAAACATGTAAAAACATATGAAAACGTGAAAAAATGGAGGAAAACATGTAAATATAGACAAAAATGTGCAAAAACAAACGACAATGTGCAAAAACGGATAAAACGCGCAAAAACAAGCGACAACGTGTTAAAACGGACAAAAACATGTAAAAACGAACAAAAACATGCAAAAACAGACTAGAACGTAAGAAAACGAATGAAAACGTGTAAAAACTGATGAAAACATGTAAATATGGACGAAAACGTGCAAAAACGGACGAAAACGTGCAAAAACGAACAACATGTAAAAACGGACAAAAGCGTGTAAAAACGAATGACAACGTGTAAAAACGGACAAAAATATGCAAAAGCGGAAAAACGTGCAAAAACGGACGAAAACATAAGAAAACGGATGAAAACGTGTAAAAATAGATGAAAAGGTGTATAAAAACGGATGAAAATGTATAAAAACGAATAAAAACTTATAAAAATGGACAAAAATAGTACGCGTACTAGATCGGTACATTTGAAAAAGTACGTTGCTATTTACTCTAGTATTAAATATGTCACATAGGCATTTTTCCCGGTTTTCAAACTTTTTTCCCGGTAACCGGTAACTTTTTGGTAGAATGGAACAAAAAATGAAAGTACGTTACATTGAGTGAGACAAAAAAAAGTACGCGTACTAGAATGGAACATTTGGAAAAGTATGTTGCTATTGTACAGCTAAATCCCTTTGATTTATGAAATGATTTACAATGTTACATAAAGAATTTATTACAATACTGAACAATGAAAACAATAGTTTTAATCTTGTCAAGTTATGAGTCTTTAGAAAACGTCTTGGCCAGGTCAACTCGGTCTTTGAAATGCGAATACTAAGTAACTTCAAGATGCAAACGCCTTCAATAAATTACTATCGATCACTTGAAAATGATACTTTAAAATGTCAACATAAAGTTGGTGAGTTCGTGAGTTTAAAGTAAGCATAAAATAGTTTGCCATGCATAAGTAATTAGGACAAGTGTGCAAGTGATAAAAATAGTGTAGGGCAAGTAGCACAAAGAGAGTATCCAGTAATAAGTCAAATGGAAATAAATTCCATGACAAATAGATCATCCAATAATAGGCCATCAAATAGTGTGTCAAATGGAAATAAATTCCATTAGCAATAGGTCATCCAACAATAGGTCATCCAATAGTATGTCAAATGGAAATAAATTCCATGACAAATAGATCATCCAAATAGTATCCATACAGCAGCTACTAATGCACCTAGTACAATCATAATGCACATAACTTGTCCAAGTAAAATAAATGTTTGAGCATAGCATGAAATCAAAGTTGAGTATCATTCTTCCCCAGATAAAACATAGGTAAAAAGGAGCCACGAAAACTCACCTCAAAGCGGATGAGATAAAGTGCTCTAGTCCAAATAAATAATCTTAAGACATATTGTTCCTTCGACCGATCACCTGTTAATTTTGCAACTTATAATTATTACGTTCATCATTTAATTGTCAACATTTGCTCCTTCGATAATAGTGATCAACATAAGTATATACGTGTTCTAGTATACATTAAATTGCTAGCTTTATTATTCTATCATTTCCTTCTTATAACCAATTATAGATACTTTTATATATATTAATGCGTATTTATATAACTAGAATGACTAACTTATATACTCTCTTTTACATGTTTATAAATTATAGCGTTCTTGAAAATAAAATAATTCATTTGACCCATGCGAATATAAAGTAATTTTTGTAACATACATATATATGGGACTATATATATGACTAGTTTTGAAAGGTTTGACATGTCAGGGTCAAATGTGATAAAAACCATAAAATACATGGTCTAAAGTTAAGAGTAATAAAAAGTAGCATGAAACATTGTTAGCATGAACAGGCATGCATGCGCTTAAGAACAGAATTGAAGAACCAGGAACCATACTTGTTTTATAATATTTGATTATCTTTGGTTCAAACCTTAGTAACATTTTAAACATTGCCTGATCATCACTATTTTTATCATGTAAAAACTCTTTTGTTAAATAAACCATTTAAAGATTCGAAACCGATTCGTCATTACTAATAATGGTGATTATAGCAGATTGACAACATTTTAGTTTAGCTAATGACTTAAACAGAATTACGTATATATGAATATAACCAATTTGTTTCATTATGTTAAGCATTTATATATATTCGATCAACGATATACACATGTATTTCATGCCACGAATGATTTGAAGATTTGAAACTTCACAACTAGAAACTCTAAAATATATGATTAGTGGTTAAAGAAACAAATTCAGGAAAAGGGATGTTTTTATTCATTGGATCACATGACTATACATAGCCTTACAAGAATCTGTTTAGCATGAAATTAGGAACACACTACTACTAGCTAAAGAACTGGTACAACCCACTCTCCTCACAAATGTGGCCAAGATATTCGGTCAAAGTGATACCAATTCAAACTACTAGTTACCGACTAAAAACACATAAAGCATAAAGACTTACTAAATAAAACTCTAGCCATGCCATGCCATGCATACGTGAATCCCGACACATAACCGATTATATCCAACAATCACCCCCTTAATCGGTTATTTACCCGTCCATTCACAACAACGTCGGCTCCTCTGAAATTAAATTCGCTTCTTCATTTTTCAGACACTCGTTGTTATAGAGACCATAGTCTCCACACTTGTAACATTTCACGTGGCTTTTATCCCGCCCCTCACATACCCACGGCCTTTTCCCCGGCCACGCCCAAAGTCATCTCGGTTCGAGCTTCCACCGCCACAATGCTTAAACCCGTGCGACTTCCCATCACTTGCCAACAACAAACCACCTTGAGTGTCTTCCATCTTCTCAGCTCCTTTGATACGCTCCTCGTACGCCTTCAGCCTTCCAACGACTTCATCGAATAACATCGAGTCCAATTCAAAGCATTGCTCAATTGAAGCCACAATCTGGAGAAACGACCTAGGCATAGAATCAAGTAGCCTTTTCACCATGTCTACTTCTTCAAGCTCGTACCTAAGGCCCCTTGCCTTCGAAGCTAAACCACTCAACTTGGTTGAAAACTCATCCACGGTTTCTCCCTCCTTCATGTGCAAGCTTTCCAACTCCCTTTTCAATGTTGCAAGGCGAGCCGTTCTCACCCGATCTACTCCCAAGTACCGCGTTTTGAGACCGTCCCATACTTGTTTTGGATCGTTATAACTCGCCATTTGCAACACCATGTCTTCTGGAATGGCTTGAAACAAAAATGCAAGACCTTGTTTTGACTTCTTTGCATCAGGTTCTTCACCTAATACTCGTGGTTCAACCGTCCCCCATAATCCATATGCATTAAACCTAATACTCGTGGTTCAACCGTCCCCCATAATCCATGTGCATCCATAATGGACTTGACCTTGATAGCCCACACCGGATAGTTTGTTGCGGTTAAAACCGGAACTTGGTACGACATTGAACCAGCCTCCTTAACAGGTACTAGCGCCATTTTTTTGACAACTTCAACTCCTTTTCTGATCAAACCCGTCCAAGAGCTCTATTCACCCGATCAAGAAAATGAGCTACCTTTTTTACTGTTTTCTTTAACCTGCTAAACGAACAAAATCCAAAGCCACATGCTTTGACGGATCTTTAGACTCTTATCACGAACAGGAAGATCAGGAGTAGAAGTTGCTTTCGTAACTCTTCAACTTTTGATCAACTTACAGCCCCTTCAAACGAACAAAGCTCTGGATACCAAATGTAGATTTGAAACTTCACAACTAGAAACTTTGAAATATATGATTTGTGGGTAAAGAAACATATTCAGGAAAAAGGATGCTTTTATTCATAGGATCACATGGCTATATATAGCCTTACAAGAAACTGTTTAGCATGAAACTAGGAACACACTACTACAAGCTAAAGAACTGGTACAACACACTCTCCGCACAAATGTGGCCAAGATATTCGGTCAAAGTGATACCAATTCAAACTACTAGATACTGAATAAAAACACATAAAGCATAAAGACTTATTAAATAAAACTTTAGCCATGCCATGCCATGCCATGCAAACGTGAATCCCGACACATAACCGATTATATCCAACAATCACCCCCTTAATCGGTTATTTACCCATCCATTCACAACAACGTCGGCTCCTCTGAAAACAAATTCGCTTCTTCATTTTTCGGACACTCGTTGTTATAGAGACCATAGTCTCCACACTTGTAACATTTCATGTGGCTTTTATCCCGGACCCGCTCGTTTCTATCTCGACCCCTCACGTACCCACGGCCTTTTCCCCGGCCACGCCCAAAGTCACCTCGGTTCGAGCTTCCACCGCCACAATGCTTACACACGTGCATCTTCCCGTCACTTGCCAACAACAAACCACCTTGAGTATCTTCCATCTTCTCAGCTCCTTTGATACGCTCCTCGTACGCCTTCAGCCTTCCAACGGCTTCATCGAATAACATCGAGTCCAATTCAAAGCATTGCTCAACTGAAGCCACAATCTGGAGAAACGACCTAGGCATAGAATCAAGTAGCCTTTTCACCATGTCTACTTCTTCAAGCTCGTACCCAAGGCCCCTTGCCTTCGAAGCTAAACCACTCAACTTGGTTGCAAACTCATCCACGGTTTCTCCCTCCTTCATGTGCAAGCTTTCCAACTCCCTTTTCAATGTTGCAAGGCGAGCCGCTCTCACCCGATCTACCCCCAAGTACCGCGTTTCGAGACCGTCCCATACTTGTTTTGGATCGTTATAACTCGCCATTTGCAACACCATGTCTTCTGGTATGGCTTGAAACAAAAATGCAAGACCTTGTTTTGACTTCTTTGCATCAGGTTCTTCACCTAATACTCATGGTTCAACCGTCCCCCATAATCCATACGCATCCATAATGGACTTGACCTTGACAGCCCACACCGGATAGTTAGTTGCGGTTAAAATCGGAACTTGGTACGACATCGAACCAGCCTCCTTAACAAGTACTAGCGCCATTTTTTTTGACAACTTCAACTCCTTTTCTGATCAAACCCGTCCAAGAGCTCTATTCACCCGATCAAGAAAATGAGCTACATCTTTTACCGTTTTCTTTAACCTGCTAAACGAACAAAATCCAAAGCCACCTGCTTTGACGGATCCTTCACGTTCGTTTTTCACGCACCTCCGTCGGTTAGACTCTTATCACGAACATGAAGATCAGGAGTAGAACTTGCTTTCGTAACTCTTCAACTTTTGATCAACTTACAGACCCTTCAAACGAACAAAGCTCTGGATACCAAATGTAGATTTGAAACTTCACAACTAGAAACTCTGAAATATATGATTAGTGGGTAAAGAAACAAATTCAGGAAAAGGGAGGCTTTTATTCAGATCACATGGCTATATATAGCCATACAAGAAACTGTTTAGCATGATACTAGGAACACACTACTACTAGCTAACGAACTGGTACAACCCACTCTCCTCACAAATGTGGCCAAGATATTCGGTCAAAGTGATACCAATTCAAGCTACTAGTTACTGACTAAAAACACATAAAGCATAAAGACTTATTAAATAAAACTCTAGCCATGCCATGCCATGCATACGTGAATCCCGACACATAACCGATTATATCCAACATGATTTGTATACAACATGAAGTAGATTATGATGAGTAATTAGAAGGCGAATACCTCATAGTCTGAGGTAACCGGTTTGAGAGGGAAAATGATTACGACTAGCAGTACCGAATCGAATAAGAACACGAGATTCAGCGAGACATGATATAACCCAAAACGTGAATGTGAACCGATCAATCAACCCTAGCAGGAACTCAAATAATGAACAACCCCGATGTGAACCGCATCCGCACTCAGATTTTGATGAACAATTGAATATTTAGGTTTTATGTTGCAGCCGTGGTTTTTGTTTGAGTTTAAAGATATACTGAATGAATATGATAAGGATTATACATGGACTTTGTATACTAAGCTTTTCGAAATAATAGGGACTTGGAGCTAGCGAAAAAAATGTTGACGTGATCTTTGACCATTACTCCCTCCGTCCCATTTTATAAGTCCATGTTTGAAAAGTCAAAGTCTTTTTACTCAAAATTTGACCGTAATTATTTTTTTTCGTGTTATGTAATACTTGATGAAAAATATACAAATGAAAATACATTTAAAAGACAAATCAATTTATATATTTTGTATCAAGTATTATATAACACGAAAAAAAAATAATTACGGTCAAACTATAAAAAAAAAAAAGACTTTGACTTTTCAAACGTGGACTTATAAAATGGGACGGAGGGAGTATTTATTTTCAACTGATTAATTTCTATCATCAATATCTATTTTAGTTAAAAAAAAAATAACTACCTTGGTTAATATTATGTTTACCATTTTAGTATGTAAAATCAAACTTTATTTTTATTTGGACATGATTTGGACGTGCAACACACCTACCAAGCGAGAAAAGAGATGCATGAAGTTAACATGATGACAAGTTCTTGTTTGCTTAGTAAATAATAAGAGTTGAGGGGTATAAAACGTGTAGACGTGAATTTCTACTATTTCATACAACTGTTTCATAAATTTTCGCTCACGTATTTTCATTCACTAGTAGGGTACTGCGCGATGCGGCGGCGGGTACCTTATGACTATTTTCTTGTAATGTGATGTTATGCGGTCATATTTTTTTAACGATTAATTTACAAATAACAATAATTTTAGGGTTGGATTAGTTGGAAAATCTCTTGCATCTAAACCTAGAGGTAAATAGTTCGATCCTCACTCCCTACAAAAGGTCGGAGGTCCTTTCCTATCTTAGATAGAACTGGAAGCAGCCTCTCCACCTTAGGTAGGGGTAAGCATAGTAAGGCAACCGATATTTTTATTTTTATTTCAAAAAAATCATTCTTTTTTACACTATATATATCCCTTACATTTTCATTTTTAATATACATTATTCACATTAACCAAATATCAAAATTAGTCCAAAATCAACTATACCATACAAATAATATACGGCTCAATTAGTAATTAGTCTAAAACAATTTTCAGCCTAAACAAACTTTAATCATCAATATCTATCAAGGCACATGATAAAACTACCAAACAATTTGTGATATCATTTAGTCAGCCAAATTAACAACCAAACCGTTATATAACCCAAATGTTAGGACTTATAAATATATTTACAAAACCTAAATTATCTCATTCCTGCCCTAATTTCCCTCACAAAAATACGCAGCCATGATTTGCAGCCACACAAACATCAGATACTCTTCCTTTCTTTCTTATCTTGATAACCGAACATAACCAACAATCTATGTTTGCAAGAAAATCAGACCCTTTTCTTGAGTGTCAAACGAAAACTCTCTCTAAGGTTTTATGTTGTGTTGACCGTTATGGTGGTTTTGAGATGGGGTTAGAACTGAGGTAGATGTAGATGTTGGATTTTATTGTTGCTGTATACTTTATGTTCGTGGACCATAGATGGAATAAGTTTGATGTTTGTTTTGGCTTGATTGATTATTGTTCTTTTCTTCTTTCGTTTCATCTTCGTTTTTGTTTTGATGTGTAACGGTACATTTTTTTCTTCTTTTGTGGAATGCATTAATTGGTCCGGGGGGGGGGGGGGGTGACTGGTTTGTGAATTTTGGAGCCGTCCGACCTTCATCGATCTTGTGGTTGTAGTGGCGGCGACTCGGTCAGTGCAGGGGCGACCGGTCCGGTCGACCGACCACTGTGACCAGCCTAATGGCTTTATTTTTAAGTACTTGGCTTAGTAGCATGATTAGCTTGTACATTATGGTTAAATTATTGTATATTTTGGTGATGAGGTTAATTAATTAGTGTATCAATTATATGTGTTAAATAGATTGTTGACCTTAAAATTATTTTGCTTTATGTACTTGTGCTTTGTGTTTTATGACTTGTATTTACTTAAAAGCTATTGTACATTGTGCTTAAATGGTTGTAATTTTTTGTGAATGGACGTTTTTAATAGCACTAATGTTGTTTGGTAGAATTTTGGTATTAAAATGATACCACGCTTTTTTTGTTGTACAATATGCTTACTTTGTTGTAATTCTGAAAATTGGGTGTATTAAAGTGTTGTAAACCATGCATTATTTCTTGTAAATCTGAAATTTTTTAGAAAGAGAGTGCTTCATGCATTATATGTAGTATAGATTAGTTTCTATCTTCTCATAATATATATATATATATATATATATATATATATATATATATATATATATATATATATATATATATATATATATATATATATATATATATATATATATATGTACCATTTGGTAGCTCATAATGTCCTTATTTGTATCATGATTATCTTAATTAATAAATATATATCAATTGTAGATTTATATATTCGTCTTATGTACACAAAAATAAATTAGGCATTTCAAAAATACCGGGTATTGCATTATTATTATTATTATTATTATTATTATCATTATTATTAGTAATATTATTGAAACATAATAAACTTAAATAAAGTTGGATGAGAGTCTAGATACAAGCTGTGCTCCCACTCAAATTATTATTATTAGGGAATGACATTATTGTGGCTTATTTTATTTATTTATGGGCTAAGATCACCAATATATTGTTTTCGGTAGGTATTCACGATGCCAAAAAAAAGTACGTTAAAGTAAGCGTGAGTATTTAGAGATTTCATGAAGTCTAGCACAACAAAGGGGAAATAAATGGTTAAACGAGTTACCTCATAGAATTACTCATGTTCTATGCCTCATGAATTGCGTATGCACAAAAGACTAACAAGATTTCGATTGTTGTATTAATGGTCAAAGTTTACTTCCATGATATGGTGACGGTTCTCACATGACCCTATTACAAAAGTGTGTGAACATGAAAAAATACAAAACATTTCATACATCATATTCACATATACGTGTGTGAAAACCATGCGAATGTCATGCAAATAAGTTGACCTAATAACCTTATATAAAAAGACCATTTGTACCATATATCCAAACCACACCTTTCAAAAACAACCAACTTCGAAGCATCCATGGCATCAAATAACACTACTAGTTCTCCACACGGCGCGGTTAGCATGGAAGTACCATTGAAAACATCCGCACCACCACCCGAGTACGCCTCACGTGGTAGTAGTTTCAAGAAACATGCGGTTGTTGATGTGTTCTTGAGGGCTGTTGTGTTTGCAACTGCTTTGGCTGGTATCATTCTTATGGTCACTGCTGAACAAACGAAGACGTTCCTCGTTGCCCCGGGGGTATCGATAACTAGAACTGCGAAATTCAGTCACTCCCCAGCTTATATGTGAGTGTTGCAAGTCTTTAATAGTCTAAACATTGCCTTACATATATTATCCTTGGGACAGGGCGTGTACGCTGGTCAACTTTGCTGGTTATCAATGTTTTGCAAGGCGATTACAAACTACTTTTGTCAAAAGAAGTGTCGAACAGTTGATAAAATTTGTTGAATAGGGAAATTTCAAATATATATTATAAAATGATTTCCAACTAGCTAGCTAATTAGTATTTTTTAATTGTCTTAATTCAAGAAGTACTAATAAAAGCTTTATAGTTGAATTTATAAGTTTTCAATATCGACTACTTTTGCTTTTAGCTCAATGAGGCGGAGCCAGAAAGTTATGCTCGAAGGGGCAAACTTTGATAATTTTTATAAACTACAATACTATACAAATTTGTTCGTGAGGATAATTTTTATACACTAAAATACTATGCAAATTTGTTCGTTAGGGGGCAAATTACAAAAATAGTCATATTTTTTATTTTTTATTAAAAAAAAAAAAGCTTGCAATATAATTTTTTTCGCTAGAGGCACGTGCACACCCTGCCTCCAACCTATCTCCGCCTCCAGCTCAATCACATATATTGTGAACTATATATGATCTCATATCTATTGTTCTTATGCAGATACTTTGTAGCTGCAATGTCCGTGGCTGCTTTATACGGTCTCATCAGTGGTTTGGTATCAGTTTTTGCGTTGATAAAACCTGGAGGAAACTCCGCAAAGCTAATGTTTCATTTTGTGATACTTGATGCGGTAAGCACTTGAATCCTACGTATTTATTTAAGTTAATACAACATAATATTGAGCACATCTTTGGTTTAACGTATTATAATTCAAGTAGGTGTCTTTAATCTACCACCATGGTAGATTAATGGTTAGCCAATAAGGCAAACTTTTATTCTCACACGAGGTCTAATGTTCAAACATCACTTGTTATACATTCTGGTGTCGATAAGAAAACTGGAGGACCTATTTAGGCTGTGTACATATGAGTCAAAAACTCACCGTGTACATCTGAGTCAAAAACTCATTTTCCTTGAGTAACCTGAATAAGAAAAACCCTATTCATTTATCCTTTTAAAATAGTTTCTATTTTATATAACATATACACAAATACATATGGTCTTAAATCTAAATATGCATAGTTTGTTTCATGAAGCAAGTAAACTACTACCTCCGTTCCATATTTATAGTCCATCTTTCCTTTTTCGGTTGTCCCAAATTAATTGTCCACTTCCATAAATAGATAATGAATATAAATCAACTTTACCATATTACCCTCATTTGTGGTTATTATTACAAACTTTAAAGAAGTTGGAAATTAATTAATTAAGGGTAAAACTGTTTTTGTGCAAAAAGTAATAGAGAGAAAGCTGTAAAGATGATGTTTTTCTAAAACTGTGTTTTTTTTGTCTGTGGACAATAATTTTGGAACGGAGGTAGTAATTAACTTATACTCAATTTGTTTCCATGGTGCAGCTGCTTTTGGGTATTGTGGCTTCAACAACAGGAGCATCAGGAGGAGCTGGATACATTGGACTCAAAGGAAACTCTCATAGCAATTGGAACAAGATCTGTAACAGATACGGTACCTACTGTCACCACTTTGCAGCCGGGATTCTTTTGTCACTCATATCCGCCATATCGCTTCTTTTGCTTGTTTGGCTCTCCGTTTATGTCCTTTCCAAGAAGATTGCTAGGCGATAGTTTTGTTTGATACCATAAACATTTCCTATGTATGAATTTGATATAATGTTAGCTTTTGTCGTCTGAATTTTTTTTTTTTTTTTTTTAATTATTTTATGTACATGTGTTACCTTGTGCTGGTTTTGTGTTTGTGAAGTTGATGAATATTATTAGGCCTTGTTTGGTTTGTAGAAATGACTCGGGAGTTTCATTACGTTTCATGTTAAACAAAATACGGGAACGTTGCTTTAAAATTATGGTTTTAGATTCTAGCTGCTGCACATTACAATTCATTTGACAGATTATCAATACTACTTACAAAACATTTAGATCCTTCCTCCATATTTAATTTTTAAGACTTTTTAAAATAGATTTTAAGCAAATACAAGTCAAAAAACATAATTTACAAGTATGTAAGCACAAATCAAACTAACAAAACACTATTTCTTACATACAATTAATACATAAATTAATTCACCTCTCCAAAACATAAATCTAAAATCCTGCAGCTCAAAACAAAATTAACAATTGTTCGCCGAAAAATTTAGTCACGGGGTACCCGCCGCCGAACCGCGCGTGTACCCTGATAGTAACTCTTTCAAAAACATTTTGCTGAACCAAACGGAACTTAAACACTAAATTGATGGTTGATTTTGATAATAGTTCAAAGTATTAGTGGTCCAACAAGTGTTGAAAACATAGAGTACTTAACTAGCACGGTGTAGATAACGTTAAGTAACACATCATGCATGTTTGATTTTCAATTGTTGGTTTGACTTTAAAACAATATCATCCTTCTCATGCAGCACTTATAAGTACGTATTGAATTTTAGTTTGAAAGTGATGTTATATCTGGTTTTATATAATTCATAAAATCAGTTAAAGTAGATAATCAGTCGACTAAATAATTTTCTTTAACGACTTAGCTCCAATGCTATTCAGTGATCTTTAGTTTCATTTATTTCCTCAAAGCCCTTCTTAACTAATTAACTAGACGTTTGCGGTGAAAGACTGATAAATCTCTTGATGATAGTCAGTACAGCATTTCCAAAAGATTATTAAAACAAAAACTTAACAGTAGTGTCACATACGCTTGTACCACACAATGGTCACTTAGTTAGTTAAACTAGTTGATTGTGGCGATGACATAACGTTATTTTTTTTTTGCAATTTTTCTTATGTATGTATAAGAATGTGGAGAAAGTGAAAGTGGACAAAGTTAGTGGTTGAAATTGTAATTAAGTATTTAAATATTTAATATATTACATCCCTTTTTATAGGTTAGACTATTTTAGTCTAATAACAATAGTAACAACATTACTCAACCAACTGGGCTAGCTCAGTTGGCCACGAAGGGTAAACTTCGGGAGGTATCTTGGAGAGGTTTCAGGTTCGAGTCTCACCATGGATCTTCAAGGGCCCGAAAAAATAGAAGCAGGAGTGGGGGTTTATCCCCTAAGGAGAAAGGTTTGATGCTTGCATACTGCCCAATTGAATGTCACTGTGGGCTCGAATTACTAACTACTAACTCGTCGTTCAAAAAAAAATAATAAAATAAAAGTAACAACATTACTCTTATTTAAATTTTTAACTATTAAGGCATTAAGCAAGCGTGTTTCTCGATGTAGTATGGATTCCGCTAGTACAAAGGCCCAACAATACTGAGTTTTTTAGACTTGGCCCAATAATCAAGCTCTGGCCCATACCTCACAATAGTCACTTACTTGTTTATTAACGTACTAGTTTCAAGACCCGGCCGATGGCCGGGCTAGCTCTACAATTTTATTTTGTATTTAACGTTATATTAATATTATAAAAAACAACAAACTAAAGAAAAAACACATAAAAATACGCAAAGTGCTTAAAAAAATTAATATGACAAAAAATGTATAATACAATAAAGCAGAATTCGTGTAGATAAAAAACATGTGAATAACATTAAAATAAAAACTGTTATGCTTAAAGGCGATGTAAGACTTCTTTGTAGACAACATTAGTTGTTTCATCCGAATAGTTTCCATCTCTATCACAACAAATCACTTTAAAATTTCATATTATACAAACATAATTATCATACATAATACATACTTAATTTATAATAATCATACTATATTAACATATCATTACATTTGACAAACTGGACAATTTGTAGTATAATAACCACTGTTTATAGAGCAATATTGATTATTGATTATATCATAGTATGTAACACATATAAAAGGTAGATTTAACATAAAATAATTAAGACTTACAGCATCGGAGTTCCTTATAGCTCCAACAGTTTTTTTGACGGATCTTTTAAAAAATGATTCTGCCGTCACAACTGCCTTCACAGGTGAGTAATGGGCAATTTTAACACTTGACTCATCATATCCATCTTTGTTCTTATACCTAATAAAAAACAACTCCAATACGATAGTGTATAACAAAAAGTTTAACGTATTAAAAAAAAAAAAGAAACACGTATATATACACAATGAGCACACCTTTCTTTGAATGCTACAATCTCTGGCAAATCAGAATTAATGTAGATCTTGGTGCCAAAAAGATCATTTCCAATTTGTGGCTTATCTAAAAAAAAATCTTCATATATAAAAAATCTAATTAACAGAATGTTAACTTTTTCAAATGAAATACACACTGATAAACATACCATTCCAATACTTGACCTTCGCCAGCTGAAGTATGATGACAACGTGACCAATCGATTCACGGTTGTTTGTTATGTCATTGAACATGTCTGACCAATTGTCAAAGAAAGTGCACTCAATTTGATGAGATCTACACACACACAAAATATTCTTGTTACAACTATTAAGCAACATACATGATATTCTAATATTAACATAGACATATAACAAATATATTAATGTACTCAGCATCCTCAAGAATGACGATTCTCCTCTTTTGATTTTCACCAAATGGTATAGGATCCCTAATAGAAACAATGGTTCCAATGATGTCTAAAAAATGTGATACATATTAAGAAATGGATGTTGTATGTGTATACAGATATATACATGTAAAAATGTTATACGAAACAATAAAAATTCATACCAACAGCTACATGTTCAGACCATCTTCGTGTTGTGAACCTAAGAAAAGGCTCGAACTTGAAACCATTATGGTTTGTGTCAAACCTGTTCATCCTAGTGAGAGCAGTGTTCTTGAAGAAGTTAATCTTATACTTGTGGGGGAGAAGAGGACACTTTCCACCATTTTCGCCTACCCCAAAGTTACGTATACGATAGCAAGAACCTTCATCTAGTAGCCCACCAAACTTAGCCATACTCTCCCTCTTGATAGTGGCTTGCATTCGATTGCCCTGCAACAATAATAAGGAGAATATAAGAATATACATGGTTAAAAAAATAATGACCTAACATAACCATAAGAAGTATGTGAATATTCTCACCACAGGGTCCATAAAAACAACATCTAAACTCCATGGATCATTCGGCCTTCCCTTAGCATGAGAATGCCATATGCTGATGCATCTCGCAACGACAGTAATGTCATCTTGCATTGGGTCAACATCGCACAACTCAGTATACACTTGACTCATTTTGTTTTCTGAAAAAAAAAACACGAAACATAAAATATTATGATTCGTTAATAATACGTTTTAAATCTGCTTATGTATGAATATACGAATACATAAAAAAGAAACCTGTCAATGACTGATGAATGGTATGAAAAACGTGAAAGTTCCTCACAATTGTTTCGAACTTTATAGGACACACATAGGGTTTCAACTTCATTCAAAATGGCAGAAATATCGAGTGTTTTAGGGTGAGATTTCGTTTGAAATTTGAACATGTTTTTTATATGCTTTAAAATTTCAAATATTCGATTGAAAATAGGATTAGATAAGTATGGTATGTTTGTTACGCTATGCATGTTTATAGGGATTGCTTTTACATTATATACGATCTTCAATGTGAATACGTGAATGCATAATATTAATGTATCATCATACATTAATAATTAATACATTTGTTATTATAAGACTAAAAGTTCATATTTATATGATAATAACTTCCAAATATTGATAGAATTAATATTAGATAAGCATGAAATGTTTGATATGGTTTTAATTGTTATGGTTTGAATGCTTGAAGAATGTAATCTAAAACAAAAAATTACGTCTACTATATTGTTTGTGAAATAATAGAATAGATAAGCATGAAATGTAATGGTTTTAATTGTTATGGTTTGAATGCTTGAAGAATGTAATCTAAAACAAAAAATTACGTCTACTATATTGTTTGTGAAATAATAGAATAGATAAGCATGAAATGTACTAATCTCAATCGAATGTTTGAGAAACAAAAAATACGTCTACTAATTTGTTAAAAGAGAAAATTCAAATTATAATGTACATAGACCAAGCACGCCAGTCAAGTTCACTTTGATTAAAAGGGATTTATTTTTTTTTTATTTTTTTTTTTTTATTTTTTTTTTTTAAGGAGTTACTTTTAAAATTGCATCAACACTCTAAGTTGACTTATTCAATCCGAAAGTAGCTTAAACAATTTTCCTAAACTTTCTATTTTCTCATTATATGCCACGTGTAGTTTTTTAGTAGTTTTGAGGGATTTTTTTTATTTTTTATTTTTGTCTTCTAATATTAGAAATCAAACTTGTGCTTTATATAGGTTAGAATTTACATTAGGAAATAACAAATTGGATTTTTCTAACTTGTGCCCTAAGGGCACAAGTTAAACACACTAAAAGTACATAGGGACCTACACAAAAGTACAGACAAGTGTACTTCTGTGTGAATTCGTATGTCCTTTTTCGTGGGTCTCATTGTACTTTTGGTGTGCTTAACTTATGCCCTAGGACACAAGTTAGAAAAACCCTAACAAATTTAATGTTGCTAAGGTTGCTTGTACAAGCAATAGACTGCAATTTCTAAGTATTATTTTCCGATTATAATACATGGCATTGATGATGTAAAAGCTTTTGACTTTTATCATGGTTACCTCTAAAACTTGTCAAAACTTAAAATCTATTAAAAATGAGTTGATTCTTCAAAAAAAATATATATATTTTTTAAATAATTAACTAACATCTATACTATAAGATATCTATACTATATATAAAACAAAAATGAAAATAGTAACAGCATCTACAACTAATTTAGTAGTTTAAATATTGTTTAATCCTCAAACTTTCATATTTTTCGTTTTAGCCCATAAACTTTCTTTTCCAAAGTTATTACAAATTGAACCCGCGAGGTCACACCAAAATCACATGTCTGCAAGTATAATTATTTGCCGCTATAAACAGTCGCTTTGCACGAGTATTCGTCTAGTATTGTTCAAATATGCAACTATTAATGTCATGACGAAATTCAGTTGTATTTAACTTGTAGTTGCATATGACCAATTCACTAAAACTAAAAGAAATTGCTAAAAATGTCAACTACACCAATCATGTGAATATTTCATTATAAATGTAGATATTACGCTATCTACATCTAACAACACTTGCAAACATACACATTTTACTTTGCCATAATCTTACTTTGATCTATGGAGCCTCCGACGTACGGCTCAGTTGGTCGGAATTTGATACAAATTGCGATGGTGTATGTGCTTCCAGGCGTCTTGCTTGTTGCGACTACCTTGTTTGGTGTCATTTATATAATTGCTATTATAAAAAGGTAATGCTGTTTGAACTATGAACATTACATTGATCATAAAGCACTATACAGTGTATACTGTAACGCGCGCAGGCAAAGTTTTATATCCGAATATTATTGAATATCTAATTTTTTTTTTAGTGTGTGTAAACGGTTTATTGTAATAAGACTTGTTATGATGCAGATACTTTTTTGCATTACTCTGCGTCGCTGCTTTCAGTGGCATCATCATTGGTGTTTTAACGGTTTTGGCGTTGATAAAGCAAGAAGGAAATCTCCCAAAGCTGAAGTTTCGTTTTTTGATAGAAGGTTCGGGATTGGATATCCGATATGGTTAGTTCCTGAACCATACTATCATGATTGGTACAAATAAGCACTATCCTGCCCCCATTACAAGTGTCATGCGCTCTTTCTCTTTAGTTATGTCCACCAATAAATTTTTCAATTTTTTTTTTAATGCAACTAACTATTTCACAGTATATATACACAAGCGAGAAAGTTTTGCACAATGGTTAAATTAGGCGGTTTATATTATTCCTAGTGACAGTTTTCCTACATGATATGGTGCAGCTGCTTGTGGAGAATTCGACTCCAACAACAATAGGAGTAGCATAAATATGACACAAAAGAAACTCACATACCAGACCGATGAAGATTCTTAAGATTTCTATAGAAAATTGATGTTAAACTTATACTTTGATTCAGCTATTTGTTTGGCTTTTGTTTACGTTTAATTTTCAAGAAAATCGTGATACAATAACCCTTTTGCTTATACAGTGTTTTATTGTGTAATTTTGTGTTTGTGAAGTTTATTATCACTAATAAATATTTCGTACAATATCATAATACAAATTAGGTCGATATTGATAATGGGTCATACTATAGGGATCCCCTCTATGGTATAAGGTGGTTTAGTCAAAGATTTATTATTATTATTATTATTATTATTATTATTATTATTATTATTATTTTACAGTAGAACACAATTTTTTTTTATCAGTTTCTGTTCCGTATTACTAATATTTTTATGTGTGTTTGACATATTTGAACAAAATTATATATATATAAAAAAAAGGGAGAGGCGGGGGGTGTGTTTGTAAAACAAGGAGTCCGAATAAACTGGCCCTTTGGTAATACCATAACAATTAATCCTCTCATGACGCTAATGATACGATCTTACGTGCAATATCTATTTCATGACTTTAGGGGGGTGACATCCTTTCGGCAAAACAAGCTCGGCAAGCCTTGCCGATCGGCAAGGTGCAATGCCAGTGGCTCGGCAAGACCATATCGGTGCTTCAAACGGGAGATCACACCGATTCAGTGTGCAAGTTTCCAAGAAAAAAAAGGACCGTTTGAAATAAATTCATATTAACATCATGTGATGTTAAAAAAAAATAAAAAAAATAAAAATAAAAAATAAAAAAATCCCCTTTAAAATCTCACATTTTTATTTAAAATACACACACAATTTTAAATTACTATTCCATAACAATCAAATCTATCTCTTTCAAGAAAAAACAAAAACAATGGAGCCTAAATCAAAATGTGGTTCAATCTCACACAAAGGTTGAGGACGTGGGTCTCGATCACAATCCGGTCCATCACAATCCACACGTCCGCAACTTCATTCACAACCAATTCGTCCCCAAATTCCACCTCAACCTTACCATCCCCAACCTCCAACTCAAAACTATTATCCTCAACATCAACCTCAATCACAACGGCAATATTATCATCAACCTCCACCAATGAATCCAGCCAATTATAATATATTAATGACTAGTGAATTTGATCCATTCAACGACTTCCGTGACGGTCCATCAAGACGTGAACCAAGTATAGAACGTCAACTACCGCTTTATAATAATGAAGATGACGAAATTGAATATGTTCCCGAAACTCAATTTCCAAATACAATGGGTAAGTTTTCAATTTTTTACATTCGTTATACATTTTTTTTAAGTCGTATATATATATATATATATATATATATATATATATATATATATATATATATATATATATATATTTAAAAACTCATAATATTTTTTATTTTATTTTATTTTAAAATCGTAATTTGTAATTTTTTTAAAATCGTTATATATATAAATTTTGTATAATCGAAATTTTTCTTTTTTTTTTGTTACCTCGTATAACTTTAATTTCTTTTATTTGGTATACATAATTGTTTTGTTATTAATTAGGTGGAGAAGAAAATGATGATGGTGTTGATGATGTTGAAGAAATTGAAGAAATACCAAAACCGACTAAAGCGAGAAGCATACCTTGGACGACGGAAGATGAGGTCGCTTTGTGATACGTGGGAATCGCACCAGGCTTTACCTCTCAAGGGATCTTGAGAAGCTTACAACCCCCACCAGGCAGTGTACCTGATCGTTGTGGTATAGTATAGTGACAAGTACCGGGGGATTGATCGTTCAGCTAGGAATAGTGTCGCTGGGATTAGAAAACCTAAATACTAGTTCTAAAGGTGAAGGAAGATTATTTTTGTATTTTTATATTTTATGAAAAGCAAGTTAAAATCTCGGGTTTGAAGGATTTGGGCGGAATTAGTTGCTAATCAACTAACCCAATACTAAGATGCAATCAAAATAAAATACTAAAAATGAAAATAAACTAATTTATTCTAAAGTTGTGAGCAGTAATTGGAGAAAATGTGTTTACTTAGATTTCACTACTCCCTAGACATCTTTTACACGTTAATTACTTGTTATAATTGCATGGATGACGGATCGTATTCCTTAATATCATTCATGGAGTGGCACACTTAACTCCCCAATTCTATGAGCTCTTATCTCCTCCTACACCATGCCCAGCACAACTATAGGGATTGTAAACAGTGGCTCATGCATTAAATACAACCAATAAAGACCTAGTGCGCGTCGGTTCATGTTTCTTAAGACGTTCAAGCATGTTACCAATTGGAGATCTGCCAGTTTTCTTAAGCCTAACATATAAATCATTCATCCAAGACACGAATAAACAAGTAATCAACACATAATCAACATCTAGGTTTCATTAGATCTAAGCAAACACAACATAGATCTAGCCTAGCATGATGGAATTAAGACAAGAACAAGATATAGACAACCAACACATAGACATATTGATTGAATTAAAAGAACACTTATCTTGATTACACATGCAAGGTATCAAGGGGTTGGAACCCTTAAAAAGCCTGTAAAGTTACACCAAAATCGTACTTAGGGTTTCTCCCAAAACTTCTCTCATTTTTTATGTGAAAAATTAGAAAACTATATATAGGAAAAGGGGTCTGACGGCGTCAAGACAAAGCTTGTGACGCCGTCACCTCGCCGCCAAAACTATTCTCGGACTGCCTTGATCTACATTTGACGCCGTCAAGACTTAATCATTTCCAGGCCGTCATGACTTTTACTCTTGACGCCCTACCTTCATGACGCCGTCAAATCTCTTCTGGACCGTCATGGAATTTTGCTCTTGACGCCGTCAGGAAATTACTCTTGACGCCGTCACATACTGTTCCCAGCATGGAAAATTAAGACTTTGGCGTTTTCTTCACTTTTATGCTCCAAAAATGTCCGAATTGCTTCCTTTTCCAGATTTCACTCCCAAAGTACCTAAAATCACAAAAGGAACGATTTAGGGCAATATTTGATCAAATAAATTCGAATTCGGGCTTAAATGACCCCCTAAAAATGGACCATGTTTTGCCTCATCATATACCCTTACACTTGAGATTTGCTTGTCCTCAAGCAAATGCGCTTTTATTCTAGTCAAAATACAAGTTAGGGGTCATTTAACACTAATATAAAAGTAATTACAACAAATAATCGTTCCACTAAAGACCAATAGACAAGCACGGAGGTCATACACAAGCACCTCACAAATAGTGTTTAGATACTCACATCTCTCGGGTGTAATAAAGTGTAAATTACAAAATGGAAACGGAAGATATCTCTCACTACCTGTCATAGCAAAATAGATTACCATAGGCTTGGGAAAGGATCAAACCTCCACCACATGGCGTAAGCACCTAGGATAAACTATCAAAGAGGTCTTTTGAAGGGTTGTAACGTTAGGTGTAGGGATATGAAATACACGGTTTTGTTGGATAAAGGAAGTTTTACTGGTGGCGAGTTCACAATCTTGGTTAATTACATGTACAATATGACGTTGCTAAGCCAAGACTAGACTCGACTTAAGCTAATAAATGAAAAATAACAAAAACATAAAATGAACATAGAATGAAAAGGGATGGTAGTCCGTATGTTTTTTTCTCTTTTTCTTTTTCTATTTTTTTCGATTTTTTTTTTTTTTTTTTTTTTTTTTTTTTTTTTTTTTTTTTTTTTTTTTGCATACACTCTTACCCTACCATCCGAAATAATACATCATAGGGAATGAACATTCCCCTTACACTTGAATTTTTACATACATTACAATTAACTAATCTAATGACTCGAATTAAGAAAATCAAAACACTTGGAGCACTTTTAAGATTAACGTACATACGGGGGTAATATATGATGATCTTCCGCATTACTCCATAAAATAAGTACTTACCCATGAGTCCCAATCGTCCCAAAACAATATGTACAAAGATATGACTCGACTTAGCAACCTTGTAATCAATTAGAAAGTTAACTTAGGGTTTAACAAATAACAATAATGCACTAAAAATGAGCGCATGCACGGAAGGCTAAGGCGATTTGGTTGTACATTTAAGTGGGGTGTAACAAATTCTTCCTTTAAGTAAAATGCTTAAAGTTAGAAACGAAAAGATAGGCTCGGAGGGGTGTACTAGGGGTTTCGTGTACTAAAAATGAGTACAACGCTAGGGGTGTGGGAAAAATTAGTTGACTTAACTAGCCAAGTAATATGACTTAAATGGTCAAGTAATTATAATACGGGTTTAACACAAGGGTGATCCTAATGCCTCTTATCATGTAGTAAATCCTACCACACGAATGTAGTCTCACTAGCGGTCTCGGGATGCATCACTAACGCAAGTTCTAGAATCTAAATGCTACCGGTACACTCATAAGCACTAATAGTAAATGCTTTTCCTATCAAATCTAAAGGCGAACCTCACATATTTGGGTGGAAAATTTTTCTGAATATACGGTTATGTGCTAGTCATACAATCTCCTATCCAAGAGACGCTTGCTATGGCTAAAGTTTCACTCCTAAATGTTGTAAAAAATTTTAAATTTGGCGCTAAAATTACACTAACAAGTATTTCTCATAGTTTTATTACACATCTACCATTAAACAAAACAAACTCAAGCGAAAGTGCATATGTAAGGTATCATCTTTTACCCTCCCCTTACAGTTAAGATGAACATTGTCCCCAATGTTCAAGTAAAGAATGTAAAAGTGAAAAAGTAAAGAGAATGAAATCAAATACTCCCCTGATTCGCTCGGTATGGATAATAAGTTGGTCAGGTTAAATCTTCCTCCAAGAAAATGAACAATCAAAGCTTCCCTTCCAGAATATAAATCATCTTCTTGTCGTACATAACCTGTAAAACCTGAGAAAATAGACAAGACAACCTCGCGTAAAATCGGCGGCATCCTATATAAGTTACTAAATCCTAGAAAACAAGATAAGATATAATGCTTGTGGAATGAAGTTTGCAGATCTCCTGGAGATTATAAAACTTAATAATTCACAAAAACCATAAGACTCCGTTAGAAAAACAAAACTGGTAAAATTTCCAGATTTTTACACCTGACGCCGTCAAGAGTAAACTCCTGACGCCGTCAGAATTGACCTGCAGAAATTCTTATGTTAAGTTTCCGGAAAATTTCTAGAAAAACTTGGTCCTACTTCCTGGAAAATCCTGCAAAACTTCATTATGACTCAATACAAGCATTTGACTCTAACAAATACGAATATACATGTTCATTTAATATTGTGGAGAATCATGATCGGTTTGTTTCTTGAAAACATATTTGGGGTTTCCCCTTACACTTATCTTTTGCAAAAATACCTTTAGGTGGAGTTAAGACTAGGCTAAACAACAAAGTAAAGTATTTTCACTTTTTAATTGCGAAACATGATCTACCAACAATAAAAATTAAGCACGCATACGGAAGCAAATAACAAACAAACAAAAATAAAATCACACAAAACATGGGTTGCCTCCCAAGAAGCGCTTTTCTTTATTTACAAGTCTTGTAGCTAGACTCAAGGTCATGGGTTAACGTGTATCGCTTATGCTCACATAACCAAGTGTGAGCCATCTAATAGTCGCCTCATCTTTCTTATAATCATCCCCTAACTCTAAGCACCCGCGATAGTATCTTTTATTCTTTTCATGAGTATCTTTTCCCTTATCATTTTCACTTAACATCTCTATAGGCGGATACCTACTACACATTTCCATGGAGAAATCCTTGAACCTATGGTGTGTGCGGGGCATTTGATAGACAAAATCTGCATCCCCATCCGAGAATGTAATTAACCCTTCTATGAGTTTTTCATCGAGGTTGGTCAGTCGCTTGAAAGGTCTTCCAAACACAACTTGGGTCAATTTATCATCAATAAATTCTCCTAGACTCTCCATAACCATGAATTCAATAAGATAAACTAAACTTCCTACAAACACATGCAATGGTATTGCCCTAGCCACAATATTTTCCCCTTTGTATTCTAACTCATATACCATGATTTTATTATATTCATTGCGCGAGATTATGTTCATTGGGAGAGATGAGTTAAGATAGGCGTTAAAACTCTTAAATCCGATCTTACAAGGAAATTGCATGTTGAATGAGCTATCACACTCAATCCTAGTCCTAGGGTCGATATACCTAAGAGGGTTTATTTCTTCTTGCATCCTATTCTCATTAATCACATCACCATCATCAAGATCCTCGTCGGAATCTGAATAGTAAAAGGGACTAGCCCTACGGTCATCATCATGATCAGACTCCTCTAACTCAGAATTATTGTCAAAGTGGTGATTGGGCGAAAGGTTAGGTGGGTTCTCATTCTCAACTAAAGGGAGTGGGGCGGGCATTTGGAAAATCCTACGACGAAAAACACGAATAACAGGAATCAAACGATCAATGTCATTGTTATCCATCGAAATAGTTTACGAACAAAGGACACAAAGAAAGAAGATAGACTAAAGAGAACTAAAAATAAAAATGAAATCTTACTAGAAAGAAATCTAGCAAGTAGACCTAATACAGAGAAATTCTAACCTAGACAATAACTATTCCCCAGGCAGCGGCGCCAAAAACTTGATACGTGGGAATCGCACCAGGCTTTACCTCTCAAGGGATCTTGAGAAGTACCGGGGGATTAGATCGTTCAGCTAGGAACAGTGTCGCTGGGATTAGAAAACCTAAATATTAGTTCTAAAGGTGAAGGAAGATTATTTTTGTACTTTTATATTTTATGAAAAGCAAGTTAAAATCTCGGGTTTGAAGGATTTGGGCGAAATTAGTTGCTAATCAACTAACCCAATACTAAGATGCAATCAAAATAAAATATTAAAAATGAAAATAAACTAATTTATACTAAAGTTGTGAGCAGTAATTGGAGAAAATGTGTTTACTTAGATTTCACTACTCCCTAGACATCTTTTTTTTTGGGTAAAAGGTCAAAAGACCCGGTAAATATATTACTCCAAAAAACATTTAAGTACAACGGATATGAGTGAATCCCATATCACAGCCCGTTACATAGGCGAAAAGCTTACATAACAAGATACTTCCTATTTTCTAGACAAGAAAACAAAACCACTACCACATCATATAGAAAGACTCAAACAAAAATATAAACTACTTCCTACGACCTTGGAGATTAAAGCCATAAATGGCATTAAGAGCATCCAATTCCCCTGGAAGATCATAAATTTGCTTCGAGTAATCATCATAGTCATCAAACTCATCTTCACGCTCATGACCACCACCAAAAAGATTTGCAGATTCGTCGAACGTGTTAAGAACCTCCTCCTCGTCACTATCAGAAACCACAACATTACCCACCTTGGAAAATGGGTTAGCCCTCTTAGTGACAGAGGTAGACGGAACAGGATGACCATCATCATCCACAAGAGTACCTTTTCCATCGATAAGAAGGTTTTCAAACTTACTAATTTTCTCAACTAAAGGAGTAGAACCAACTTCCTTAGTTCCCATTGAATCACTCACAAGCGGTTCTTGTGATGTAGCACCAGTCTTAACCGACTCATCCACATTAACTTCCATTGAACTGCCAGTATCCACATCCATGCAGGTGTCATAAGTAGGAATACCAAACGTAGCCGTATCATCCATATTAAGCGCATCAAATTGGTTAGATGTAGAGATCGTAGTTCCACTCGTACTAGCCCCCCCAGAAGTCTTCTTCTTACCATCATTAACTTTCTTGGGCACAGTAGGAGTCTTCTTTGGTTGATATTCAAAATGCTTACCCACAACAGGTTTAGTAAAACCTCCGCGACCCGTATTCGAGACAGCTTGCTTACCCTTCTTCTTATTGTTAACAATCTTAAAACCATCATTAACATTCTTAGAAGTTTGAGCAGTCGGTATCACACCCTTAGGACAATCCACCAAAACATGTCCAAACACCCTGCATTTATCACATCGAGGTGGTTTCCACTCATATTCCACACGGATCTTCTCAATAATCGTACCCGAACCATCAAGTAAAGGAATCTCAACAGTAAGGCTGTCCCTAAGAACCTCATCCGACTTCACTTCAATCATACATCGAGCAAAACTACTCCTACCCCAAGAATCTTTGCACATCTGACTAGTAAAGGCATCCAATCTCTTGGGAGTCCCAATCAAAGTAGCAAGCAAACTCAGACCATCATCAGAGAACATCGCTAAAGGAACATCATGAAATTTAACCCACACCGGAATGTGAGTTAAATCCTCTTTCAACAAATTGGTATTCAAAGTCCAAGGTTTAAGAATAATAGGAACATTACGTATCAACCATGGACCATTATCAAGCACATCATCAACACCTTTCTTCGAAGAAAACTTGAAAAAGAAGAACCCCTTAGCGTTCATCATTACCTTTTGTAACCCATACTTAGCCCACGCATTGCGAACATAATAATCCACAACAGGAAAAGCAAGACGCTGACCAAGGAAATATCCATAAAGAGTATTCTCAAACCTCGTGTTCACCTCTTCCACTATCTTCATTGGGACAGAAAGATCAACATTATCCTTTTTACTGCTGCTTTCTAATCTCCGAAAATTAGACACTTGTTTCTGAGATTCGTTAGAAGCAACACCCGCATAAGAAACCGACTTCACTCCCTCACCACTAGTAGACATGGGTGCATTAGGAGGAGGCCCACTACCACTCAAATTGTTAAACTCAGAAGATGAAGCCATATTGGCAATATCACTATCAATTTTAGACATTGCTTCATCAAACTTCTTGTTCGCATTAGCAATTAATATCTCCACATTAGGTTGTACTGAACTATGAGAGGATTGCTCCAAATCATCCAAATCAACCTTATCGTTACTCTTGTTCACATCAACATCAACCATTGTAACACTAGCATCCTTCTTACCAAGCTTAGGACTCAAAAAACCCCTCTCCATCACCCACCACCACGTACACAACGCACCAAATAATCAACCAGCAGCAATCATGCAATACGAAAAAATAAAAGAAAACCCTAATCTTAGCGATTAGGGTTTAAAGCAATAGAAACCAAATCACTAACCTCCCACCATAAGAAGATCGATAAGTAAAGGATTAGATTCAAAAGATATTGATCGATCAGCAATAGACCAAGTCAGACCCAATCGAACCCTAAAGAAACCCTAATTAATGATCCAAGCAATCGATGAGATTGAATGGTGTGATAAGAACGATTAGGGGTTAAAACCGATCGACTGTAAACCTTAGAAGAAGCTTAGGATCGATCAGAAATCACTAAGAACGATTTAGGGTTGTTTGGGGAATCGCCAAATCGCCAAAGGGTTTGAGTCGGATTTTCCTCCCTAGACATCTTTTACACGTTAATTACTTGTTATAATTGCATGGATGACGGATCATATTCCTTAATATCATTCATGGGGTGGCACACTTAACTCCCCAATTCTATGAGCTCTTATCTCCTCCTACACCATGCCCAACACAACTATAAGGATTGTAAACAGTGGCTCATGCATTAAATACAACCAATAAAGACCTAGTGCGCGTCGGTTCATGTTTCTTAAGACGTTCAAGCATGTTACCAATTGGAGATCTGCCAGTTTTCTTAAGCCTAACATATAAATCATTCATCCAAGACAAGAATAAACAAGTAATCAACACATAATCAACATCTAAGTTTCATTAGATCTAAGCAAACACAAGATAGATCTAGCCTAGCATGATGGAATTAAGACAAGAACAAGATATAGACAACCAACACATAGACATATTGATTGAATTAAAGGAACACTTATCTTGATTACACATGCAAGGTATCAAGGGGTTGGAACCCTTGAAAAACCTGTAAAGTTACACCAAAATCGTACTTAGGGTTTCTCCCAAAACTTCTCTCAGTTTTTATGTGAAAAATTAGAAAACTATATATAGGAAAAGGGGTCTGACGGCGTCAAGACAAAGCTTGTGACGCCGTCACCTCGCCGCCCAAACTATTCTCGGACTGCCTTGATCTACATTTGACGCCGTCAAGACTTAATCATTTCCAGGCCGTCATGACTTTTACTCTTGACGCCCTACCTTGATGACGCCGTCAAATCTCTTCTGGACCGTCATGGAATTTTGCTCTTGACGCCGTCAGGAAATTACTCTTGACGCCGTCACCTACTGTTCCCAGCATGGAAAATTAAGACTTTGGCGTTTTCTTCACTTTTATGCTCCAAAAATGTCCGAATTGCTTCCTTTTCCAGATTTCACTCCCAAAGTACCTAAAATCACAAAAGGAACGATTTAGGACAATATTTGATCAAATAAATTCGAATTCGGGCTTAAATGACCCCCTAAAAACGGACCATTTTTCGCCTCATCACTTTGGCAAAAGCTTGGGTGCATATCTCGACTTGTCTAAAAGTCGGGAATCAACAAAAGTCTCTAAGCTTTTGGGGAAGAATCCTTGAACATTTCACGCAAAACGTGCCAAATCATGAACGAACACACCATGGCTTGAACACAAAATGGAAAAATATGAATGCCGAAATGAATATTTTTAACGGTCTCTACATTCAATCGGTATAGTTTTGAAGTCTATTTTATTTTATATAGTTTGTATTTGATATGATTGTATTAATTTATATTTATTACTTTTATAATTGTAGAACCGTCTTCGAGATAGTGGTTGTGACGATCTTAACGTGATGAAAAATGCCATGGCCGATTATAAAAGAAAAATAAAAGGCAAAGACTTTTGGACATATTGAAGCATGGGAGATTGTTAAGGAAATATGACAAATGGTTCGAACAACCAATTGTGGGTCAAACATCATCGTCTAATTCTGAGTAGCGAAGAAAGTCTTCTGAATCAAGCAACGACAATGTTGAGACAATTATTCCGGATTTGAAAGACGACACTACTCCTACTCGAAAAAACGGGGCAAAAAGAGCGTTACTGAGTCGTCCACAAGTAATAGTGTTGCTGCGACTTTCGAAATTTATGCTGCAAAGAAATCACAACTAATGGAGGAGTCGCTAGAGAAAAAACGTGCAAAGGATGAGTTGGCCGAAAAATTGATGGCGGCACAACTACAAGGTGTGCAAGAAAAGGCCTTTTTACGAGCTTTGAAGTTTTACAACGACCCGCACGATCACATAGCTGATCCGGTTATGCGGGAAATTGCTCTCAACAAAAAAAACGTGAGTACGCAGCGAAATATGGATGGCCTTGCAAATTTAGTTTTATTTATGTTTTTTTTTCTTTCAAAGTATTATGTAATAATCTATGAATTATTATTAATAAAATTAGTTGTTTTTTATTAATTGTTTAATTATGTTTTTTTTATTAAATTATATAATTAAATAAAATTTAATGCTTGAGAGGACCAAGATTGCCACTTAAAATTGTAGGACCGAAAATATAGATGATTCGTGTGGTTCGGGAGGTCGAGGTTGGTGATTATAGATGAAATCCATATTTAGTTTTAGAGAGAGAAAGTAGTGAGAGGGTGAAGAAAATGGAGTATATTAAAAATGAAAGTAAAGATACACAATTTCCCACACCCCTCATGGAGAGTCATGAGGGGTATTTATAGGCTCTACACATTACAAGTTTGCCTAGTTAACATAAGTAGTCCCTATTTGCACAACTTGTTACATATCTAGTCCATTTCACGTATGTGACGTTATCTTTATAAAAGAGCGAGGCTAACAATCTCCCTCCAAGATATCGTCACACGTGAATGGTTACAATGAGACCTATAAATACATTAACAATGTAAAATTACAACAATAGTAAACTATGTTGACGTTGTTGAAGCGCAGAGTCTCTGTAGTCTAGATACTGAGGCCGACTTGAAGTTCTCTTTTCCGACGATCTCGGCGTATGATCTTTGACACTGACGACAAAGGTATTTGTAGCTTTGAACTTCAACTGTAATGGTCTAGTTAGGTTATTACTCCCTCCTAACTAGTGAGCCTTTATTCTTTTTCCTGCTCCCTCCTGAACCGACAACTCTCATTTCATCACGCAGCAGATAAAAGTAGATTCAAAAGTGTAGGCACATGGTTGTCGTTCATGGAGCATCATGACAATATAACTCAGATAACATTGCACAGAAGGTTGGTAATACGCTCCAATGTACACATCATTAGTACTTCTTCGCTTCTAGTGTAAGCACAATTCCCTCGATCAACCAACGTACTAGAGATGAAACACTACTTCTTTTGGCATGTTCTTCTCCCTCTTGATGGTTGCGATTTATCGAAATCATCATACTATTTTGTGTACATGCCATAATTACCCGTACTTTACACTTCTGATGCAATATAGATAGACCGTGTAAGCATAATTTGTGAGTATATGTCGCAAAAATACTCTCAATGCTATTCTCTCAAATCAACCTTTAAACGAACCTCCTTGTAATTCATCGGCTACTAGTAATGACCACATATGGAGACTGCCCGATATGACCAGCTTGAAAAATAAGTAATCATCCCATCTTGTGACTTAATGCTTGTACAATAGATGTGACTTAATACCTATACTGAGCACTACAATGTAACTCCTTTAAGTATGAGGTTGCACGAAATATTCGCCACTTGAACAATCCACTACTTCGTGTGACACTGAGTACTACAACGTAACTCCTTTAAGTGATAGCTATACTGTGAGCACTACAACGTAACTCCTTACATCAGTAATAACTAGATTGTCAAGACTGAATTTTTTAATTTGCGCAGACAAGTTATCTTCAAAAGTCGTGCATCCAACCACCCCTAGACTTTGAGATAAGTAAGTACACTTGTTGAAATGCCACTTCAAAGTCAAAACAATAATACCGTGCAAAAACCCCGTAGTCATTTTTGTTAAACAAACCAATTCTAGCCGTGAACAATGTATCCCCGTGAAATTATAAATACCAAAATACCACTCTTTTATACCAAATACTATCAATATATTGTATCCAATATTTTTGTATGAAAATATTCGGATAACAAAAAAAATATTTGCACATCCAATCCATGTTTTACATCGGCCCATAACCAATAAACTCAATCAATCCAAACCCAATCTAACTTAGGTACTAGTTATAATATATTACCCTAATACCTCATTTCACTTTAACCCTAGAGCACATATATCTTAATAAGCGCCTACCACACATCCTCTCACCCAACGTATCTTGCAAATCTGCTTTACTCCATCTCTTTCAAAACCGAACATAGTGCTAATCTTCTTCATCCTTTACATTACAATAACAACACAAACCTCATAATAGACGAAGGATAATCACAACCTGTATTTATCTTGCTCGATCTGTCACATTATTGCATCAAGAGAAATGACTTCAAGGTCATTCATATGATCTCGGGTAGGTTATATGTGATGTTTTTGTGTTGTTATCGTTGGCTGTGAACGAACCTAAGAAAGGATTATAACAAATTTGTTATGAATCATTTCCTAATGTTTCGGATATAGATGAAGTTTATCTTCGAAGAAAATGATCTGTGATGATACGATTTCAACTAATAAAATCTGAAAATGATTAGATAGAGAGTTGAAACGTTGCTGAGATCTTGTATATTTTCTTTTTGATCTTCGAGTCATGTTTAGATATAGGATTGGATATGATGGTTTGGACCAATGATGGTTATAGACTGAGGTTCAATGAGTCTTGTTGGTATTTGGTTTGTAGTCATGGTCTTCTCTTAATCTACACCTTTTCGAAACATTCCATCTTCAAATTTCGAAACTTTGCTAGACCAAAATTTTTCGAAAGTTTTCATTCAAAAAGGTTTCGATAATTTTGTCAGCATATCGAGAATTTTTCCAACTTATCGAAATCATGGTTATCGAGAACGTGGCTTATCGAGGACATAGTTATCGAGAACATGTGTTCGATAAAACAGGGTATTGTGTTCTCGAAAACCACTTGAGTTCTCGAAAACAGTACATATCGAGATTTCTTATACAAGAAATTCCGATTAGATTCCGGCGACCCATTTTCCAGTTTCCGATGAATTTTCCGATGTGTTTCGACCAATTTGACCACTTTTTGACCACCTTTATTCACGGTTTTTGTATCAAAAATAGTCACAAATAATGATGTAACATAAACTGTGGTACCAAAAAGGATACAAGACAGATATATGAAATGATATGTGAAAGTTTATGACTTTTGTTGTTTTGACCATATTGATACATAAACAGTGTATAAACTGTTACCACTACAAGTAGGAAAAAAATTTCCGACTAAAAAAATGGTATAAAACAGCTTAAACAATCATGATACGAACCACAAAAATCAACAAAAATAACACCATGAGCTCCGATATCAATTGTAGGACCGATAATATGTATGATTCATGTGGTTCGGGAGGTTTTGGTTGATGATTATAGATGAAATCCATGTTTGGTTTTAGAGAGAGAAAGTAGAGAGAGGGAGAAGAAAATGGATAATATTAAGATGAAAGTAAAGATACACAATTTCCCACACCCCTCATGGAGAGTCATGAGGGGTATTTATAGGCTCTACACATTACAAGTTTGCCTAGTTAACATAAGTAGTCCCTATTGGCACAACTTGTTACATATCTAGTCCATTTCACGTATGTGACGTTATCTTTATAAAAGAGCGAGGCTAACAAAAATCAATGTTGAGGCAAGGTTAGGTAAAAAATGTTTTGGAACATTTTGATTGGTTGTTGGTATAAAAACTTGAGGCAACCTTAGGCAAGGTTGCCCCCCCTTATAAGCAGCTCTTTTATCACCTAACCTCAATGTTGATTCTTAAAGGTTAGGCTTATAAACATTAGTTAATTAATCCTAAGTCTATAGCAATTAATCAACTAGCTAGTTTTTAGTCTTTATGAACGACAACTATTATATATGACTTATTTTATGCTAACAATCCCACTAATTAGCATTAAAATCCTATTAGTATTCACTAATAATTGTTTACTTACACTTTTTAATCAACTAATCTCACCTACACAAAGTTAATGCTCATAAGTCCGTAACTAAGAGGGATTTGTTGTCCATTAGTGAATCTAATAACTTATTTTTCGGATTTAAACCTAGTTACAAACATGTCATCAACTAAGTGATCTTAATCAATACCAAAACGCAAGGATCATTCTTATTTTTCGGATTTAAACCTAGTTACAAACATGTCATCAACTAAGTGATCTTAATCAATACCAAAACGCAAGGATCATTCAACAAGCATACAAAATATCTAGTAAAATCATATACCAAATTATAAAGTCATATCAATAACTTCAACGATTCATAACGAGGCTAACACACGAAGTGTTTAGCCGAATATCGTAGTTTGATTATCAAAAACAATGTATAAATCAAAGATAATGGTAAACTGAAGGAAAACCGTGGTGTAACAGTTAGTAATTTTTGAGAATTTTTAACCATTAAGTAAAGAGCAATGTTTATCATATATAAAAACTATGCAGCGCTAAGACTACAAAAATTACTTTTTACTCAACTTTTAATGTCCAATGAGATCCAGATACACCTGCTTTTAATTTAACATGTATAGTTATGTAAATGATATACCTTTTAATGCTCAGCAAAACATGAACTCATGAAACCCTTGTTGGTGTAGATCGAACCACGTCCAAGATCACCAAAGAAACAAAAACAATGGCCCAAAGTAAACTACGTCGAATGCAGTATCCACACTAACACTCCAACGACAACCTATAGTTTCAGAATAACGATCAAGTACGGATAAGTAAAACCCTAACATGAACACACAGTGTGTTTGTGTGGTCCTTGTGGTTGACGGTCAAATAGAGCAAAGGGAGGGGAGGGTTTAGGTTTTGATAATTAATTATGAATGCATAATCTAAAACCCTTTAATATTTATATTTATAATATAATAATCCTTATCTAATAAGGAAACATAATTATACTCTAAATATATAACTCTTATATTTTAAACTTTTAATAATTATCTATACTTATTAAGATAATTACTTACCCAACAAGTTAAACCAAAACACCCAAACTACCCCTAAGGGTGCCGAGCCGACCATAGGTCCAAAAGGTTCAATCGGCTTTGATTTCAACCCATTTTTTTGGTTATTTATTTATAATCTTAATTAAGTCCAATACTTAATTAAGACCAATAAGTAAATTGCCCAATTTATCGTACTTAACTTATTATTCAACACATACACACACACACACACACATATATATAGGGTGAGGTTATTCTAAAGAGGTTCTTACTCTAAAAAGGGTAAAAAGATTGTGATGCAACAACTTTATAACTGTGATGCAATATTTTATAAATATGATATAGTAACTTATAACTGTGATGCAATATCTTATAAATATAATGTAGTAACTTTATAATTGTGATGAAGCATCTAGTTTATGAACATTGGTAGGATGCATTCATGACGGGTATATCATGAGTACTTGTTGAAAGATTTATCGGGTTGATGAACATTGGTTGGATAGATACATTACGGGTATTATTGTTTTTAATTCCTTCGTTTTGTTAGTATAAGGTATTCTACTTACGTGAGAAAATGTTGTTGATATCTTGCATGTTCCCCCGAAAGGATAATCTGCATTTCATTAAGTATGCTTATCATCTTTGAGTCAAGCTATAGGAAGTTGTATGTCTCAAGATAAGTGCTTTGAATTCTCATTCTCAATGAAGAAGTCAGATTAGATTACTTAGTGTGATTTATTGAATCGTCTACAAATTCCGTTGTGTTCTTAAACTTCAGAGAGATAGTTGATATGTCAACTACATCAGAGTTTCAAATCTATAGAAGATGATTGTCAGTTTGGGGGAAAGCTGATTTAGAAACTTTTCCAAAAAGAAGTGTATGAAGAAGCTGTCAAAAGACGTACCATATGAATTGGAGGAATTTAATCCAGTTCATACTTATTATAATGTATCACCTACATGTAAAGAGTTCTCAAGCCGAGGTATATGAAGAAGAAAAAGAGCATCAACAGCAGTCATCCTTAATATTTGTAGAGCTTAAAGACTTTAGTGTTTGTATTTTACTTGTAGGAAACACTCTAAGTAATCCCGTATGCCACCACATTGGGGAAAGATTGTTAGGATTCTAAATGTGGTGACATTTATGGGAATTACATTAGATTATAGTTAGGCTCATACGCACGGACTACAACCGTTAAGTATGTAAACTAGAGCGCGTGTGAGCCTATATAATCCCCTCTAAACTTCACCAAAGGAGTGAAGCTCCCATTGTGTGTAACCTAACCTTTCACTAGTAATAAATACATAAACTTTTACTTTCTCTCTCTACTCTCTTTCTAGAATGGCTAATTTATCATATGAGCTTTCCGGACCTCTCGAACACATTGAATCTTCCGTACTACATGCTCTAATCACGAATACGTTGATCGACATATAACATTACGAATGGGACATTTTGAGACTCACGAGATTTTAATAAAACTTAACGCAAGCGGTTTTACAAGTTTTAAGAATTCTTAAAACACTCGAGAAGCGTTGGAGTTATCGATAAAATCTTAAGCTTCGGTGAGTATACCTTTAAGATTATAACAAGAACCCTCAACGATTCCTAGGAATTTTTAGTTTCTTGGGCTTTAAAAGTTTGTGCAAGAATACATGCTTATGTGCATCAGATCTATTTGTATTTCTGTGTTACCACGTATTAAAGTAGATTACTATGTAACATTTCTTTTATGTAAATGCCGAAATGCATGATAACTGGTAGCTATAGTTGCTAAACAGTCACCGGCATTTAAAGTTTTGACATCAATTTAGAATGCGTCATCATGATTTCGTCTTTCCGTTTAAATTATTCGAGGCTCTTTTCGACATGTTTTTCCGCTAATATGATAAAAATAACATAACTTCACTTATGGTTAATTTGTGGGTTATTTACACATATAGGTAATGAACTTAGAAAAATTTTCCATGTTATATAACAAACTTTCAAAAATATTAAGTTAAGTAACAAAAGTTTCAAAAACCGTTAAAGTTAGGTAATTTTACCCAATGTTGCAACTGGTAACCTGTTGACCCGGTTACTTTTGTTTGACTAGTATATTTGACCACTTTTAACCCTTTTCATAACACACTTTACCCCAAATACGTTTTCCCCTAAATTGTGAAGAACCCTAATCCCCAAATACGCTAACCCTAATTCCCAAAATTCAGAAACACTAATTATCCAATCCATGTAATATTCAACATGGGTAAAGGTAAACCCGAAAAGAATTGACCTTTCACAGTGAACCTAAAACATGAGGGTCTATTTATAATTAAACCGTTTGCTTATATGAACTATGATGAGAAGCAAATTACGGATCTTAACTGTGGAGTTTGTTAGACTCCATGGACCGTTTTGAGCACTAAGGTTAAACAATAACAATGACAATAAACATGATACGCAGCGGAATTAAAACAAATCAAAGTTATTGACAATGTGCTAACCATCTTCATGATTCTTCAAATCTGTAAGCTTCTTGTATTGATTACTTATGAAGAAAACCGAGTATAACGAATTTGATGAAGAAGTAGAATTTCCCAAACTTGTGTCTTAAATCTTTACTATCCACGTAACTCCATACTTATACCCAACCATAAATATAAGTAGACCGCAATCCCTTGACAAAATCCTCAACTAATATGAGACACTGAGCACTACAATGTAACTCCTTCAAGTGATAGCCAATGTGCGCATAGAGCATCATAAGAAAAATCACACATTGCTAGATTCATCAAGCTATATGATAAGAACACAAACCTGTGAAACTTAACTACAACATCAAATAAAAGATATTCACCTTTCTTCGTAATCAGTTAAGCAATAAGAACGAGCCTTTAATCTTTTAAGAACATAAATCAAACCAATTTTCCTTGTGTGTGTGAACCAAAATCCCATGTGTGTGTAAACCATCTTCAAACCAACTTTAAACGCAGCAACACAATCTTTTAACGAGCAGCAGTATACAACAACGAGCAGTAGAAACAATTTACCTTCTCCAAAGCTCTTCATCGACAGTAAACCTTGTTTAATCCCTAGGTAACGAGCCAACCTATCTCTGATACCAATTGTGGAGTTTGTTAGACTCCATGGACTGTTTTGAGCACTAAGGTTAAACAATAACAATGACAATAAGCATGATACGCAGCGGAATTAAAACAAATCAAAGTTATTGACAACAAGGTTTCTTCGTCATTATCTTTACTAACAACTACTAATCTAGGCGTCTACAATAAGACTACGCCTAGACACACACACACCTTTACTAGACGTCTACATTGTGGAAGACTTGAATTATAAAATCCTACGCCCTTGATCTCTTTGTATAGAGAGATATTAGGGTTTACAAAATACTACGAAGGACTAATAAATAAAACTTCTTTTGCAAGCAAGTCCTTCCCATCTTTTATAGAATTCCTTCTTGTCACTTCAAGCCCTTCATGTTTCATTCTTCTTGTTTTGTATCATCAAATCAATAAATATAATTCCCAACATTAACTTTGAAGGTATGTCATGTGTTCAACTCTTTGATGTAGTTAGGCATTTAGTGCATGCTCCACTTAAGAGACTTTATTATTGCAAAATAGGAACCCCTTTAAGGATAGGTATTAAGGAGATTAGGAATGATGATGATGTTCAGGCATTTGTAGCATGTGCTTATGAATCAAAATAGGTTGTTGACTAGTATTGATTGGGGTAAAAGCAGTCAGATATTATTGACCAAGGTCAATAAGTCAAAGACAGCCTCGTTCCAATTCTCCGGTGATAGGATAGTGTGTCCCCGGGTCGTTAAGTCCCAGCGAGATTGAAATGGTGCTTTGGAAATCGTTTTTGGGAATGAGTGGCACTGAGGACAGTAGCCAAGATGATATGGAATTGATTTTGCTATTCATATGTTGGTATTTGTACACAAATATAATATTCACAAATAACAGATATACAGGTATATGCACAAATTCATAATTTGGTATCACGTAATCAGACAGAAAAGTGGGTTTTGATAAATTACAAACTACAGGGGGTGCAAATGAAACTTTTGAAAACTTAAAATTAAAAAGAAATTTAAAATGTAAATGAAATTATAAAAGTGATTATTTTAATATTTAAGTATTATTTAATTAATTAAACTATTAAAAATCTAATTTAAACCTAATTTAAATTAACTAAAAATTACAAGGATTACAAATTAAACTAAAAATTTGCAAAAATAATTTCTAAACTTAAAAATGAACTTGAAGAAAGTATAAAAAATAAAATAATTATTTTTGTCTTTTTATGAGTTTTTTATTAATTAAAAACAATTTATATTAATTAAACTATTTTAAATTACAAATAATACTAAATTAACTTAGAAAATTATGAGAAAATTTATAAAATTATTTAACCATCACAGGAATCCTACAAAATTATAAAAACTTCTAAAAATTATATTTAGTCTTTTTCACTTATTATTTACCTTTTAATTAACTTAAATCTAATTTAAATAATTAAAATAAGAAAAATGGAAAATGAACAGTAGAAACTAAAAATATATTTTCTACAAGTCTTAACTAATTTATAAAACCTAGAAAAATTATAAAAACCTGCTGTTGTTACTAAAAATTTAAGAAAACTATTTAATAACTAATATTACTTATTTAATTAATTAAACTACTTTTAAATCTAATAAATAGTAAACTGATTAGGAAACATCTAAGAAAATTATTTTAAATACTTAAAGGTACTAGGAAATTAAGAAAATTATAAAAATGGAAAAGTGCTTATAAATAAGCTGAAATGAAAAATGAAAAAGATAGATTCTATTAAATAGAAGATATCACTATTTTTATGTTTGGTTTTTTGGAGTTTTTCTTTTTGACAGCTAAAGATATTATGAAAATGAGAAACTTTTGTGAAACAACTTTTAATCTAGCTTAAAAATAAGCTGTGTGCACCCCCTTGACCTAAACAGTTTGACTTTTATTGACCAAGAAGCAAAATAAGCTCTAATGACTGAATGTGGGGTCCACAATGATAAAACTAGGTACAAATAAGCTAAAGTGACTTAAATAAGCTAAAAACAATAAGCAATGAACACTGATAAGCTAATGAGATGGAAATAAGCACTTTGACACTTGAAATTTCACTCAGAAATGGGACAGACTTTAGGGTTGATTACAGGTGAGGTCCACTGATTCCTAGGTCAAACTAAGGGTCAAACCTTGTAGCCTGGTAGGAGGGGGTTGGGAAAAACCAAATGTGGGTTATAGGACCCACTGGGATGGCCTACAACAGCCACCAAAAGTGGTGGTGTTGTGGTGGTCTGCTGGTGTAGGGGAGGTCAGTCCCCCTGCAAGTGTGTTTGGAGGTGTGTAGAGCCCACACAAAAATTAAGTGATTATGGGATCTTAGAGATGAGCTGATAGGCTACTAAACCTAGTAATTTCAAGGCCTAGATCTTTGCTCAAAAATCAAAACAATTCACACCATTTTTGCAAAAACTGAGACAATGCAATTTTGACTTATTGAGAAAACTTGATTCTTTGACTTTTGTGAACTTTGATGCTTCTTAATGGATTGAGATAATGTATTTAAGCTATAGAAAATCTATTTTAAGATTACACTTACAATATTAAGGTAATGTGAAAGATTTGAGACCCCAAAACTTCAACAGTTAACTGTTGAGGTTGATTCAAGTTGATTTTGACTTTTTTACTCTATGACACCAATTGTTAAGGTTCATTTGAACTAGTTTGGTACTGAGAAAGAGTTTTCAATCAAAGTTAACAAACAAAAACCTCAATAGCACAGTGTAATAACTAAATCCAAACACCCTTTTAAACACTGTTATGAATGACTTTTGATGAGATTGACTTGTTTATTCCACAAACTTGTTTCCAAATGTTCTAATGTGATCTAAAAGGGTGAGTTAAGCTCAGAAACAAAAGTGATTATCACTAAAGCACAAGAAGACACTTATAACTAATATGGCAGTTAAAACAAAGATTATGAGTAATAAAAGAAAACTAAATACTAACACCTAACTTTAAACCACAATCTCAATTAACAACCCCTAGCAAGTACAAGTAACACAGATTAACAAGCAAGCAACAGAAACTATAAGGAATTAAGTTTTTAAGATGAAAATCAAAATGAGCAAATCTTACAAATCACCCCTAGCATGAACAAGGGGTTTTCCACTGATGCCTATCTTTAGATAGGCTATTCCACTTCCAATCTTGCCCACCAATGCTTCTCAATACCTGCAATCAAACTCAAAACAACACAGTTGACTATTGTTGACTTTTTTTATTTTTTTGCTTTTTATTACTAGTACTGTGTTTTAATTGTCTCTAAAAGCTTTAACAAGCTTAATGGAACCTAGGTGAGCTTATATCAGTCCATGAACCTTGGTACAATTGACTACTAATGTTATTGAGAAATTCAAAAATTTGAGTAAATTGCAAATACACAAAACAGAACTGAAACTTGGAATTTTATAACTTAAAAAGACTTAAAGTACACTGAGATAGCTACTACAATGCTTGAATTAAGAAAATTACAACTGAATTTGAACTCCTAATTAAATTCGACACAAAAATTACTTAATTAACTACTTCGTGTCTTCCTTGCATTCTTCTGCCTTTTATAGCTGTCTTCTAGGGTTCCTTATGCCTCTCTGATCATTTCCCATCAAATCCTAGCCCTTGATTCTTCTGAATTTGATCCTGGCCTTTGATCTAAATTTTGGCGGGAAAAATGGTGTGTGGGCTTTGGACTGTTGTAAGCAAGGGGGTAGCAGCATTTAATGCTGAGGTGAAGGGAGTAGTGGATTGGGCGGTGGCTTGCGATGGTGGGGTGAGGTGATGGGGTGAGGTGACCTGCAAGTTGGGATGTGGGGAGGGAAGGAGAAAGGGGTGGAGTTTGACCGGTTTGACCAAGGTCAATGTTTTGACCCCGGTTGTATTATTATGGGGTGTGTGGGCTGGGGTTGCATTGGGCCTAAGAAAAAGGGTGGGCTTGGTATAGGATTGGACTATGGTTTTTGGCTTATGATAATACTAAAGGTCCGGTTTGGTTTTTGATTTCACAAGGACTAATTTTGTAATAATTTGAAAGTTTGGGGTGAGAATTGGTGTCACACCCCCAGAATCGGGTCCAGCGGAAGCATACATGTAGCTGGGGTGTAACTCAATTGGTATTACAGCACAAGTACAAAATTGGTTTTTACTTCAATCATTTAGAATAAAATCGTTTAACTAAAAGTATTGAATTTACATTGTTTAAAATTAGTGCGGAAGTAGGCCCTTAAAATAGTTTAAAACGGTCCCCATAAGAATATCGGAGTCTTCTATGACCATGCCATGCCCTGCCAAAACCTCCTGTAGTGTGCCATTGCTTAAAACCTGAAAATACATGCTAAAATGTCAGCATAAAGCTGGTGAGTTCATAGTTTTAAGTAAACAAGTATTTCCCGTAAACAAGTGTTTCCAGAAATCAAGTATTTCCCAGCAAAGGCATCGTAAATCCACTCAGTTACAAGTTCCGCCATAAGAGACTTGTAACCTATGTGTTTACAACTCACTGCCAAAAGTAATATGTTTAAGTAAACAAGTCATTTGCGGAGCACGAGATTTTCAGTAGCAAGACAATATAACAAATACAATGTCACAGCTAAAAATAAGGTATACAGTGCCTAAGCTCATGACCCCGAAGCTTGACGTAATCGTATGCAATCAAGCATAAAATGCCCCAATTAAGTGCTTGCCAGACACTCGGAAGTAATCCGAATGATATGCGTCCGTTTGACAGGTTGGCGCGACCAACTCGGACGGGGTGTCAACCCAAATAGATCTATCCACAGCATTCACGCTCACACGCATGTAATTAACGGTTCATGATAAAGGGGACTTCAGTGGCAGTAATAGGTAACTCAGGCAAAGTAAGAGTTTTATATTTATGTCCGCAAAAGCAAGAACTTATGTTCATAAGAAAAAAAAATCAAGGATGGAATAAGTAATTCATAATGTATTCAAGTAATCAATCAAGTATTTCAACCATCCAGTAATGTTTAAGAAAATGAATCGCGTTCAAGTAAAACAAGCATTGAATTTAAATAGTAAGGAGCATGTATCTTCCCCCAAAACAGTTGTGAAACAAGTAAAAGTAGGGGTTATGAACTCACCTGGTGCAATAGCTACGATGACAACAATGAATACACAGAAATGAGGCACGATCTCTAATCGCAACCTAATATGAATGGTATGATCTAATGTAAGAAATGAAATGATGCTACACATGCAAATACGTATGTTATCGATACCACTCATTAGTTTTGAAAATAATGTTTATCGTCGGAAAATACATTTTTGACGTCTCGTTAAGTTAATAACCACTTTTCATATAAATATGTTGAAACGGTACTCCAAGATCCTTGTTTGGCGTTCTATCGGCAAATATAAGGTTTTTGTCGCAAAAATAACATTTTCATTACTTGAAAATATGCCCAAAATGGCCTCGCAAAACAAGTCACGAAATGTTGTACGTTAAGGGTTAGTGATGGAACTCGGCGTTTTTGAAAACCTTGTAACAATATCTAGAAGTCGTGTCATTTAACTTTTGGCGATACGGGTCTCGATCGATGAGAAAATCGACTCTTATTGTTGTTACTTGAAAGTATTATGTTCAATACTTAGAAAATTTCATTATAGTAAAAGCTGTCAAAATATATATAGTTTATCGGGCATATAGATGAGGTCGTAGTTTATTCGTTATAAGTCTATTCGACGAACGGCCAATTGATTTGAAAAGCTTGTTAGAAGATCTTGATTTCATAAAACTACGGCTCGGACTCAAATTGATCCGATCATGAAGAAAAACAGCCAAGAAAGTGGTGTCGCAAAGACAGTTTTGCGGCAAAATAATAATAGAAAAGCTGATGGAAATTTATAAAAATCGTCCAAGTTCAAACGCTTGTATCTATTTCGTTATAAGCTCGTTTTCTACGTTCTTTATATCCCCGGAATCATGGGACAACGTACTAATATATTTTTGATAAGTCGGGACGGCTAGATCAAGTTTTACGTCCCGAAACAGTCCATGAAAACTGTTCAACAGCAAGCTATTTTTCAGAAAATAGTTTTCGTCGTTAAAATTGAAAATAACATATCTTTTTCGTTGTAACTCGGATTTTAGTGATTCAAGCGGCCACTGTTTCATTTTTGAAAGTATTTTCTGAATATCTAACCCAATGTTACCCGGAAACCCCTGAGTTTTCTAAAATTGGCGATTTGGGACAGAACATATATTTGAAAGTATTTTTCGTTGTTAATATTCGGAAAATCATATCTCCTTCGTTATTAACTCATTTTTATCCCCGTTTTCGGCCATAGTTTCGTCTCGGAATGTATTTTCTAAATCTTTGGTCCAAAATTACACCCTAGACCCTGAATTTCCCACGTTTAACAAAAATGGACAGTAGCTTTTATGTAGTTGTAAAAATCAACTTTTCTAGTTTGTAACTTGTTCAAGACTTAACCAAACTATCTCAAATCAACTCCACAAGTACCAAGTCCTACCATAAACCTTCTTAGGGTGTCATGGGTTCCTAGACATCACCAATCTTAGTGGATCTAATGAGATTGCTAGTAAAAATTGTAGATCTATGTTCATAAAGAAAAGAAATGGGTAATAAGTGGTATGGATCATACATACTTGCATGTTTTACCAATATATCTTGAAAATACATAAAAATATAAAGTAAATGAAAGTATGAAAAGATCAAAAGTGTTCTTGAAGCTTACTTGAATATTTGAGGTGATTTGAGGAGAAAATGTATAATAACCTAGGGTTTTTACCACAAAACCCCAACTAGATCATGATTAGAACTTAATAAACACTTGGATCTTGAAAAGTTAGTGATTTCTTCCTTGTTGTGTTTCTTGGTCGATTCATATAGAGAGAAAGAAGGAGATGAGAACTTTTTGCTAGGTGTTTTGTTTGATGTGTTAAAACGAAGAAATGTGGTGAAATAATTTATATATATTTGGTCTAGTCAAAGTCTTTATGGTCTTGGTCTTTGTTTAATAAGGTGTCACATGGAAGAAAAGTGGGAAGAGTGGGTGGGCTAATCAATGTTCTTGTCTAGGAAGTATAAGTATTAGTTAGGTTTAAGTGTACATTGGGTATTATCGGGTACCGAGTTAACTAAAAATAAATTTTGTCGAGTTGAAATAAAATATGACGAAGTTGTAAAAATTATGAAATTACATTCTTGATGAGAATCGGGTGTTAAAATAATTATCGGGTTGAAATAACGCAAACCGACAGAGTAATAAGCTCCGGCCGTAAAATATAGCAATTGATTTGAAAACACCGGGTAAACTAATAATATAATTTTTATATTATTAAAATGAGTGTGAAAATATTTTAGGATCATAGTCGGGAGTATTGGGTATACTTTAGTAGTAAAAACTGAGTGGTAACGTTAATTACAAATTAAGCATACGTAAATAGAAATAATGCATATCCGTGCATGATCTAAAGTGTTGATGACGTTACTGATAATATGTAGACTACTCCAGTCTATATGACGTGTCCCTACTGATGATGCATAAATTCGCAGCTAAACCTAACTGGTTACGCGAATTTGAAGACTCGTAAACTCAGTTTACGATGAAATGAACAGCAATCGTGAATAGTGATTTCCTTCCGGAAATGAATAGTGTCATATGAATAGTAAAATTTTGAAACACTTCTCGGAATCACAAACTGACTCCGAAACGATGAATAATAAAATGATGAATAGTACCGGTGAATAGTAAATGATGAATAGTAACTGATGAATAGTGAATAGGAGAAATGTCTTGAAAATGCGGGTTGTTACAGCCTCACCCCCTTAAAAGGAACTTCGTCCCGAAGTTCAGTTTGTGTTGGTCTCTAGAGTGGTATTGGTTAAAAGATGATGATATAATCGTGTAAGCTACTGAGCTCTAACAAGGTTCAAGTCTGACGGCCACTAGGCCTACTCTATCAGAAATCGTAAATGGTTCAGTGTATATCGGGTTTAAGTTTATGACGTTTTTTGAATGGTATTATGCCTTTCCTAGGCAGAACTTTCAACATAATCATGCCACGAACTTGAAATTCTAGTGGTTTACTGCTTATCGAACTTGTAATTGATTCTTGATTTGTAGGAAATTCCTGGTTATTTCATGAATGCTTACGGGACTAGTGAGTTGGGCTTTTCCAAGTTTTGATCCATCAATGGATGTTGACACTTCGACCATAGAGTACTTCGAATGGTGTAGTCTCTAAGCTCGTGTGGTAACTATGGTTGCAACTAAATTTGATTTATGGCAAATGGTTAATCCAACCATTTCTAGTGTCAATCACACCCGATTTGGGCATATCTCCCTAGGTTTGAATCAATCTCAAATTCTGACCATTGGTCTACAGATGATAGGTGGTGTGGTTCCAAAGAGATCTTAATGAAATCGCTAGGAGTTGAGGTGAATCAAATTCCTTTATTAGGAATAATTGAAATGGGTATCATGAATCTTGTTTTGAAAGACTTACAGGGTTAAATCCGTAAAAGGGTGTTGTTGAAAATAATAGATTAGTATAAGGTTGTGATCCTCCGCAGGATGTCAGGAATTGAGTCTTTCTCCACCTACGGTGGTTAGTCTCCATTACTAAGATTTTCCCCAAGTCATAGGTCATCAACTCACAAACTCCTAAAGGTATAAGTGAGGTAATATAGTGATTGATTTCAAAGTTTGTTTTGAGATTGTGTTTTGTTCATAAACCTTCCCCGAATAAATGAATCTACAAGTTTAAGCAAACGGCTTTTTAGGTAACATCCTTCTTGATGTTTCAAAATTTAGTAGTTATGCAATATAGGAAAATTTTCAACATAAGGTGGATAATATGGTTTACCAAAGATCGATGTTTAAAATTTTGTAACATTCAATAGTTTTGTAAAAGATTAGCCAAAAGGAATTTGCTTGTCAAAATAAGTGCATCAGAAAAGTATTTCTTACAAGATATATGTTTTGTATAACGGTAGTTTGGAGAAAATCCATTTAAAAATGAAAGTATTAAGAGGATAAAATAGCCAGGTATGTACGTCTGCACATATGCATAGGTGTCTAACATGTTCGAATAAAGTCTATTGGTGAGGTCATGTTCAATTTATAGTCTTGGTTAAAAGGTTGGATTTATCTCTATGGTGTTGCTTAGTGAGCACTCGTATCTAAATGAATCTTGTAATTCAGTCAAGCCAATACTTTCTAGATGATAGAATTTTGGCGATCAGGCCAGTGTTAGTGGTTCGAATTGTTTTGTGATATCCTGAGATTTCTGTTGAGTTATGAATGATCTTAAGGTACCGAGGGATCATCCTCATAGAAGGTATGGAAAGTCTTTCCTAGGGAGGTCATTGACAATATCCACTTATCAATATAGGGAGTAGTGAGGGATGAGTGACATCGGAATCTATAGAGTGTCACCTAATTCTTTGTATATATGGAGGTGGGGAAAAGAAATGATAGTGATGGTGAGAAGGGAAGAGACTGTGACAACTGCAATAAAATGACATTAAAATACTGTGATATGAGTGTATTGTGCATAAATATGAAAGTTCATGAAATAAAATGACTAGCTGACGTGCTTCCAATCGGTGGTTTACGAAGTGATGAAAAGTATGAAGGTTCCAACAACGAGAGTATACACACACATGAATGAAACATTTGGAAATTGAGTAGGGGATTTAATCCAGACAAAATTTTATTATAACCATTCTCAGTGTTGCAAAATTCATTTCCGAGTCAGACATAGGTGGTCAGCCTATATCTCACTATCCCGGGTTGAATATAAATGACCAGTCTATATTCCACCGAGGTTCCATGAATTTTGAAATACTCAGTTCAGTTATACTAATACCATGTCCTTCACAAATACCAAGACGTTCTGAAAGACAAAAGCAGGTGACCAAACTCGAGGTCAAATGATGAAACTATGCAAGGAAAAACATAACTCGGTGACATATATGATACGTGAACATGCTTATATGAAAGACAATTATAGTAATCAACTATAATAAATGAATATAATATACCAGATAATGAGATAACAATCTCATCACCTATGTCAGCAACTAACCACAAATGAGGCTTCAGCTTGACAGGCAGGCACGTGACGGTCATAGGGTTAAGTTTTCTTGAAAGTAGCTATAGTCTAGGTTTTAAAAACACTTAATTCGCTATAGCCAAAGCTCTGATACCAATCTGTCACACCCCCAGAATCGGGTCCAGCGGAAGCATACATGTAGCTGGGGTGTAACTCAATTGGTATTACAGCACAAGTACAAAATTGGTTTTTACTTCAATCATTTAGAATAAAATCGTTTAACTAAAAGTATTGAATTTACATTGTTTAAAATTAGTGCGGAAGTAGGCCCTTAAAATAGTTTAAAATGGTCCCCATAAGAATATCGGAGTCTTCTATGACCATGCCATGCCCTGCCAAAACCTCCTGTAGTGTGCCATTGCTTAAAACCTGAAAATACATGCTAAAACGTCAGCATAAAGCTGGTGAGTTCATAGTTTTAAGTAAACAAGTATTTCCCGTAAACAAGTGTTTCCAGAAATCAAGTATTTCCTAGCAAAGGCATCGTAAATCCACTCAGTTACAAGTTCCGCCATAAGAGACTTGTAACCTATGTGTTTACAACCCATTGCCAAAAGTAATATGTTTAAGTAAACAAGTCATTTGCGGAGCACGAGATTTTCAGTAGCAAGACAATATAACAAATACAATGTCACAGCTAAAAATAAGGTATACAGTGCCTAAGCTCATGACCCCGAAGCTCGATGTAATCGTATGCAATCAAGCATAAAATACCCCAATTAAGTGCTTGCCAGACACTCGGAAGTAATCCGAATGATATGCATCCGTTTGACAGGTTGGCGCGACCAACTCGGACGGGGGTGTCAACCCAAATAGATCTATCCACAGCATTCGCGCTCACACGCATGTAATTAACGGTTCATGATAAAGGGGACTTCAGTGGCAGTAATAGGTAACTCAGGCAAAGTAACAGTTTTATTTTTATGTCCGCAAAAGCAAGAGCTTGTGTTCATAAGAAAAAAAATCAAGGATGGAATAAGTAATTCATAATATATTCAAGTAATCAATCAAGTATTTCAACCATCCAGTAATGTTTGAGAAAATGAATCGCGTTCAAGTAAAACAAGCATTGAATTTAAATAGTAAGGAGCATGTATCTTCCCCCAAAACTGTTGTGAAACAAGTAAAAGTAGGGGTTATGAACTCACCTGGTGCAATAGCTACGATGACAACAATGAATACACAGAAATGAGGCACGATCTCTAACCGCAACCTAATATGAATGGTATGATCTAATGTAAGAAATGAAATGATGCTACACATGCAAATACGTATGTTATCGATACCACTCATTAGTTTTGAAAATAACGTTTATCGTCGGCAAATACATTTTTGACGTCTCGTTAAGTTAATAACCACTTTTCATATAAATATGTTGAAACGGTACTCCACGATCCTTGTTTGGTGTTCTATCGGCAAATATAAGGTTTTTGTCGCAAAAATAACATTTTCATTACTTGAAAATATGGCCAAAATGGCCTCGCAAAACAAGTCGCGAAATGTTGTACGTTAAGGGTTAGTGATGAAACTCGGCGTTTTTGAAAACCTTGTAACAATATTTAGAAGTCGTGTCATTTAACTTTTGGCGATACGGGTCTCGATCGATAAGAAAATCGACTCTTATTGTTGTTACTTGAAAGTATTATGTTCAATACTTAGAAAATTTCATTATAGTTAAAGCTGTCAAAATATATATAGTTTATTGGGCATATAGATGAGGTCGTAGTTTATTTGTTATAAGTCTATTCGACGAACGGCCAATTGATTTGAAAAGCTTGTTAGAAGATCTTGATTTCATAAAACTACGGCTCGGACTCAAATTGATCCGATCATGAAGAAAAACAGCCAAGAAAGTGGTGTCTTGCAAAGACAGTTTTGCGGCAAAATAATAATAGAAAAGCTGATGGAAATTAATAAAAATCGTCTAAGTTCAAACGCTTGTATCTATTTTGTTATAAGCTCGTTTTCTACGTTCTTTATATCCCCGGAATCATGGGACAACGTACTAATATATTTTTGATAAGTCGGGACGGCTAGATCAAGTTTTACGTCTCGAAACAGTCCATGAAAACTGTTCAACAGCAAGCTATTTTTCAGAAAATAGTTTTCGTCGTTAAAATTGAAAATAGCATATCTTTTTCGTCGTAACTCGGATTTTAGTGATTCAAGCGGCCACGGTTTCGTTTTTGAAAGTATTTTCTGAATATCTAACCCAATGTTACCCGGAAACCCCTGAGTTTTCTGAAATTGGCGATTTGGGACAGAACCTATATTTGAAAGTATTTTTCGTTGTTAATATTCGGAAAATCATATCTCATTCGTTATTAACTCGTTTTTATCCCCGTTTTCGGCCATAGTTTCGTCTCGGAATGTATTTTCTAAATCTTTGGTCCAAATTACACCCTAGACCCTGAGTTTCCCACATTTAACAAAAATGGACAGTAGCTTTTATATAGTTGTAAAAATCAACTTTTCTAGTTTGTAACTTGTTCAAGAATTAACCAAACTATCTCAAATCAACTCCACAAGTACCAAGTCCTACCATACACCTTCTTAGGGTGTCATGGGTTCCTAGACATCACCAATCTTAGTGGATCTAATGAGATTGCTAGTAAAAATTGTAGATCTATGTTCATAAAAAAAAGAAATGGGTAATAAGTGGTATGGATCATACATACTTGCATGTTTTACCAATATATCTTGAAAATACATAAAAATATAAAGTAAATGAAAGTATGAAAAGATCAAAAGTGTTCTTGAAGCTTACTTGAATATTTGAGATGATTTTAGGAGAAAATGTATAATAACCTAGGGTTTTTACCACAAAACCCCAACTAGATCATGATTAGAACTTGATAAACACTTGGATCTTGAAAAGTTAGTGATTTCTTCCTTGTTGTGTTTCTTGGCCGATTCATATAGAGAGAAAGAAGGAGATGAGAACTTTTTGCTAGGTGTTTTGTTTGATGTGTTAAAATGAAGAAATGTGGTGAAATAATGTATATATATTTGGTCTAGTCAAAGTCTTTATGGTCTTGGTCTTTGTTTAATAAGGTGTCACATGGAAGAAAAGTGGGAAGAGTGGGTGGGCTAATCAATGTTCTTGTCTAGGAAGTGTAAGTATTAGTTAGGTTTAAGTGTACATTGGGTGTTATCGGGTACCGAGTTAACTAAAAATAAATTTTGTCGAGTTGAAATAAAATATGATGAAGTTGTAAAAATTATGAAATTACATTCTTGATGAGAATCGGGTGTTAAAATAATTATCGGGTTGAAATAACGCAAACCGACAGAGTAATAAGCTCCGGCCGTAAAATATAGCAATTGATTTGAAAACACCTGGTAAACTAATAATATAATTTTTATATTATTAAAATGAGTGTGAAAATATTTTAGGATCATAGTCGGGAGTATTGGGTATACTTTAGTAGTAAAAACTGAGTGGTAACGTTAATTACAAATTAAGCATACGTAAATGGAAATAATGCATATCCGTGCATGATCTAAAGTGTTGATGACGTTACTGATAATATGTAGACTACTCCAGTCTATATGACGTGTCCCTACTGATGATGCATAAATTCGCAGCTAAACCCAACTGGTTACGCGAATTTGAGGACTCGTAAACTCAGTTTACGATGAAATGAACAGCAATCGTGAATAGTGATTTCCTTCCGGAAATGAATAGTGTCATACGAATAGTAAAATTTTGAAAAACTTCTCGGAATCACAAACTGACTCCGAAAATGATGAATAGTAAAATGATGAATAGTTACCGGTGAATAGTAAATGATGAATAGTAACTGATGAATAGTGAATAGGAGAAATGTCTTGAAAATGCGGGTTGTTACAATTGGCAATCTTCCAAATTGTTTCCAAGGGTGTTTCTTGCCAAGTTATGAATAGTACATGGTCCAAGGTTGACTTTTCCATATAAATTTCACCAGGGACTAAAACTGCAAAACTTTCAAACTTCAGGGACCAGTTGTGTAATTTCACCAAACTTTTCCACCAAGGACCAATCCTGCCATAAAAGATTAGTACAAGGACAAAATTTGTTTTTCTCAAAGTTTTAAATAAATAATCTCTGTCATTATTGTAATCACCATTTTTACGGGGAAATTTAAAATTTTCTTTGTATATTAAACTGGTCACGATTCGATATTGCCAAATTCGTCAAACGACAAAACAAGTTCTCGACACAATTAACAAAATATTAATAATACACTAATACTAATTAATATTTACTAATTCTAATTACCAAACCGGACCCTTAATACTCAGCCCATTTTTTTTGGTTACTATTCACAGGCCCAATAACTAAAGCCCAAATTTTCTTTTTATTTTCTAAAACAATTGACTAAGCATGCTCCAAATCATCTCGTTCATTTCTAATTTCTACAGACGATCTACGTATATTTTTGCACATTCTCATTAACCTCCTAGCCAACTATTAGTGTGTCAAATCCCACGTTCATACGTTGAGTTTTGATACGTTTTTACGAGGCAAATCGTTTAGCCATCAACTAAACCAAACGTTTCATAATATATTCAATTCTTATCCGTTTTAATCCCCGTTTGTTTCTAATGGTTCCTAATATTTCTAAGTTGATTTCATGATCAAATATCATCCATGATCAGCTAAAATCGAGTAGTACAAGGTTTAAGCAAATCGTGTATGTATATTTTGGTTGTCGACATCTATTGTGAATCACCAAGACACATCCCATCATTTGTGCTCTCGCATTCACTTTTTTAGTAATATAATTGTCCTAAGAAGCCAAGTATCCCTGACATGCATAGTCCTTGTGTCTCTTTGGGTGAATTTAGAACCATTCGATTCATTCCAATTTGATACATATATACGTCCCATGCATGCACTAGCTTCTTATCATTCTCAAACACTTTCACATAGTTATTACTTCCTAAAAACTACTCCTACAAGACCTAAAGTCGATTGTAATCTAGTTTGGACGCAAGGAAGGGATATCGGGTTTGAATAATAAGTATAACGTTTGGGGTTATACTTCGAAACGTGATATTTTTGTGTTCCATTCTATCACACTCGACCTCTCTATCACATCTAAGGTGTTTGTAAGTCATTTACATCCTTTCTCAATTCATATTACACGTTAAATCTATGTCATGCACTATAATTACTTTGTTTTGAACGTATATCATTTCATATATATATATATATATATATATATATATATATATATATATATATATATATATATATATATATATTACGTGCGTATATAATTTTAGCAACACAAAAGTGACTAGCCTCTATCTTGGAAGGCCTAGGAGTCACGTGGCACACGTATCTCACGTTAGTTTCACGTTACACGCATCAAACAAAACCATTTTTGAAACGTATTACATCGTATGAAAATCTTATAAATACTTAGTAAATATTTCAAGTTTTTCAAATTATAAAATCGATTCATACATGCTACAAACCATACGTATAACTTTTAATTTCACGTAACGAGCATACTATATTTTTCTACGTACTAATAGACCACCTAGAAAACTATGAATTTCATATACACGACTTGTAAAAATATTCACGTTTAGACACCATACTCGATCCATTTTGAATCGACTTAAACCAATTTTCAAATCCAAAATTATATATAAAAACTTAATTTTGTTGATTGGGCTTAACCAAGGCTCAACAAGAATTTAAGAACCGTAAGCCCACTGGGCCCATAAAATATATTTTTGGAATCACAAAAGAAGTCCAAAGCCAAGCCCAAAATAATTTTCATGCCCTCGCCTCTAAATTTCAAAATGGGCTTTTGTTTTATTTCGTTAAGGCCCATAAGCTTGAAATTAATAAAATAAGCTGTTGAAATAAGCTTGAAATTAATAAAATAAGCTACGAAAATTTTTATAATCATTTTTGTGAATTTGAACTAAAAATGTATCGCGACGACACCTAGAGGGACTAAAAGTGTAAATATTGAAAACTGTGAAAACTAAGGACTAAAACTATAAAAACAGAATTACTAAGGTAGAAAAATGACTTATTATTAATCTCCAAGCTTAGATTGTAATTTTGGACAAGTTATGGACTATAAATATAAAATAGATACGAAAAGGACTAACGGTGTGACGCTAACGCCGTTAGTATAAAAAGTGTAAAAATTGGACAAGGACAACACATAATCTATTTGATATTCTTATTTTATTTTCTATTTTACGGCAACCATCACGTCATATGCATTTTATTACGTTTTATATATATATTATTTATTTTTACGTTAATAATATATATAACGATATCTATAAAGTTAATATTTTTACTTACGATTAAAAAGGTAAAACTACGATGGATATTTTAAATAAAGTATTTTATCATATCATGCATGACATAATAATTACACTGCACATCATCTATTCGTCATAACGGATAATAATTATTCGTTATTCGTTCGTAATTACCAAATAGTATTTGGTTATATTCTCTGATAAATTTATTTATCAGGTTCCGTATCAAAGACGTTTCCATAATCGTTCCCATAAATCTCGTTCTACTTTACTTTTCATCATTTCCAAATCAATCCAGGTGAGTCATAGCCCCATTTCCAATAATTGTTTTTAAACTCATTGGGAGAGATACATGCTTACATATACTTTGATAACTTGATAAGTATATGAAATAAAATACATGATTCAAATCAATTTTCTAATTGATATTAAAATAATATAATTTATGATTTAAAATGTGATATATACAATACATGACAAAATACTTAATTGAAATACTGATACTCATATGATAATGTTTTCCATTCAATTATTGTGGTTTGTGATATATATATTTTGCTGATGAATTACTTGACTGAAATACTGATACTCATATGAAAATGTTTTCAATTCGATTATTGTGGTATGTGATATACATGTGTTACTGGCGAAATATTTAAACTGAATTTCTAATACTCAAACGATACTGTTTTCAAATTGATTACTGTGATACGATACTTGATTTCATGATGTTATGCTAAATGATATCATTATTCCTTGATATTGCCTAAGTTAGCTTATCGCCATATAGTCCCTCAATCATGAGCCATTAACCACATGTAAAGTGGGTGCGAATATAGTGAACAGCTTCGAAACCTGTTAAGGATTGACCCCCTGTCCCACTAATACTTGACGGAATGCCAATTGCAATTGGTTAGTCGTCTTAGTCGTGATACACTATATTCGTAGATAAATAGGAATTGGCAAATCACCTATTAATAGAGGGCAAAAACTGTCATTGATTTGATAGAACACCCCCTTCTGGTTAAGCTTGTGTGTCATGAGGCTTGGTGTAATATCTATAAAGGAAAAATGTATGTTTTCAACATATATTTAGATACAGCTGTATAGGTTTGACCATACGTGAATTGTATATCTGATTGATTTAGTATCATGAGTTTCTACCTCATATTAGGGTTATTGATTCTTTATTTGAATGAAATTGAATACTTATATGATTTATTTGTGAATATACTCGATACTTGTTTCATTACTGTTTGTATTTTATCAATACCAAATATTCCTGAAATCTAACAAAATAAAGGGTTTTTCCTAAAACTCTATGAACTCACCAACCTTTGTGTTGACACTTTTAAGCATGTGTATCTCAGGTAATTTAACGGAGCAGGACAAGACACGGAGTGGGCATTTATTACTCTGATAAATTAAAATGGTGTAAAAATCAAATTTGTCATTTTTACAAGCCTTTATATCTTTTCATAAGATTTTAAATCAAATGGTTCATCTTTTATCAAAATTATTATTTGAATGACAAATAACTTTCAAAACGTTTCTGTTAAACCATTTTATGTGGTTAAAACTTCGATCCTCACCGTAACACCCAAATTACTTTTACGCTGCGACAAACTTAAAATTTGGGGGTGTTACATAAGCCATAGAAACAGAAGAGGGATATGAGTCTAGTGATTGTTATTGTTCTAGTGATGATGAGGAAGACTTAGGTGATGTTGAATTCTTTCATGAAACTGATGAAAATGTTGAAATTAAGATTGTCTCTACAAAAGACCCATTTCTTAATAAATTGTGCTCTAATAGTGGTGAATTTAAGGGTTTCATTGATGAACCAATCAATGTCAATGAAATAGAAGTCTTAGAAGACCCAGATCCTGTAGATGCTAAGTATATAGCTAAGCCACACATTATTTATCCTAGGCATGATCCTACACAGGATTGGGATAAAATGGAACCTGTACTAGGAATGAGATTTGAGTCAAATGAACAACTAAAACTTGCTTTAGCCAATTATGGTGTCCACAATGGGTATCAATTGTGGTTTGAAAGGAATGATTGGAAGCAGTTGTTAGTGTATTGTGGTAGGGATGTAGAAGCAGGTAGATGTGCTGGGGCTGCAACTTTAAAAAAAAGATCTCAACAGAAAAAGTTAAAAGATGGTGAGGTTTGTTCTAAAGATGGGGAGGGTAGTTCTAAGTCAATTGCAAAGGTTACTAAAAAGGGTAGGATTAAAAGAAAATCTGTTAAGTCAACTGATAAGGAAAAAGGTGTTTGTGGTTTTAGGTTGTTCTAAAGATGGTGAAGGTTATTCTAAAGATGGGGAGGGTAGTTCTAAGTCAGTTGCAAAGGTTACTAGAAGGGGAAGAATCATGACATGTAGTAATTGTCAAGAAAGAGGGCACAAAAAATCTAGTTGTAAGAAAGATCCTGTGCCAAAGCCACATAAGCCAACAAGAGCTTCTAACAACACAACCACACCTGATTTCACAACCTATGCATCTGCTAGAGGTGGTGGAAGAGGATCCAGGGGAAGAGGTGGTGGCAGAGGTACAAGAGGTGGTGGCAGAGGTGCAAGAGGTGGTGGCAGAGGTCAACAAAGGAACAACATGGTATGTTTTATAAAACTTTGTAAATATAAGATTATTTTACAGTTTTAGTAATTTATTCCATACTTGTAAATTATTTTTAGTTTATGGATGAGGATGAAATTAGAAAGAACATGCATCATGAATACATGGAAGAATTGCTACTTCAAGAAGAAGATAGGTTAGCTACTTCAAGAAGGGTCTACACCAGATTCTGCATTCTCAGTTGATTAACTTTGTAGACAACTTAATAAGCAAGATTGTAATCTTTTGTTTAATGGTGGATGTAGTAAACTATGAACCATCAATTATCAATGTGATTATGTAACTGGTTTAAGTGTACAACCTAGACCAGTGTAGAATAAAACACTTGTAACCATCAATTATCAATACAATGTTAGTTAATTCACAACAAGGATACAAAAGCATGATTTAAATTGCATTCAACAAGATTAAGTTTATACATTAGATTGTGTACAAGGCAGGAAAACATACACTGCCTAAGCTAAACCTAAGCCTTACACTACACCAAAAACCACACAATCTATGCCTAACAAACTAAACTACTTAAGTGCAAGTAGCAAGGAAACCAGAACAACAAAAACACATAGAATTGACTTCCAAAGAGTGACTTTCTTTAAAGCTTTTTTCAAGTTTGCCTCCAACTGTTCAATCTTTCTTTGACGGTTACCTTCAGCTTGAACTTCACGCCTTTGATTAGGATTGAGTGTGCTATACATCTCAAACAAGTGCATTTTGTACCATTCACAATCCTCCTCCGGATCATACCAATCCCATTTATCACATTTCTTCCTACCCGCTTTCTAAAATCAAGAAAATGTAGTCTATTAAACGTTAAAATTTATAAATCTTGAAACAAAACGTATCCTATACTTACCCATCGATTTTGGCAGCATATGAATCGTCTAGCAGGGTTGGTGGGTGTCCATGATGTTACCACCATTGATGGCCTATCACAATCACAGTTATCATCATACAAATAAAAAGACATGATTTAATTAGATTATGATTGGAGATTGTTATGAATTTTTAAGATTGTGTTTATTAGGGTTTATGTAAAAAAGCGGGTGAATAAAGAGGGGAAAACTGGGAATAGGGTATATATCCGTTGTATATGACGTGGCATGTGGGCCCGAAAATGGTTCCTGGTTAATTACCTAACTTATACTGTTTTGTCAAGTTTTGTTACTTAACTTAATATTTTTGAAAGTTCGTTACATAACACAGAAACTTTTTATAAGTTCATTACCTATATGTGTAAATAACCCTTAATTTGATTGTTTGGTTTTAGTTTTGAATTTATTTTTTCCGTTGACGAATAACAACTATATTCATAACAAATACGTGCACTTTAAAATGCATCGGCACAACGCGCGAAAACTTATACTCATGTTTAAACCAAAACGTAATGACCCTTTAACTACCTTATTATTTAAGAATTTTAGAGTGCCTAGAGAACCATCAGATACACCTTTTATAATTTTTTTGATAAAAGTTATCGTAAAGTTCAGAAACTGTGTTTTATAAAACTCGGGAGATTTTTCTCAAAGCAAAGCTCAAAATGCTAAGTGTTAATTACTCCTCTATGATTCTATTTTTATTCTACATATTTTATGTAACAATAATAATTATTTTACCCTTCAAAGTTACCGCACATTATTTTTTAAACATATTTTTCTTTATCTTTTTAAATACCCTTTTACTTGTAGGATAAATATAATAAAAATTATTAATTAATAATCCTAAAAGTGCTCGAAAAAACTTATAAGGTGTATTTTTTATACAACTAAAATTTTCTTAATATGATGTAAATGATTTTTAAAATTCGGTATGGTGTTTTTATATAAAAATAACTTGCGGCTAGGGACTATTATCAACTACTTTAACCTCATACATCCATAATATATCAGCTACCGCCTCTTTATTGTCACAACACCACGTGGGTAATCTTCCATTGTTATATGAGTTAACATTTTTATTTATTGAAATTAGTCAAAACTAAAATTCTCAGTATCTATAAATTTATTGTATAAAAAATTTAGAATTGAAAAACATTTGTTGATATAAATAAATGACTAAAAACGTTATTCATATCTTTCGATATCTCTATGTTTTGATAATCACAAAACAAAAACTCATCAAACCAAAGATTATGACATAAACAAGTATTTAGTAGTAAATACTCATCTTTACCATCTAATCACTTAAGGTGTGAATAAACAAAGTGTCTAATGTATTATAAGATCAAATGAACACTTTTGTTAATCACTAGATATTTATAAAATGTCACAAAATATTTTATATCTTTTATAAAACATTTTTGGCATTAAATGAATATGCTTAATTCATTACAAATTTATGAATTCAAATTTTCAACTAAAAATGGCAAATCTAATCCAGAAAAATTTCTCTCACAAAAGGAGGGCGGCCCCCTTAATTTTACTAGGCGGCCCCCTTAATCATTAAGGGGACCGCCCCCTAATTAAGGGGACTGGCACGCTCCAGAACAGTATTTTCTGGCTCTTTAAATATTTAATCATTCCATATATTTTTCTCACCTTTTTGCACTAAAAACTTTCTGATCTAAACATCCATCTCCATCCTCTAAAAATCCTTTGATCATATATACATTAATCTTTGTTTCAAAGTGATTCAAGCCTCAACACTCAAAGTGCAAAGAGAAGAATACTTCTATTAGAAGTATTACAACTTAGTATCATCTTGCCATCTAAGTTGCTTGTTTATCTCTTCTTGTAAATCCTTCATATTTTGGTGAATAACGTGTATGTATTAGTTAGCTAGATTTAGTTATAAAATCTAGAATTGTTGTAAGTGTGAAGTGGAACTTGAAGTGAAGAAATAGTGTTGGATAGTAGTGGTGATAGGAGATAGTAGCAATAGTGACTAGTAGTGAAGAAATTGAAGCTTCCAAGTGGAGAAGACTAGAAGACATTAGTGGCTTGAAGTTGTGAAGACATTAGTGGCTTGAAGTTGTGAAGACATTAGTGCCTTGAAGTTGTTAAGTTGCAAGACATTGAAGTTGTGAAGTATTTGTGAAGGCGTGAAGATACTTGTGGTGTGAAGAAGTATAGAAGAAGTGAAAAGGTGTGAAGAAGGCGTGGTGTGATATTTGTTGTGAGATTGGTTCTAGCTACGATTAGAACTCGACATTTTGCTTTGTGTCGTAAATTGGTGTAAGCTTTTGGTGTGTACGGTTTTCTCCGCCATAAGGGAGGTTATTGACTTAGTGAAGAAAACTCTCGAGTTCGGTGCTCGGGGAGTGGAGTAGGGCAAGGAAGGTGTCCTTGTAGCCGAACCACTATAAATCCTTTGTCTCTCGGTTTGATCTTTCCATCTCTCACTCTTTGCTTGCTTACTTATTAGCTTTTCGTACATTGTTATAATTGTGTGTTGTGCATATATTGATTTCACATAAAGATCAAACTAGGTTCTATTTACAACATTAATTGTACATTAGTAAAATATAAGTATATACAATTATTAAAACACATATACATATATAAATACAAACTTGTATTTAAGTGAGATATATGAAATTATAATTTCTATTCAACACTTTAAATAAGTAGTGTCTATGTGATGTATGTGAATTAATTTGTATGTATACTTTGTCTTCAAAGGTTTTTACAACTAGCATCAATTCTTTAAAAGCAAACTTTTACTAAACGAAAAGGACGCAAAACTATTCAACCCCCTTCTAGTTTTTCACAATTGGTATCAGGATCCACGTCTAACAAGATTTTTAAAATATATTGTATTTTAAAACTTGTAACGATCTATGGAATTCGAAAAATATCTAGAAGGGGAATTTACGCAAAAACCACCATTATTTGAAAATGATCATTTTCTTAAATGGAAAAATAAAATTGGAAATTATGTGAAATCAATAGATCTTGATCTTTGGCACATCATTTCAATTGGTGATCTTAAACTAACCAAAATGGATTTTGAAAATCAATATAATAATCTTCAAACCAAGATTGATAAAAATACTAAAGCCAAATTATTCATTTTCAAAACTCTACTAAGAGTTGAATATGAAACATTATTTCTTTGTAAAACGGTAAATAATATTTGGAAATGTCTTTTAAAGTTTCACCAAGAGAAATGTAAAACCAAAGATGATAAACTTGATATTGCACAAGAAATAGTTTCTCTAGAAAATTTAATAGATAAATATTTAGTTGAAATAAACACATGTACTACTAGTTCAAATGTAATCATTGAAGGTATCAATAACGAAGAATACATGAGTCAAATCCGAAGAAAGAGTGTTAATGAATCATGGTGCAATAAGTACGAAGAAGACGATGGTAATACGGATTGTGAGAATATTCAAACAAATGTGAATACAAGTATTGATGGCAAAGACTACATGCTTCTTGATCTAAGTGAAACTACAAATAAAACATGGACGATGGAATTGATCAACATTTAGCATGTGAAGATTATACAACTACTAATAAGGTATAATCTGAAGCCGAACATTTTTGTTATGATCAATTTATATTAGAATTTTCAAAATTGGAAAACAACTTCAAACATTTTTGCAACATTGACTCAAAAATGATTCTTAAAAATAAATCTTCAATATTAATTGAAAACAATTTTGAAAAGGAAATAATTTTAGAAGATAAAATGTCTAGACTTGAAAGCAATATTGAAATTGATCTTAAATGTAAATATTGTCAAGACTATAAGCATGAAATTAAAATGGAAAATGAAAAAGCAAAAATATTAGAAAAATTTGAAAATAGCTCTAGATCTTTAAAATATTTACTTAATATTCAAAAGTCATTTTATGATAAAACCGGCTTAGGATTTACCGCAAATGATCATTTAACAAATGTATCAAAACAAATAAAATTTGTTAAACCTAGTGGAGAAATTTAGAATTAATATTATTTACACCCATTATTTATTCTCTAGTCAAGAAAGTCATTGTTTGTTGATTAAAACAAACCATTGATGAATTCTTGTACTTCTCGACGACATCCTCATCATATGCATTTAAATGCAATGGATGTTCTCAACTAACCAACTCGGACCCATGAGAATCTGGGTACCAAGCTCTCTATCATATTTAGGTAATTATCGAACGAAGAGACTATTACGTTTTGGATTGCTCACCTTGCTCTCTTTCTTTTGACGACTATTGGTTCCTATTACTATGTTTCACATTCTGCACATGATTTGCCTATGACGTTGTTGCGGTCGGTTATTGTCTCGATGTTTTGTTCTTCACTTTTGGAGTATTGGTTTTATGGTGTATTACTATTTCAAGACGAAGGTTTCAAAGCACAACTATTCTTGGTCTTCACGATTTGGAATGATTGTTGTGATCGATTAAGCTTTTCGGATCAAGCCTCCTTGATCTTTATTGCGTTGGGATTTTACTTTGCTACTTCGACATATTTTGGGCAAACTTTTAAGATGTCTTCCATTAGTCTCATGCTCACTCTTATAGAAAAGCTGGACCTGAGGTAAGTTTTCTTTTAAAAAAACTTGCCAATATTATATTATATTAAAGTATGCTTTCATTAGTATATTAATATGATTTAATTTATAAGTTGCCATGCTTTTAAATCATTAATACTAATATATGTATACATGACATTAGGATAATTAACCCTCTTGTTGTTAAGTCTATTACCATTTTTCTTAGTCTTCATTTATATTGAAAATCTTCTATGATCTATAGTAGAATACTTACCTTATAAGCTATATTATCTTACTAGTTGCATTAATAGATGTATTATAATTAAGACCTGTTAGTCACTTAATATTATGATGTTCTTTGTATATATATATATATATATATATATATATATATATATATATATATATATATATATATATATATATATATATATATATATATACACTCACACACACACACACATGTGTGTTAATCTAGTGTGTTTAGATGATTTACTTTATCCTCTCTAATTATATTGCATTAAGATCATTAGAATCCACCATCTCTCTTCCATATCTTTAGTTTCCATTAGAAATGATTATATGTGACAATGGGCTCAATTAATTCTCTTGAGTATGATAAGTTTCCATTTCAAATCCTTCACTTACAATTTCTTGATTATCAAAATTAAAACATATTGTTTAAAACCTCTCTCTTTGAATAATAATTTTTCAAATATTTATATCACTCTTCTTCAAACAACGTGTTTAACTATAAGCTACCATAACTTTATTTTAATCAAAATCAAGATTGGATTTTTTTAACATGTTATGAAGCAAAACTCAACTTACTCTACTCTAATGCACACTTGAATTTATTTCAAAGTATTGTTGAATAAAATTAAAAACGTTTCATTTAAAACATTTTTGATTATCTCACATGTGTCATTCACTTTTATGGAAATGACATTCACAATTTAATCAAATCATTTCATGAGAATCATGGTTTGCCCATATGGATCTTATTTGCAACAAGATTTGAAGTCCATATAATCATATCTTCCTACTTGTTACTTGTAAGCACTCATTAATATGTTTCCTCTAGCCTACATATTATCATCTTAATATAGTTGCATACTTAACTAGTTTGCTTTATTGCTTCCTTGGTTGCCTATCTTAATTGTTCAATTAGTAGATTGCATGATTATTTGAAATTAATTGCCTACTTTATTTTTTTTTTCTTTTCACTCTCTACATTCATGAATAGTACATCCTATGTTGCCTCAAAGAGTTGAACTTACTTGAATCCAAACCCAAAAACACAATCTTTCTGAAAATTTTATGCTAAAAACCCAATTCTGGCATTCTGGAATTCACCAGATGGGCGGCCCCCTTAATTATATAAGGAGGCCCCCTTAATGATTAAGGGGACCGCCCCCTAATTAAGGGGACCGGCCATCTGATGGTCAGGGTTACTGTTTTCTTTATCACTTTTGACCATTTTCACCCTATACTTCCCAAAATTCACAAACATATTTTGTCCCATACTATCCCCCAAAATTTACCTTCATAAACCACATTTTTCATACACTATAAATACCCTCTTCCCATCATTAATGCCATCACACCCAAACATGTCATCTCCCAACAACCAAAAATCAAAGATTTCAAGAACCGCAAGGATCTCCGTCAAACCCACTTGGAGGAGGAAACTTGATTCTTGTCATAACTCAAGTGATGTTGTTCCAAGTCAACCTACAACTAAACCTCAAACCCACACTAATGACTCATCTCACAACCTATCATCCACTCATGCCCTCATTAATGCTTCTTTTTATGATGAGCATGTTCAATTCCAAAACAATAATCCCAATCTCTCAATCAATACTTCACATGTTGCTCATTCAACAAAAATACCACTCACTCATGAAGAACCTCTTCCACTCATTTCATGTTTTCATGACTACCCAAGCTCAACCATGTCTCCACCACCAAGAGTACCACCACCACATCCTACAACTTCACATGTCATTCCTATGTTGCATGTTCAAACCTTCACCCAAGACAACTATCATGTTCCACCACCAACACCTTCCTCCGAACACTTGAAGTTTGTTGAGGAGCTAAAAGAGGCTTATGAGCTTAGTGCTCTTTTAGCATTACATCTTGCTCAACGCAATTTGAATCCACCCCAATCAAGCTCACCATCATCACCACACAACATCAACCAAATTGAGAAGCATGTTAACAATTGCCCTTGTTCATCTTCCTTCAACAATAAACCATTGCATTGAATGAGCACTTCACTTGGATTGAGTATCTTCTTACTAGATCTCAACAAACACCATCACTTGAACAACATCAAAATCCTCAATCAACAAACCCAACTTCAAATCCACCACCTACAAGCTCCACATCTCCAAACTCACCAACATCCATGTAACCAAAAGTTTATCTCCACTAAACCACCAAGCATTTTATATGCTTATGTTTCTCATTTTCAAATAAAACTCCTCAACCATTTTGGGATTCAAGAAGGTTTGGTGACACTCCTTGTTGGCACATTAGGATGCTCTACTTAGTTTAGTATTCTATCTTTATGGCTTTTGTAACAATGATTATGAGTTGACATAATCATTTTCTATTAATGAATGGTTTCATATGCGTTTCTAATTATCTTTTGCCATGCTTATTATTAGTTGGTATTATGCTATATGTATTTGCTTGTGCCATGCTTGTGCTTCTAATATTTTTCTTTCAAGAATTCCAATACTCGAACCCTTGGTGCCCTCAAACGAGGGGGAGCATACATCAAGGGAGAGCTTCCTTCTTATTGGCTTAAACCTTTTTGATTTTACAAAAAGGGGGAGATTGTTGATATAAATAAATGACTAAAAACGTTATTCATATCTTTCGATATCTCTATGTTTTGATAATCACAAAACGAAAACTCATCAAACCAAAGATTATGACATAAACAAGTATTTAGTAGTAAATACTCATTTTTACCATCTAATCACTTAAGGTATGAATAAACAAAGTGTCTAATGTATTATAAGATCAAAGGAACACTTTTGTTAATCACTAGATATTTATAAAATGTCACAAAACATTTTATATCTTTTATAAAACATTTTTGGCATTAAATGAATATGTTTAATTCATTACAAATTTATGAATTCAAATTTTCAACCAAAAATGGCAAATCTAATCCAGAAAAATTTCCCTCACAAAAGAACAAGAAAATCCAACGTTCAGGAGGGCGGCCCCCTTAATTTTACTAGGCGGCCCCCTTAATCATTAAGGGGACCGCCCCCTAATTAAGGGGACCGGCACGCTCCAAAACAGTATTTTCTGGCCCTTTAAATATTGGATCATTCCACATATTTTTCTCACCTTTTTGCACTAAAAACTTTCTGATCTAAACATCCATCTCCATCATCTAAAAATCATTTAATCATATATACATTAATCTTTGTTTCAAAGTGATTCAAGCCTCAACACTCAAAGTGCAAAGAGAAGAATACTTCTATTAGAAGTATTACGACTTAGTATCATCTTGCCATCTAAGTTGCTTGTTTATCTCTTCTTGTAAATCCTTCATATTTTGGTGAATAAGGTGTATGTATTAGTGAAAAGGTGTGAAGAAGGTGTGGTGTGATATTTGTTGTGAGATTGGTTCTAGCTACGATTAGAACTCGACATTTTGCTTTGTGTCGTAAATTGGTGTAAGCTTTTGGTGTGTACGGTTTTCTCCGCCATAAGGGAGGTTATTGACTTAGTGAAGAAAACTCTCGAGTTCGGTGCTCGGGGAGTGGAGTAGGGCAAGGAAGGTGTCCTTGTAGCCGAACCACTATAAATCCTTTGTCTCTCGGTTTGATCTTTCTATCTCTCACTCTTTGCTTGCTTACTTATTAGCTTTTCGTACATTGTTATAATTGTGTGTTGTGCATATATTGATTTCACATAAAGATCAAACTAGGTTCCATTTACAACATTAATTGTACATTAGTAAAATATAAGTATATACAATTATTAAAACACATATACATATATAAATACAAAATTATATTTAAGTGAGATATATGAAATTATAATTTCTATTCAACACTTTAAATAAGTAGTGTCTATGTGATGTATGTGAATTAATTTGTATCTATACTTTGGCTTCAAAGGTTTTTACAATTAGCATCAATTCTTTAAAAACAAACTTTTACTAAACGAAAAGGACGCAAAACTATTCAACCCCCTCTTCTAGTTTTCCACAACATTTCTCGGTGAAAATTTTATTTGCAAAGTATCTGCCGCCGCAGCATGCAAATACCTTGATAGTTATATAAAAATAGAGAGATGTGTATGTAAATTACACAATTTACCTCTCATATTTTGATAAATTAATAATTGCTATATAAACACGGTGGTTTTTTGGTTTTGCATCTACCATTGACTTTTTATTTTTTTTGGATCTATTCACAAATCTATACTACATATAATGCATGAAGCACTCTTTCTTTAAAATCTTCAGATTTACAAGAAATAATGCATGATTTACAACACTTTAATACACCCAATTTTCAGAATTACAACAAAGTAAGCATATTGTACAACAAAAAACAGCGTGGTATCATTTTAAGACCAAAATTCTACCAAACAACATTAATGCTATTAAAAACACTCCTTCATCAAAAATTACAACCATTTAATTACAATGTACAATAGCTTTTAAGTAAATACAAGTCATAAAACACAAAGCACAAGTATGTAAAGCACAATGATTTTAAGGTTAACAATCTATTGAACACATATAATTAATACACTAATTAATTCACTCCATCACAAAAATATACAATAATTTAACCATAATGTACAAGCTAAACATGCTACTAAGCCAAGTACTTAAAAATAAAGCCATTAGGCTGGGCACAGTGGTCGGTCGACCGGACTGGTCGCCTTGCACTAACCGAGTCGCCTCCACTACAACCACAAGATCGATGAAGGTCGGATGACTCAAAAATTTCAAAAACCAGTCACCCCCTCGACCAATTAATGCATTCCACAAAAGATGAAGAAAAAATGTACCGTTACACATCAAAACAAAAACGAAGATGAAACGAAAGAAGAAAAGAACAATCATCAATCAAGCCAAAACAAACATCAAACTTATTCCATCTATGGTCCACGAACATAAAGTATACAGCAACAATAAAACCCAAGATCTACATATACCTCAGTTCTAACCCCATCTCAAAACCACCATCACGGTCAACACAACATAAAACCTTAGAGAGAGTTTTCGTTTGATAATCAAGAAAAGGGTCTGATTTTCTTGCAAACATAGATTGTTGGTTATGTTCGGTTATCAAGATAAGAAAGAAAGGAAGAGTACGTGATGTTTGTGTGGCTGCAAATCATGGCTGCTTATTTTTGTGAGGGAAATTAGGGCAGGAATGTGGTTTCCTTGGGGGCAATTTCTCTCTTAATTGCGTAGGAATATGAACAGGTAATTTATGTTTAGTAAACGTATTTATAAGTCCTAACATTTGGGTTATAAAACGGTTTGGTTGTTAATTGGGCTGGCTAAATGATATCACAAATTGTTTGGTAGTTTTATCATAGGCTTTAAAAGATATTGATGATTAAAGTTTGTTTAGGGCCGAAAATGGTTTTAGACTAATTACTAATTGAGCCGTATATTATTTATATGGTATAGTTGATTTTGGACTAATTTTGATATTTGGTTCATGTGAATAGTGTATATTAAAAATGAAATGTAGGGGATATATATAGTGTAAAAAAGATTGATTTTTTTGAAATAAAAATAAAAATATCGGTCTCTTTACTATTCCTGCCTCTACCTAAGGTAGACATGCTGCTTCCAGTTCTATCTAAGATAGGAAAGGACCTCCGACCTTTTATAGGGAGTGAGGATCGAATTATTGACCCCTAGGTTAAGATGCAAAGGATTTTCCAACTGATCCAACACTAAAATTATTATTATTTGTAAATTAATCGTTAAAAAAATTATGACCGCATAACATCACATTATAAAAAAATATAGTAACAGTGTACCCGTCGTCGCATCGCGCGGGTACCCTACTAGTTAGATGATTATTCATGAATCCATCTCATATTTTGAGAGGATATTTATTACACTTGGGAAAATTTCCATCCTATTTTTAGAGGATATTTATCATTTTGAGAGCATTTATTACAGTATTTTGATATATTAAGAGCATCTACAATGCTTAAACCTTGAAAAGCTTTTTGTCATTTAATTTTATTATTATTCTAATATGAAAAAGTCATTCTAATTAATGCTTCAAAATGTTTGTATAGAACAATACTTCAACCGCTTAGCATATTCAAAGTCATTTCAAAAAGCTTTTTAAAAAGTGTAAGTTTGCAATGTAAAAAAGTCTTTGAAAGACTTTTTAGAATAGTAAAAACCTTTTAGAAAAGCTGTGCATTGCGTATGCTCTAAGATCCATCCTATTTTTAGAGGATATTTATCATTTTGAGAGCATTTATTACAGTATTTTGATATATTAAGACGGTTTTTCGCATTTAATGTACCATGACTATTCACACGTCTTTATATATCAAGGCAATATAAAAGATGCTAGTGCATCCTTAGTCATTTAAAAGATGGTAAAAACTTTATTGAAGATGGTGTTCTTGGTCACATTGATGTTCTCTGTCTTGGGTATGTATTCTTCGTGTATTTATTATTCCCTAATTTCTGATATATTTCCTAGTCTACCGGATAATGATATACAATATGTTTTGCAGGATGGCAAGTCTCTGGTCTTTTGGTGCATAGGGACTCGGTAGTGAATCAAATTGGCGATGGTGAGGAAGGTTCACCTTGTGATCCCAACGTTGCACATTGCACGAGGACTCGATGTAGAGTTGGTAATGCGTTATGTTGTCACCATGTTTGCAAGTGTACTTACAACTGTGATGCTCCTCATTTATTAGGTTAAATATACATATATATTGTTATACTACATTTTGTTGAATTTGTGTGCATCGAATAACCTGAATTACATACACGTAAATTTGTTTCGGCTTCGATTTGGAGTTTTTCGACAGATATGACTTTTAAAGCTCGGCCCAGTCATTTGTATCTGGCCCAGACCACAAAATGTTACTTGCCGTATCCAGGCGAGCCAGGTCTATGTAAAAGTCAAGTTACTTAATGTCAAATTAATTTACGTAGTAAAACACCTATTTGAGCAATTGAGCGTCATGCAACTTTCACTTTAATTATTAGAAACTAATTAAAGTTGAAACCTTTTTCTAACGAAAAAGTGAATACTGTTATACGATCTTTATTCTTGATAGTACGTGTTATAAGATCCTCATTAGTCATAAAATTATGCATAAAAATTAGGTATGTCAATCATTATTTTTTTTCAATACTCGTGGTCTGAGAAAATTTTTGAGCATCGAGGAAATTACTTCATTTTCTTTTTTTATTTCTTTTTTATTTTTATTTTTTTTGTTTTTTATTATTTATTTATTTATTTATTTTTGTCTCTTGTCTCATGGATTTGATGTGCGTGCTTAAGAATTTTAAGTGACAATGATTTGTGCTTTAATGTCCAATATAAGTTCTTGTAGATAACGGTTATAGTTAGATTAATATTGAGTTTATATACGGAGAAAATGGTGTTTCTTGTAGCTATACACGACGAGTTCACATACTCGTTTACTTTTGCAATTATTGTTAAATTCTTATCGAGAAAATGCTCAAAATTTCAAAGTTCCACAACCACAAATGTAATATCCTGCTGACATTGTGCCAATGAGTTCACATACTTTGTACAAAGAGCAATTTACATGTAAAATCCCATTAATTACTTTGTAATTGACTTATTTCATATAAACCAAATGGACAACAACAATATTACCAAATCCTGACGGAGTGGGATACAAGCAAGGAAGAATGTAGTGTAACATCCGGTATTTTGATGATATAATAAATAGTTTATGATACTCGACGAATGATCGTATGACAATATGCAAATATGTTACGTGTCAATATAATTATATTTGCACAAAGTATTCTTAAGAATCTAATAACACATACAAGTTTAATTGTAATGCATTCGAGTAGAGATATAACAAAAAATTACATGGCATATAATCAAAGTTATGAATAAAGAAAAATAGTGATTTTAAAAATATAGGAGAGTAGGAGACTATCGTTTGATGATCGACTAACAATCTTTTGTTATTTTGTAAATCATCCATATTCAAGTGAAATCATTCAAAATGCGTAATATTTATGTAAACCCTTAGAAGTGAATCCTTTGTTAGTTTCTGTTTTGCAAAATCTAATAGGTGAAGAATGTAGTTAATTAATGAATAGTTTTAGCGTTTTGCAATCTTAAAATAGATACTTATTATGAAAAGAGAAAAGTATAATGTAAGAGAAAGTTCAAAATACACGTTCCATTGACTTTTCTACTCGGTTTTTTTGTACGTTGAAAATACAAAGGTATTAAAGTGCAAACTTGATGTAATGATATTGATGTGTCTCATAAACATGAATACGAACGATTTTTTGGTCCATCCGGGTGTGGCACCTCCTTGGAACCTTGCTGTTATCGTGGATGATATTAGATCATGGGTATCCCAAATAGATTATTTATTTATTTATTTATTATTTTTTTTGGGTTATGCGTAATTGTAATATTGCAACCCACATTGTCGCAAAAAGGTCTTTTGACTCCCATGAAAGTTTCTTTTGGTATGTAATGTTTCCGGAACAAATTACCTCTGTTGTGAGGAGTGATATGATCTAAATCTATTGAGTGTCGGCCTGCTTTTGTTCAAAAAATTACGATAATGCATGCATACCAAATGATTTTATGATGTTTTATAATAAAATCTAGAGTAAAATACACCATTCGTCTTTTACTTGTATAAAAAATATACGCCGAGTCCAAATTCAAAATAAATGCGCCCAATGTCTTTACTGTGCATTTGTTGCATCTCTCAAGGTCCGTTTGACTTAACGTTGTCAGTCAACATTTGTTAATTATCTCATATTCCTTACACATAAGAGTATTTTGGTCATTTTACCAAACTATGTTACTTATTTTGTCCCAAATTTGTATTTGTTCCTATTTTTGTAACGCTCGTTTCATGGTTAGTCAACACACGTGAGCAAATTGTGATGCGTATATCCGTGATTTACAGTTTTCATTGTTTAACCCGTTGGTCCCTAAAGTTTTTAATTATCGAATGCAAAATAAAAATACTCTGCAAACATTCTTTTTTAACTTCTCCCCCTTGAATTTTTCAACACACGTATTTTCGTATCCGCTTTTAAACATTAAGTCAATCAGCCCTTTTTGAACTCCTTTGAGAGGGGTTTGAAAAGCTTAATATTTGGGTTATCCCAAAAGACGTTTTTCTTTTCACCATAACTCAATTTTCCTAGTAATAGTGATGATAGTTATAAAAAGTCAAATGCTTGATGGGAAACTTGTACTATTAGGGGATGATGAGAAGCCCATGCAAAAGGAGGTTAATGTGACATCAATATATGGACCTAGTTCTACTTTGGAAATGCTAGAGGAAGACTCGGATACTGATGAAGTGGAAGATGTTTATAATGAGACTTCTCGTTTCATGACAAGTTGAGGTGCATATGATACTAGTTTACATGAGGACGAAAATTACGATCTATATGACACTTATGACCTTCAAGTTTTAACTACGGAACAACATGTATTTTGTGATGCGATGGATATTAATCTTCATGGTCAGTTTAAACATTCAATTTAATTCTTGTACTTATAGTAATTGTTCATAAGATTGATTTGTCTTTTTTATGTTAGTTTTGGTCTGAAGCATAATTTGTGTGTTTGTTTCCCGTCTTTGTAATGGATTTAGATGTGAGATTCATCTATATTCTATGTACTTAAAATTTTTTTTAGGAGTAATAAAATTTAGCAAGGGTATCCTCTTTTTCAAAAAGAAAAAAAAAATGATTATAGTCATATCAGCTTTAAATTCTAGACGTCTTTTTGTTTTCTTGCAAGACGTTTCAGAACTTCAGTTTCCACTATATCTTCTTGTATAATATTTTATTATTAAGTCGCTAGATATGCTTTAGATATTTAATAAATAAAGTTTGTTATATAAAATAATTGTAATTAGCTAAAAGTATACGGGATCTTTTGTAACTCGTTGCATAGTTCCTTGCTAACTTTTTCTTTGTTTTTTTTTGGCGAAATGACCTAGCACACTATGCCAGCCAATTGCATATACGTATAATATATTGGATGTCGTTCATTTGAACCATATGGACCGTACGTCCATAAATGTAGATGTAGTAGTACCATACATGATAAATCTAGCATTCTAGCCACACTTGCACAAACACAAATTTTACTTTTTCTATAAACTACATTGAGAACAACCGGTAGTTTAGTATGGTAGTACCATTGAAAATGTTGGCATCGTCAGCAAAGTATCGATCGATCAGGTGGTCAAAGCTTCAAAAAACATGCAAGCAGGGTTGGTGTGCTCTCGAAGGTTTTGTTGTTTGCATATGTTCTAGTTAGTATCATCGGTATGGTGGCTTCTCAAGAAACAAATCTGGGTAATAAACTGGGCATCATAACACTTTCAAGTGAAATATTCGATCTCTGCTTAATTTTAATGTAAGTACAATTAGTTATACCCGTGTTTAATGTAGTGCATACACTTTTTAATCTATCGGATATTTGGAACTCGAGCTTAAATATATTCTAGGTAACTGTCACAAGTTCATGAAATCACACACTTTGAATATAATTTTGTGATTCGGTGCATTAGTTGAAGACTTAAAGGCAATAATAATAAGAAAGTAAGCTAATTTTATAGCAAGCATCCACATTTTGAACGATAATTTTGTAGAGTAGCGTAAACAGATTACATACTATAATTCTAGTAATGTAAGATGATCTAATTGAAGTAGTGTATAATGAACACTTAATGGAAGACTTCCAAATTAAGAACCTTTGGTTGATTCATATAATGAATGCTGATCTTATTGTTTTAATGGCATTGTCATTGGTCCGATCTTGGTTTTGATGTTGGTGAAGAGAAAAACTCTTGAGGATATTGGAAGCTGTAAGCTCTCGATCATTACTAATTTATTAAATCAGATTGTTTGCTGTAGGCTTGTAGCTTTATATATGGTATAACAATAGAAAGAAACGGGGTCCTGAGGTTACCAGTTTAAATAAATCAATGTTTACCTACTCGATCCGCTGTAGATATTATCAGTTATGGATTTACCAAATGGATAAATGATAGATGTAATTTTTTTTAAGGTTTTGCTACCACAACCCATATGGTTGTGTTTAAGTCTCATCATCTTTGTAAAATATACTTCTCAGACTCCTCGCCATTCGTATGAAGTATGGCTTATGTTGCCTTTGTTTCATACATAATTTGGTGTTTTATACACCTGTTTTATGTGTATTATGAAAGTAAACCTATTTGTCTAGTTGATATAATCCACAATCTCATGCTTAGGGTATTCTTACCATGCTCGAATTCTGTGAATGCGTACTCAATCTAAGCACGTCTATACTTGTTTAAATACGATTCCTTACAATAAATAAGAGTTTTGACATCTTCAAATAGTTCAAGCCTGTAATTGTTTTTAACAATAGATTAAAGTATCATTGATGATATATTGATATATGTTAATGCCACAAATTCATATATATTTGTCTTGGTTATGATACACGTATTTTTGTAGGGTATTCTTCATGGACTTTTGTTGAATTATTGCAAAACCAAAAAAATATACAACAATTGCAAAATGAATTTTCTGAATACAACAAACAAATACGTAAAATCTTGAAAATCACTAAACAACACACGCCTTGAAACTCGTTGCTTTGCGCAGGTACCATGCTAGTTTTCACTAAAAAGTGAATTTCAAATGCTGTTGCAATGTGTTGAAGATCTTATACATTTAGATATTAGTATAATGCGTAAATGATAATATTTTATGACATGTTTTTAACTCTATAAAAAAAATATACAAAGCTCAAGCAACGCGCGTCAACCTCACAGAAGTGGGTGATGATTCATCAAAAATGAAAAGGAAATTTGCATTCAAAACATGAGTTATTTATAACGAGAATGGCGCCGGCCGCAGCGTTGCGGGCGGGCTGGTTTTTTGATGTCTTCGTGTTGATTTTTCGTGTTGATTTTTTTTTTTTTTTTTTTTTCGGTAAAAGGTCAACGACCCAGTAAATATATTACACCAAAAAACGTTTAAGTACAATGGATATGGGTGAATCCCATATCTCAGCCCGTTACATAGGCGAAGAGCTTACATAACAAGATACTTCCAATTTTTAAAAGAAGAAAACAAACCAGAAATCACATAATAGTAGTGACTTTGACAAAAGATAAACTACTTCCTACGACCTTGGAGATTAACACCATAAAAGGCATTAATAGCATCCAATTCCCCTGGAAGATCATCAATTCGCTTCGAATAATCATCATAATCATACTCATCTTCACGCTCATGACCACCACCAAAAAGATTTGCTGATTCGTCGAACGTGTTAATAACCTCTTCCTCGTCGCTATCAGAAACCACAACCTCACCCACCTTTGAAAATGGGTTAGTCCTCTTAGTGACAGAGGTAGACGGAATAGGATGACCAGCATCATCCACAAGAATAGCTTTCCCATCGATCAGTAGCTCTTCAAGCTTACTAATTTTCTCAGCAATAGGAGTAAAACCAACTTCCATTGTTTCCATTGAATCACTCACAAGCGGTTCTTGCATAACACTCACAAGATGGTCTTGTGATGTAGTACCAGTCTTAACCGACTCATCATTATCAACTTCCATTGTACTGCCAGCATCCACTTCCTTGTTAGTAACAACCGTAGGAATACCAAAACCATCTGTATCATCCATATTAAGAGCATCAAACTGATTAGAAGTAGTGATCTTGATTCCACTCGTACTAGCCACATCAGGAGCCTTCTTCATACTGACCTTAGCTTTCTTTGGTTCGGGAGGAGTCTTTTTGGGCTGATATTCAAAATGCTTACCCACCACAGTAAAACCTCCGCGACCCGGATTCGACCCAGCTTGCTTACCCTTCTTCTTATTGTTAACAGTCTGAAAACCATCATTTACATTCTTAGAAGGTTGAGCAGTCGGTAGCACACCCTTCGGACAGTCCACCAAAACATGTCCGAACACCTTGCATTTATCACAGCGAGGCGGTTTCCACTCATATTCCACACGGATCTTCTCAATTGTCGAACCCGAACCGTCAAGTAAAGGAATCTCAACAGTAAGGCTATCCTTAAGAACCTCATCCGACTTCACTTCAATCATATATCTAGCAAAACTACTCCTACCCCAAGATTCTTTGCACATCTGACTAGTAAAAGCATCCAATCTCTTGGGAGTCCCAATCAAAGTAGCAAGCAAACTAATCCCGTCATCAGAAAACATCGCTAAAGGAACATCATGAAATTTAACCCACACCGGAATGTGAGTTAAATCCTCTTTCAACAAATTAGTGTTCAAATTCCAAGGTTTAAGAATAATAGGAACATTACGGATCAACCAGGGACCATTATCAAGCACATCATCAACACCTTTCTTCGAATTAAACTTAAAGAAAAAGAACCCCTTAGCGTTCATCATTACCTTATGTAACCCATACTTAGCCCACGCATTGCGAACATAATAATCCTGTAATACCTAAGATTTTAAAACGCGTAAAAAGACCAAAATACCCTTATGACTTAAAATCATAAATAAATATTTATACAATACCGAATAAGCTCTAACAAGTTTACAATTAATTATATATGATCTAAAGTATTTAGAAACTAAAATAAAATTTGAAAACTATTTTAATGTAACCCGAATAATTATTGTTGGGCCATTTTCTCTTTTGTACACAAAAAGATTCAATAATAACTAATAACAAATAAACCCAAGTAAAATTTAGCCCATGAGTTCCTTGTGTTGGCCCAAGAATCAACCCATACTCAATCAATATAAGGATTCGGTTGCCTGTTCTTTGTACCATTCGACATACACAGAAAAAAAAAAAAAATAGCAAAACCCTAACTCTCAAGATATTCGGCTCTTCTTTTCTGTTTTTGCTCGAGCTGCTTTTCAAAGGTTTCCAGGAATTAGTTTTTGTTCTTGTTTTACGTTAAATCAAGTTCAAGTGTTAAGGTACCAAGTTATTGCTTGTCTTTGTTTTAGTCAACCATATTAGATTATCATCTTTTATTTTTCTTTTCTTGTTTTAAAATTATATGATAACATGTTACAACAACTTTATGAAACAGAAACTATGAACTTAAGATTTGTTTAGCTCGACATAGGAAACATGTAGGGAATATTGTTTGTGTTGATGGTTCGAACTAATATATAATGATAATAAAGGGGTTTTGGCTTCCTGGTTTTCGAACTAAAAAGAAACAAGAAAAGAATTGTGTTGGTTTGTTGGTGTCGAACAAAAAAAAAAAAAAAAAAAAAAAAAAAAAAAAAAAAAAAAAACTTTAAATCTAAATGTGTTTTGCTGCTTTATGTCGTTAATTGGTTTACGAGTCTCATTACAAATCTGGTCGCTTTCTTTTCTTTTCTTTTTTGTGTCAACCTGCTTATTACTCCAAGCCCCATTTGATAGTTAATACTTAATATACATTTAATGAGATGAAAACAAAAATAAACCTTAGGCGTCCATGTGTAATCAAGAGGTGCTGAATTGGCAGCTTATATTGACATTTGTATGTGCATGTCTTGGCATGTGTGTTATATAAAAGAATAAAATAAAATATAAGTCTTGCATGTTAAATGGTGTATTTGCTTAAGAATAACGAAGTCGGGTTATAAAATCTTGGGTCGTCACGGCATAAATATTAATATCGTTAGTACGTTAATAAATTATATAAAATGATAATGACGGGGTCCAAAATTATTATCTTGATAAGTTTAGTTAAAATAAACTTTAAAATAATTTTATTTGACTTTTAATATTTAATTTTGATAATTTACATTTTAGACCCTAAGCTTAAAATATTGACACTTTAAAACCTAAACTATTATACTGGTCATTTTATACCTTAAATATTATTTAATCGTCAATAATAACCTTAAAGTAATAAAGTGCTAATTCGGGAAAGTTATTTAAATGGAAAGATAACTTAAAATCAATAATTTATGTAAATGAACTGTACGTAATATTGGGTTTATTATTCCTTTAGGTTCTGCAAGTCAGGAGTGACTCTTTGTTGCTGTGTTTACTTTGTCCGTTTTGCTATTGAATTAAGGTACAGATATTCTGACCTTTTCAGTAAAGGTTTCTCATGATTTCTTTTCCTTTGTTATCTTTCATTATTAGGGTTCCCTATGCCATTGCTATGAAACCCTTTTGTTTCTGAACCTTTTCTATATGAACCTTTGTTATCTGAACCTTCTGATTAAACCTTCTGATTTGACTTTCTGATTTGACCTCTGATTTGGACTTATGACATGAGCCTCTGATATGTATTTCTGACCTAATTATTATGACCTAAGTTCTGTATCATTTTATGATATTCTGTATGACCTATTCTAGTTTGACACCCGAGTCAAATTATTTCACTAGGCATGGGGGTTCCATGTCCGTGTCAGTGATGCACCTCTGACATGACTCTAGGGCAGTAGAGTGATGTTCTGCTACGTCCCTTTGATTGGTTTGCATGTGAATGGGTAGGGGCGTATGGATGCATCCTAGATCAGTTTCTGTTATCTGTTATCTATTATCTGTTATCTGGTGATTGATGCTGCGTGCATGCACGTCCTTCACAACCCTATGGTAGGTCTCCCCTACATATGTTGCCTTATGTGTGATTATGTTTATTATATGATATCTATTTCTGGGCTCGTGGTAGATAACTATCCTTTACCTTTACCTTTATTTCTATTTTAGTTACTTTGATTATATTTCAGTTACTTCCGTTACACCATATTCTGTATTTGTTTATGTTTCATATTACTTTGTTGTTATATCTGTTCACTGAGCTTGTAAAGCTCAGCCGCATTTTTTTTTCCTTCCGCGGCAGGTGTCTAAGCTAGGAGTTGGGGTTTGCTTATGGGATTGAGTGAAGAGTGGACTTACCTTAGATCATCTTAGCTTGGAATATTATTATCATGTTTAAGACTTTGTTTATTTTCATTTACTTTCCGTTGGAGTTTTCTGTTGGAACTTATGTAACTTAAAGTCATGTTGACTTCCTTCCTTTTGGTTATTTAAGTTAAGACTTTCTTTTATTTATGTCCATGCATGTTTCTGATATGTCACCATATTTGTAATACTTTTACCCTTGTCGGGTTGGGGTGTTACAAATCCACAACAGGAAAAGCAAGACGCTGACCAAGAAAATATCCATAGAGTGTATGCTCAAACCTCATGTTCACCTCTTCCACTACTTTCATTGGGACTGAAAGGTCAACATTTTCCTTCTTTTTGCTGCATTCTAATCTCCGAAAATTAGACACGTTCTTATGAGATTCGTTAGAAGCAACACCCGCATAAGAAACCGACTTCACTCCATTACCACTAGTAGAATCAACCTTGGGTGCATTAGGAGGAGGCCCACTACCACTCGAATTGTTCAACTCAGAAGATGAAGCCATATTGGCAATATCACTATCAATTTTAGACATTGCTTCATCAAACTTCTTATTCGCATTAGCAATTAATAGCTCCACATTAGGTTGTATTGAACCATGAGAGGCCAAATCATCCAAAACAACCTTATCGTTACCCTTGTTCACATTATCATCCACCACATCAACATCAACCATTGGAACACTAGCATCCTTCTTACCAAGCTTAGGACTCAAAAAACCCCTCTCCATCACCCACCACCACGTACACAACGCAACAAATAATCAACCAGCAGCAATCATGCAATACGAAAAAATAAAAGAAAACCCTAATCTTAGCGATTAGGGTTTAAAGCAATAGAAACCAAATCACTAACCTCCCACCATATGAAGATCGATTAGTAAAGGATTAGAGTTAAAAGATATCGATCGATCAAATAATAAACCAAATCAGACCCTATCGAAACCCTAAAGAACCCTAAGTAATGATCCAAGCAATCGATTGTATATTGAATGGTGTGATAAGAACGATTAGGGGTTGTAAACCGATCGACTGTAAACCTAACCAGATAGGAGAGGCTTAGGATCGATCAGAAATCAATAGGAACGATTTAGGGTTGTTTGGGAATCGTAGTTACTAGTGCAATTGTTAGTTTGATTCAGGTTTTTCGTGTTGATTTTTTAGTAATGCCGATAGTTGTTTCAAATAAGCATCACTGTAAACAGCAACTACTGTCTTCCAGTAGTTGTAGACACTTCTACACACCAGGAAAAACGCAGAGTAAAGCATTACTGAATCAAAGTAAAGTACTACTGAATTTGGAATGTAAATTGGTTTGTGCTGAAAAAGAAAGTTATGCGAAAATTTTATACTTGAAAGTATTGATTATGAATTTCCATTAACTCCATTTGCTACACCATCCATGGCTCTAATAGGTGAACCATACAATGTTTTCAACCTATCTATACTAGGTCATACCTTGCAACAGGGAAATGCATGACTGCAAACATTTTACAATGAATCATGTAATATCTTTAAATTGCCACATCCAAAGTATTTAGTAGTTTGACGTTCTAAGCTCCATTTATCATCTCATCTTAATTTCCAGATCCTCGCCTCTTAACTGAATGCCTGCAAATTGAGCAAACCACAAACACAAATGTATATGTATGTGACACTAATTTTAGGCAATAATGTTTCTCCACATGGTCATTGTGATTAAACTTTCGGCTGGTTTAACATGTAGTCTGTACATGAGTCCATCGTTTAGTGGTTTTATGTCCAAAGCTAATATACCTGAAGTGCCCATGATTAGGTTCATCCACAGCAGTTTCACAGCAGTAACACACGATCTGGGCATATGGGTTCCTGAGTACCAGAATGAGGATTGGGCATTAGTTTGACACATAATTTAGTTAATAAAAAGCATGGTCACATAAGTTATTGTCCTACTGCATTAGGAGAAATGTGACGATTGCCATTAGTCTAAGTGCAACGGGGTGGCGGATGCAAAGTCAGACATAACCTAGTTGACTTTGGTATTTAATGAGACTATCATAACTGTTCAATACGGGTTACTAGTTCTAGCAATCCACAATTACGAAAAAAAGATTCAAAATACGTATGTCCAGAATCACTTGCCTCAGCACATTATGATGCTTCTTAACTTCTACAAAAAAGATGAAGCTTTCACAAATGCAACAAATAACATATGATCTGGTAGCTGAATATACCTCGAGTCCTTTGTTGTGAACTTTGGCCCTTTAAGCATGCATACTGGCCACCTGTGCGCAACCTTTTACGATTACTGTACCTTGAGTAAGTTATGCATTTGGAACATTTTTTTTTTTTTTTTTTTTTTTTTTTTTTTTTTTTTTTTTTTTTGAGGTAGTTGAGAAATATGGCAGCAGCAAATCAATAAAACATAAATAAATCCATAACATTTGCCAATGTGTATCCCACGGATTGCAACCTACAAACAGAAACATATAAAATGTGTATCCATAACATTTGCCAATGTGTATCCCAAAATTTGATACAGCGGAAGACTCAACAAGCTTTCGGGGTGCTACGGGGATTGGTATCCATTCAAAGTCATGAAAGAACGAGATAAAGTAAACATAAGAAAAACACAACCAAAACGGGTTTTAAAGTTTACATTTATCCCAAGAATTATCCAAAGTAAGGCCCAAAAGAAATAAACATAGGTCCACAATAGTTTATCAGAGTTTTAGAAAATAGATCCATAACCGGGTGCCATTGCCAAGCCTCCAATCCAAGCATCCAAAGGGCATCACTTAATTACCTGAGAAACGTGCTAAAAGTCAGCTTTCGCTGGTGAGATCATAGGTTTAAATTCATAATTCAATATAGTGGACATATACGCAAAACGCTTGCTAGCTAGACTAGGCCTCACTCATCCAACCAAAATAATCCAACCAATATAATCCAACCAAAATAATCCAACCAAATCAAATCAACCCTATAGGTGCACGCTATAGCCCAAATCAATCCAATCATTAGCTTACCTAGCTCAAGTCTAGGCCTCGCTCTATAATCAATCCAATAGCTTACCTAGTTCGGGACAAGGCCTCGCTCATTAACCAAATCAATAGCTTACCTAGTTCGGGACTAGGCCTCGCTTAATCCTACCTAGTTCTATAAGCATAGCAAGTTTTAAATAAACAAAGTGATAATAGTCCACATAAAACATTTGCACGTTTCTCACCCCAAGTATTGAAAACAAAGTTCAAGAGTAAAAGTGGGGCTATGACTCACCTCAAGTCCAGCAAATCCTCAAAAGAAAATGATAGATGAAAGACTTAAGCAAACTCAAGCAACTCACGTAACGGCAACTACAGACTCGGCACTTCCTAACAATATCAAGCTCGTTCAGAAATCATTTCCTCAAAAATCAAATATTCCCATTCCCGAACGTATTCCATTTTACTTTCCAAAAATATCCATTTCTCGAATTATCCTCATATATTAATTTGAAATTCGACGTTTGGTATCTATATGGGTGAAGGGTCGACACAACTCAAACAAAAAAGCCACAACGAACGAAATAATAAACCATCTATAGGTCTAATATTAGCCCAATATATTATTTAAATAAATCATCGAAGTTTATCAAATCCGTCGATTTGGTAATCCCCATATTTATTTACGTAATATATCGTTCCAAAATTATACCCAACCTAAAGCACATAGCACAAAGAATTCCATTTGGTATATATCGTAGTCCAATAAATTCCCTATATATATCGTCAAATCGGCCAAATTCCACGAGATACATAGTAATTTATTATCCTAATACATATACCACAAGCTATGGGCGTCGTGAGATACGATGCCCATTAATATACTCATTTTATATAGCCAAATAACTCGATCTAATCCGTCGATTAAATAAGTCACTTGTTATAGAAAATGTTTATATTAATCGTTATATATCCGTGACAACACAAAAGTCACATAATAAAGCCCACTTGGACTTTAAGTAACCACAACTCGTAAAACTCGATAAGTTTTTCTAAATTTATAAAAATCATCATGTTTTTATTTATTACTCACCCGACTTATTAGTTCTCGACATTATTTCAAGTTATTTATTTATAATAATACTTCGACAGTTATTGCACTATTCGCATAGTACAATATTTATCGTTATATTATTATAACGTTTACTCTTGATGTTTTTATTATTAATATACGCATTTATTTATATATATATATATATATATATATATATATATATATATATATATATATATATATATATATATATATATATATATATATATATATATATATATATACATACGTTTATCAAGTCTATATACGTATATGAATGATTATATTATCAATAATATTATTACGAGTATTATTTTTAATGTTTGATTTTAAATATTTATCGAGTCATAAGAATTAGGTCACATGTCCGAGTCATTACTCTCGGCTCATAGTCCAAGTCCACAAATAATATAACCAAGTCATAAATAAATAAACCAACTCCGTCCATATCAATCCCAAATCCACGTGCTACAACATGAGGGTCCGACTACGGCACCCGACTAACCTATCTCCGTCAATCTAAGTGACCGTCTCACAATCCGTTCCCAATCAAATTCGTCAACTCAACTCCATAACAATAACCAATTATTCCAATACATCCTCGGCTCCAAGTAACAATCAATAACAAGAGTACCAATATCCATATACCATAACAACAATAATGATAACAACAAAAATAATAACAACTAAAAAAAATCACCAAGAATACTAATAATACGGGTCGACTTAGCAAGTCAAACCCCGAGTCGAGAGACTCGATTGGGTCTCGGCTACACCACGAGCCACGAGGACCCAACCCCAAGACCATGGAGGTCTCGGCCATGCTCAACCGAGCTCACCAAAACAGCCCAAACGGACCCCTCTTGGTTCACGACCAAAAATCCAAAACAACCAAAAGAAAATCATCAACTAGTAACCAAAAATCCAACTCCATAATCCAACACCCTCGTTAACATAACCACGAGGTCAAAACTCATCAAAGAAAAGCCACAAGGCTCGAACCAACATCAAGCCGTGAGCTATGGCTCACGGTTCCCATTCGACCCAACAACAAGAATACCAAACCCGGATACCAAAACACTTTTTATAGCAAAAATATTGTTTCCCCATCATTATTAGCCAAGATTTCATCAAAACCCATTAAAGAAAATCGTGTACCCACGATTTGGGTGACACCTCGAGACACACGAGTTGAAACTCGTGGTCACTCACCTTCAAAATGACTCCAAGAATACGTTTCTTCAAAAACTCAACAAGAAAAAGATGAAAAGGTGGTGTTTATGTGGCGGTGGGGGTGAGTTCGTGGTGTTAGGGGTGTTTATATGGCGCGTGGGCTATACCAAAAGATAGATCTCGACGAGATGGTTAAGATGGTGGTGGTAGTTGGGTCGTGGAGGTGGCGGTGTGGTGATAGTGGCCGGAAAAGATGGATGGTGGCTAGGGTTTTATTAGAGAGAGAGAGAATGAAGATGGTGTAGGTGATGGTATTATTGTGTGAGAGCAGGCAAGACACAAGGACGATTATGCATTTTACTCTTATAAAAAAAAAACTTTTTATTAATAATAATAATATTATTAAGGGGTAAAGTGGGTTAAGTAACCCGGTGTAAATACACGGACCAAACCCGAAACCTTTTTAAAACAATTCGACCCTCTCGAATCAAACTCATTCCAAATACTCAAAAACCTCGCGATACGTTCCAAAAATATAAATATCCGAATCAATATTTAAAATAATTTAAAATTGTTAGGTTATCCTAGTGCCGGAGTCAATGTAGTGCCAAAAATCATCTCAAAAATAAATAATCACGAATGATCCAAACCATTAATAAATGATCAAATTCCAAAAATAACATACGATTAAAATCACATTCCAACGTTCATATAATATCTCATCACCAATAAACTTTTAAAATATTCCAAAATTATAATTTTTAAAGTAATGGGTTTTCAAAATGACTCCCTAATTTGCCAGTTGTCACATCCTCCAAGTCTCAGAAGAAACCCGTCCCGGGTTTCTCTCGGAACAAACCATCTACGAAGTAAAAAGCTTCGGATATCTATTTCGAAACTCATCCTCACGTTCGCACGTAAATTCCGGTCCATGCCGCGAATTCCAACGAACTTTGATGAGCGGAATACGACTTCTATTAAGTCGTTTAATCTATCTATCCAGTATCTCAATCGGCTCTTCCACAAAATTCAAACTCTCATCCACACGAATATCCTTAATTGGTATAACCGGCGTTTCATCTGAAAGACACTTATTCAAATTGCTAACATGAGACACATCATGAACTTTACTCAATTTCGGTGGTAATTCCAACCGATAAGCCACGGGCCCAATTCTTTCCAAAATAAGAAATGGTCCAATATAGCGGGGATTAAGTTTCCCAAAACGTATCACACCCTTCCAAGGCGAGAATTTCAGCATCACTTTGTCTCCAACCTGGAATTCTAGGGGTTTACGTCTCTGATCGGCGTAACTTTTCTGCCTATCTCTAGCTGCTTGCAATCGAACTCGAATTTGCGTTACTTTCTCAGTGGTTTCCAAAATAAGTTCAGGGCCTGTGAGTTTTCTATCTCCAACTTCTGCCCAACCAATAGGTGAACAACATTTACGACCATATAAAGCTTCAAATGGTGCAGCTTTAAGACTTGTGTGGTAGCTATTGTTGTAGGAGAACTCCGCAAGGGGTAGATATTTCTCCCAGCCTTTACCAAAGTCTATTATGCATGCACGAAGCATATCCTCCAAAGTCTGAATAGTTCTCTCACTTTGTCCAGCGGTTTGGGGGTGATATGCAGTACTCATATCAAGTCTCGTCCCCAAAGCGGTTTGAAGCGATCGCCACAACGCTGACGTAAAGCGGCTGTCGCGGTCAGAAATAATCGATATCGGAACTCCATGCCGAGAAACAATCTCCTTCACATACAAACTCACAAGTTTGTCAACACTATCATCTTCACTAATTGCCAGGAAATGAGCAGACTTAGTCAGTCGATCCACAATTACCCAGATAGCGTCACAACCGCTAGCTGTCTTTGGTAATTTGGTAATAAAGTCCATCGTAATCCGCTCCCATTTCCAAACCGGGAGTTCTGGCTACGTCAATAATCTTGACGGTCTTTGATATTCTGCCTTAACCTTAGAGCAAGTCAAACACTTACTAACATACAATGCTATATCTGCCTTCATATTTGGCCACCAATATAACTTTTTCAAATCCTGGTACATCTTGTCAGACCCAGGATGAATAGAGTATCTTGACTTATGCGACTCATGCATAATCAACTCTCGAGTTCCTCCATACAATGGTACCCAACTTCGCTCTCTAAAACATAATACTCCATCAGAACGCTTAACAAATCCCTTCGCATTTTCTGCCATCCCAAATATGTTCTCAGCAGATCGATTTTCTGCTTTCAACGCTTCCAGTTGAGCTTCTAATATTTGAGACGGTAATGGCGATACGATAGTCATCCCTAATGACCTAACTCGTAACGGTGGAATTCTCTCCTTTCGACTAAGAGCATCAGCAACAACGTTTGCTTTACCAGGATGGTAGCGAATTTCACAATCATAATCGCTTAGCAACTCAATCCAACGTCGCTATCTCATGTTGAGCTATTTTTTTATTCAAGATGTGTTGTAGACTTTTGTGATCAGTAAAGACTACACACTTGGTTCCGTACAAGTAATGTCTCCATATCCTTAAAGCAAAAACCACAACACCTAACTCCAAATCATGGGTGGTGTAGTTCTTCTCGTGCTTCTTGAGCTGTCGGGAAGAATAAGCTATCACTTTCTCTCGTTGCATTAACACAGCTCCTAAACCTTTATAGGAAGCGTCACAATAGACGACGAAGTCGTCGTTACCTTCAGGTAACGCCAAGATAGGAGCACTACATAACATCTCCTTAAGTAACTGAAATGCTTCCTCTTCCTTATCTCCCCATTCATATTTAACACTCTTTTGTGTCAATTTGGTCAACGGTTTTGCTATCTTCGAAAATCCCTCAATGAACCTTCGGTAATAACCGGCTAATCCCAAAAATTGATGAACTTCTGTTGGGGTCGTAGGTGCAGCCCAATCTTTAATCACTTCAATTTTAGCAGGATCTACATGAACTCCTTGTCTATCAATCACATGACCCAGAAATTGTACCGTCGGAATCCAAAATTCACATTTAGAAAACTTGGCATACAGTTTCTCCTTCCTGAGCAATTCTAAGATAAGCCTTAGATGCTCCTCATGCTCTTTCTCGCTCTTCGAATAAATTAGAATGTCATCGATGAACACAATCACAAACTTATCTAAGTAAGGCTTACACACCCGATTCATGAGGTCCATGAATACAGCCGGTGCGTTAGTCAACCCAAACGGCATCACCTGAAACTCGTAATGCCCGTAACGGGTTCTGAAAGCCGTTTTCGGAATATATTCCTCGCGAACTCGAAGCTAATGATATCTGATGCGTGGGAATCGCAACAGGCTTTACCTCTCAAGGGATCTCGAGAAGCTTACAACCCCCACCAGGCAGTGTACCTGATCGTTGTAGTATAGTATAGTGACAAGTACCGGGGGATTGATCGTTCAGCTTAGGAATAGTGTCGCTCGGATTAGAAAACCTAATTAATAGTTCTAAAGGTGAGGGATGATTATTTTTGTGTTTTTATATTTTTATGAAAGCAAGTAAAATCTCGGGTTTTGGAAGAGTGGGCGGAATTAGTTGCTAGTCAACTAACCCAAAACTAAGATGCAATCAAAATAAAATACTAAAAATGAAAATAAACTAATTATACTAAGGTTGTGAGCAGTAATTGGAGAAATTGTGTTTACTTAGACTTCACTACTCCCTAGATATCTTTTACACGTTAATTACTTGTTATACTTGTATGGATGACTAATTGTATTCCTTAATACCATTCGTGGGGTGGCATACATAACTCCCCAACTCTATGAGCTCTTATCTCCTCCTACACCATGACCCAGCACAACTATAGGGATTGTAAACAGTGGCTCATGCATTAAATACAACCAATAAAGACCTAGTACGCCTCGGTTCATGTTTCTTAAGACGTTCAAGCATGTTACCATTTGGAGATCTGCCAGTTTTCTTAAGCCTAACATATAAAATCATTCATCCAAGACAAGAATAGACAAGTAATCAACACATAATCAACATCTAGGTTTCATTAGATCTAAGCAAACACAAAAGAGATCTAGCCTAGCATAGTAGAATTGAGACAAGAACAAGATATAAACAACCAACACATAGACTTATTGATTGAATTGGAAGAACACTTATCTCAATTACAATGCAAGGTCTCAAGGGTTTGAAACCCTTGAAAAACCTGTAAAAGATACACCAAATTCGTCTTTAGGGTTTCACCAAAACTTCTCTCTTTTTAATGAAAAAACTAGAAAACTATATATAGGAAAACTAGGCTGACGGCGTCAAGACCACCATGTGACGCCGTCACCTCGCCGCCAAATACTTCCTCGGACGGCCTTGATCTACTTATGACGGCCTATGTGACGCCGTCACCAACCACGGTATTTTATTCTTGTCACTTTGACGCCGTCATGATGACGTTTGACGCCGTCACCACCTTCGGTATTTTATTCCTCATGTCTGACGCCGTCAAGATGTAACTCTTGACGCCGTCACCTTGTGTCTTCAGCATGGAAATTTGGTACTTTGCCGTTTTCTTCACTTTTATGCTCCAAAAACGTCGAAAATGGCTTCTTTTCCAGAATTCACTCTCCAAACACCTAAAATCACAAAAGGAACGATTTAGGGCAATATTTGATCAAATAAAGTCGGGTTCGGGCTTAAATGACCCCCTAAAAACGGATCATTTTTCGCCTCATCATATACCCTTACACTTGAGATTTGCTTGTCCTCAAGCAAATGAGCTTTTATTCTACTCAAAAGACAAGTTAGGGGTCATTTAACACTAATATAAAAGTAATTACAACAAATAATCGTTCCACTAAAGACCAATAGACAAGCACGGAGGTCATACACAAGCACCTCACAAATAGTGTTTAGATACTCACATCTCTCGGGTGTAATAAAGTAATATAACATTATGGAAATGGAAGATATCTCTCACTACCTGTCATAGCAAAATAGATTACCATAGGCTTGGGAAAGGATCAAACCTCCACCACATGGCGTAAGCACCTAGGATAAACTATCAAAGAGGTCTTTTAAAAGGTTGTAACGTTAGGTGTAGGGATATGAATTACACGATTTTGTTGGATAAAGGAAGTTTTACTGGTGGCGAGTTAACAATCTTGGTTAATTACATGTACAAGATGGCGTTGCTAAGCCAAGACTAGACTCGACTTAAGCTAATAAATGAAAAATAACAAAAACATAAAACAAACATAGAATGAAACGGGATGGTAGTCCGTATGTTTTTTTCTCTTTTTCTTTTCTATACATTTTTTTTTCTTTTTCTTGATTTTTTCGATTTTTTTTTTTTTTTTTTTTTTTTTTTTTTTTTTTTTTTTTTTTTTTGCATACGCTCTTACCCTACCATCCAAAATAATACATCATAGGGGTATGAACGTTCCCCTTACACTTGAATCTTTACATACTTTACAATAAACTATTCTAATGACTCGATTTAAGAAAATCAAAACACTTTGAGCACTTTTAAGATTAACGTACATATGGGGGTAATAATATTATGTTCTTCCCCATTACTCCATAAAATAAGTACTTACCCATGAGTCCCAATCGTCCCAAAACAATATGTACAAGGATATGACTCGACTTAGCAACCATGTAATCAATTAGAAAGTTAACTTAGGGTTTAACAAATAACAATAATGCACTAAAAATGAGCGCATACACGGAAGGCTAAGGCGATTTGGGTGTACATTTAAGTGGGGTGTAACAAATTCTTCCTTTAAGTAAAATGCTTAAAGTTAGAAACGAAAAGATAGGCTCGGAGGGGTGTACTAGGGGTATCGTGTACTAAAAATGAGTACAACGCTAAGGGTGTGGGAAAAATTAGTTGACTTAACTAGCCAAGTAATATGACTTAAATGGTCAAGTAATTGTAATACGGGTTTAACACAAGGGTGATCCTAATGCCTCTTATCATGTAGTAAATCCTACCACACGAATGTAGTCTCACTAGCGGTCTCGGGATGCATCACTAACGCAAGTTCTAGAATCTAAATGCTACCGGTACACTCATAAGCACCAATAATGAATGCTTTTCCTATCAAATCTAAAGGCGAACCTCACATTTTTGGGTGGAAAATTTTTCTGAATATACGGTTATGTGCTAGTCATACAACCTCCTATCCATGAGACGCGTGCTATGGCTAAAGTTTCACTCCTAAATGTTGTAAAAAATTTTAAATTTGGCGCTAAAATTACACTAACAAGTATTTCTCATAGTTTTATTACACATCTACTATCAAACAAAACAAACTCAAGCGAAAGTGCATATGTAAGGTATCATCTTTTTACCCTCCCCTTACACTTAGGATGAACATTGTCCCCAATGTTCAAGTAAAGAATGTAAAAGTGGAAAGGTAAAGAGAATGAAATCAAATACTCCCCTGATTCGCTCGGTATGGATTATAGGTTGGCCAGGTTAAATCTTCCTCCAAGAAAACGTACAATCAAAGCTTCCCTTCCAGAATATAAATCATCTTCTTGTCATAAATAACCTGTAAATCCTGACAACAATAGACAAGGCAACCTCGCGTAAAATCGGCGGCATCCTATATAAGTTACTAAATCCTAGAAAACAAAGTAAGATATAATGCTTGTGGAATGAAGTTTGCAGATTTCCTGGAGATTATAAAACTTAATAATTCACAAAAACCATAAGACTCCGTTAGAAAAACAAAACCGGTAAAATTTCCAGATTTTAACTCCTGACGCCGTCAAGAGTAATACTCTGACGCCGTCAGAATGGACCTGCAGAAATTCTTATGTTAAGTTTCCGGAAAATTTCTGGAAAAACTTTGTCCTACTTCCTGGAGAATCCTGCAAAACTTCATTATGACTCAATACAAGCATTTGACTCTAACAAATACGAATATACATGTTCATTTAAAATTGTGGAGAATCATGATCGGTTTGTTTCTTAAAAACATATTTGGGGTTTCCCCTTACACTTATCTTTTGCAAAAATACCTTTAGGTTGAAGTTAAGACTAGGCCAAAACAACAAAGTAAAGTATTTCCACTTTTTAATTAAGAAACATGATCTGCCAACAATAAAAATAAAGCATGCATACGGAAGCAAATGAAATCAAACAAACAAACAAACAAACAAATAAATAAATAAAGCTTGGGTTGCCTCCCAATAAGCGCTTGTTTTTGTTCGAGTCACGAGCCTGACTCTACCCTTAGTTAACGGAAATAGGGGAGGTTTTCCCTACACTTAGGATTAAGTGCGGGTGGAAGTAGCAATACACACCCTTAGGGTGGAAATATGCCACGTGAGGAAAGAGTGGTAGATGAATTATATGCTCAAAGGGTTGTGCTCCTATCATCATAACCTTACCTAATTCAATCGGGTTAATGGGTGGATTAAGATTTTCTCCTAGAAAGGGATCATTTTCTATCATCTTCAAGAGGCTACTAGTTGGGGATCCATCTTGACCTAATAAACCCGGTTTAAACCCATAATGTGTTTTGTGATCAATCATGAATGGGTGATGTAAGCATGTAAGGTCATTTTCCACTCCTATATTGGCTTCCTCTCTACAAGGCTTAGAGTCCGCTACCTTTGTCCTAAGACTACCCGGACTATATGGTTTGATGGGTGGATCGGAACCTATTTCAATTCCTAAATTTTCATCCAAGGATGGAAGATTAGGTAACGGTTTTGGTTGAGGCTCCGGTTCATCAAAACTAGGAACTTCCCTAGAACTAAGAGTAAGGTTATCATTATAAGTATTCAAACCTATATCCTCTAGTTGTGTTTGGTCCAAGGGTTCTACCTCAATTGGGGTTCCTATAGTCTCTTCTACTTCATCCGAATAAGTCACGGGCGGTGTGTGTGCCTCAGATGATGCTAGGACTTGTGGGGTACTTGGTGGGCTTAGATTTTCTACTTCATCATTCCTTGTGTCAGGATCACCAATATCCTCAACATGTCTTTTATTATAATCTAACCCTAACATTTTCCCAAGTATCTCAAGTGCTTCTTTAGGCATCTCAACCTCTATATCCGAATCATAAGGATCATCCTCAATATTATGACTACTATATACAAATTGCCCAAAAGATTCATCATCTGTTTCTTGAGATTCATCATCATCGATCATAAAACCTGGGTCTTTTTGATCAATGTGATCATGTTCGGCTACATCCTCCATCACATCAAGGTCACCTATGTGTTTGTTTCGTACTATGGCTTTAGGTGACATCCACACAGGTATCCCTGAGTAATCATCCCCAGACAAGCTTCCTGTTTGCTCCTTCAAACTTGTTTTTGATTGATTTGTGATGTTGTTTGTTGGGTTGTCTACTCTATAATAATATTGGGCACAGTTTTCTATGGTATTCCATGCTTCTTCATCACTTAATTCCCAAGGGCCCCCATTGGCAAAATCATCAATGCACATTTGGTCACATCGGCTGACACGATAGTAAAAGGTTTCGGTTAGGGATGCTAAAGAGAAACTATGATGAGGGAATTTTCGAAGTAAAATTTTAAAACGAGTCCATGCATCATATATGGGTTCATCTCGATATTGTTTGAAATTCGAGATGTCAATAGGGTAGAATGGCCTTTGTGGTTGGTGGTATGGTGGATTCGCGTACTCCATAATCGTGAACGGAAGAGTCAATGGAAATTACGAACAAACACACAAAGAAAAAGATAGACTAAAGAAAACCTAGAAAATAAAAATAAAATCTTACTAGAAAGGAATCTAGCAAGTAGACCTAATAAAAAGAAATCCTAACCTAGACAATAACTATTCCCCGGGCTGCGGCGCCAAAAACTTGATGCGTGGGAATCGTAACAGGCTTTACCTCTCAAGGGATCTCGAGAAGCTTACAAACCCCACCAGGCAGTGTACCTGATCGTTGTAGTATAGTATAGTGACAAGTACCGGGGGATTGATCGTTCAGCTTAGGAATAGTGTCGCTAGGATTAGAAAACCTAATTAATAGTTCTAAAGGTGAGGGATGGTTATTTTTGTGTTTTTATATTTTTATGAAAGCAAGTAAAATCTCGGGTTTTGGAAGAGTGGGAAGAATTAGTTGCTATTCAACTAACCCAAAACTAAGATGCAATCAAAATAAAATACTAAAAATGAAAATAAACTAATTATACTAAGGTTGTGAGCAGTAATTGGAGAAATTGTGTTTACTTAGACTTCACTACTCCCTAGATATCTTTTACACGTTAATAACTTGTTATACTTGTATGGATGACGGATTGTATTCCTTAATACCATTCGTGGGGTGACATACATAACTCCCCAACTCTATGAGCTCTTATCTCCTCCTACACCATGACCCAGCACAACTATAGGGATTGTAAACAGTGGCTCATGCATTAAATACAACCAATAAAGACCTAGTACGCCTCGGTTCATGTTTCTTAAGACGTTCAAGCATGTTACCATTTGGAGATCTGCCAGTTTTCTTAAGCCTAACATATAAAATCATTCATCCAAGACAAGAATAGACAAGTAATCAACACATAATCAACATCTAGGTTTCATTAGATCTAAGCAAACACAAAAGAGATCTAGCCTAGCATAGTAGAATTGAGACAAGAACAAGATATAAACAACCAACACATAGACATATTGATTGAATTGGAAGAACACTTATCTCAATTACAATGCAAGGTCTCAAGGGTTTGGAACCCTTGAAAAACCTGTAAAAGATACACCAAATTCGTCTTTAGGGTTTCACCAAAACTTCTCTCTTTTTAATGAAAAAACTAGAAAACTATATATAGGAAAACTAGGCTGACGGCGTCAAGACCACCACGTGACGCCGTCACCTCGCCGCCAAATACTTCCTCGGACGGCCTTGATCTACTTATGACGGCCTATGTGACGCCGTCACCAACCACGGTATTTTATTCTTGCCACTTTGACGCCGTCATGATGATGTTTGACGCCGTCACCACCTTCGGTATTTTATTCCTCATGTCTGACGCCGTCAAGATGTAACTCTTGACGCCGTCACCTTGTGTCTTCAGCATGGAAATTTGGTACTTTGCCGTTTTCTTCACTTTTATGCTCCAAAAACGTCCAAAATGGCTTCTTTTCCAGAATTCACTCTCTAAACACCTAAAATCACAAAAGGAACGATTTAGGGCAATATTTGATCAAATAAAGTCGGATTCGGGCTTAAATGACCCCCTAAAAATGGATCATTTTTCGCCTCATCAATATCCCGATCTCAAATCGATCTTCGAATACACACTCGATTCTTGAAACTGATCGAACAAATCGTCGATCCTCGGTAACGGGTATCTATTCTTCACCGTTAACTTGTTCAACTCTCGATAATCAATACACATGTGAAACGATCAATCCTTCTTCTTCACAAATAAAATCGGGGCTCCCCAAGGTGAAGAACTTGGTCTTATAAATACCTTTTCGGCTAACTCCGCTAGTTGCTTCGACAACTCTTCCAGTTCAGTAGGTGCAAGACGATAAGGCGCTCGTGCCACGGGTGCGGCACCAGGTATCAACTCAATCTGAAACTCTACTTGTCTAGTAGGCGGAATTCCCGACAATTCATCGGGAAACACATCCGAAAAATCACGAACTATAGGCACATCTCCAATGCACCTTTCCTTCTTCTCCTTCCATCCTTTCTCAGAAATTTGAGCTAAGAAATGGCAACATCCTTTTTCCATTAACTTCGGTAATTTGGTGCAAGATATGACCGCTAATCTAGATGGGCCTCTCAATTCTTTTCGATCTCCTGGTATGTTCAGAATCTCCTTGCCGTAAGGCACACGCACGATCTTCTCATCGCAAAGTATATGAGCACGATACTTCGACAACCAATCCATACTAATAATGACATCAAAACTTCCTAACGTGATGGGTAGAAGATCTATGTTGAAAGGGCGATTCAGAAAGTTTAACGTACAACCGCAAATGATAGTTCTAATCCTTTCTATGTCTCCATTAGCTAACTCTACATCATAACCAATTCCTAAGGCCATCGGGGGTTGGTGAGCGCTAATTCACTCACTATTATTTGACCAAAACCGGACCAAAAAGACCAAAAACCAAGCCTTAAATGCCAAATATACGATGTTTTTGTGTTTTTACATGTGCAGGTACGGAAATTGTAGAAAAGGACAAATGAAATGCAAAAATAACAATCACGAGCACGAGATTTGGAACGAGTGTCAAAAGTCAAGCCCGGTGAAGAATTTTCAAGTGTGGATCAATATTTGAGCTCAATTTGTCATAATTTACCTTCAAGAATTATGAAATGACAGAATTGGTCCTTGAGCTTTATAAATACACAAATTTGGTCCTTGAGATATATTACAACAACAAACCAAAAAATCTGAGCCTAGTCCAAATAATAACATAAACCAGCCCAATCACCTTCCTTTTATATCATAAGCCCAACCCTTAATTTTTGACCCGAGCCCATTCCCACCTCCGGTCAAACCCAAAAGTCAAATAAGTATATAAAATTCACCGCGCCTTTTTACCCGTACAGTTTCCCCCAAACCCTTTTTCCCCCAAATTACCCAGCTTTCCTCAAGAACCCTAAATACCCTTCTCTAAAATTACCCCATCCCATCTCAATTTAACCACAATTAAGGGTACAAATGTCATTCCCCACCACACCTGACACCCTCTGACACAAAGAATGACAAGTGGCAGCTGTGGATTGGTCTGAACGCATCACCACAAGGAATACTAAGCTGTGATTGGTCCAAGTTTGTCACAAGGGATCAAAATACGAATATTCTGAGCATATTCCACTTGGAGGACCTTCTCAGCTCGTGGCTATATAAGCCCCTTCTCATTCACAATTGGAAGCGGTTAGATTTTTAGGTTAGATATAGGAGTAGGAGTAGATGTAATATAGAGGTAGTTTTATTAGTTTAAGTAGCTATAGCTTATTGTATTTTCAGCTTTAAAATTGTACTCATTTCAAGTTTTAATAAAATTCAAGTTTTAGTTATTTGTCAATTAAATTTTCAAGCAATTTACTATTCTAAATCTGTTTTAAAGCTTTCATTTACTGTTCTAAAAAGCTATTCTAAACTGAATTATAGCTTGCAGTGAGTTTATTAAGTTGTTTCTGCACATATTAGTTTAAGAGCTTCAAGTCAACAAAAGTCAGAGTATGAAGATGTTGATAAAATGGTGTTTGATTCATGATTCTGAGGTGGTGTTAGGGCCTATCTAAAGATAGGCTTGGGCTGGAGTTAATTCTATTTCAGTTAGGATTCTGAACGTGTAAGATTCCAGTTTCATTTTTACTTATCTCTTCATTTATGGCTTATTAGTATAAGTTCAGTTAATATAGCTTGTTGAGTGTTCATTTTAGCTTAATTTGATCTGATATCTACTTATTTGTTTAGTTATATTCACTAGTTAGCCTATCTCTTCTTAATACAATTTCTGCTTAGCTAATTGATTAGGTAATTGCTTATATGTGATTCTGTAGTGTTAGCTAATAAGATTTGTGAATTTGTGAATCATTTAGCGTAACTGATCAGTACTTGAGCATCAGTGGAAGTCCATTGGCTTTAATCTCACTATTGCTTCATAAGTGGTTCACATCTGCTAGTATAGGGGGTGTTTGGATGCAACAGATTCTGTAGGATGTTGTTGTTTGATCACTAAGTTTTTGGTTCTCATAAGCTCATTTAGGTTTATAATCATCAATTTGATAACAAAAACAGTAGGTTATTAAATGAAAAGTCAAAATGAAGTGTCGATTCAATTTTCTGTTAGCATAGGTTGAATTCAGTTAGTATAATTGTAGAATTAGTTATATAATTGATCATAGAAGCTTATTTCAGCTTAATCTTAGCTTAATACAACATATAAAAGTAGAATTCAGTTGAGTAAATTAGAATTAGTCAAACTTTACTTGCATAACAAATAGTCAACACTAGTGTTACTCAGTTCTTGGTCTGATTTTTGATTGCACTTGTAGGACTCATTTTTAGTTGGAAATAACTTTGGCTTGTTGATTTAAGTTTTTTAGTAGCTAGTATAACATAATCAAAAATTAAATCTAGGTTTAGAGCTTTTTAGCGTATTGAAATAGGAGTTGGAAGTTGGTTGTTTGAGCACATTATACCCCTGCACCCCAGTTTTAGGCTCTCTTTCATGACATCATTTAGGGTAGTTGTAGGTAATATTAGAACTAGCTTTTTGATTTGTAGCTTCTCAGCATGGTAGTCTCACAATTGCCCCCATAATCTTGCAGTACTTAGCTTATTAGGACTACTTTTTGTGGACTGCTTATTAGGTGGTTTAACATTGATTTCTGTTTTGAGCTTTTGGACTGCTATGCCATTTCTTGCTTAAACTTGAGCTTATTTGTACTTTCTGAGTTCATTTGAAGTAGTTCTAGTATTGTGTGTGATCACTTTGTTCCTGGCTTATTCTGTTATTGATTTGCTCATTCTTAGCTTGCTTAATAACTGCTTATTGCTTGCTATTGATATTTCTGTGTTTGATTTGATCATATCTGAGTTTCTTTGAGTTCATAATTGTATTTTACAGTAGTGGTATCATTTTGGAAAAGTTTTGTGGCAAGTGCTTATAAATAAGCACTTGCCATAAGCTGAATTGGCCTTAATAAGCACTTCTGCTTATCCTTTTTATTCCAAAAATTTTCTGCAAGCTTCTTATAATATTTTAGAATTTCTGTAAATTTTTCATATTTTTCTGAGTCCATTTACTATTTTTCTTAATTTCTCTTAGTTAAAAATCATTTTTAAATAACAAAAATCCATAAAAAATACAGAAAAGTCTTGAAAAATACAAAAATAGTTTTGAAAATTCTTTTATAATATTCTAGATTTTTCAGATTAGTTTTCATAATTTTCCCATTATTTTTCATAGTTTCTTTATTTTTAATTACATTTTAATTCAATAAATAGAAAATAAATTCTAGAAAATAAATAAAAACTAAAAAAAAAAATATTTTTTCTTTATCTGAAAATTCATTTTATTAGTTTAAGATTTTTAGAAAATATTTTCAAGATTGTAGGATAATGTTTCAATAAACGTTACGTTTTAATATTACGTGTGCATTTCCGTTTTTACGTTTTTAACTTCTGTGCATATATAGCTTGTACATTCTGGTTATTTCACTATTTCTTATCATAATTTGAATTCCAAAATCATATTTTTCACTTTACCACTTTTCACGACTCGATTTTGCGATTCGACTATTCACGACTCCATTCTACCTTCGTTGAGAAAACGACCCGGGAAATACTTTCACGAGTATTTCTTCGGAATAATTATACACTACGAAAAGAATATATCAAAATGGTGCCGCTGCCGGGGAAGGTGGACGTGAGTTTTGAATTTTCGTTTTGAAAAATCGTGTTGTGTTAAGTTTTCCACTATCTTGTATATATTTTCTCTAAAAAATATAAAAATTTGAAAAATCAAAAACAAAAATAATCTTCTTATCCTCTTATCATTTGATTATTCTTCTCAAACCCTCTCACGTTTAATTCTCATGGATGCATTTTGTTCTAATTGTGGAGAACCGTTCTTCGGAGGGTTGTGTGTATGGTGTACGTGCGACGAATGTGGAGATAATATTCGTGATGGCGTTTGTTTGAATTGTAATTCTCACACGTGTGATCAAAATTCGTTCAACAATTTGTTAAACATACCTGATTTTTATACACCACCACCACCTTCGTTTAATTGTTGTAATTGTGGAAACCCGTCCGAAGAAGGAATGTCGTGTGGGAGATGTTTTTGTGATGTATGTGGATACACCGATTGTATGTGCTATGCCCCGAGTGCTGACACGTCTTACGCTTACGATCCGAGCCTTGATTGTTATCCTCAAAATGATTTTTATGAGCAAAATTCGTATTACAATGGTAATTCATTTCAAAATACATCGAATTTTGAACATTATGGGAGATCGTTTGAAAATTCTTATCATGAACTTAATTCTTGTTACGATTCTAATGGTTTTAACCAACCCCCACAAACTTCTGAATTTAATAATCAAATTTTTGAAATTAAATCCATGATTGGGAAGTTAAAAGAAATGGTAACTAATCGTTATACATCTACTCCCGAGCCTAATGAGAAATCGATGGAAGAACTTCTTGCTGAAGAAAGAAAATTCCAATTTTGTGAGTGTTGCATGTACGATGATTCCACGATTACGATCAATCTTAATCCTCAAAATGATTCTATCTCTCCTTCCGTAGAACCCGAGAACTCTCTTACAATGGGGGACGAGCATCTAAACACTATTCCGGCAACGGAATCTGACGAATTCAATAAGTCTAGTGTTGAGAACCTCGTTCCAATCCCAAGTGAGTCCGAGGAGATTTCTAACGATGTTAAAAATAATCGTTTTGATGATCATGTTGATACGAATGATATACCGTTTGATGAAAATCGTGTTGAAATATTCTCCGATTCTGACGATGACGATTCTATATCTTGTGGAGAAATCGAATATGTTGATGAAGTACCTTATGAGATTGTCAGCCTAGAAGAAGAAAATGATGAAGAAGTTGAGACTGAAATTCAAGATGAAGCTTTACGTGAAACATTATTGAATGTCAATCTTCTTATCTCTCGTATTGAGGCATTGAATGATCCACCGACTTTTTCTCTTATCCCCAATATGGATAGTGATTTCTTACCCGAGCTTGAAATTTTTCGATTTGAAGAGACGAGTAGTGGCAATTCCACTATTCATGCTGATATCTCTCTTCCGGATTATGAATGCTTTAATTTTGAGATCGACTCTATACCTATTTTCGATAATCCGTTACGTGACCCTCTTTTAGAGGATGTCGATCTATTTTTTGCTGCGGATGACTCGATACCACCGGGTATTGAGAATGACGAGAATGCTATTTCTTCCGATTTGCTTTATTCTCGTCCACCTGCAAAACCACCCGATATAGATTATGAATCCGGTACGAATGAAGATATTCTTAGAATGGTGGACGAGGTTTCTGAACTCGAAATTGCTTTTATCATCCGGGTGTTTCAACCATTTTATACTTTTCCCATTATTTCTTCTTTCCACTCCACCGAGAGTGAGGACACCGTATTTGACCCTGACATTTTTATCTTTTGTGCCATGTGTCCATTTCATTTGCTCTCCCCAAGGATGAATTAATTCGGGGATCGAGTCAAGCTCATGTGACTCGGTGAACAAAAACAAGCGCTTCGTGGGAGGCACCCCATGCTTATCATTTCATCTTCTTAAATTTCTATTTTCTTTCTAATGTGACGTGAGGAGGGCTACCTCTTCCATTTTCTTGTGTTTCGTGGTTGTTTGTAAATGTACAGGATTTGCCCGATTAATGAAGACTCTCGTGCTCGTTGTTTTGTCTTCACTCGAGTTTCATCATTCGTTGCTTATCCATATATCCTAATCTTATCGACTAACATTTATCTTTTGGCATAATTAATAAACGGCCTTAGATTTATGTAGGAGAACCCTTACCTTTTAAACATTGAGGACAATGTTTCGTTGTAGTCTGGGGGGTGATCTTTCGATCTGATTTTTGCCTTGCACCATGTCGTGTACTCTCGCAACTCCGTTTTTCCACCAAAAATAAAAAAATTGTAAAAATTGAAAAATTTCAAAAATTTTGATGAAAATGTCATTAAAAAGCACAAAAAAATGTGAAAAAGTTGAAAAATTGTACAAAAATATAATAAGTTTGAATAAGTGTTTTGACACCTTGTTGACTTTCTTGCTGGCGAGAGTAGGAATAAATATTTTGACTTGACCGGGCGTGTTGAGCCCTAGCTTGTTCCCTTAACCAATGATAATCATATAAGCGTGTGCTAGTCTTGTACACCAGGAGCTATAAAATGCGAATTCTTTCTTAAGAATCTGCAAGTTCCCGTACTTGACTTTATACATGCGCAGCTTAAAAGCTTTCGCTAGTCTTTTACATAAGGAGCTAGAAAAGGCGAATTCTTCTTCTAGAATTTGCAAGTTTCCGTAACTGACTTTATATATGCGTGGCTGATTATCGGCTAAGTATTCGCGGGTTTCATTATTTGGAATCTTAAATTGCGAAGAGCGAGAAATGATAGAGTTTATTTAGAAGTTAGATGCTAAACGTGGAGTAGTGGTTCTCTTTAGAGCTCATGATAGGTACTTGTGGCTTTTTACTCCCATTAGATACGTCACCATATATAATAGATGTTCTAGGTTAATTAGTGATATTTCGGTTTGAATAATATTTAGTTCTTTGTTTTCTTAAGAGAATATTTGCTTTAGAAGTTGGGTATATATCAAGGAACATCAAAAATAAGAGCAAAAAGTGAAAAAAAAAATCAAAAGTCAAAAGTTGATTATCTATGTGGTTTTGGAGCTACCCGATAAGCTTCCATTGATGTTATGAGAAAAAAGTCAAGAAAGAAAGAAAAAAGTGGAAAGTATGAAAAAAGTGAAAAAAGTGAAAAATGAAGAAAAGTGAAAGTTGAAAGTATTGTTGAATAAGAGCTTATGTATAAATAAGTTGTTGACGCGTGAGGTGCATGTGATAAGTGATTAGTAATCAGTCACATGAGGTGGACGTGATCGTACTTCGCAACTTATATCCTTGATATTGTATGTAACCCAAATTCCTTGATGTGGACCGAATTTCTATTGCAGTGGTTCTTAAAAGAAAATGAATAACTACTTATCGTTTTAACTTAGGTATCACTATTGGACTAAAAATTATTGAAACGAGAAAATATGAAGCAATTCATTTCTCAACAAAATAAAATATTGAGATACAAAACCTAGGAAATGGGAGTAAGAAGTGTCTACAAGTAACTGTTATGAGTAGTGTTAGCATCTAATTTGTAGATAAGCTGTGATCTCGTTTGTACGCTTAGTTTGGGGACTTGTGAAAAATCAAGGATGACGATTTTCAAGTGTGGATCAATATTTGAGCTCAATTTGTCATAATTTACCTTCAAGAATTATGAAATGACAGAATTGGTCCTTGAGCTTTATAAATACATAAATTTGGTCCTTGAGATATATTACAACAACAAACCAAAAAATCTGAGCCTAGTCCAAATAATAACATAAACCAACCCAATCACCTTCCTTTTATATCATAAGCCCAACCCTTAATTTTTGACCCGAGCCCATTCCCACCTCCGGTCAAACCCAAAAGTCAAATAAGTATATAAAATTCACCGCGCCTTTTTACCCGTACAATTTCCCCCAAACCCTTTTTCCCCCAAATTACCCAGCTTTCCTCAAGAACCCTAAATACCCTTCTCTAAAATTACCCCATCCCATCTCAATTTAACCACAATTAAGGGTACAAATGTCATTCCCCACCACACCTGACACCCTCTGACACAAAGAATGACAAATGGCAGCTGTGGATTGGTCTGAACGCATCACCACAAGGAATACTAAGCTGTGATTGGTCCAAGTTTGTCACAAGGGATCAAAATACGAATATTCTGAGCATATTCCACTTGGAGGACCTTCTCAGCTCGTGGCTATATAAGCCCCTTCTCATTCACAATTGGAAGCGGTTAGATTTTTAGGTTAGATATAGGAGTAGGAGTAGATGTAATATAGAGGTAGTTTTATTAGTTTAAGTAGCTATAGCTTATTGTATTTTCAGCTTTAAAATTGTACTCATTTCAAGTTTTAATAAAATTCAAGTTTTAGTTATTTGTCAATTAAATTTTCAAGCAATTTACTATTCTAAATCTGTTTTAAAGCTTTCATTTACTGTTCTAAAAAGCTATTCTAAACTGAATTATAGCTTGCAGTGAGTTTATTAAGTTGTTTCTGCACATATTACTTTAAGAGCTTCAAGTCAACAAAAGTCAGAGTATGAAGATGTTGATAAAATGGTGTTTGATTCATGATTCTGAGGTGGTGTTAGGGCCTATCTAAAGATAGGCTTGGGCTGGAGTTAATTCTATTTCAGTTAGGATTCTGAACGTGTAAGATTCCAGTTTCATTTTTACTTATCTCTTCATTTATGGCTTATTAGTATAAGTTCAGTTAATATAGCTTGTTGAGTGTTCATTTTAGCTTAATTTGATCTGATATCTACTTATTTGTTTAGTTATATTCACTAGTTAGCCTATCTCTTCTTAATACAATTTCTGCTTAGCTAATTGATTAGGTAATTGCTTATATGTGATTCTGTAGTGTTAGCTAATAAGATTTGTGAATTTGTGAATCATTTAGCGTAACTGATCAGTACTTGAGCATCAGTGGAAGTCCATTGGCTTTAATCTCACTATTGCTTCATAAGTGGTTCACATCTGCTAGTATAGGGGGTGTTTGGATGCAACAGATTCTGTAGGATGTTGTTGTTTGATCACTAAGTTTTTGGTTCTCATAAGCTCATTTAGGTTTATAATCATCAATTTGATAAAAAAAACAGTAGGTTATTAAATGAAAAGTCAAAATGAAGTGTCGATTCAATTTTCTGTTAGCATAGGTTGAATTCAGTTAGTATAATTGTAGAATTAGTTGTATAATTGATCATAGAAGCTTATTTCAGCTTAATCTTAGCTTAATACAACATATAAAAGCAGAATTCAGTTGAGTAAATTAGAATTAGTCAAACTTTACTTGCATAACAAATAGTCAACACTAGTATTACTCAGTTCTTGGTCTGATTTTTGATTGCACTTGTAGGACTCATTTTTAGTTGGAAATAACTTTGGCTTGTTGATTTAAGTTTTTTAGTAGCTAGTATAACATAATCAAAAATTAAATCTAGGTTTAGAGCTTTTTAGCGTATTGAAATAGGAGTTGGAAGTTGGTTGTTTGAGCACATTATTCCCCTGCACCCTAGTTTTAGGCTCTCTTTCATGACATCATTTTGGGTAGTTGTAGGTAATATTAGAACTAGCTTTTTGATTTGTAGCTTCTCAGCATGGTAGTCTCACAATTGCCCCCATAATCTTGCAGTACTTAGCTTATTAGGACTACTTTTTGTGGACTGCTTATTAGGTGGTTTAACATTGATTTCTGTTTTGAGCTTTTGGACTGCTATGCCATTTCTTGCTTAAACTTGAGCTTATTTGTACTTTCTGAGTTCATTTGAAGTAGTTCTAGTATTGTGTATGATCACTTTGTTCCTGGCTTATTCTGTTATTGATTTGCTCATTCTTAGCTTGCTTAATAACTGCTTATTGCTTGCTATTGATATTTCTGTGTTTGATTTGATCATATCTGAGTTTCTTTGAGTTCATATTTGTATTTTACAGTAGTGGTATCATTTTGGAAAAGTTTTGTGGCAAGTGCTTATAAATAAGCACTTGTCATAAGCTGAATTGGCCTTAATAAGCACTTCTGCTTATCCTTTTTATTCCAAAAATTTTCTGCAAGCTTCTTATAATATTTTAGAATTTCTGTAAATTTTTCATATTTTTCTGAGTCCATTTACTATTTTTCTTAATTTCTCTTAGTTAAAAATCATTTTTAAATAACAAAAATCCATAAAAAATACAGAAAAGTCTTGAAAAATACCAAAATAGTTTTGAAAATTCTTTTGTAATATTCTAGATTTTTCAGATTAGTTTTCATAATTTTCCCATTATTTTTCATATTTTCTTTATTTTTAATTACATTTTAATTCAATAAATAGAAAATAAATTCTAGAAAATAAATAAAAACTAAAAAAAAAAATATTTTTTCTTTATCTGAAAATTCATTTTATTAGTTTAAGATTTTTAGAAAATATTTTCAAGATTGTAGGATAATGTTTCAATAAACATTACGTTTTAATATTACGTGTGCATTTCCGTTTTTACGTTTTTATCTTTTGTGCATATATAGCTTGTACATTCTGGTTATTTCACTATTTCTTATCATAATTTGAATTCCAAAATCATATTTTTCACTTTACCACTTTTCACGACTCGATTTTGCGATTCGACTATTCACGACTCCATTCTACCTTCGTTGGGAAAACGACCCGGGAAATACTTTCACGAGTATTTCTTCGGAATAATTATACACTACGAAAAGACTATGTCAGGGGTTTCTCTAGTAAGGGTGCAAACTTAGTGGACACAAAACTCTTATCGGCACCAGTATCAAATAGTATGGAAGTATAACGATTATTGAGAAGGAACGTACCAGTAACGACGTTCGGATCTTCTCCTCTCTCGTTTCCAAGTGCATACACTCTCCCATGAGCAGCTCCAGTTTCCACACATTGGTCCCCATTATCTTGTCGTCCACGGTTTCCTCCAGCTCCACGGTTTCCATTATTGTACCCATTACCACCCGATCCTTGATTTCCTCGGTTCCACGATTCCCTACACTCATTCCTATAATGTCCCTTCTTTCCACATCCATAACAAGTAACATTTGCCTTACTCGTAGTTTTAGGAGTAGCTTGAACCATAGCAAGTGGTCGAGCTCTACAATCCTTAGCTATACGTCCCATCCTATAGCAATTCTTGCACATCACAGTACATCGTCTAGAATGATTCTTATAACATCGGTTACACTTAGGTGCATCTCCATTGTAGTTCTTCTTGTCTCCATATCCCATAGCATAAGATCTAGTAGTTGTTTGTCGCTTGTTTTGACGATCATTACCCTTAGAGTGATTATCCCTCTTCCTCTTTCCATTCTTGTCTTTCTCAGCTTCTTTCAATGCCAACGAGTCCATCAATTGTTGAGCAATTGTGATAGCCTCATGGATGTTTGCAGGCTTAACAGAAATCACATCGTTCCTTGTAGCTACCGGCAATTCATCGGTATACCTCTCAATCCTTTGAGCCTCAGTCCTAACCATATCTGGACAAAGTAAGGCTAACTCTCGATAACGGCGATTGTAAGTTGCCATATCGGTACCTTTCACCTTTTGGTTCCAGAACTCAATCTCCAGCTTCTTAATCTCATTCCTAGGGCAGTAAGTCTGAATCAGCAAAGACTTAAATTGCTCCCAAGTCATAGCATAAGCCACATCACTCCCAACCGAATTACAGTAATTGTTCCACCAAGTTAAAGCTTCATCCTTGAAAGTAAAAGAAGCAAACTTTACCTTCGCATTCTCCGCACAACCACTGACATTAAATACTGACTCAGTCTTCTCTATCCACCTGACCAAGTAGACCACTCCTTCGTTTCCACCAAACTCAATGGGTCCACAAATTTTAAACTCCTTGTAGTTACATCCATTAGCACAAACAGGTGGAAATGTTCCAACAGAATTGTTGGAATGAATTGACTCAGCTAGTAGCTCAGCAACTCATTGCTCCACAAGTTGATTGATCATTGCTTTATCCACAGTAGGTGCATTAGGTGGAACATGATCATTGTCTCCCTGGACATCAACATTTTGAGTCCTGTTGTTGCGGTTAGTAGTGTCCATGTTATTAGGAGTAGGGGTTTCAACATTTCGAGTAGGACGGCATCCTCGGCGACTAGGGGTAGTCACTGCAGGACCAGTTCGGGTAGCTCTGACAGGGTTTCGTCGTACAACCATTAATTGAAGTCACAAAACAAGGTTAATAAGTCTCCAATAACGCATACCATAACGTCCAAACAAGAATCCGATAGGTGAAAGTCGAAATACCAACATAATACCAACACGATATGAGCCACGCAAATAGAAACACAATTCTCCATGTATGCCAAAAACCATAGAATATCATGCGAAATCACCATCATCCATAAAAGTAGTGATCGATACTTCGTTCCAAAATACCAAAAGACATAGTAATTACTAATCGTTCCAAACGAGACGAACATAGAATCCGAATAACATGGCATAAGAGATAGAATAACTAGCTCTCCTAACCAAGTACTCCCTAGCTTAGGAAGCAACACAACAACAACACAAATCCAAATTGATCTAGCCATGATGCTGGCGTTGACTCCTCAACTCCGATCCCAAGCCATCCAAATTCCTCAATAACGATTCCAACTCAACACTACGTGTATCTCTGTCCCTCTTGAGGTCTGCAACCTCCTTCTCTAACTCTGTGTTCCTCTACCACAGCTTGCGATCTGCCTCGTGAGCCGTGAGGAAACCTCTTTGCAGATTCTCTATATGCTCATGTATCTCCATCATACCTCTCCTAATCGCTGTCGTCCTGCCCATGACAGTAGTCAAATCAACTCTCAACTCAGCAACAAACTTAGCAATAAACTCATCAATAATCATCTCAAGTCGGTCAGACATCCGCGATATCCTCTCGCCTTCTGAGCCCACATCCTACCAGTCTCACCTAACTCTGCATGCTCAGCAGAAACCTCAGAAGGTGCATCCGACTCAACGGGACTACCAGGTGGTAACTCAAACAAAAATGGATGATCAGGTGAAACAGGCTCTATCGGATGTATAGGTGAATCAGGCTCCTCAGCCTGAGCTGGCGGCACTAACAAATCATCATCATCAGGCATCTCCTCCTCTTAAGGATCATCCTTCTCCTCCTCATCCTGAGGGTCATCATTCTCCCGCTCACCCTTGTACTCCTCGTCGAAGGGGTACTCCATCACTCGTCATCTCTGAGCAGGTGAACCACGAGGCGATAAAGTCGGTGACTTAGGGCGACAATGGGACGATAAAGTAATAGTGGCTGAACGCATGACCATCTCGTGTATGGGTCATCAGGGGCCATAGGGATCTACGAGGGGCGACGCGTACTAGCAATAACAATTCTTAATAATAACACATGCAAAAGAGGCTATGATTTGTGACAACGGCATAGGGTATGTGTAAGTGTTTCAAAACAACTAAACCGCGAACTCAAAATACCATATCAAAAATCATCATATAATTCCAAATCATATATATCAAGAAAGATTTAAAATACCGCATTACTAAAATCATTCGTAAAACAATTAAGCCATATAATTCCTCAAAACGCATATAATTCCTCAAAACACCATCATATCACTAAATCAATAAGCCTCAAATCCTCAAATCATCTCAAGAATCCCATATCCAATAATCATCTCAATATACCTCTATATAAACAATGATGCTTCGGCTTGGCGGGCTGGCGGGCAATGGTCGAGGATCGTTTTCAATAAAAATCGGTTATAGTTTAGGTGTTTATTTACCTAGTTCTCTATAACCTGGCTCTGATACCAATCTGTAACACCCCCAAAATTTGATACAGCGGAAGACTTGACAAGCTTTCGGGGTGCTACGGGGATTGGTATCCATTCAAAGTCATGAAAGAACGAGATAAAGTAAGCATAAGAAAAACACAACCAAAACGGGTTTTAAAGTTTACATTTATCCCAAGAATTATCCAAAGTAAGGCCCAAAAGAAATAAACATAGGTCCACAATAGTTTATCAGAGTTTTAGAAAATAGATCCATAACCGGGTGCCATTGCCAAGCCTCCAATCCAAGCATCCAAAGGGCATCACTTAATTACCTGAGAAAACGTGCTAAAAGTCAGCTTTCGCTGGTGAGATCATAGGTTTAAATTCATAATTCAATATAGTGGACATATACGAAAAACGCTTGCTAGCTAGACTAGGCCTCACTCATCCAACCAAAATAATCCAACCAATATAATCCAACCAAAATAATCCAACCAAATAAAATCAACCCTATAGGTGCACGCTATAGCCCAAATCAATCCAATCATTAGCTTACCTAGCTCAAGTCTAGGCCTCGCTCTATAATCAATCCAATAGCTTACCTAGTTCGGGACTAGGCCTCGCTCATTAACCAAATCAATAGCTTACCTAGTTCGGGACTAGGCCTCGCTTAATCCTACCTAGTTCTATAAGCATAGCAAGTTTTTTAAAACAAAGCGATAATAGTCCACATAAAACATTTGCACGTTTCTCACCCCAAGTATTGAAAACAAAGTTCAAGAGTAAAAGTGGGGCTATGACTTACCTCAAGTCCAGCAAATTCTCAAAAGAAAACGATAAATGAAAGACGTAAGCAAACTCAAGCAACTCACGTAACGGCAACTACAGACTCGGCACTTCCTAACAATATCAAGCTCGTTCAGAAATCATTTCCTCAAAAATCAAATATTCCCATTCCCGAACGTGTTCCATTTTACTTTCCAAAAATATCCATTTCTCGAATTATCCTCATATATTAATTTGAAATTCGACGTTTGATATCCATATGGGTGAAGGGTCGACACAACTCAAACCAAAAAGCCACAACGAATGAAATAATAAACCATCTATAGGTCTAATATTAGCCCAATATATTATTTAAATAAATCATCGAAGTTTATCAAATCCGTCGATTTGGTAATCCCCATATTTATTTACGTAATATATCGTTCCAAAATTATACCCAACCTAAAGCACATAGCACAAAGAATTCTATTTGGTATATATCATAGTCCAATAAATTCCCTATATATATCGTCAAAATCGGCCAAATTCCACGAGATACATAGTAATTTATTATCCTAATACATAAACCACGACCTATGGGCGTCGTGGGATACGATGCCCATTAATATACTCATTTTATATAGCCAAATAACTCGATCTAATCCGTCGATTAAATAAGTCACTTGTTATAGAAAATGTTTATATTAATCGTTATATATCCGTGACAACACAAAAGTCACATAATAAAGCCCACTTGGACTTTAAGTAACCACAACTCGTATAACCCGATAAGTTTTTCTAAATTTATAAAAATCATCATGTTTTTATTTATTACTCACCCGACTTATTAGTTCTCGACATTATTTCAAGTTATTTATTTATAATAATACTTCGACAGTTATTGCACTATTCGCATAGTACAATATTTATAGTTATATTATTATAACGTTTACTCGTGATGGTTTTATTATTAATATACGCATTTATATATATCTATATATACATACGTTTATCACGTCTATATACGTATATGAACGATTATATTATCAATAATATTAAATATTTATCGAGTCATAAGAATTTGGTCACATGTCCGAGTCATTACTCTCGGCTCATAGTCCAAGTCCAAAAATAATATAACCAAGTCATAAATAAATAAACCAACTCCGTCCATATCAATCCCAAATCCACGTGCTACAACATGAGGGTACGACTACGGCACCCGACTAACCTGTCTCCGTCAATCTAAGTGACCGTCTCACAATCGGTCCCCAATCAAATTCGTCAACTCAACTCCATAACAATAACCAATTATTCCAATACATCCTCGGCTCCAAGTAACAATCAATAACAAGAGTACCAATATCCATATACCACAACAACAATAATGATAACAACAAAAATAATAACAACTAAAAAAAATCACCAAGAATACTAATAATACGGGTCGACTTAGCAAGTCAAACCCTGAGTCGAGAGACTCGATTGGGTCTCGGCTACAACACGAGCCACGAGGACCCAACCCCAAGACCATGGAGGTCTCGGCCATGCTCAACCGAGCTCACCAAAACAGCCCAAACGGAGCCCTCTTGGGTCACGACCAAAAATCCAAAACAACCAAAAGAAAATCATCAACTAGTAACCAAAAATCCAACTCCAAAATCCAACACCCTCGTTAACATAACCACGAGGTCAAAACTCATCAAAGAAAAGCCACAAGGCTCGAACCAACATCAAGCCGTGAGCTATGGCTCACGGTTCCCATTCGACCCAACCACAAGAATACCAAACCCGAATACCAAAACACTTTTTATAGCAAAAATATTGTTTCCCCATCATTATTAGCCAAGATTTCATCAAAACCCATTAAAGAAAATCGTGTACCCACGATTTCGGTGACACCTCGAGACACACGAGTTGAAACTCGTGGTCACTCACCTTCAAAATGACTCCAAGAATACGTTTCTTCAAAAACCAAGCAAGAAAAAGATGAAAAGGTGGTGTTTATGTGGCGGTGGGGGTGAGTTCGTGGTGTTAGGGGTGTTTATATGCCGCGTGCGCTGTACCAAAAGATAGATCTCGACTAGATGGTTAAGATGGTGGTGGTAGTTTGGTCGTGGAGGTGGCAGTGTGGTGATAGTGGTCGGAAAAGATGGATGGTGGCTAGGGTTTTATTAGAGAGAGAGAGAGAGAGAATGAAGATGGTGTAGGTGATGGTATTGTTGTGTGAGAGCAGGCAAGACACAAGGACGATTTTATGCATTTTACTCTTATAAAAAAAAAACTTTTTATTAATAATAATAATATTATTAAGGGGTAAAGTGGGTTAAGTAACCCGGTGTAAATACACGGACCAAACCCGAAACCTTTTTAAAACAATTCGACCCTCTCGAATCAAACTCATTCCAAATACTCCAAAACCTCGCGATACGTTCCAAAAATATAAATATCCGAATCAGTATTTAAAATAATTTAAAATTGTTAGGTTATCCTAGTGCCGGAGTCAATGTAGTGCCAAAAATCATCTCAAAAATAAATCATCACGAATGATCCAAACCATTAGTAAATGATCAAGTTCCATAAATAACGTACGATTAAAATCACATTCCAACGTTCATATAATATCTCGTCACCAATAAACTTTTCAAATATTCCAAAATTATAATTTTTAAAGTAATGTGGGTTTTCAAAATGGTTCCCTAATTTGCCAGTTGTCGCAACCCACGTGTGATGTAGCAATTGTTTAAACAAAGCATTACTACTTAGACTCCTCAGTTAGAGCAAGGAGCTTATCCAAAAAACACTTAGAGCAGGTACCATAGCCGAATACAAACAACGCTTGAAAGGTTACTTATTAGATCCATTTAAGATATTGTTGGTGGACCAATACAAAATAATGCTGCAAAATAAGTAAACATTAATAAGTTTCAACTGTTTCTTCAATTTAATTTTGCATATGATTAACGAAATATTGGTTGAAACATTATATCCATTTACTTTTTGGTTGAGTCACAAAATTGAAATAAATTATGGATCTTGGCCTATCATTAAGAGTAACATGAAAATCCATTGGGTGAAATAAATTATGAACTACTACTAACCTTTTACAGGGTGAAAGTCTGGATCTTGGCCTATTGCACGGTAATCTTCGTCACCTTCCTATCTATCGACCGAGACATGAGATCCTACTATGGTATTCATCACAGAATTTATTTTCTGGGCTTTTCCTAGCACCATATACACGCCTGCACAAAACATCAATAAATTTTTTTAGTAATGACCAACAGTCATTGAATTATTCTTAATAGCTTCAGCTATACACTTTGTATGACTTGATTCAAGTTCAAATCTTATTAAATCACCATTTTTTTTATAAAACCCCCAAAAATATCACCATAAAGAAAAATGGATCAAATTATTTGATTAATGAAAAGTGGACGAAAATAAATGACATACCTAAGGTTGGACTTCAACGATATACTGCTCACTATTGACAGTAACAGGTTCGTTTGCCAAGACATTGTACGTGATGTAACATCTCTTTTGCCTGACCCAATCAAAATGCCGGGATTTGCATCCCAATACTGCCATAGTAACGCGCTTTCCTTAGTTTCAATGAAAGAGCCATTAGTTTGCATCGATCAAAAATCGTTACTCTGGCGGTCTGGCCTTTCCAATTCCACATTTTCGGACCACTTAAAATACATAAAATCCAACATCCGTTGTTACACGAATAAAAAATGACAGCAGGAGTTTAGAGTCAAATGGACAATTCCTTGATTTTTGGAGTAATACAATAATGCAAAAAGCTTCTAAGAATTTGATATATGTACTTTAGGTATTAAGGGAATGTTTGGATGTGCAGCTAAGTGACTATCGTAACTTAAAACAACAATAATCAGTGTCGAGTGTTTTGGTGATTTTCTGATTATTGAGGCCTTGAGGGTCAACATAATCAGCTATGGAGAAGCTGGCAAGTAAAGGGATTATTGAGATAAATGTAAAGTTACTTAATGACCCCTAATTTTTTGTCAATTAATTAACTGACTATTCAAATCACAATAATCACTGAGAACACATCCAAACACCCACTAAAACTGGAATGATACCCTTATCAAGTTAAAGTTTGAGGAGCAAAAAGTTTTACCACAAACGGCAAAAACGCAACTAAGAAGCTGTAACCTAAAAAAGTAAAGCATTAACCTGATCCCAATGTTGCGAGGCAAACCCATGGAGACAGTTTCTTCCATAGCATGCCATGTGGTCTCCAAGGAAATGGTAGTCTCAATTCCCAAAACACCATCTGCATCTAAATGCTCTTGCAGTTGTACCAATTCCTGTAATAAGAGAGAAGATCAAACAAAGATCAATAAAACCATAAACTTATCCACATAATCATCGAAACATATCGTGGTCATTGGTCAGTACCAGCGTGATTTGTTGCAATTGGGAAGTGAATAAGGAAGATATCCAAATAGTGTAGCTGAAGCTTTTTCAAGCTGGCTCTACAAGTTTCGACAACATGCCCATGGTCTGAGTTCCCCAGCTGGATTTCAAAGAGCGTGTAAGAAAAAGATGTTAGTAACGAAAAGATGTTAATAACGGGCATTCCTATTTTGAATATGATGTATACTTTAATCAGGATTGCAGCTGGCTATCCAAAAAAAAAAAAAAAAAAAAAAAAAAAAAAAAAAAAAAAAAAAAAAAAGAAGCATATTAAACATGTTTATAGCAAACAGTAAACTATTATTATAGAATATTTATGTTTCTTTTTTCTTTTCTTTAAAAAAAAAATGCATATTAAACATGTTTATAGCAAACGGTAAACTATTATTATAGATTATTATTATTTTATTTTTTTTTATTTTTTTTATTTATTTTTTTTTTTTTAATTTTAGATATGGGGTTCTGAACATTTGAGTACTTTTTGGCGATTTAAATCGGTTCAACCTGTTTCATTTTAGTTACCTCTTGCTTATTAAAAATATAACACAAATCGACCCTTTTGCATATGATTGAGTAGTAACTGCCTCTTCTAATTGCAGTAAAGAAAAACACAAACCTTTGTAGTAATAAAGAAATCCTCCCTCTTTACCAATCCTGTTTAAATGCTTCAGCTAGTGCCTCCCCAACTTCAGTTTCATTTTGGTAATCAGCTGCAACAAACAATAGCTAATTTATGTATGTATTTACAGATCCAAGAAGTAGTTATTCAAGAACAGAGTGAACTTTTTACCAAAAAAAAAAAGTGTGAATTGTACGGTGAAGTAGAACTGTAAAAGGAAAGAAGTGGCTATGGTGTTTTTATCTGGGAAGTCAAACATTTTTTTGGTCATATACGGAACTGAAATGTTGAAACAATTAAGAGAATGAACAAAATTCCTCTCTTAGCTATTTTAATTTTAGCATAAATAAGCAAAAATAAAAATCAATCTTTCAAACGCACCAAAACATAATAAACAGATAAGCCATTTTTTATAAGCACTCCCAAACAACCTTAATAAGAAGTCGTGGTAATTGAACTGAACAGTAGAAAGAACCAAAAGAATAACTAAATTTATCTGGCTTAATTAACTAACTATCGTTAAACTGAGTAAATCTAATTCTGATTCAACATAAGGGGCATCTAGGATCACTTATATAGATTCATTAACTGCTTACATTTGCTGAATGTCAGTTATTCTCTTATTTAAATTAGTAAAAGCTGATAAACTCACCTTTTTTTGTTATGAAAGAGCTTATCAAATTTGGCTTATGTACTTTGTATGCAAATACAACCCATAAAAACATGCAAATCAAATCTCTACACTTAAGTATTCCAAGTACAATTTATTTAATTCATATTTTTCCACTCTTAAAATCGTTCCAAACATTGAACCATTTGTACCTTTCAATACCAAATCGAAATCATACCTGGAATTTGAAGCAAAAAAAAAAAATCAGATTAAACTCTGGAATTTGTGTTCAAGGCTTTCCGAAAGTGATGAGTCATATCCGTGGTGTGAATGTGTGAGAGAATGATCAACAAACACCTCTTGCGGTATGCCAAACTGACCCTTACCTCAGTTGCAACAATTCAAGGCCACCTTTTCACTGCAACCAAATTCGATAGAGCAGCAAGCACAAAAACTGAAACACAAACAAAGAAAAGTTGAACCAAAATCACAACAACAAAAAAACAACAACTCAAAAACAAAAAAATAGAAGTACAAAAAAGGATACTTGATCATTGGAAATCATCCACGTCTAATCTTACCGCAAGAGGTCCGAGGTTGGTAAGCCGTCGACCACTGTAATCGAAGGCATCAAAACTCATCACATCAAAATCCTATAATCAAAACCCAAACAAAACATGTCAACAATATATTCAAATCATCTAACCCCCCAAAGCTATTTATAATAGAAACCCTAAACCTAAAAACTCAAACTAAAAAATTAAAGATTTATAATCAGCCTCCTACAATCAATATCAAAATCTTCGAATCCTTTAATCTCCAAAAGATATTTGAAAAATAAAATAATAAAAAAAAAAAAAAAAAAAAAAAAAAAAACCTCAGCCCCAAAATCATACCCAAACCCTAACTTATCAATTAAAAACAGATAAGAGCATGTGTAAGTGTATTAAGGAAGATTCAAGATGTGTGGGAGACACAACACCGTACGCAGGTGTGAGTTTTGATGGTAGCTATGTGAAGATTCTGGATTTCCCTCTACTTATCTAACGATTTTGTTGGAACGGGCCCGGATAGGCCAAGGAAAAAAGGCCACCAAAGCCGGCCAAGTGAGCTAAGCATTGGACCCATGTTTTTGGCGGTAACTATTCCCCGAACAACGCCGTATCAAATGTCTTATAATATATATAGTAATTTATTCAATTTTGTGGCATATTACTAAAATTAAGGGTCCGTTTGGTTTGTAGATATGTTTAAGATTTGGATTTGGATTTGAAATTATATTTGGATTAGGATTTGAGTTATGAGAAAAAAAATATTATAATATATATATATATAAAACAAATAGGAAGAACAAAAAGACAAAAACAAAAATAAAATATTATAAAAAAATGAGTTAGTTGGGGTGTGTGGTAAAAAGTAGGCAGGTTCGACATAATTTGTGTATGCCCCGCTCCAAATTTTTAGGCTAATGGCATATACACACCATGGTGTATACGTATTTGTTTGTTTTTACCAATTGTCATTTTTATTATTATTATTATTTATTTATTTTTTTTTTTTTGTGAACATACTGCCAATTGTCAAATGAAACTTACTAATATGTCTTTTACTTTGATATTTTCTCTCTCTTCAACTAAATTCAACCCACTTCAACTAAATTCAACCAAATAAACCATCTATACTCAAAAAAAATTTCACATATCTAGATTTTTTTGTTACATGTTTTTAAATTTTTTTTACACAGACCTGCGGTGGTGGCCGGACCACCGTGGTCGTTTGAACGTGGTGGCCAGACCACCGTGGTCGTTTGAACGAGGGCTGCGGGTTCAGATCTCATGTGTATATGTAATGTATGTGTTGTTGAGGGCAAAAGAAAATGGTTCCTGCGGTGCGATTTGATTTGGGGTTTTGCCGGATTTTGGTTTTTTTCCGGCTGCCGCAATGTCTTCAACCACCCACCAACTCCGGCCGACGGACGAACATCGCCACCTCTGACCAGTTTGTTTTCCGACGATAATTATGGCTTTGTTGCGATTTTGATGTTGTAAACTGCAAATTCGACATGATTTATGGTTCACAGTTGCCGATCTAGTGGTTTAAGCGTTTCCTGCAACTCAGACTTTTCAGATTCCGGCAATGAATGGTCGGCCCAGTTTTCAAGATTCAGATTCCGGCTGTGACGTTTGTGTTTTGAGATTCGTTTTTTACTCATATGAGATTCAGCTTTTTCACAATAATAAAATAAATAAATAATGTAATTTTTTAGTTACCAAGTATAGGAACCTGTACATTTGTACCAACTATACCACTCGAAAAAATAATATCAAAAATACTGATGGTGTGTAAAGACTAATGCCCAATTTTTAACCATAAGATTGCAAACAAACACTTTATAAATGTCAAATCAAGTCAAACCCCACTCCAAAGTGGGGTACCAAACGCACGCTCAAACTTTTTTCTATATATCATTATTTCCCTCATCAATGTATACTTTAATATCAGTGGTGTTCACTCCCAATTTCTAACCCTAAAATTGCAAACAAACACTTTATAAATGTCAAATCAAGTCACACCCACTCCAAGTGAGGTACCAAAAGCACGCTGAAACTCTTTTTTGCATATCATTATTTCCTTCATCAATGTGTACTTTAATATAGGTGGGGTTCACTCTCAATTTCTAACCCTAAGATTGCAAACAAACACTTTATAAATGTCAAAGCAAGTCAAACCCCACTCCAAAGTGAGGTACTAAACGCACGCTCAAACTTTTTTCTATATATTATTACTACCCTCATCAATGTGTACTTTAATATAGTTCAATGATCAATTATTTTAGCTTTGCTTCACGCGACCCTAAAGATCACTAAGAGAAACAGCTATCGAAAGCATTATTAATACCACCTCAAGTCCTCAAGCATGAAACTATATATATCATTTGAATTATTGATGGTGGTGTTTGTTTTTTAAAAAGTGTCTCTTAAAAGCATTTTAATTTGAGTTGTTCAGACGCGATCAGATATTTGGGTCATTCAAGGTATGTTTGACAAAAGTAACTGTTGCTGGAGATGGTGCTAGTGCTGGAGATTATAAAAAGAGATTATGTTTATAAGTTACATGAAATAACATTTGGTTTTAAGAGATTATAGAAGGTTTTTTTTTTTTTTTTTTTTTTTTTTTTTTCTAATGTCTGCCAAACAAATATTATTTTTTAAGTAGCTTATTTTTTAAAAAAATAAGCATAATCTCTCAACAATCTTGTGTGCAAAACATAGTCTAAATGCGTTTGTTTTTTTCTTCTCGTTCAGAGGCAGTTAGAGGCTCAAACCTCTTAACCAACAAGATGTGTATGGGATGTCCTGTTGCCTTTTAATGTTTATTTGTCGTAGAAATAAAATTGTATAATATTCATATTATTTAGATATTTTTTACAAAAAAATAAACAATATTATTTTATTCAAATTCAGATATTACGCCTCAAATTCAGATTCAGATATGCGAATATAATATTATTGTTTTGGCAGTTGGCATTCGTTTATATATATGCAAAGGATAAACTACGTATACCCTAGAAGTTGAATTCATTTAATGATGTACACTTAAAAGCATGTACTCTTAATTAAAAACAAATGGTAAGAAGAGGTTTTCTTTAATTATTCAGATTATTCATGAAGGACGATTAGTAACTTAGATGTATGAGATTTAATTGGAGTATTATTGTTACACTTGAACACTTTCCTTTGACACCTTCAAGATTTATTGAGTACCAAATTACGTTTATTTGGTACGACTCCGAAATAAACCGTATCAAATTATGTTTATTTGATACTGTTTCATAAACAACTGTAACAGAAAACAAAACCCAAAAACCAACCGTACCAGATAAAGCCTTTTTGGCATGGTTGTGTTAATAAATGTATCAAGTCATGTTTGGTACGGGTTTTTTCTCTAATCGTATTAAAAGGACGTTTCAAAAAACTGCTTTATAATAGTGTTTGTGTCTAGAGAGTTTGAAATATGAGACATGTTGTTAGAAAACCTAACCACTAGGCTACTTCGAATACTCAATGACAGGTTAATCAATGATGTGAAATACAATATGTGTATCCATTTTTTTTTAGTCAAGACACATTAAACCAATCTCATTATATTAAATGTGACAACGGTACGTACTCACGCGTGTGATTTGAGGTTTATCTACGTAAACATTTTTTTACAACTCTAGGAATTGAACATGCATACTCATGTGGATATCAACGTCATGTTATAGCAGTAAATATATATATATATATATATATATATATATATATATATATATATATATATATATATATATATATATATATATATATATATATATATATATATATATATATTTTTTTTTGTTAAAAGGTTAAAGACCCGGTAAATATATTACTCCAAAAAACGTTTAAGTACAAAGGATATGTGTGATTCACATATCTCAGCCCGTTACATAGGCGGAAAAACTTACATAACAAGATACTTCATATTCTCTAGACAAGAAGATAAACCACTACTCAAACGATAACATAAGACGCCTATGGACACAAAACCACTTCGTACCAACGCCTTGGAGCTTGATACCATACGTGTCATAAAGAGCATTCAAATTCCCTAGAAGATCATAGACCTGATCCGCATAGTCATCATAATCATAGTCATCATAATAATCTTCAAGATCATGACCGCCACCAAATAAGTTCATTGACTCATCAAAGGTATTCATAACCTCCTCTTCATCACTGTCAGAAAAACAATCTCTCTTATCTTAGAGAAAGGGTTAACCCTCTTAGTAGAAGAAGTAGACGGAGAATCCTTTTTATTACCCGCATACTCAACCTTTTTAATAGGATTACTATCATCATCCACAAGGGTAGCTTTCCCATCAATAAATAGCTTTTCAAGCTCCCTAATTTTCTCAACAATAAGGGTAGAACCACCCTCGTTAGCTTCCATTGAATCACTCACAAGCGGTTCATGCAATGTATTACTAGTCTTTGGAGACTCATTCGTCTTTTCTTCCATTGTACTACCAGCTTCCACATCCTTATCCACTTACTTAGTAGGAATACCAACTTCCTTAGTAGGAATACGAAAGTTATCAGTATCATCCATATTAAGGGCATCAAACTGATTAGATGTAGGAACCTTCGTTCCACTCATACTAGCCATATCAACAGCTTTATATTTAGTAACATCCACTCTCTTAGGTTCAGGAGGAGGCTTTTTGGGTTGATATTGAAACTTCTTACCCGCAACAGGTTTCGTAAACCCTCCTTGACCCGGAGCATTTGAACCACCTTGCTTACCCTTCTTCTTGTTGTTGATAGTTTGGAAGCCATCATTAACACTCTTGATAAGAATCTTACACGTATCTCACTCTTGGAAGCCATCATTAACAGGAGATAGAACAACTTTTGGACATTCAACCAAAGTATGACAAAAAATCTTACACGTATCACATTGAGGTGGTTTTCACTCATATTCAACCCGTATCTTCTCAATAGTTGAACCCGACCCATCAAGTAGGGTTATTTCAACAGTTAGGTTGTCCCTAAGTCCCACATCTGCCTTAATTTCAATCAAGCACCTAGCAAAGCTACTGCGGCCCCATGATTCCTTGCACATTTAGCTAATATAAGCATCTAACATTTTCGGTGTACCATCAATGTAGCAAGGAGACTAAGACCGTCATCAGAAAACATAGTAAGAGGAACATCATGGAATTTAACCCACACCGGAATGTTGGTCAAATCCTCTTTAAGTAAGTTGGTGTTCAAGGTCCATTGTTTAAGGATAATAGGGACATTTCTAATCAACCATGGACCCTTTTCAAGGACATCATCAACACCTTTCTTCGAATTAAACATAAAGAAAAAAACCCCCTCGCATTCATCATAACCTTCTGTATACCATACTTAGCCCACACATTGCGTACATAATAATCAACAACAGGAAAAGCAATGCGTTTACCAAGAAAATAACCATAGAGCGTATTCTCATACCTAGTGTTCACCTCTTCGACCACTTTTGTAGGGACAGTAAGATCCACACCATTCGTTTTCATGCTACACTCCAGCCTACGAAAGTTAGACATGTGTTTCTTAGGTTCATTGGAAGTAGCACCTGCATATGATGTAGGAGTTTGTTTCAAGGCATTCTCGGCATTCATCAATTGGACCTCGTGCATTGCATTAGCAAAATCCTTACAAGCATCCACGACAACCTTAACAATACCATTCAGTTGACTACCAGCCCCATGTGAATTAGCATCCTGATTAGATGTAACCGTAGCCATTAGGGATTCATTAGTAGATTCCGTAGGCACTTGAGGTTCTTAGACATCATGAGCAGCCTCACCAAGTGGATTTAACAACTCCACACCAGATTGTAAAGTTGGCTTAGAAGAACCACTTGGATTGGCCACATTAGTGACATCTTGTGTATTAGCAAGACCATATGTAGTTACACCACTACGAGTATTATAGCAGTAAATATTTATAGTTATTGTATTGGTACTAAGTACAGATTTGGAATGAACGCAAAATTGGAGCAAAAATGAGATAAATTTGTAACACATGAAAAAAATGAATATATATATGATTAAAATAGAACACACAATAAATAAAAGATCTCAATTAATTAAACTAACCTCAATTTTGATTGAAACTTGTTCAATAATAACTAGTTATAATACCTGTGCACGCACAGGGTTTTTAAAATTTCGTTTTGATTATGTATTATTATCGATTAAGAAATGAACCACTTAACATGTTTCAAATAGTTTTAATTAGTGGACTAAAAATAAAAAATCATATGTATATATGTTATAATCTACCTATTATTTTAGGAGATTGGTTTTGGATTAAAAATTGTATTTTATTATTCAAGCAAAATAACATGATGATACTTGACTTGCATGAGATGTTAGTGATTTATGTTTTTAGTTTTGCAAACTCGTGCTATCAATTTACGATGTGTTTTGTAATTCTGGTATTTCTTTTACTTATATTTTCGTTAATATATGTAGCATATTTAGATAGCTTTGAAGATTGATTCATTTTCTTGATTATGAATAACCATCATACCATGTTTACTAATGTACATTTTTGTTTGAAAATTTGTATTTTCATAAGTTTGTGCTATTTACTTCTCATGTTTGATCATAAAATTACCAAATTAACATAGATACTTACACTATAGTTTCTTTATTACATAAAGAGGGAAAAATAATGTAATTGGTAGAATTCAAATTTAATCTTACGATTATTTATAATGTATAAAAATAAGTTTTCTCTAAACCCGAACTATATAAGAAAATTATTATTACTTGTATAAGTAAATTATAAATGCATAAAAAATGACAGAGTACATCCGCAAGTCTTTTAGGATTGTTTGAATTCTTACCGACCTTTCACTTTAATGCAACTTTCTTCACAATTGGCATAAATCATCAAGGTAAAACACACCCATATTTTAGACCGTTGGTTGAAACCCATAGTGTTATCAATGACGGCAAACACCTACTAAGTTTTATTAATTCATTCAAAGACAAATTACACTCCGAAAAGAATTCCTACCATAAAATTCCCCATATACGCACTAAAACACATCTTTGGTACATTAACCTTCCAAGACAATCATGTGTTGATACTTAATCCTCCTCTAAAAAGCGCAAACAACAAATTGTATTACACTTTAGTGTGTGCGATAAGATCATAAAACTGCAAAAACCACTAACATGTTGCATTATAGTGATGATAACAACAAAGTTAGTCATAACATCAAATTAGAAATCTTCAGATTAGAACTAAAGGGGTGTTTGGTTATGCTTATTAAAAGTGCTTATTGGCTTATTCAATTACCATAACACAACAAGTTTATGATAAAACTATAAGCTTTTTTGAGAAGCTTAGTAAAAAACCCATGAACTCCCAACTAATTCTATCATAGCTTAGTGTGTTTATAGTAAAAACACAAATACTAAGTGTAGAAATTTTCAATAAAACATAAAAAAAAATTACTAAAAGTTGGTATGCATAACAAAAAAGTTAAACTATAAAAAAGTTTATTATAAACTATCAGCTAGATAAGGCATAAGCCAAAGTGCTGTTGATGTCTCTTTCGGATTCTATTCATAAGCAAAAAGGGGTTTACACATAAATCATAAGTATAGAATAATGGTTGTATCTCACATCCGTGATTAGCAAGTCAATAACATTATCGCAGTATAGTAACGTAATAACCTAATTAAAAATTATATATTCTTGCTGAATAATTCTCATGCACATACTTTTAATTCCTTTACAACAACCAACTATTATTATTTATTTTTTTATTTTTATTATTATTATTTTTTTTGAAACATTAAGTCAATAAATAAAGTTAGGTTATCACTTACGTAGTTTTTCTTTTTTTAATTTAGGAGGTGATTCTTATCAAATTATGATTGTGAGGCGTGCATTTTTTTTTTATAATTTAAGGAAAACACCTTCTATATTAAAGAATGACTATCTAGCCGATGTGTTTTTGTTTGTTTGTTTTTTTTTTTTTTTTAATAATTAGCTTTGTATAATATTTTTAACTAACAGAGATGTTGAGTTTGAGGTTAATGTTGTTGTTTAACTTTAACTATTAATATCATGTTGTACAAAATGTGCGGGTTTAGTGGCACATAATGAGCGTTGATAAAGTTAAAATATGTTCCGTAAAGTTTTTAAAATATTTTTATGGATATCCATATATAAATTTTAAATAACAATTTCATAAATCGTTGTTATAAGTAGAATCACGTATATTTATTTTATATCACAGTAACTCATGCTTACCATTTGATATTTATATTCCCGTTATTAATAATTTAACGGTATTTCAAATCCGTGTACGCATAAATTAAACTTTTAAATAGTAACATGAGTCCTTATTTAAAAAAAATATTTTAATGGATGAAAGTTTAAAACTAACATTAGTTTAAAAAGTATTTAACCTATATAAAAACTAATTCACATATTTACCAAATTTATTTTAATAGATGAAAATCAAAAAAACTAATACTATTACTCATGTAATTTTAAACAACGTTAATATTATAAAGTATAAGGGGTATGAAGTGTAAGGGGTTATTTATTTATTATTTAAAGTTAATAAAAAACATAGAGACTTATAATTTTACACTTAATCACTAAGGTTTTATTAATTACCTCCTCTTTTCTTAAGTTTTTATTTTCATAAATTTGACACCTATATTTTTATGTGTTTTTTTTATCAATCAAATTCTCCACCAAATTTATTAAAGTTTGACCAAAATCAATTCAATTTTGACTTTTTATTGGCCAATCATATTGCTTGATTTTTCTTATGTGTCAAAATTGAGCTCTTCTATTGGTCCAATTTTTTTTTTCAATGAGAAGGGTTTTGCAAAAACACTCCGAAATGATGTAATTCTTGTATTATATAAAAGATATCAACATATCTTTTACGATATAGTGTTTTATATATTAGAGTTTATGGATGAATTATTACCAGTGTTGGTATATATACAAAAATTTCCTTTCTTTTTAGAAACTACATTTAAATGAAGCTGTCAAAAGTTGTCACACATATATTTTTTTTAATTTGTCAAAACATTACAATTATTTTATTTTTGGCAACATTTTCAATTCTTATGTGAGAAACTAAAGAAAAGATTGAAATTTAAGTTTCAAAAGAATATTTTAATGATTGAATATTACTCATTTTAAAGTTTTAAGCAAATCATTTTTGATTTATGTATAGAAAAGATAGAGATAAGTAATGATATTAAACATACATAATCTTATCAAATATCAGACTAGAGCTAGAGCTAGAGCTAATGTCGTATTCGGCATTATAGACCAGCTGCTATTTAATGACCAACTACACATAAGTCGTGTCTGAATACCCTACTGTAGTTAATCTTGCCAAATCGATCGAGCTTATCTTATATATATCTATACATTATGTGCCTAGAACAAAATCACACTTCATATTAACAGAAACGTAAACCTACATTTTCTGCTAGCTAAGCTATATATCAACGTTTTACCGGCAATGTCATCCTCCGACACCGTCATTCCTACCCCGGCCAACGAAGTAAAGTCTTCAGGACCACCACCGGAACACACGTCTAGTACGAAGAAATTTGAAGTGTTTGATGTGGCCTTGAGGGTCTTGCTTTTTGCAACTGCATTGGCTGCGATCATAGTTATGGCCACTTCTAAACAAACTAAACTGATTACCTTTTTACCGGGCTTCACAGTGCCTGAATTTGCAAAATTCGATCAGTCCCCAGCTTTCATGTAAGCTATTTCAGCTATGTTTACCTTCATTGATCGAATATATAGTTTTTGTTGTTAGCATATACGTAGTATATGTTTCATGTCTAAGATAGAACAAAAATAACTTAAAAAGTACAATCAGTGACTCAATCGGAACAAAAGTAAGCATATTGTGCTATATATTTGAGTTTGATAATTTCTATGTGTGGTTACATGTGACACAGATACTTAATAGCAGCGCTTTCGGTAGCTTGCTTGTACAGCATAATCACTGTCGTGCTATCGATTTTGGCTTCAATGAAAAAAAGAGGAAACGCATCAAACCTACAGTTTTCTTTTGTGATGTTTGATGTTGTAAGTTTTCGAACCTCACTCAATTATTTAAAATCCAACTTACTTAAATGCGCATGTCCATATTTGCAAGTGATATCAAATTGTACACAATCAATTATTGTCATGTGACCACTATAGAGTAAATCTATCCAACAAAGATGCATTTAAATTAGTGACAAGAGGTTGACTCGATACCAGCATTACTTGCACATATGAACATCGAGTATCTGCCTTAATAAAATGAAACTAACTTATAAATAATATCGGGGTATGCATACGGTGCAGTTGCTCTTGGGTATCATGGTTTCAGCGACAAGCGCGGCAGGAGGAATTGCATACATTGGACTCAAAGGAGACTCTCATACTGGATGGACTAAAATCTGTAATGTATATGGTTCCTTCTGCTTTCACGTTGCAGCCTTGGTTGTCCTATCGCTCATATCCTCCATAACACTTCTACTCCTTGCTTGGCTCTCCATTTATGTGCTTCTCAAGAAGATTACGAGGCGATAATTGGTTGATACTGGAATATATCTCATGTAAAGGTGTTGTCGATCCAAAAAGGGCTAGCGGCGCAGCTTGTTGCTCGTTTGCCTTCAACCACTATGTAAATTCTAGTTTTCAAAAGAGTTAGCTTTGCAATCCAAAAAGGGCTAGCAGCGCAGCTTGTTGCTCGTTTGCCTTCTGTAGGTTTTTAGGGTAAAGCGTAATCTTATTAATGATACGAATGGGTATATAAATACCACTACAAAGAATATTCTAGACCTCGGGCCAAAGCCCATACAAATATATCGACTAACACTCCCCCGCAGTTTGAGCGGGAGGACACCGGACACTCAAACTGGTCCTAAACTCTTGAAACAAAACATGTGGTAGACCTTTGGTAAAAATATCTGCATATTGATAACGTGAGGGTACATGAAGCACACGAACCTGACCAGCAGCAACCAAATCTCGGACAAAATGAATATCAATCTCTATATGCTTCGTACGTTGATGCTGAACCAGATTAGAAGATAAATAAACAGCACTTACATTATCACAATAGACAAGCGTAGCAGAAGACAAAGGTGTATGCAACTCACGTAAAAGATTCCGCAACCAACAAGTCTCAGCAACAGCATTGGCAACCCCACGATACTCTGCCTCAGCACTGGAACGAGAAAGCGTTGGTTGACGCTTAGAGGACTAGGAGAGAAGATTGTTACCCAGAAAAACACAATAGCCGGAAGTCGATCTCCGAGTAGTAGGGCATCCAGCCCAATCAGCATCAGAATAAGCAACCAATGAAGAAGTTGATGAAGAAAACAACTGCAAACCATAGTCTATTGTACCCCGAACATACCTCAAGATGCGCTTAAGAGCCGAGAAGTGAGGCTCCCGAGGGTCATGCATAAAAAGACAAACCTGCTGCACTGCATATGAAATATCAGGTCTAGTAAAGGTAAGATACTGTAGAGAACCAGCAAGGCTTCGATATAACTTAGGATCAGAAACCGGATCACCATCATCACCCAATTTAGACTCGGTGTCAACAGGAGTCCGAGAAGGGTTACAACCAACCATATGTGCACGCTCCAATATCTCCATAGCATACTTGCGCTGGGACAAAAACATACCTGAAGAGTCACGCATAACTGAAACACCCAAGAAATAATTAAGAGCACCCAAATCTGTCATAGCAAACTCCTTATGTAAAGAAGCAATGATCTGCTGTAATAAACCATCAGACGAAGCAGTGAGCACAATATCATCCACATAGAGTAACAAAAATGCAGTATCATCACCCTGTTGATAGATAAATAACGAGGAGTCACATCGGCTAGGAGAAAAGCCAACAGTAGTAATGTAATTAGCAAAGCGCTGAAACCATGCCCGAGGAGCCTGCTTAAGACCATACAGCGAACGCTGCAATAAACATACATAATCAGGATGAACATGACCATCACACATAGTGCAAGAATAACATTCGCATCTGGGGGTTTGGGTACAAGAATCCAAGTTTTGTTTTTAATAAGTGCATCATGCTCATCACACATAGCATTTTGCCAATTGGGATAACGAAACGCATCACTAGGAGACCGAGGCAAAGGAGATATCGGAGACACATGACCAGCATAACGAGGATTGGGACGAGTAATCCCGACACGAGCACGTGTGACCATGGGGTGAATCGAACCGGTGGGCTGAGGAAGTGGAGTTGTTTGAGGCGTTTGAGGTGTAGGAGGATCAGGTATTTGTGACATTTGAGGCGTTTGTGGAGTTGGTGTAGGTGTAGGAGAAGGATTGAGAGGCTCAACAGTTACATCATGTGTAGGAGCAGTAGGTGTAGTAGTGGGAGAGAATCGTAAAATATGAGAAATGACATTAGACGAGTCATCCAAAAATTCATAAGAAGAACTGGCAGTGGGAGTGGTGGTAGAAGATGTTTTGGTGGCAAACGGGAAAATGGTCTCATCAAATGTAACATGGCGTGAAAGAATAATTTTATTGGTGTTCAAATCTAAACAACGATAACCACGATGATTGGTGGCATGACCTAAGAAAAGTGAAGGTGTGGCCCGTGCACCAAGCTTGTTATTAGTATCGAGGTGAGGATAACAAAGACACCCAAAGGTACGCAAAAGACTATAATCAGGTTTTAAACCAAAAAGGCGAGTAAAGGGAACTTCATTGTCAATGGCACGTGATGGTAATATATTTAAAAGATAAACAGCCATATTAAGAGCCTCAGTCCAATAATTAGGAGGAAGGTGTGCTTGAAATAACAAGGTACGGATAAGATTATTGATAGTTCGAATCATCCTTTCGGATTTCCCGTTTTGTTGAGAGGTGCGAGGACAGGAAAATCTAAATTGAATCCCATTATCTGAAAAAAGTTGATGAAATGCATGGTTATCAAATTCCCCACCGTGGTCACACTGAAAAGCCTTAATTTCGCATTTAAATTGAGTACGAACAAAGCTACGAAACAAAGTAAATTTAGACAAAACATCAGATTTATTAACTAAAGGATAAACCCAAACAAACTGAGAATAATGGTCCAAAAACAAGACATAATATTTGAAACCAGAAAGACTCGGAATTGGGGAAGTCCACAAGTCCGAGTGTACAATATCAAAAGACGACTCAACCAAACTACTAGAACTAACAAATGGAAGTTTCACGTGTTTGCCAAGCTGACAAGCATGACAAAGAACGGGAGACTTCTCTTTATTACATGAAATAGAACTACTTGAAAGGACACGACGTAGCACTTCACTTCCTGGATGTCCAAGTCGCTGATGCCACGTATACTGACTCGCTAGAAAAGCATGCGGAATTGTGGACGGTTGAGTGACAGGATAAAGATCTCCATCGCTATCACAGCGGAGCAGCACCCGACGCGTTTGAAACTCCTTAACAGAAAAACCAAAAGGGTCAAACTCAACTGTACAATAATTATCACGAACAAACTGACGAACAGAGATCAAATTTTTGACAATATTTGGAGTAATTACAACATTATTCAAAAAAAGAGGACGAGTAGAGGTAGGCAAAATACTACGACCAGAGTTGATAACAGGAATGGAATGCCCGTCACCAACCGCAACGGATGGGTAAATGCACGAATTAAAAACATCACTAAGACACTTAACCGAATCATTAAGATGAGAGGACGCACCTGTATCCATATTCCAGTTGCCCGGATTAGGATCCTGAAGTTGGACCGTATTAAACGCGGCAGGCAAAGTTGTTTCTTGTCCCGGTAGAGAACCGAGATGTTCACCATTCAAAAGAGACCCCCCTGAAGCACCATGAACCTGCTGTTGAACCCCCTGTGAACCGTGAGCCTGCTGGTGAACCCCCTGTGAACCGTAAGGCATATAAGAACCCCCTTGTGCACCATGAACCTGCTGTTGAACCCCCTGTGAACCGTAAACCTGTTGTGGAACCCCCTGTGAACAGTTAGGCATATAAGAACCCCCTGAGTGACATATGGACCCCCCGTAAGTGTTAGTAACAGGTTGTTGTTGGGCCTGGGTAAAAGAATGGGCTGTAGGAGATGCAAAGCCTGGAGGAGCAGTGTAACATGCCAAAGGTTGTGGACTATTAGCACTAGATGAAGGCACGACACCATTATTAGTCCCCATTTTAGCCAAGAGGTTTTGAAGAGTAACTAATTCAGTCGGTGACAAAGTGTTGCAATTTATTGGAGAAACATTGGGTTTAGGAGACGGAGTACCATGCATGCCATTATGTAGATACTTACAGTTAACACCAAAACGACAATACCCTTGCGCAAACAAGAAACATGGTTTGAAGACCTTGTCACTAGGATTAAGAGAACGCCGCGTGTTAGGTGTAGAGTTCGCCAACAAAACCATAGGTGATGAAGAAGAGGAATCAACAAGTGCATCATGAGTACGAGACTTTAATCGCATCTCCTCGGTTGTGAGCATAGAGCGAACCGTTTTAAGGTCCGGGAAAACTTCGCGATGAGCAATGATAGTAGAGACACTATCATACTTCGCAGGCAAGCCTTCCAAAGCAAAGGTAACAATATCATCTTTGGTAACCGGTGAACCCAAACTTGAGAGAATAGTAGCCATGTTCTCAATCTTCCGAAAATAAGCGTCCATACTCATATCCCCAAGTTTGATAGCACGAAGTTCGGCCTTCAATGCAATAGAACGAGAACGCTTATTGTCATTGAAGATTGAAGCGAGCATGTCCCATGCTTCCTTGGCAGTTTGAGGATCCTCATTAACGAGACGTTGTTGCAGCGTTGGAGACAAAGTGATGAAAATCCATGAGAGTACTATGGTGTCAATTTTTAACCATTCGGCATCAGGAGGAGCACTAGATGTTGCTTCATCAGACGACTTGCCCAGGAGATGATCCAATATGGAGTAACCTTTGCAAATGTGCTTGAGAAAGTATGTCCAAGAGGAGTAATTCATCTCCTCAACATCTAACTTGACGGGAACAAGGGTTGGAATATTATTGATTGTCATGAGTTTGTCCGACAAAAGAATGACAGGTGGTGGGGGATTAGATCCAGACATGGTGGTAACGTTAGGTTTGAAAGTAGGGTTAGGGCACGGTGTAACAGTAGCTAGGGTGTGTGTTTGAAAAATATGGTGTAACAGTAGCAGTAAACAATGCCTTCTTTTAGGGTTTGAAGAACAACAACTTGATCCTCTGAATATAAAGGTGAACCACAGCAGCAAACAACAATAATACTAGCGACTGGTTATCAACGTGAACCAACGGCTGCTTTAAACTATGTCGACTGGTAAATCAGCAAACCAACGATCGACAGCAACTGAACTTAGTATAGCAGCGGGCAAACAAACAAAAAGGAAAAAGGAACTGGAAGGTGAGGTATAATGATCGGTAAAAAAAAAAAACTGGTTTAGGGTTACAGGATGGATCGATGGCCTGATACCATGTAGGTTTTTAGGGTAAAGCGTAATCTTATTAATGATACGAATGGGTATATAAATACCACTACAAAGAATATTCTAGACCTCGGGCCAAAGCCCATACAAATATATCGACTAACACCTTCAACTACTATGTGAATTTTATTTTGATGAAATAAAATGTTTGATTCGAGCGTGATATGTACGTAGTTGTTTATTTGTCCGAGGATATAATCTGTGTTATTAGCAAAAATCCTTGGGTTGGTTTTGAGTGAAAATTATAATGCTTTGCATGCAAACAACAAAAAACTAAACTTATATATGCTATACCAACAATGACCACTTGGGTATTAAGCATGTCTTATTATTAGAAAAGGTTACAATAATACTCCTGTATTAGAAAAGCTAACCCATTCGTCATGCACCCTGATTTACTGACAAGAGCTCTCAGATTTAAACTTTAGTAACTACACATTTTGGAACGGCCATGGAATAGAAACTGGTCGAAATGGACTCATAAAAACGGTCACAGAAATACCTCTCATTTAAACTGCGTATATCTGAATCTAAAACTCGGCCCGTAACACTAACAAATAAAAAACGCATTCACTTGTCTAAAATGTATAACGACCGGAAGATGAGACTAGCTCAAACGCGTTTCATTGCAAAGGTACACTTATAATACAAGATTGTGAAATCTAGAACTTCAATATACAATGATAGCTCCAAGACCAGCATGATGGGCGGGGTAGCTCCAAAAATTTGTTTAGAATGATTGAGAATGTAAAACACTGAATACGTTTTGTTAAAAATGTTGGAATATGTGAATCATAACAAATATATAAACATATAAACACATCAAGCACGCAGCGGAATAAGATCAAATACATGTAATTGAAATTAACCGAATATAAATGAATGCGTACCTCTTTTGTAATTTCTAGCAAGAACAAGAAATCAATTGAACAAGAACTTATAAACCCTAATTAGGGTTTAATGTGGATCGACTAAGGAGTTAGTCGAATGGGCAATCACAACGTTAGCAAAAGTATGCCAACACTTTGTTCTTGAACATACGTACTATTAGCGTTTCATTAAGAAAAGCTAGGTTCTTAATTCACGAGCAAGTACTACTTGTTGAGCCTTAATTGATCCTCGTGGATCGCCTATAGCTCAAAGAAAGGAGAGGAAGAAGAGAATTGGCTTGCTAATGAACCAAGGAATGAATAGAATGAATCCGTAAGACCATGTGTTTATACTATCACAAACTTAGAGCAATCCCAATCCCATAGGGATGTGGGTTCGGCCGAAACTTATCCCAAAAGGATATTCCGAAACCTTCTTGCCTACTATTTCACTCTTAGTTCTTTAACTTTCGTCTAACGGTCGTTAAGTACCGGTGATTATTTCGTGAATTTAATAATTATTCGTAACTAAAACAATAATTATTAATTAATTGAAACTCATACGTAAAATGTGCAATCCCAAATTTTCGAGTTCAAATCCGGACATATTCATTAATTTTTATCCATTAATTCTAAAAAAAAAAAAAAAAAAAAAAAAAAAAAAGAAAAAAAAAAAGAAAAGAAAAAAGAAAAAAGTAAACTGATAAAAAGTTAAAAACATGATGTAATCGCATGTAAAAAAACTCTTGCAGCCAACCGGAAAATAAGTAGCTAGATATGGTTCTACAAAAATATAATTATCTCATGAACCCAACACCGGATCATGAAACTATTAAGTATTTGAACTTAAAAAAGGTACAATGTACCGAGAAATAAGAAGCTTCTGCAATGTATATGAACCTCAACTGGACGGACAACATTGCTTTATCCCTTATTGCAACAACAAGTACAGTTTGACAGTCATCATTAATCACCAACACATTAGCTTAAATGTCATATAAGCGAGCAAGTGATCCATAAAGAAAAACCAATACAAACATCATCGTAGCAGAGTTAGTTTTAACTAATAAACCGTGCACCTCCCTTTAAAAGCAGTAGCTTAACGATTTGTACATCCAATAACACCTTCAGAATTAAACTTTTTTCTTTGGCACAATCTTACTTAGATTTACAGAGGAGGCACTCAAAATGTTGGCATGAAACACCGTTGGCGTATCGCTCAGTTGGTCGTAGTTGTTGGAAAAATGTTTTGCGAAAATGATTATTTGCAAACTTTGGGCATTATTTAATGTATATGATATATGTATTTGTAATGGTTAGTAGGTTTGCGTTCTCTTTGACGAGAGCTTCACAACGAGCTATAGCGTGTCAAAAATGAAGTTGATATGAATGAGATACTGTATCTCAAATATGCACTTGAAGCAAAAAAACCTGAAAATAAGAGATAATCCTACATTGCTTGGAAAAGGAAATGATTAAATGAAGATGTGTTTATATAGCAATTCAAGTATCAACCATCAAATTGTGTTTGGTTGGTTTTACTCCAACATCTACGCTCGCGAATAGGGGTGCAGAAAATCGAGTTTCTAGGCCGAAATATGTTCCAAGCTTGTGAAATCATGTAAGCCCGCGCGACATGCGAACACGAATGCAACTCTGAAAATTCGAGCTTGTGCCCATATCTTTAGAAATGATCACGTAATAGTTTTATGCATGGAAACGATTTTTGGAGTTCTTTTGCTAAAGTTGTCTTTGTCTTTATTTAACTGGTTTTCTGTCTTGGTGACCATGACAAGTTTCAAGTATAAATAGATACCTTGCCTCATTCATGTTTTTTTTCTTTAACCAAAAAATGTCACTCCATACCAACAAACATAGTCAAGAACACGTCATCGTTCCTGTGATCGTTGAGGCAAGTTTGTCACGTCAAGCAGCAGTACATCTGTTTTGATTGTTGTACGCTGAGAAACAGAAGACAAATTTGTTATAAGAAAATCATGTTATTTATTTATTTTTTTTGTAATCCGATTGTTTTGTTCCTTATATTCTGTTAATTTTATTAGTTGTAATCCGATTTTTATTAATAAAAAATACATGTTCCCATACAGTATTTTGATACAAATTGTGATGGTTTGTGTGCTTCCAAAGGAGGTCTTGCTTAGTGGAGAACCCAAGTGACCATATGATGCTAAATTTGGAGACAAGGTCCTTTTTGAAAAAATTATAAATTTTAACAGAAATTACACTACGGGGTAAACATCCATGAGGTTCCATGAACCCGAGACCCTTTGGGTTCGCCCCTAGTCTTACTTGTTACAACTACCTTTATTAATTGCTACTATAAAAAGCAAATGCTGTTTTAACTTTTAACATTACGTTAATCATAAAGCACTATACAATAGATATTGCAATGCATGCAAAGTTCTATATCCAAATTGTGAATATCTAATCATTTCTTTTAGTGTATATATACGATTTTTTGTACTAAGATTCTATAAACTTACAAGTACGAGTCGACCTATGGCTGCAACATCTATATGCTGTAAGATGATCTTAGTATTTTAGTTATGACGCATATACTTTTTTGAGGTACTCTACGGCGCTGCTTTGTGTGGCATCATCATATATCATTGGCATTCTAAAGGTTTTGTCCTTGATGAAGCAAGAAGGAATCTCCCAAAGCCAAAGTTCCGTTTTATGATTGAAGGTTCAGGATTGGGTATCCGATATGGTAAGTTCCTGAACCATACTAATCTAATTTTTATGATTAATAGAAGTAAGTTAGCTTATCCGATACACTACTACATTGTCATACACAATGTTTACTTTGTGTTTGGTGAAGTTTATGATCATTGTAAATATTTCGTACACTACCCCTGATACAAATAAGGTTGATTTTCGTAATATCATAACGCATGCATAAAATGATTCATACATGTGGTTTGTTCAATTTCGCAATTTCAGAGGGCCGATTTATCGTCCTAGAGATATGATGATTCTTGAAATTTATTTGAGTTATATGATTTTTTTTCTTGAGCGTCTTGTGTGTTTTCTAGTATATAGCGATCTCTTTAGTTTCATAGCACATTCTTATTGATTTTGGTTAGAGGTCTCGGGGGTTCTTTGTTATCTTCTCCTAGTATCTCGTTAGTGTTCTCCCATTGGCCTTGTTAGTAGTTGCTTTTGTTTGTTGAGCTCCTCCCGAACTGTGGGATTGTGCTAATCACATTTGTTGTTGCGGCTTGTGTGGCCTTGTGTTTCTTTTAATCTATTGCCTTTCTCAAAAAATGTTTGAAAAATCCGATTTTATTGAAATGTGATGTTTAAGAATTTTGTGTCACAAATATTATTTAGTTTTAATAAAATTTACATGAATGGGAAAAATCCCGTGAGAAAAAAATATAAAAAGAGAAGAAAAAGAAATAACTATAACCATATATTTGATATGCTCCGACTAGAATTAGATGATATCTATTCATTTGGATGCATCTTATATCGTTTCGAAGTGATTTCTGAAATGAAAAAGATGTAAAGTAGCACTAGAACCACATTTGAAAGACGAAAAATACATAGAATTCACCTAATTTGATTAAATACATCTAATATATTTATATGTTTTTAAATTTGAGCTAGAAAATACATTATAATGCGTTTAATTTAAATCAAATTATCTAATTTAAATCAATGCATCGTGAATGTGTGTTTAAGTTTTCTTCTCAGTTGATGAGACTGTCTACATGATAGCTTTTAGTTGTAGGTTCGCTACTGTCACAGGTTAATCATCCATGTTAAACTATTGATAAGTAATTTTAAAAAGAAAAAATTTGTTGACCTAAAATTCAACCTGATGTACTTAAGTGTAATGTTAGTTTAACATTACAAAATTGTAAATTTAATCATATACGCATGTGGTTAAAAGTATCAAAATGAAAGCACACATTTCAAGTTAAAATGATTCGGCTATTTTCTTTTGAAATAATTATTTCTAAATGTATCCAACTTTTTTTTTCAACCTTTGACTCGGAAATGTATCCAACTACTCATATATTCTTTTGTGTGTATTCAACTTTTTTTTTCTTCTTATTTTACATAAACTTTTAATAATTCATATTGTGTGTACCGTAAACTTCTAATCACTTCTATTGCGTGTATCATTACGGCGATAGTATAATGTGACACTACTTAATCCTTTTTTGTTCAATATACACATGATTTGTTTAAATTATACCCGTTAATCCATTACTCCCTCCGTCCCAAAATTATTGTCCTCTATTGACTTTTTCGGTCTTTCTTTATCAACTTTGACTATAAATATTTTTGTTTGTGTTATGCAATTTTTGATAAAAATTATACCAAACGAAAATACATTTAAAACTCAATTCGTTCATATATTTTGTATCAAGTATTATGTAATATAAACAAAAATACTCAAGGTCAAAGTTGAAAGGTAAAGACCGAAAAAGTCAATAGCGGACAATAATTTTAGGACGGAGGTAGTATATATTAACCACAGACACCCAAAACACCTCAATTTTCCAATTATGGGTGTATATTTGTGGTTTGTTGTGTAAGATGACTCAGAGGTTAGGTGAGAGAATATATAATTAACCGGGAGTTAAGTGAGAGAATAAGGTGTTTCAGGTGCGTATTATGTTTCAGGTGTGTAAATGGATTAAGTAGTGTTACGTCATAATCAGGGCCGGCTCTGGCTATAGGCGAGCTAGGCGACGGTTCAGGGCATCATCATCGAAACAGGAGGCATCAAATTAGGGGCGGACCAGCATATGCTATTAACAGGGGCGGATCCACCCTGTAGCTGCTGCATCCGGTTTGAGTTGATGAAATGTAAAAAGAATGACTTTTCGAATCGTGCCATTGCAACCACCAATGATTCTGGTTAATGGCTATTAATATCTGATTGAACATGTAAAAGAAAACTAGATAAGAAAAAAGTCACACTAGTCACATGTTTTGGAAGAAGGAACAGCTGGTTTGACTTTTAAACGTTCGTGTTTTTTTTTTTTTTTTTACTTACCTTGTTAAACATTTCAAACTTGGTGCATGTTTGTTATCTTTATATTCGAACGCTCCATGTTTTAGCTTTGTCATCGGTGTCACGGTGTTTCATTTAATACTATTCACAAGCATTTTCCACTCAACTAAATCTAATTTGTTTATGAGTCGAGTTATATTACAAACCAAACATTCCTCACATACCAAGGGACTCATCCCCATCATCCATTTAAAAAGTAAATCAATGGTTGAGATTAAAAGCATTTTATTATTTCACCCATTTTTTATAATTTAAATATCTCTTAAACCGTTAATCGTTAAGCGAAAATAATTACACCATCGCGACGGGCATTTAATTATCTTTCTATAGACGGGCACTTTGATATACTTTCGAAAAAAAAATCATTTTTTCCACGTTTTTTTTTTCGTGACCGGAAAAAAAATCATATATGATATTGCATATCATATATGATATGTAATATCATATATGATATTACATATAATATCATATATAATATCATATATGATATTATATGTAAAATCATATATGATATTGCATATCATATATGATATGCAATATATATATATATATATGATATGCAATATCATATATGATTTTATATATAATATCATATATGATATTACATATCATATATGATATGTAATATCATATATGATTTTTTCGGCCACGAAAAAAGAAATTGTCGAAAATATATCAATTAGCCTATCTATAGAAAGATAATTAAATGCTCGTCGTAACGGTATTTTTTTTTTTTTTTTGCTTAACGATTAACGGTTTGAAAGATACTAATATTTGAAAAAAAATGATGAAAATGCGTTTTTTAAATTGTTGGAGCGTAAGATCGTAAGATCGCACGTAAGATCGTAAGATCGACACGCGATCCGAGTTCACATTTTTTTTTTTTTTTTTTTTTTTTTTTTTTTTTTTTTAGTCCATCCCCTTGCTTAGGCAAAAAAAAAAAAAAAAAAAAAAAAAAAAAAAAAAAAAACGTATGTTTTACTAATGTCTAATGAGTAAACCACTATTTTTTATTTTCTAAATAAATTATAGTTTATACAGAGTTTTCTACTTTTCCAAATAGATTATAGTTTAAAAAGTGTTCAATAGTTTAATTTAGTTTCCTTCACTATAATTAAACTAATCAAAGGGTATGTTTTGTAATGCCACTTATGAAACGTTTGTTTTTTTGAAATCATGTTGATGACTCGTATGTTTTGAAACATTTAGGACCTATGTTATGTAATATTATTGCACTAAATCGTTAATGTAACGATTGAAACTTGATTTTTTTGTGTTTTACTATTACTTTGATGTTTGAAATTTAAACTTTGTCATTTTCAAGATGATTTATATGAACTTATCTTTGACGTTGAGTAAAAATGTAAAACAGTTTGACTCGTATATCATTGGTTTACAAAATATGACAAATTGGTAGGATCGTAGGATCGCGATCCGATCTTACGATCTCGATCTTGCAAATACAAAAACGATCCTGTGTGGGATCGCGATCTTGACAGCCTTGCTTTATTGTATGAAGTAGCGTAAATTGAATAGTTGTTCAAGTTTTATTAAGATGGATTGCAGGTTTTGTTTGCAACTGATCCAAAGTTGGTGCATCGTTTGCTTTCAACATAAAAGTAGGGTTTTTCCGTCGTTTAGTTCGGGGCATTCAAAATCTCAAGATCGACCCTGATTAATCTCGCCATAATAATACACACGTTAGAAATTATTAAAAGTTTATGATACACACATTAAAAGTTAGGGATAATTTCAAAAATGCCCCGGTTGCCCAAGGCGTGAGACTATCTAGACAGAATCTTTTGTGTTTACTTTTCTAGACCAGACAATCAGTATTTTTGTGGAGTAATTTATTTACCTGGTCTTTTGATCTTTTACCAAAATAATAATAATAATAATAATAATAATAATAATAATAATAATAATAATAATTAAAAAAAAAAAAAAAAAAAAAAAAAAAAAAAAAAAAAACTTTTTGGGCAACTAAAATCTACAAATAACAAGTGTGTTTTTACGGATTACAAGGTATGACAACTTGTGTACTTTTTGGCAACTGGTGTATTTTTTGGGTAACTGTCTACCTTCATGTCGAACAAGTGGCGCACATAGTTAGCTAAATTCAAGTTGCCAAGGCAACTGGTTTAAAAAAGAAAACACAAAAGATTTCACATAAATAGTCTCATGATTAGAGCAATCTGGGTATTTTTAAAATTATTCCTAAAAGTTGTTAAAAGTTTGTATGTCCAAAAAAGATACTACAATGGTTGGTGAGATAATTTTTTTTTTTTGAAACGGTTCTTTCGGAGAAATCCTTGACCAATGAAACCCGATGGGGGGAAAACCTTCAACTTAAGCCGCCCGAAGGCACGACACTTAATTTGAAGCCTTCTCCAGATTCGAACCCTAGTGGGTTGAAACCTTCATTGAAGGACTTTGAAAGCCTGGTATCAACAAACCCTGTGGTCAAAGAGGACTTCCCGGATGGTCACCCATCCGGTACTACTCTCTCTGTGGCTCGCTTAACAAGTTAAGCACTCACCACTAGACCACATGGTAGTTGATTGGTGAGATAATTATGACTTTTCTTTTCGCGTTATGAGACTTGAGCTGGTGTCTTTATTGTAACATGCCAGAATACTTAACTTCAGAAGAAAGAAGCTCTCAGTTTCCTTCCAAACAACCCGACAACTTATGATCTCGATATTCCATAACCTAACGAACTGATTTTTGTTCTAAAATATTGCACAATTATCATTCTATCATGTATCATCTTCGTCCACATATATATTCTGCAAGCTAGCCTCCATGGTCACGTCTAGATCGCTTATCACATGCATGCATGGAAAATGACAACAAAATATATATCAACTACAATGACGAAACTATTGCTAAAACTGACCCGATGTATTTACGTAAGAGTAAATACGACTACATACGTATATTTTCTTCGCCAGATGTATTTAAGAAAATTTATGATTTTCTATAAGAATTAAAATTACGTTACGGAACATCATAAATGTCCAAAGACGTCTCAAAACCAAATATATTTCAAGTTTGCTTCGATCACGATTCTAAATATTACAAGACAAACATCTATCAAAATCATCAATTAATACCCCCATGGGCAGTGACGGAGCTACGTTTACGGTTGGGTTGGCCAAGGCCCACCCCAAAGTTCTATGAGTTACTACATGTGTTGCTTTAAATTGATCCATTAGAACATGCTTTGACCTAGGGGTGTTCATCGGTTCGGTTATCAGTTAATCGGTTTATTCGGTTCGGGTTGTTCGGTTAAAAAAATTTTTTGAGTCATAACCGAAAACCGAACCGAACCGAAAATATCTATAACCGAACCGAACCGAGAACCGAACCGAAGTTCGGTTCGGTTATGGGTCAAAACCGAAAACCGAACTTTTTATTTAAATTACACTATTTATATTTTTTTTTGAATTTAATTATATATATTTTTGGGAAAAAAATATTTCAAAGCATAAAAAAATGATTTTTTATATTAGTATAAAATTTTAATGGATATTTTTTATATTTAAAATAATATAAATATATAAAAAATATATATATTTATATAAATTCGGTTTTCGGTTCAGATAGCTAAACCCATATCCAAACCGAAAACCGAATTTTTAATTCGGTTCGGTTCGGTTTTAATAAGTTCGGTTCGGTTATATGTTCAGTTCGGTTCGTTTCGGTTTTCGGTTTATTCGGTTAATTAACCGAACCGTGAACACCCCTACTTTGACCCACCTAAAATCCAAGAAGTTTAAAAGCTTTGAAGGCCTGTACAAATACAATCTAATGTATAACACATTTTTATAATTTTTTATTCATTCAAATTTCAAACATGGAAGTGTTTAATTTGACATTATATAAAGCCATTATCACTTGTTAGATGCTACAAATCAATTTAAGTATACATTTAGTTACATTTTATTCCAATTTTACTATCAAAAGAACCTTATATAGAAAAATCTAGTACTGTTGTGCAAGTCGTCTTGGGTTGTATTCAAGATTCCAAGGTTTTGAAAAGAAACATACAATCTAAACAATTTTCTAGCAACGACATTGTATTGATTAATTGCCATGTTTATATTTTGGCCCACCCGTATATAAAATCCTGGCTTCGTCACTGCCCATGGGCAGGCAACTGTCATTTCGATTATTGACCAACTAACAACACCGGCCAATTAAAAATTATTGGATCAGATATTGGGTATGTTTGGCGCAATAGACTGAGGCTGGGGTTTATATTTTAAGCGGAATGCTGGAGTTTATATTTTATAAAATTATTCAATGAATTAATTGGAACTGAAGTATATTAATGTAAAATCATATAAAAATAAATCAAATTAAATTCAAATATATTTATTGCTTTCGCTTGATAATCTATTATTTTATTCAAAGGTATTTAAGTAATTTAGTTAGCTATAAGCGCTCATACGCCCTTTTCAAAGGGCTTGGGCTTATGGAGACTTATAGCTTATATAAACATCCATAAGCCTGTATAACAAATAAGACTTATTTTATAAACCGACTTATTTTAAAAGTTTAAGGCCCCATAAGGCTCTCCTAAACACATCCATCATATTCTTGTCATACATATATCCAATAAATTTGCATGGTTATTTAATGCTGAAAACAAGAAGACACATTAAACCAAATGATTTTGGATGTTTTGCAGTGCAAGGGCGGAGCTTGAGCTAGTAGAGTGACTAGTTGGTGTTGAGTCACCTCTAATCAGCCCACTTTATTCATTATTTATATTGTAAATTACCAAAATAAACACTTCTCCTACTCAATTACAAAAATAAACACATTCAAATTACTTTAACAAAATCTACTAAGTGAGCAAACCTCACTTACATTTACTCGCCTCTTTTGCTTGAAAATGAAAAGTTCAAAGAATATTGCAAATAATATGTTGCTAAAAGACAATCAAGTTGGCGAGAAACACTTGCTCTCAACCATTGCTCGACACAACATGGAAAATGATGTGGTGCTAAAAGACAATCAAGTTGGCGAGAAACACTTGCTCTCCACCCTTTCTCGTCATGTGGCGCTAAAAGACAATCAATTTGGCGAGAAACACTTGCTCTCCACCATTGCTCGCCACCATTTCTCGTCGATTTCGAATGATGCAGTGCTACAAGACGACAATGGACATAGCGAGAAACACTTGCTCTCCCCGCACTTTGCTCGCTTAGTAGATTTCTTTAACACCATTTTCGATGGTCCATTTTCGTAAAGTACATTCATATAAATTCATTTAAGTAATTCTCTCTTATTTAAATAGCCCATAAGCTAGTTTGTATAATATTTGCAACAAGCCCTCCTTATTCTTATTCTTGTGAATAACTTAACCAATCAGATGCAAGTACATAATGAATTTATTTGTTAAATAATTCTTTTCTAATTTAGTTTAGTTTCTAATTATTGTGGTGTTAAGTTGAATCTTGGGTTAAAAGTATTATAGATTCATTTTTGAGTAATATATATTTTTATAGCTATAATTTTTACGTTAATTTTGGCCTCCCTTAACTTCAAATTAAGGCTATGCTCCTGCTACAGTATTATACATTCGTACTTATTTGTTTACTCTCACATGTCAATTTAAGATATATACATTTTGGGAAAATGCGTTGTGTGTATTATGAAGAGTAAAACAATAATAGCCAAATATTTGTGCGTTTTATGAAAAGTTTAAATGTATTATGAACGGTAATTATGCAAGTGGATATGTGTTTTCAAAATGGTAATTGATATTGTGATTACCTTTCAACCCTCTCATTGTTATTAGCTTTTCAACATTTCTTTTCAGTGTGATTTAAAACTTTTTGGATCCATATGGCATATTTGCAATAATACAAGAAAGATCGTTGTCGATACCTAATTTCAGTGGACTTCTACAAAATCATTACTCAATGACAAATTGCGGATGATACCCATTTCAAGCTTCTTATCATATTAATCTTAATTTATAACGGCTCTTAAACATATCAAAGGACGGATTTACATGGATGCTAGGTGTGCCACGGGCCACACCCAATTTTAGATCTGCAGTGTAATATTATTCAAAACGTGTCGGTTTTTTGTATGTGCAACCCTCTATATTTGGGCTATATTCTTTATACTTCAACTTTAACTTGGCTAAAAAAAATTCTTTATAATACGAATTTTAGTAAATTATGATAGAAAAAAGATTTGTACAACACATTTTCGAAAATCCTAGGTCTCTCCCTGAATTCATATCAAGTATTTATTTAATTTGCGTTGTTAACTAAGCCATGGTATCGATAACGTGAAATCATGGCACTGGTAATGTGAAACAAATATAGGAGCAATACATAAACACATTTACTGATTTTCCTCTCATTTAAAAAGTTCAAGAACTGTTCTAACCATGACAAATATATTTATGGTGAGACGAGATCAAGCGTCTGCTCATTCTGGTGGTGGCGGGTAGTACAAAACTATAATTGTATCATCATTGCTACTTAGTCCATGACTTACTTCCAATTTGGCTCGGTATGATTTCATCATTTTCTCTAAGGTGTTCACGGTGTTTTACTTTCTCGTGATTAGGTGCATACAATGGTGATTTAGGGTAGAAAAGGGAGATGGTTAACGATACACACTCGTTTTCAGATCCACTGTTATTTTTTATTTTCAAGAGTAAAGGTCTTGATAAGCCGACGCCGCCAAGAGAAGAAGATGAAGTGGAATATAAAACAGTCAAATTGATGAAGATACAATCAACTAATATACATGTGGGGTAAAATGATAAAATTTTTGTTTTTACCATGTAAAAGGATCTCAATATGAATAAAAAAATCTGAATCTGAATTAAATAAAACTATTTGTTTTTATAAAAGAAAATGACTAAATGTGTTAAACTATCAGTTTTTATTTAAACGATTGCACTCGCACAGGAAATAAACTTTATTAAGTATAAAAAACAAATTCTATAATTTAATCAATTAAAAGCTAAAAGTATTTTATTAAAAAAATGCAATCTCAGCTCATATTTATTTGAAAAAAATAAATGCGTTGAAGTTTAAATTGAACTTTTTAAAACGATTAAGTAAATGAGCCACGTTAGAGTTGAGATAAATGAGTCCAAAACCGAACCCTTTAATTTAAACAAAATACGGATTATCACATACCATCTTATGTATTTGATGCGTGGGAATCGCAACAGGCTTTACCTCTCGAGGGATCTCGAGAAGCTTACAACCCCCACCAGGCAGTGTACCTGATCGTTGTAGTATAGTATAGTGACAAGTACCGGGGGATTGATCGTTCAGCTTAGGAATAGTGTCGCTAGGATTAGAAAGCCTAAATTACTAGTTCTAAAGGTGAGGGATGATTATTTTTGTATTTTTATATTTTTTAGAAAGCAAGTAAAATCTCGGGTTTTTTGAAAAGTGGGCGGAATTAGTTGCTATTCAACTAACCCAAAACTAAGATGCAATCAAAATAAAATACAAAAAATGAAATTAAACTAATTAAACTAAGGTTGTGAGCAGTAATTGGAGAAAATGTGTTTACTTAGATTTCACTACTCCCTAGATATCTTTTACACGTTAATTACTTGTTATAATTGCATGGATGACGGGTTGTATTCCTTAATACCATTCATGGGGTGGCATACATAACTCCCCAATTCTATGAGCTCTTATCTCCTCCTACACCATGACCCAGCACAACTATAGGGATTGTAAACAGTGGCTCATGCATTAAATACAACCAATAAAGACCTAGTACGCCTCGGTTCATGTTTCTTAAGATGTTCAAGCATGTTACCATTTGGAGATCTGCCAGTTTTCTTAAGCCTAACATATAAAATCATTCATCCAAGACAAGAATAAACAAGTAATCAACACATAATCAATATCTAGGTTTCATTAGATCTAAGAAAACACAAAAGAGATCTAGCCTAGCATAATGGAATTGAGACAAGAATAAGATATAGACAACCAACACATAGACATATTGATTGAATTAGAAGAACACTTATCTCAATTACAATGCAAGGTATCAAGGGTTTGGAACCTTTGAAAAACTTGTAAAAGTTGCACCAAATTCGTCTTTAGGGTTTCTCCAAAACTTCCCTCTTTTTTTAATGTGAAAAACTAGAAAACTATATATAGGAAAACAAGGGTGACGGCGTCAAGAGCAAGGGTGTGACGCCGTCATCTCGCCGCCAAATACTTCCTCGGACGGCCTTGATCTACTTATGACGGCCTATGTGACGCCGTCATCAACCACGGTATTTTATTCTTGGGACTTTGACGCCGTCAAGAACAACTCTTGACGCCTTCATGCACTGTTCCAGCATAGAAATTTGAGACTTTGCCGTTTTCTTCACTTTTATGCTCCAAAAACGTCCGAAATGGCTTCTTTTCCAGAATTCACTCTCCAAGTACCTAAAATCACAAAAGGAACGATTTAGGGCAATATTTGATCAAATAAATTCGGATTCGGGCTTAAATGACCCCCTAAAAACGGATCATTTTTCGCCTCATCATATACCCTTACAGTTGAGATTTGCTTGTCCTCAAGTAAATGCGCTTTTATTCTACTCAAAAGACAAGTTAGGGGTCATTTAACACTAATATAAAAGTAATTACAACAAATAATCGTTCCACTAAAGACCAATAGACAAGCTCGGAGGTCATACACTAGCACCTCACAAATAGTGTTTAGATACTCACATCTCTCGGGTGTAATAAAGTAATATAACATTATGGAAATGGAAGATATCTCTCACTACCTGTCATAGCAAAATAGATTACCATATGCTTGGAAAAGGATCAAACCTCCACCACATGGCGTAAGCACCTAGGATAAACTATCAAAGAGGTCTTTTAAAGGGTTGTAACGTTAGGTATAGGGATATGAATTACACGGTTTTGTTGGATAAAGGAAGTTTTACTGGTGGCAAGTTAACAATCTTAGTTAATTACATGTACAATACGGCATTGATAAGCCAAGACTAGACTCGACTTAAGCTAATAAATGAAAAATAACTAAAACATAAAATGAACATAGAATGAAAAGGGATGGTAGTCCGTATGTTTTTTTTTTTTTTTTTTTTTTTTTTTTTTTTTTTTTTTTTTTTGCATACACTCTTACCCTACCATCCAAAATAATACATCATAGGGGATGAGAATTCCCCTTACACTTGAATTTTTACATACTTTACATTAAACTAATCTAATGACTCGAATTAAGAAAATCAAAACACTTGGAGCACTTTTAAGATTAACGTACATATGGGGGTAATAAATGATGTTCTTCCCCATTACTCCATAAAATAAGTACTTACCCATGAGTCCCAATCGTACCAAAACAATATGTACAAGGATATGACTCGACTTAGCAACCATGTAATCAATTAGATAGTTAACTTAGGGTTTAACAAATAACAATAATGCACTAAAAATGAGCGCATACACGGAAGGCTAAGGCGATTTGGGTGTACATTTAAGTGGGGTGTAACAAATTCTTCCTTTAAGTAAGATGCTTAAAGTTAGAAACGAAAAGATAGGCTCGGAGGGGTGTACTAGGGGTTTCGTGTACTAAAAATGAGTACAACGCTAAGGGTGTGGGAAAAATTAGTTGACTTAACTAGCCAAGTAATATGACTTAAATGGTCAAGTAATTATGATACGGGTTTAACACAAGGGTGATCCTAATGCCTCTTATCATGTAGTAAATCCTACCACACGAATGTAGTCTCACTAGAGGTCTCGGGATGCATCACAAACGCAAGTTCTAGAATCTAAATGCTACCGGTACACTCATAAGCACTAATAGTAAATGCTTTTCCTATCAAATCTAAAGGCGAACCTCACAATTTTGGGTGGAAAATTTTTCTGAATATACGGTTATGTGCTAGTCATACAATCTCCTATCCATGAGACGCTTGCTATGGCTAAAGTTTCACTCCTAAATGTTGTAAAATATTTTAAATTTGGCGTTAAAATTGCACTAACAAGTATTTCTCATAGTTTTATTACACATCTACTATTAAACAAGACAAACTCAAGCGAAAGTGCATATGTAAGGTATCATCTTTTTACCCTCCCCTTACACTTAAGATGAACATTGTCCCCAATGTTCAAGTAAAGAATGTAAAAGTGAAAAAGTAAAGAGAATGAAATCAAATACTCCCCTGATTCGCTCGGTATGGATTATAGGTTGGCCAGGTTAGATCTTCCTCCAAGAAAACGAACAATCAAAGCTTCCCTTTCAGAATATAAATCATCTCTTTGTCGAACATAACCTGTAAATCCTGACAACAATAGACAAGACAACCTCGCGTAAAATCGGCGGCATCCTATATAAGTTACTAAATCCTAAAAAACAAGATAAGATATAATGCTTGTGGAATGAAGTTTGCAGATTTCCTGGAGATTATAAAACTTAATAATTCACAAAAACCATAAGACTCCGTTAGAAAAACAAAACCGGTAAAATTTCCAGATTTTAACTCCTGATGCCGTCAAGAGTAAACCCCTGACGCCGTCAGAATGGACCTGCAGAAATTCTTATGTTAAGTTTCCGGAAAATTTCTGGAAAAACTTGGTTTTACTTCCTGGAAAATCCTGCAAAACTTCATTATGACTCAATACAAGCATTTGACTCTAACAAATACGAATATACATGCTCATTTAATATCGTGAAAAATCATGATCGGTTTGTTTCTTAAAAACATATTTGGGGTTTCCCCTTACACTTATCTTTTGCAAAATACTTCTAGGTGGAGTTAAGACTAGACTAAACAACAAAGTAAAGTATTTCCACATTTTAATTGAGAAACATGATCAACCAACAATAAAAATAAAACATGCATACGGAAGCAAATAACAAACAAACAAATTAAATCACACAAAACATGGGTTGCCTCCCAAGAAGCGCTTTTCTTTATTTACGAGTCTTGTAGCTAGACTCAAGGCTACGGGTTACTACGTGATTCCATCATTGGTTCCACTCTCCGATTGTAGATATTCCTTGTAGAAACCAATCACCTTTTTCTCAACCGCCCCCATAATCATTTGGGCAAATTCTTCATCGACTTTATACCTTGGTCCAAGGGCCAAGCAATCTTTGTAGTAGAGACTCCTTTTTTCCCATACATAGTCCATGCCCTTTTTCTTATCATTCTCATCAATATCTTCAAAAGCACTAACGTTGTCCTTATCCAAACGAGATATAAAGCGAAATTCTTTCATCCTATTGGGCATCCTATAAGTGATACTATCGGTGTTACTTGCAAATCGGATCGTGCCTTCTACCTCATCATATTCTAACTTGGACTCCTCAACAAATGGTTTGCCAAACACAACATTGGATAATCGACAATCAATAACATTAGCAAGATCCTCCACAATCATAAAGTCGGTGACAAAAGTGAAATTACCAACAAAGACACGTAAACCTTTAACTCTCCCGACAAAGTTACAAACTCCACCGGGGTACTTGGGATCCCTTCTAGGTTCAAGTCTTGTTTTCACTATATCATTATAAACTGTTGAGGACATAATGTTGATTGGAGATTTAAAGTCAATGTAAGCATTGCTAATGTGCCTATACCCAATCATACATGGTATCTTAGCATTCTTAGGATCGCCTCTCTTGATCTTAGGTTCAATTATGGTGAAAGGAGATTGCGGGTTATCAATAAGATTGTTATAATATGCAATCTCCTCCTTAGTGGGGTATAGATTAAAGTAGTCGTTAAGCTTCGGATCCATTTCCTCCTCTTCTGGTCCCTCAACAACATTCACAAAGTCATTAGGCCCTAGGTCCTTATTTGAATACAAGGCGGTTGCTAGGTCACTAAATGTATGTTCGAGTTCAATCTTAATCAACCTATTAAGCTCTCTAAGCTCCCTAATCTCACTCTCAATTTGTTCACGTAACACAGCCACTTCTCTAGGGGACAGGGGTGGATTCGCGTTTTCCATAATGGTCAACGGAATAGTCAATGAGGTTAATTTACTAACAAAGGCACAAAGAAATGAGATAGACTAAAGAAGACCTAAAAATAAAAATAAAATCTTACTAGAAAGGAATCTAGCAAGTAGACCTAATAAAAAGAAATTCTAACCTAGACAATAACTATTCCCCGAGCTGCGGCGCCAAAAACTTGATGCGTGGGAATCGCAACAGGCTTTACCTCTCGAGGGATCTCGAGAAGCTTACAACCCCCACCAGGCAGTGTACCTGATCGTTGTAGTATAGTATAGTGACAAGTACCGGAGGATATATCGTTCAGCTTAGGAATAGTGTCGCTAGGATTAGAAAGCCTAAATTACTAGTTCTAAAGGTGAGGGATGATTATTTTTGTATTTTTATATTTTTTAGAAAGCAAGTAAAATCTCGGGTTTTTGGAAGAGTGGGCGGAATTAGTTGCTATTCAACTAACCCAAAACTAAGATGCAATCAAAATAAAATACAAAAAATGAAATTAAACTAATTAAACTAAGGTTGTGAGCAGTAATTGGAGAAAATGTGTTTACTTAGATTTCACTACTCCCTAGATATCTTTTACACGTTAATTACTTGTTATAATTGCATGGATGACGGGTTGTATTCCTTAATACCATTCATGGGGTGGCATACATAACTCCCCAATTCTATGAGCTCTTATCTCCTCCTACACCATGACCCAGCACAACTATAGGGATTGTAAACAGTAGCTCATGCATTAAATACAACCAATAAAGACCTAGTACGCCTCGGTTCATGTTTCTTAAGACGTTCAAGCATGTTACCATTTGGAGATCTGCCAGTTTTCTTAAGCCTAACATATAAAATCATTCATCCAAGACAAGAATAAACAAGTAATCAACACATAATCAATATCTAGGTTTCATTAGATCTAAGCAAACACAAAAGAGATCTAGCCTAGCATAATGGAATTGAGACAAGAATAAGATATAGACAACCAACACATAGACATATTGATTGAATTAGAAGAACACTTATCTCAATTACAATGCAAGGTATCAAGGGTTTGGAACCTTTGAAAAACTTGTAAAAGTTGCACCAAATTCGTCTTTAGGGTTTCTCCAAAACTTCCCTCTTTTTTTAATGTGAAAAACTAGAAAACTATATATAGGAAAACAAGGGTGACGGCGTCAAGAGCAAGGGTGTGACGCCGTCATCTCGCCGCCAAATACTTCCTCGGACGGCCTTGATCTACTTATGACGGCCTATGTGACGCCGTCATCAACCACGGTATTTTATTCTTGGGACTTTGACGCCGTCAAGAACAACTCTTGACGCCTTCATGCACTGTTCCAGCATAGAAATTTGAGACTTTGCCGTTTTCTTCACTTTTATGCTCCAAAAACGTCCGAAATGGCTTCTTTTCCAGAATTCACTCTCCAAGTACCTAAAATCACAAAAGGAACGATTTAGGGCAATATTTGATCAAATAAATTCGGATTCGGGCTTAAATGACCCCCTAAAAACGGATCATTTTTCGCCTCATCAGTATTCTTTATCTAACAAAACATATGCAATGATTCCATTTAATACTTCTAATACGAAAAATAAAGATGAAACAAGACAAACAATAAAATAATGAAAACAAACACCCGAAGAAAAAAATAAAAACACTAAAAGTAAGAAGAAAAAAAAAGACATTAAGAAGTGTTAAGATACTTCCTTAAATCTAGATCAATAAGATATTTATACCTCCTAATGCATTTTAATTCTCGGGAAAAAAACGCTCTTAATACTGATTGTTTCTTACCGCCTCTTAATGACATGAAAAAATAAACACGCTTTTTGGGTCAAACCTCTGACTACGTCTGAATAAATCAAATTAAGAAGCTGTTAAAACACTACTTAAAACTAACCGTGTACATATCACTACCCTTTCAAAATACACGTGACACCATGAGGCTAGCCACAATGGTGACCAAGGTCACCCAAGTTTTTCGACTGCCACGTCAGCTTTCTCTTTCCAGTCACCAGAAATGACCCATGTGTCACAGTGGTGTTTTTTTTTTTTTTTTTTTTTTTTTTTTTTTTTTTTTTACATATTAAACAACAAATTTATAAATATAAAAACGTTCAAATTTAAACATTGCATATATTTCTTGGAATTTAAAAAGTACATAAATTGAAAACATTACAGAAATATAACATAAAAATTATATAAAACTTCAGTTGTAATCCTGGTGATCCCAGGTTTGCGAGTTGTTGGAGTCGTAACTGTCGTCGTAAGGATCAAAGCTCGTAAACTTCTCGGCTTCTTACTGAGCTTCAAACCTGCTAACCTCCCGCTCCTTTTCTTCGTTCCAGCCCCCATCATCAGCTGCCACCACATTTTCCTCAAAGCTTAGCTGAAAGTGATCTAGATGAGGTTGTTGCTCAACAACTCTCGGTGCACCAGATGAAGTGGATGCACCAGCATCACCGGCTACCACATTTTCCTCATAACTCCAACGGATCTTGTTGGAGATTTGGGACTGTATTTGAGAAACACAACCCCACAGCGAGTCAACAATGGCAGCATCCTTGCAATATTCATCGTACAAGAACTGGTCGATCACGGCTTTCCTCTCTGCTGAGATATCTTCGCACGCTGCGTATCGTTCTCTAAGTCGGTTTTTCAGTTTTTTGGCAAGCTCAAACTGTTTGATCACTTCGACGATATCTGTGTACTCTTTCTCGATTTGTTTCTTGATGTATGTTTGCAATTCTTTGACGGTGTGAGGAAATTTGCAAGCCATTTTTTTTGTTTGAATTGTCGTTTGAAGTGTGTTTGAAATTTTGTGTGAAAAATTGTGTTTAATGGTGGTATTTATAGGAAGTAAAATTGGTAAGTTTTTATGATTTTTTTTTTCTAATGGTAATAAACAAGTTTTTGAAAAATGGTACTTGTGAATATCGGTGGAAATAGTGACCGATGTTTCATTTTTTTTTTTTTTTTTTTTTTTTTTTTTTTTTTTTTTTGCTGTGAACGATGTGTGACCAAAACCCTCATAATGGGGCTCGACCGATCTTGAGATCGGTCATGTGGATCTCGACCGTTGTGTGCTCCGGTCCATTGTGACAAGCCTGACTTATCAAACCCCCAATTAAAACAAGAAACCTTGCAAATCCATTTATGTCGGACATTCAAAGATTTTAAAACGGTAAAGAAGATTAAAGAGGAAAATCTTCGATTGTATCAAATTTATTCTACCAATATCTATCATCTGAGTATACTAACCCTAATATTATCGCACATTTTGTAACAACCATATTCATATTTTTATGTTAGATTTTAGGGGGTTTCCCCTATGATTTCAATTTTTTATTTTTTTAGTTATTTTGGATCTTGATTGGTTTAATAAGCCATATGTTGCACAAACATTAAGTCAAATTTGGTTATAAAGGGTTTGTAATCTCACTTATCTTTGTTATTTTGGCACAGTTTTGGATTTTGATTATAATATTGAATAATCTTTGGCGTTTCATAGGTTTCCATAATCAACATTTTTAGTATATTAAATAAATTCCAGATTTTTATGGCATTGGTGATTATCTCTGTTGAGTCTCACATGTTGGCTGAGATTCCGATTGGCAATATTACACGTTGCTAGATATATACTTAAACGAGCTGCTTGGTATTTAAATCATGGTTAGGAAAATACTAAAATGCTGCTTAGTATTTTAATTATTGTAAGTAAAAATTTTCATAATAAAAAAAAAAGAAAAAAAGAAACGTTAATTAAAAAAATAGACAAAAAAAGGGAAAGACAAATAATTTTAAAATTGTTCTATAGAACCATATATTTTTTCAGGTGCCTAATGCATTGTCATTTCTAGATCAGATGGGAATGTGATTGCTCTATAATTGACAATACCACAGTTCAACTCAGTTCACATGGAGTACAACTTCCAATTAATGTAACTAATAAAACACCATTTACATGACTAATACAAATAATAAAACACATGATATAATTGATGAAAACTGCTAAGTAATGTGGTCATCCTTTGTTTAACATCGTACAAGCCTACCATATATTTTATAGTTTTATAGTCACTTATTTTAATCTAAGTGTAACAAGTATTTAACAACCTTAATATTTTAAGTATTACACCATCTACTTATAAATTAGGGTTAATTTTAACTTTTCTCTCGCCATATTTGTCATCTTCATGTTTTCTTTTCACCAAATGCTTCTTATCATCATACAATAAGTGAAAAAGTGGGTCATATATATAACATGGATGATTAAGGACGAGTAAAAAGTATTACATTTTTAGGTAATAGAAAATGTTATATTTTCACATTCATCATCATATTTATTTGATTTTGTATACAAATTTTTTATTTGCGCGCATTAATTTACAGGTAGAATAAATAATAACATTATGTAACTGATGTACAACTGTTGATAACATTAGGTGGAGTGTAAAAATTAAAAATAAGAATGTACAAATCAACTCTTATTTTCAACGGGTGACGGAGCAGAGTTTAGGTATGACCTAGTGCCACATGTCAATCATCTAAAACTGAGTGGGAGAATGACTTATTTGTGCTACTTATAAAAAAATTGTTTCTTAAAACTTAAAAATGAATAATGATGCATACACAAAGTGCCCCTTTAACTTTTATTTTATTTATGTTTTAAAATAATGTTTGATATTGCCACCAATCACAATTATTAATTAGATACTGTATCTATAATTAATATCTAATATGAAAAAATTGTCGAAATTATATTAAAATAAATGATCGTCGTGATTGTATATTTATTTTCACTTAACGATTAACCGTTTAAAAGATATTTAAATTTAAAAAAGTGGATGAAATATTAAAAGATATTTCAATTTATTTAATTTTAGATAAATGGTAGAGATGAGTTATACGCAAGTAATGTTTGGTATGCAAATAACTTTCCTCTAATTTGAATGTTGACACATCATCATATAGGTTATTTGTATTTTGTTATACTTTCTATTTTATCATAAAAAATGAATTTAGAACTTAACTAAACTTCTACATCTCATTCTTTTCTTTTATAAAATTGTTACATTTCATTCATTTCTTTTCTAAAATTCCTAAGTGCACTAATATGTTTATGTTTCTTTTTCAATTTTTTATATTCCTGAACAAACGTGTCTTTGATTTTTTAAGAACTTTTTCTAACAACATAAAAAAAAGTATTTAACTCTTAAAACATTTTTTTAATGACAAGTATTATACCCATCTGGTTTTTATAATATCTGATTGCTCTTTTAATATTCTTTCAAAAGCATGATATAAGTTCTCTAACTTCACAATATTATCATGTGTTAACTATTTTCAAATACATTACTTGAAGATATATGTGAGCAACCATTTTTTTAAGCAGTACACTATGCTTCAAAACTAACATTAAATAATTTTTTATTTTATTTTTATTATTTTTTTTTTGGGTAAAAGGTCAAAAGACCCGGTAAATATATTACTCCAAAAAACATTTAAGTACAAAAGATATGGGTGAGTCCCATATCTCAGCCCGTTACATAGGCGATAGCTTACATAACAAGATACTACCTATTTTCCAAAAGGAAAATAAACCACTACACAAATGATAACAAAGACAATGACAAAATAAATTACTTCCTAAGACCTTGAAGCTTAGTGCCGTACATGGCATTAAAAGCATCCAAATTCCCCGGAAGATCATAAACATGTTGCGCATAGTCATCGTAATCATATCCATCTCAGTCATATTCACGCTCGTGAACCCCACCAAATAGATTAGCGGACTCATCAAACGTGTTAACAACCTCCTCATCATCACTTTCAGACACAACGACATCTCCCACTTTTGAAAATGGGTTAATCCTCTTAGTAGAAGAAGTAGATAGAGCGGAAAGTGAACTAGGTTTAGAAGTCCCAACCTTTTCCTTTTCATTCAGATCACGCACAAGAGAATCTTGTGTTGGAGTAGCAGTCTTAACAGACTCATCTTGTTTAGCTTCCTCAATTCTTCCAGACGACACATCCAAAGTCACTTCCTCATTGGGAATACCATACTCATCGGTATCGGACATTATAAGTGCATCAAACTGATTAGATGTAACAATCTTCATTCCACTAGTACTAGGCACATCAGCATTCTTCTTCCTGTTGACATCCACTTTATTGGGTTCAGAAGGAGGCGCTTTGGGTCTATATTGTACCTTCTTACCCACACAAGGCTTTGTGAAACCCCCTTTGTTAGGACCAGATTGTCCACAACTATTACTCTTCTTCTTATTATTGACCATTTGAAAGCCATCATTAACACTCGGTGTAGGTTGAGTAGTAGGTGGAACAAATTTAGGACAATCAACAAGAGTATGACCAAAGATCTTACAATTATCACAACGAGATGGTTTCCACTCATATTCAACCCGTATCATCTCTATAGTCGAACCTGAACCATCAAGTAGGGGTATCTCAACAGTGATGCTATCCCGAAGCACCTCATCCGATTTCACATCAATCATACATCTAGCAAAACTTCTTCGGCCCCAAGAATCCTTGCACATTTGGCTGGTATAAGCATCTAATCGTTTAGGCGTACCAATCAATGTAGCAAGGAGACTAAGACTATCATCAGAAAACATAGCAAGGGGAACATCATGGAATTTAACCGACACCGGGATGTTAGTCAAATCCTCTTTAAGTAAATTGGTGTTCAATGTCCATGGTTTAAGAATAATAGGCACATTACGAATCAACCATGGTTCATTTTCAAGAACATCATCAACACCTTTCTTAGAAGTAAACTTAAAGAAAAAGAACCCCTTTGCATTCATCATTACCTTATGTATGCCAAACTTAGCCCACACATGTACATAGTAATCAACAACAGGAAACGCAAGGTGATTGAGCCCGAACCACCTAACTTATATTAACCAAATAATGGTCAACAAAGTCAAATAGCCTAGGTCAATGCTCCGGGTAATATAAGGTATCACCAGGTCGTTAAGTCCCGTTGAAGTGTGAATTGTAACTTTAGCGTATTTGTGATCGGGTAATTATTCACAGAAAAGGGTTATGATCAGAATTATTTGGAAATTATTAACAAATATTGCTTAGGAAAGCTACGTGATTGATTACGAGAATTTAGATTACGAAGATTTGAGCTAAAAACTAAAAACGTACGTTTTAATTAAAAAACGTATACAGACGCACAAAACAAAAAGTACAACTGAAGGACGGGAAGGGTTAAAAGTGTAAAATTGATATTTTTACAATCCTAATAATTAAAGAAAATTTTAAGAAAAATAAAAATTATTTTTACACTACTTAATTATTTATTATTAATTAATTACTAATTATCTATTTAATACTAATTAAACTAATTAGAATTATTAAAAATACTAAAAAGACTTAGAAAATTAAGAAAATTTTTATAAATCTAATTAACCATTACAGGAATCCTAAAAAATTATAAAAAGTTAATTTTATGTATTTTTAAACTAGTTAACTAATTATTATTCTATTTATTAATTAATATCTAATTAAACTATTTAAATTATGAAAACTATTAAATGAACAGTAAAAATTCTAGAAAAATTTATAAAAATGTTTTAACTAAAATACAAGCTAGGAAAAATATAAAAACTAGGTTATACTATATAAAATCTAATTATGCTATTTAATTGATTAATATTAATTAAAACTAAATTAAACTAAAATTAATTAGAAATACCACTAAAAGACAAAATAAAAATCTGGAAAAATTTGTAAAATTATTTTAACCTAAAATATAATTTCTAAAAATATAAAAGTGATATATTACTTAGAAATAAATTAAAAAGAAAAATAAATTGATAAATCCTATTAAATAGAACTATCACTATTTTTAAAATTGGTTTTTTGGATTTTTTTCTTTTTCTAAACTAATTATGAACTAAAAACATCTACTTTTACTGAAAACACTTTTGTTTAAACCCAATAAATAAGCACTTGAAGTGCTTATTATACCCACAGTTGACTTTTGTTGACTGTGGAGTATTTTTAGCTCAAATGAGGAAATGTGGGGTCCACACTGATCAAACTTGGTTTCTCTGAGTATAATGAACAAGAATAAGCAACTTATGATCAAATGGTTGGCCTGAATAAGCCAAAAAACTAAATTAAGCACTTGATTATTTGTTAACTGATGCAGTTTATGGGACAAGGATTGGGGACAAAATCAAGTGGGGTCCACTATCCTAGGGGTCAAACAAAAGGTTCACAATTACTCTCTGGTAGGAGGGGGGTTGAGTGGAACCAAAATCAATGGGCCTAAACCACTGTAGTGGTCACAAACCACCACAAAAGGTGGTGGTGTGAAGATGGTCTGCTGAGAACAGGGCAGATGTATGCCCTGCAGGTCACTTTGTGGCCTTGTGGGGCCCAGTAAACAAAATCCTAAAAATTTGAGAAAATTCTCAAAAATCAACAAAGTGGTAAATAATGAGCTTGTAAAATATCAGACCTTAGAACCTTATATCAAACAAGTTGCAAGCCTCCAAAGTTTGATAAAAAAACCAATGAGACAGATTTTGACTTTTATGAAAACTTGGATTCTTGACTTTTTTGAGATTTGATTGCTTCCTACTAATTTGTGATGATGTTTAAAGCTGTAATGAACCTAAATCTAGCAAGATTAACAGGTTTTAAAGCTAAAGTGGTGATTATGCAAGCACAATTCCTAACAGTGAACACCTAAGAGTGATTAAAAGGTTTGTTGACTTTTTTTTACTATCAAGACCTGAGTTTAATGGTTTCTTTAACCTATTGAGACCTAAGGAAACTTGTTGCAATAACAAACAACAGACACAACAGGCTCTGAGTACCTCAAATCAATTTAACCAAACACTCCTTTAAAATGGGTCTGTTATGATTTTCAAAGATTGATACTGATTCAGTCCAACTCAGGGATCCATAAGCACTTATAATGTTACAAGCAACTTAAATGAGCACATGAATAATAACCATAACAACAAATGACCTAGTTTACTACTATGCTAAATTTTGACAGTTGAGTCCAATACTTTAGCAACCATGAATTCTACTTAACAAGCAAGTGATTTTAAACATTAATTTAACCAACTTACTGTAAATAAGCATAAAAACATAGGTATGATTAGTAAATAAGCACATGAACAGTGAAATCATAAAATGGTAGTACTGCTTACAAATTGCTTTCCTGCCAATATTTCATGAACAAATGACCCAGAACACAACCTAAGTGGTCTCCACAGACCTCTATAACCATAACCAAATCCAAATTCAGCTTTGCTTCCTTTTGATCTTCCTCTTATTTTATTTTTCACTATTTTTATGATTTCTGAGACTTTACAAGGTAACTTATACTAAACTAGTTTAAATGATTTCAAAGCTTTCAAAAACTAACTTGAAACTTGTTTTGAGCTTAGGGAATCACTGAGAATGAGTTTTATCAAACTTGAAACCAACATGAGAATTTTCATAAAACTGAAACATACATTGAGTTGAGAATTATCATTGCAATTAATATGTGAAATAAGTTCATTAATCACTCGAGAAACTTGACAAAGGTACTTAAAGCTTAAATTACACTGAGAATTAAGGAAATATTAAAAACGACATAAAAATAAATTACAATAATCTAGATAGATTTTTTTCTTCTGCCCATTGCTCTCTTTTATAGATATTCTTGACTTCAAGCATCTTCTGAATGTTTCCCACCATGTTTGAGCCGTTGGATTGGCTCAATTCAATCTCCACCTTTGAATATTCTTTTTGGCGCCAAATTAGTCAAAGGAGCAGTTGGTATTTGCTTGAAGGGTTTTGATATCAATAAAAGAATTTTGGAGGGTAGTGTTTGGAGGGGGGAGCAAGGTGTGGGATGCTGAGGTGGAGGTGAGGAGGGTGGAGTGTGTCAGTAGGTGTTGCAGGCTAGTTGGGGGAGAAGGTGGGTGGTCAACGCGGGTCAAAGGGTTTTGATTATTTAGAACGGTTAGGGTATTGGGTGGGCTAAAGATGGGCCTGGGGGATAAGTGGGCTGAGGATTTGGTTGGGTTTGGTTTTGGTTTTGGTTTAGTTTAGTGTATTAAGGGTCCGTTTGTTTTAGCTAAAAATCCCAAGGACCATTTTTGTAATTTTGCCGAACCATGAGGGGTGAAAATGGTATGTTTCCAAAATATCCCAAGGGGTGTAATTTGCCAAGTTTTGAATTCCCATGGACCATAAATGTAATTTTTCCACTTTTGAAATTCCCGGGGACCATAAATGACAAGTTTCCAAACTTGAGGGACCAATGTTGTAATTTCCTCAAACTCACACCAAAGGATCATTTTTGACAATTTATGATTTTCCAAGGACCCTAGATGATTTTTCATTCAAAATTATTCCACCAGGGACCAAATCTGTCAATTTCTAAAATTCCAGGGACCATTTTTGTCAATTTTGGATTTTAAGGGGTAAAAGTGTAATTTTCTCAAACTTTATCGCCCAAGGACTTATTTTGATAATTTTTGACTTTTCTTTGCCTTGGGTTGACTTTTCTTTCGTTTTAAACTTCCAGGGACTAGTTTTGCCAAATTTTGAAACTTGAGGGACTGAAACTGCCAATTGTGCAAACTTTGTTCGTTTTTCATTTGTTTTCAAACATTTTGCATCTAAAACATATAAAACACACTTTTGGAATAAATTGTGTATTTTGATGCGTTTTTGGGTGTTTTTGGATGTTTTGGCAGTCCAGATACGATAAAAATGATGAGTGTTTAAGCACTCATTAATCCCCCACACTAAGCTATTGCTAGTCCCTAGCAATCTTTTGAGAAAAACTTGATGGATTTTAAACTTTTTACCAAAAGCCATCACTTTTGGAGTAGCCAGGTGTAAGAACTGTGGCACACCTGATAACCGTGTGATTTTAAGCAAACCACCAGTTGTCAATGGATTTGATTAGTCTTTACCAGGAGCCGTTTGCTCCTGGACTAGCCAGCATCTTGATGGACCTAGTCAACATCTTGGTGAGCTGATTACCAATTATGGTTTTTCCACGGCCTTTACCACAAGCCATAATCTTGCGGGCTAGCCAACTCATTTGTTTTCGGGGAGTTGATGAACCATACAATTTTGGGCAAATTGCCAGCCTTAAACGGATTTGAGTTGTCTTTACCAAGAGCCGTTTGCTCCTGGACTAGCCAATCCCTTTTGTCGCTTAGATAAGGCGGACTGATTACTACAAAAATTTTGAAATAAAGTGAAAAATTTTTGAAAAATTTGGCCAAAATGGGGGTACTTGAAAGTATTTTGCGATAAAATTCGCTAGAATTTCCCCCCCACACTTAGAAATGAATATTGTCCTCAATATTCAAAGTCCCGGCTATTATGCCGAATCTAAGAACGTAAAAAGATAATATTCGAAGCTAACTGTGGAATTTTGTTTTGTATTTTTCACTTTATTTATCTGTACATACAATCACACATTTTTTTTTTTTTTGGATCAATATATACATATATACTTTTTCAAATTAGCGGGGGGTTGGCCATTCCCCCACACTAGGGTGGTAGAAAGTAGAAAGAAGTCAGAAATATGGGTGAAAACCCATATATGTTGCTAATTTTTGTTCACCGAGTCACTAGCTTGACTCGATCCCCGAATTTAATTGTCCTTGGGGAAAGTTTGGAGATCCGGGACAACCATGGGTGGTATGTCCTCTCCAAAGTAGTGCTTTAGACGATGTCCATTCACTTTGAAATTAGGTCCGTCATTTTGTGATAATTCGACGGTGCCATAAGGATAAACCTTAACGATAGTGAATGGACCAGTCCATCGGGTTTTGAGCTTTCCCGAGAAGATCTTGAGTCTAGAGTTGAAAAGAAGGACTCGATCACCAACGTTGAAAACGCGGTTTTTGATCTTGGAGTCATGAATCTTCTTTGTCTTTTCTTTATAGATCAAAGAGTTCTCGTAAGCTTGATCACGAAGTTCATTTAATTCATTCAGTTGAACTTTTCTATGATCACCCGCCGTTTTGAGGTCGAAATTGGCATGCTTGAGAGCCCAATAGGCTTTATGCTCAAGCTCGATCGGAAGATGGCACGCTTTCCCGTACACAAGTTTATAAGGCGTACACCCAATGGGTGTTTTATATGCCGTACGGAAAGCCCAAAGTGCATCATCTAATTTATCCGACCAAGATGCACGATTTTCCCCAACGGTTCTTTCTAATATTCTCTTTATGCCTCGATTGGAAACTTCTACTTGTCCACTTGTTTGAGGGTGGTACGCAGTAGAAAGACGGTGAGTTACACCATACTTTTGCATGACTTTATCAAATTTGTCGTTGCAAAAGTGCGTACCACGATCACTAATTATAGCACGTGGAGTTCCAAATCGAGCAAAGAGAGCTTTCAAAAATTTCATGACTACTCGGGCATCATTTGTGGGTAAAGCTTTTGCTTCAACCCATTTTGACAAATAGTCAACTGCCACGAGTATATACTTGTTTCCGTGAGAGGATGGAAATGACCCCATAAAGTCGATGCCCCAAACGTCAAATATTTCACAAACTTGGATTGCATTTTGTGGCATTTCATTCTTTTGTGAAATATTCCCGTGACGTTGACAAGCGTCACAGGATTTGACTAATTCTTGGGCATCCTTGTAAATCGTGGGCCAAAAGAAACCGGAATCAAACACCTTTTTGGCGGTGTAATTTGGATTGTGGTGGCCCCCCGTGGGACCAGCATGGCAAGCCTTAAGAATTTCAGTGGCTTCTTGACCATATACACACCGCCGGATGACTTGATCCGCGCAAATCTTGAACAAGTAGGGGTCGTCCCAAAAGTAATGTTTGACATCTTTGAAAATTTTATTTTTTTGTTGGGACGACATCCCTTTCACAATGAAATTACCCGCAAGATAGTTTGCAAAGTCGGCAAACCATGGGGTAATCGAGTCTCCACGAAATGAAACCGCATCGAGGGTTTCGAGAGGAAATGTTTCATTTATTTCCTTTTTCTCGAAAGCATTTTGGTAAGGGTTTTCAAGACGGGAGAGATGATCAGCAGCTAGGTTCTCAGCTCCTTTTTTATCACGAATAATGATATCAAATTCCTGAAGGAGGAGAACCCAACGAAGAAGTCTCGGCTTTGCATCTTGTTTTGCAAAAAGGTACTTCAAAGCCGAGTGATCCGTATACACTACGCTTTTTGTCAAGATCAAATATGACCGGAATTTCTCAAAGGCATACACCACAGCTAATAATTCTTTTTCGGTGGTGGTGTAATGACTTTGTGCCTCGGTCATAGTTTTGCTGGCATAGTGTATAGGCTGAAAATGTTTTGTTTTTCATTGCCCCAAGACTGCCCCAATAGCATAATCACTCGCATCACACATGAGCTCAAAGGGCAAGTCCCAATCGGGGGCAACAAGAATCGGTGCCTCGGTAAGCCTTTTCTTTAATGTTTCAAAGGCTTCGATGCACTCAGGGGAGAAGATAAAAGGAGCATCCTTTTCGAGGAGATGGGTCATAGGCCGGGCGATTTTAGAAAAATCTTGAATAAACCTACGATAGAAACCGGCGTGACCCAAAAAGCTCCTAACACCTTTCACAGTCGTGGGATGAGGCAATTTTACAATGACGTCCACTTTGGCACGGTCAACCTCAATCCCGTTTTTTGAAGTTTTATGGCCGAGGACAATGCCCTCTTTGACCATAAAGTGACTCTTCTCCCAATTTAGACACAACTTTGTGTCTTCACAACGTTTTAGCATATTGTCTAAATGGGAGAGACAGGTTTTAAACGAATCCCCAATGACCGAAAAATCGTCCATGAAGACCTCCATAGTTTTTCCGATCATGTCGGAAAAAATGGCCATCATACATCTTTGAAACGTGCCCGGAGCATTACATAAGCCAAATGGCATACGTTTATATGCGAAGGTTCCATAGGGGCACGTGAAAGTGGTCTTTTCTTGGTATTGCGGGTCAATGGGAATCTGAAAGTAACCCGAGAAACCATCGAGGAAGCAATAGTACTCATTCCCCGCTAATCTCTCGAGCATCTGATCCATAAAGGGCAGAGGAAAATGATCCTTACGAGTGGCGTCATTCAATTTACGATAATCAATGCAGACGCGCCAACCCGTAACCAAACGAGTTGGAATTAACTCATTTTCCTCGTTTGTGACAACAGTAATGCCACCCTTTTTTGGAACGCAATGAACTGGGCTGACCCAAGGACTGTCCGAGATACGGTAAATCAATCCGGCATCGAGAAGTTTTAAAACCTCTTGTTTGATAACTTCGTGAATTTTTGGATTCACCCTTCTTTGTTGTTGGACTGCAGGTTTGAAATCGTCCTCCATTAAAATTTTGTGCATACAGAATTCAGGGTCAATGCCCTTAATGTCGGAGAGATGCCAAGCAATTGCTTGTTTATGAGATTTCAAAACCTTGATAAGAGCAGCCTTTTCCTCATCACTTAAGTCTTTGGCAATTATGACGGGTAATTTATCGTCACCCTCCAGAAATGCATATTCAAGATGAGGCGGCAAGTCCTTAAGTTCAACCTTAGGGAAGTCATCGGTTTTCTCAACATTTTTGACCTCCTCCTTATGAAGTTGTTGTGGTAGAACAGGAAGAGGAGAGGGATCTTCGTTTAACAATTTTTCAAGCATGAGAATATCCCTCTCGCGGTCGATCTCTTGGTTATCGACTCCATCGGGAATCGAATCACTTTTGAGAAACGCCTCCATTTCTTCTAAGATGAAGTCACTTCCCTCAAACGGAGTGAGGGAAGGAGAAGAATTGGCTATGATGGGGTGAGAAGACTGAGTGAGGTTTTCACTCGAAGAATCATCAATGAAACCTAAAATCTCTTGAGCATACTCCTCAGCAGCAATATCGATGACATCAATTTGATTCACCGACTCACAATCATAATTTGAGGAGTATCTCGAAGTTTGATTTAGGTTGAAGGTTATGGCTTCCGTTCCAACACGTAATGTGATCTCATGCTCAAATACATCGATAAGAGCTCGCCCAGTTCTAAGGAATCCCCGCCCAAGAATGAGAGGGACCCTTGAATCGGCATCAAAGTCAACACTCACAAAATCTGCCAGAAAATGGAACTTCCCCACTTTAACGAATACGTCCTCGGCAATGCCAATGGGACGAGAAATCGAACGATCGGCAAGCTCTAAAGTCATGCACGTGGGGGTAAGTTCGGGAAGAGAGAGTTTTTTCCACACAGAATATGGCATCAGGTTGATGCTAGCACCTAGATCGGCCAGGGCGAAGCAATCAACCATACCCGGGAAAGTACAAGGAATGAGGAATTTCCCGGGATCTCCAAGCTTTTTAGGAAGCTTTTTCAAAAGAACCGCAGAGCAGTTCTCATTCAGAGGAGTTCTTGCCATCTCAAATAATTTTTCTTTATTACTCAACAGATTTTTGATTGTCGATGCAAACTTGGGCATCAAGAGAATAGCATCCGCGAAGCTAATATCAAAATGCAAATCTTGGAAGATTTGGTAAAATTTATCCATTTGGTGATTAGCTTTTTCGCGGAGCTTTTGTTCACTGAGACGTGATGGATAGGGAATGGAAGTTTTGGATTTAGGGTTGTCCACTGGAGTCTCTGGTGGTTCAAATACAACTCCAGGCTTACATCTGGTTTCAGGAATAACCTGAGGTTGGACGTGTGCTGTACTTCGTGGGCTAGGAATTTGCACTTTGTCCTTTGTCACCTCAGGTTCACGATTCACTACCTTTGGAGGGGAGGAAGAAGAGGTAGTAGGAATCGCGGGTTCATCATATGAAGCACCACTTCGTGTTGTGATCGCCTTAGCATCGCCCCTCGGGTTAGCGATCGTGTTGCTCGGTAAAGTAGTACCTGAGCCCGAGGGTCGATCATTTAAAGACTTCTTGATGTCAGAAATCTGGCTGACCAGCAACTTGTTCAACTCTTCTTGGGACTTCATGAATTGTTTCAACAACTCGTCAGATGAAGGCCCGGTTGGAACAATGGCTTGATTCGGGTTAGGAATGTTTGGAGCTCGATTGTTCGGATTGGGACCTTGATTTTGAAAATTACCCTGATTAGGGTTGTTGTTTCCATGAAAATATCCCGGATTGAAATTACCCTGACCTTGGTTCCGATTTAAGTTTCCTTGATTTTGTTGTTGGAAACCTTGATTTTGGAATCCTTGGTTTTGATTGTGAAAACCATGGCCCTGATTGAAGTTACTTTGGTTTTGATAACCTTGGTTTTGATAACCTTGGTTAGCTCTATTTTGATTTTGGCCACGGTTTTGGACATTTTGGTTTTGATTAAAACCAGGAGGTCCAGGATAATGATGTTGAGGACGATAGCTAGGGTCCATAGGAGGGCGATATTGATTGTCTCCTTGATTTTGGGACCCCGCTAAAGCATGAGCTTCGTATGGAGTACCATCAGTAGCTGTGCAATTGTAGTAGGCATGCGGCCCACCACAAGTTACACAGACTTCCACTTTTTTAACCTCAGCAGGTGGAGGATGTTGTGGAAATGAGACTTTCTTTGTTTGGGCGAGAACCAAAGCTTGGATTGCTTCAGTGAGCTTGTCAATCTTAGCATCCGTGCTAGATTGACTCACAGAAGATGAAGTGGAAGGACCCGCATTAATTTGGGAAACAATCGGTTTGCTTCGTGTAGAGCGGACCTTAGACTTGTTTTCTATGATTTGCAAAGCTTCTTTTGTGGTTTTACTCAAAAAGTTGCCTCCCGCGGAGGCATTGAGTGAATCCTGATCAGCTTGGCTCACGCCATTGTAAAACGTATCGAGTTGCATCAACTCAGAGAAACCATGATGTGGACACTTGCGAAGTAATTCTTTGAAACGATCCCACGCTTCACCAAAAGATTCATCATATTTTTGAGTGAACTTGGTGATTTCGTTCTTAAGACTCGTGGTCTTGGAAGGTGGGAAGAATTCATTCACAAACTTTTTGACAAGATCTTCCCAAGTCTCAATAGATCGTGGAGGTAGTTTTTCAAGCCAAATCCGGGCTTGTCCCTCCAAGGAGAATGGGAAGAGAAGAAGTTTTATTGCTTCACACGGGACATTTTTGTACTTGATGGTTGATGTGATTTTATTGAACCATCGAATATGAGCATGAGGATCGTCCCTCTCAAAACCGTAGAATTGACTTGAGGTTACAAGATTGAGTAACCCTATTTTGAGCTCAAAACTATCAGCCACGATGGCTGGAACGACAATGGCATCTCCGTAACCCTCGAGGGGTGCTTGGAGAAGTTCACACATGGGACGGTCTTCCGCCATGGTGACAGTGGGTGTGGCAACAGTACGGATCTCAGATCCGACTGTTGGTGCTGAACGTCTACGAGGTCTTCTAGGTTTTCGTACAAGCTCACGTAATGGGCTAGTAGACCTAGAAGAACGAGTGCGCATGCACTAGGAACAAAAATCAATCAAAACAAAGTCGAGACAAAACCACAGTGAACTTAAACCAATAATCACAAGCGAGTGGCTTCTTTAGAAAAGGTACACCACTCACCAGGATACAAAGACAAGTTTTAATCTTTTTGATTTGGGAACTTATTTGTTCACACCCCCAGTTGGAAGGTGTTCTGTCTTGGTTTGCGACGGTTTATTTTTATGTAGAATTATTATTCACAAGAAAAGACGGATGTTTTTGTGTTTTTGTGTATGGGTTAAAAACTTTTGGACAATATTTTTGGTATCGTTTCGTTTACCAAAATCTTTTTTCTTTAAGAATCACCTTAAAAGAAAACCGAATCAGAAAACGTTACGATCTGTTTTGTTGTTTTTAATTTTTTTTTTTTTTTTTTTTTTTTGGTGTTTTAACACTTTAGGAAAAGTGTTAATGACTTTTTTGTATTTTTATTATGAAAATATACACAAGTGGTGGTATTTATACAGTGAGTGAGGTGAGATAACACTAATCTCAAATAACGCTGTAGAAACGCGCACACTTCCCCGGCAGCGGCGCCAAAAGTTGATTGAGCCCGAACCACCTAACTTATATTAACCAAATAATGGTCAACAAAGTCAAATAGCCTAGGTCAATGCTCCGGGTAATATAAGGTATCACCAGGTCGTTAAGTCCCGTTGAAGTGTGAATTGTAACTTTAGCGTATTTGTGATCGGGTAATTATTCACAGAAAAGGGTTATGATCAGAATTATTTGGAAATTATATAGCTTAGGAAAGCTACGTGATTGATTACAAGAATTTAGATTACGAAGATTTGAGCTAAAAACTAAAAACGTACGTTTTAATTAAAAAACGTATACAGACGCACAAAACAAAAAGTACAACTGAAGGACGGGAAGGGTTAAAAGTGTAAAATTGATATTTTTACAATCCTAATAATTAAATAAAATTTTAAGAAAAATAAAAATTATTTTTACACTACTTAATTATTTATTATTAATTAATTACTAATTATCTATTTAATACTAATTAAACTAATTAGAATTATTAAAAATACTAAAAAGACTTAGAAAATTAAGAAAATTTTTATAAATCTAATTAACCATTACAGGAATCCTAAAAAATTATAAAAAGTTAATTTTATGTATTTTTAAACTAGTTAACTAATTATTATTCTATTTATTAATTAATATCTAATTAAACTATTTAAATTATGAAAACTATTAAATGAACAGTAAAAATTCTAGAAAAATTTATAAAAATGTTTTAACTAAAATACAAGCTAGGAAAAATATAAAAACTAGGTTATACTATATAAAATCTAATTATGCTATTTAATTGATTAATATTAATTAAAACTAAATTAAACTAAAATTAATTAGAAATACCACTAAAAGACAAAATAAAAATCTGGAAAAATTTGTAAAATTATCTTAACCTAAAATATAATTTATAAAAATATAAAAGTGATATATTACTTAGAAATAAATTAAAAAGAAAAATAAATTGATAAATCCTATTAAATAGAAGCTATCACTATTTTTAAAATTTGTTTTTTGGATTTTTTCTTTTTCTAAACTAATTATGAACTAAAAACATCTACTTTTACTGAAAACACTTTTGTTTAAACCCAATAAATAAGCACTTGAAGTGCTTATTATACCCACAGTTGACTTTTGTTGACTGTGGAGTATTTTTAGCTCAAATGAGAAAATGTGGGGTCCACACTGATCAAACTTGGTTTCTCTGAGTATAATGAACAAGAATAAGCAACTTGTGATCAAATGGTTGGCCTGAATAAGCCAAAAAACTAAATTAAGCACTTGATTATTTGTTAACTGATGCAGTTTATGGGACAAGGATTGGGGACAAAATCAAGTGGGGTCCACTATCCTAGGGGTCAAACAAAAGGTTCACAATTACTCTCTGGTAGGAGGGGGGTTGAGTGGAACCAAAATCAATGGGCCTAAACCACTGTAGTGGTCACAAACCACCACAAAAGGTGGTGGTGTGAAGATGGTCTGCTGAGAACAGGGCAGATGTATGCCCTGCAGGTCACTTTGTGGTCTTGTGGGGCCCAGTAAACAAAATCCTAAAAATTTGAGAAAATTCTCAAAAATCAACAAAGTGGTAAATAATGAGCTTGTAAAATATCAGACCTTAGAACCTTATATCAAACAAGTTGCAAGCCTCCAAAGTTTGATCAAAAACCAATGAGACAGATTTTGACTTTTATGAAAACTTGGATTCTTGACTTTTTTGAGATTTGATTGCTTCCTACTAATTTGTGATGATGTTTAAAGCTGTAATGAACCTAAATCTAGCAAGATTAACAGGTTTTAAAGCTAAAGTGGTGATTATGCAAGCACAATTCCTAACAGTGAACACCTAAGAGTGATTAAAAGGTTTGTTGACTTTTTTTTACTATCAAGACCTGAGTTTAATGGTTTCTTTAACCTATTGAGACCTAAGGAAACTTGTTGCAATAACAAACAACAGACACAACAGGCTCTGAGTACCTCAAATCAATTTAACCAAACACTCCTTTAAAATGGGTCTGTTATGATTTTCAAAGATTGATACTGATTCAGTCCAACTCAGGGATCCATAAGCACTTATAATGTTACAAGCAACTTAAATGAGCACATGAATAATAACCATAACAACAAATGACCTAGTTTACTACTATGCTAAATTTTGACAGTTGAGTCCAATACTTTAGCAACCATGAATTCTACTTAACAAGCAAGTGATTTTAAACATTAATTTAACCAACTTACTGTAAATAAGCATAAAAACATAGGTATGATTTGTAAATAAGCACATGAACAGTGAAATCATAAAATGGTAGTAATGCTTACAAATTGCTTTCCTGCCAATATTTCGTGAACAAATGACCCAGAACACAACCTAAGTGGTCTCCACAGACCTCTATAACCATAACCAAATCCAAATTCAGCTTTGCTTCCTTTTGATCTTCCTCTTATTTTATTTTTCACTATTTTTATGATTTTTGAGACTTTACAAGGTAACTTATACTAAACTAGTTTAAATGATTTCAAAGCTTTCAAAAACTAACTTGAAACTTGTTTTGAGCTTAGGGAATCACTGAGAATGAGTTTTATCAAACTTGAAACCAACATGAGAATTTTCATAAAACTGAAACATACATTGAGTTGAGAATTATCATTGCAATTAATATGTGAAATAAGTTCATTAATCACTCGAGAAACTTGACAAAGGTACTTAAAGCTTAAATTACACTGAGAATTAAGGAAATATTAAAAACGACATAAAAATAAATTACAATAATCTAGATAGATTTTTTTCTTCTGCCCATTGCTCTCTTTTATAGATATTCTTGACTTCAAGCATCTTCTGAATGTTTCCCACCATGTTTGAGCCGTTGGATTGGCTCAATTCAATCTCCACCTTTGAATATTCTTTTTGGCGCCAAATTAGTCAAAGGAGCAGTTGGTATTTGCTTGAAGGGTTTTGATATCAATAAAAGAATTTTGGAGGGTAGTGTTTGGAGGGGGGAGCAAGGTGTGGGATGCTGAGGTGGAGGTGAGGAGGGTGGAGTGTGTCAGTAGGTGTTGCAGGCTAGTTGGGGGAGAAGGTGGGTGGTCAACGCGGGTCAAAGGGTTTTGATTATTTAGAACGGTTAGGGTATTGGGTGGGCTAAAGATGGGCCTGGGGGATAAGTGGGCTGAGGATTTGGTTGGGTTTGGTTTTGGTTTTGGTTTAGTTTAGTGTATTAAGGGTCCGTTTGTTTTAGCTAAAAATCCCAAGGACCATTTTTGTAATTTTACCGAACCATGAGGGGTGAAAATGGTATGTTTCCAAAATATCCCAAGGGGTGTAATTTGCCAAGTTTTGAATTCCCATGGACCATAAATGTAATTTTTCCACTTTTGAAATTCCCGGGGACCATAAATGACAAGTTTCCAAACTTGAGGGACCAATGTTGTAATTTCCTCAAACTCACACCAAAGGATCATTTTTGACAATTTATGATTTTCCAAGGACCCTAGATGATTTTTCATTCAAAATTATTCCACCAAGGACCAAATCTGTCAATTTCCAAAATTCCAGGGACCATTTTTGTCAATTTTGGATTTTAAGGGGTAAAAGTGTAATTTTCTCAAACTTTATCACCCAAGGACTTATTTTGATAATTTGTGACTTTTCTTTGCCTTGGGTTGACTTTTCTTTCATTTTAAACTTCCAGGGACTAGTTTTGCCAAATTTTGAAACTTGAGGGACTGAAACTGCCAATTGTGCAAACTTTGTTCGTTTTTCATTTGTTTTCAAACATTTTGCATCTAAAACATATAAAACACACTTTTGGAATAAATTGTGTATTTTGATGCGTTTTTGGGTGTTTTTGGATGTTTTGGCAGTCCAGATACGATAAAAATGATGAGTGTTTAAGCACTCATCACAAGGCTTTGACCAAGGAATTACCCATATAGAGTATTCTCAAATCGGAGATTCACCTCTTCCACAACTTTTATCGGGACAGAAAGGTCAACATTAGCCTTCTTGGTGCTACATTCCAACCTACGAAAGTTAGACACGTGTTTCTGAGGTTCGTATGTGGTAGCACCCGCATAAGTGTCCGACTTCACTCCATTACCACTAGTAGCATCCAAGGGAGTACTAGGACCAGAAGTTGCATAGACCGACTTCACACCCGTACCACTTGTATTAGAAGATTGATCCAAACCACCCGTATTAACAACAATCTCATGTTGAACTTGATTCATGGTAGCATCAAAATTCTCACGCGCACTTAACAATAACTGTTCAACATTAGGAGCAACTACATGTTCATTAGTAGACTCCTTCGCCACTTGAGGTTCAATCACCATAACATTACCATTATCATCACCTTTAGCAGCAGTAACAGCGACAGGAGTCCCATCATTCAGAGGTACTGGAACCCCATCATCATCCACGAACACAAGTTTGCCTTCGACAATTTTCCGTTCCATGTCGCGGATCTTTTCATCAAAAGAACTCGTCACATCAGAAAGATTCTTCTTAACAACCGATTCCTTACTCACACTCTTAGGACTCAAGAAACCCTTATTCATCTCTCACCACTAATTAAACAAATCAAAGCGTAACAGAACCAATGTAACCAGCAGCAAGCTAAACCAATTCAGAAAAGAAAGAAAAAAAAAAAAAAAAAAAAAAAAAAAAAAAAAAAAAAAAAAACCCTAATTGCTTAGGGTTTAACGTGACGCCCCAAGAAAACTGACCAGCATCCATGATCCAAACAATAAAGGTAACGATTCAATGGATAGAATATAGGATCAGAACCGACTAAGGATTGGAAGAACCCTAAAGTCGGTTTATAAAAAAACGATAAGAATGAAACCCTAGGTATGCGATTACAAGAAAATCACCAAATCCGTAAGATACCAAGCATAAGTTCAACAAGAAGCAATAGATAAGAGTGTTAAATCACGGGATTATGCAGGGAATCAAAGAGATTTGGTGGAATTTAGATGAATCGATCGAGTTTAAGGTTGTTAGGGTTTTCTCCAGAGAGAAATCGTATAAGGGTTGTTTTGTTTCCACGTTGATAAATAAATAATTTGGGTTGTGCTAGCATGTAACTAAATCATAAAATTCCGACCATAATATTTCATAATACTAAAAAAAAATTAAAAACAAAATTACCCTAATAAGTTTCATCTTATGTTTATACTAGTCAAGCTGATCCATGCGATGTACAATCTTATAACTAAGTTTTTTATTTTTTTGGTGGCTTAGCTTGCCTTTGTGATTTGTTGCGTATATGAATTAGTTAAACATGTGAGTCAGTTGTGTTAACTCGTTAAATAAATAATACATATGAAAATAATTTGGAAACTTTTCTCTTTTTTAATTTTTGCGATTGTTATAAAAACTAAGGAAATATAATAGCTACAATTTTTTGTAGCTAATTGATTACAATTTTATTTTATAAATGTGAGTATCTGATTCTTTTTGTGGGTCTTGATTTTTTTTTTGTGAGTCCTTGATTAATTGTTGTATTTTTGTGTGAAGGATTGTAGTCAATTGGCTAAAAAATTGTAGCTAAGATATCTCCGAACACGCACAAAAACAAAACACAAAAAAAATTCCCTAGCTAAGTGTGGAAAATATAATCCACAAATAAGAATTAAGCTATTCCTAATAGATGAGTTCGACTAGTGTATCATTTTTGTACATGGTTTCATCACTATAATCCATTATATATTCTGTACACTAATATAGTAGTAAAAGAAATCGTATACGTTTTACTTAAATGCTTAACACAAGGGATAAGTGATAAGTAAGATGATATATGACAACACATTCTTTTACAACGACCCATAAGAAGTGTAGAACTGTAGATAAAGATATTTCTCAAAGTTTAACGATACTCGTTAAGAGATATAATCCAGTCAAATAATAGAGCTAGTAATGTCGTACTCAAAGTTATGGACCATCTATTGATCGGTTATACCTACATAAGTCGTGTTTGAATACTCTACTCTAATCTTGCCAAATAATCTACTGTATTGATCTTTCGCATATAAATCTACATCACATGCATGTGCCAATTACACAATATCAAGCACACTTCATTCGACTAGCTAGCTAGCAATAAGCTATCAACGATACATCGGCAACAATGTCATCCATCGACACCACAACACCTCCAAAAGCCACCACAGACCCTTCGATGTCCAAGTCGTCTGGATCTAAACCGGCTGGTAGTATGGAACAAGTGGTTGATGTGGCTTTGAGGGTCTTGCTTTTTGCAACTGCCTTGGTTGGAATGATAGTTATGGTCACTTCTAAACAAACTAAAGTCTTTTCTTCTGGACCAGGCTTTACAATACCTATCGTTGCTAAATTTAATCAGTCCCCAGCTTACATGTAAGTTAGCTATTTTCTGCTATATACCTTTATTGAGCAAATAATAAATGTATATAAAAAAAAATCTGTTAAGAGACACTGATCATGATTTATGACTAATATTTTCTATGTGTGGCCTTATATACGATGTAGATACTTAGTAGCAGCGCTTTCGGTAGCTTGCTTATACAGCATAATCACTATCGTGCTATCGATTTTGGCTACAACAAAAAAAGGAGGAAACACATCAAACCTACAATTTTATTTTGTGATCTTTGATGTTGTAAGTTTTCGAACCTTACTCACTTATTTAAAATCCAACTTACTTAATGTATGCATGTCATATTTGCACGTAATATGAAATTGTACAAAATTAATTATTGTCCATATTTGCACGTAATATCAAATTGTACAAAATTAATTATTGTCATGTGAGCACTATAGAATAAATTTAGGGAGATGATTTGCACACTCACATAATTGATTGGCATACTCAAATTTAGAATGTGTTAGACATTTATACTCTCACATCACTTTACTCATTTTTACTATCATGTAAGGGTATAAATGTCAAAACATTTTAAATTTGAGTGTATCAATCAATTATGAGAGTATGCAAATTACCTCCCATAAATTTAACAAATTACTCCTTCCGTCCCAAAATATAAGTCAATTCTTTGACATTTCAAAGTCTTATATTTTCAAGTTTGACTTTAAACATGTTTTTTTGTATTACCATATTTAATTAAAATTATACCAATCAATATACATTTTAAAATCTATTTCATTCATATATTTTGCATCAAATATTATGTAACACAAAGAAAACTATTTTAGCTCAAAGTTGAAAAAATATAAGACTTTGAAAAGTTAAAAATTGACTTATATTTTGGGACGGAGGGAGATGCATTTAAGTTATAGTGACACAAACTAGTGATAATCCGGATATTTGCATTACTTGCACATATGAACATCGAGTATCTATGGTGCAGCTGCTTTTGGGGATCGTGGCTTCAGCAACAGGTGCGGCAGGAGGAGTTGGATACATTGGACTCAAAGGAAACTCTCATGCCGGATGGATCAAAGTTTGTAATTTATATGGTTCATTCTGCCGCCATTTTGGAGCCTCGATTTTTCTATCGCTCGTATCCTCCATTACACTTCTACTCCTTGTTTGGCTCAACATGTATGTGCTTTCCAAGAAGATTGCGAGATGATAATTTGGTTGATGCTGGAATTGTTTCTTATGTATAAGTTGTCTATAGAATTGAGCTGAAAGGGCAGGATGTTATTGCATTACTTGCTGCTCATATATATCTCTTGTTTACTTGTCGTCTGAGAAATATAATCTGTGCTATTATCAAAAATTCTGATGTTGGGTAGAACCATAATTTTCAGTTTTAAGATATATTAATAACTTCAACTTTTCTATTATATATATTCATTATAATTGGATTTACATAGAGGTGTATACGGCAAACGAGCAACAAACTGCTCAGCTAGCCTTTTCAGACTTACAAACTAATTCTTTTGAAAACCACGAATGTCGGGTTTGAGTGAAAATCACGATGCTTTGCATGCGAACAACGGCTGAATTAAAACCTTACAAGATAAGAAAACTGATTTGATTAGAACTACCCTTAAGTAAAATATTTAAAATGTTTAGTTTTCCCTTACAATAGAATTCGAACACATGTTTATGTGTTTTTCAACTTTTCATCTTCGTTCTAAAATTGGTATTTTCTTATACTTTATAAACTTAATTATATAATCTCTTTTAAATATATGACGGAAATGACGTCAATTAAAAGAACAAACAAATGACGTTGAATTGAGAGAAAAAAAACCAATATATCGGCATCATATCAAACCCCACACACACACACTCAAAACAACAAAACCACACAAGATTGACGCAACCTGATTTTGACTAAACACTAATACCTCTTTGTTTAAAAAGTACCCTGAGACTAAAATTTCACTAATGACATATTTCGGTATGGCTAGATCGAATACACGGTAACTATCGAAATGTACAAATGGTCACGAAAATGCCCATTTAACCGCGTATATAAGGCTGGAACTGCTTATATAAGGCTGGACACAGAAAAGGAGGTCAATCCCTCTCATTTTATCCGCCACGTCAGCTTTCTCTCTTCGACGACATACAGGCGATTTTTTACCACATCAATGCGACCTACACTACAAAAAACATACCCCACAACAATATCTTTTATATTTAATTAAATACACACAAACACGTACACACAAAAAACACACGACAAAGGTCGTGTACACGATCTTCATCTAAAAAAATGGTGATCAATCGATTCCAATTACTAACCACAATAGAGACGATTGATCAAGACCACCAAATTGATCGATCAATTTGGGAATATTGTATGCAGCCTAATTAGGCTCGCCTTAGATAACATGAACAAATTAAAGCTGCATGACTATAAGAATCGGGGCTTTTAGCCACGGGGCATGCTTAGCCACGATAAAAGTCGTGGCTAAAAGTCCACTAAACGAAACAATAAGCAATTTTCAACCTTTGACTCTGACAATGACTTTTAGCGACAATATAATCGTTGCTAAAGCCTTCTCAAACTTTGATTTTTGACTTTTGACACAATTTTTGATAAAAGAACTCAAATAAACCTTTAGACATGATAAATTCGTGGCTAAAAGTATAAAATATTATCTTATTGGTATTTAGCTTAGGCAAAAAAATAACGAAAAAAGATAAAACTTTTAGTAGCGTTGACGTAGTTGTCGCTAAAAGTTTAATTTATTTTTAAACTATATATATAATGTTAAAACTTAATTAAAATAAAAAAATCTTTAATGAGGGCGTAGCTAAAGGTTTAATAGCAAAGCTAAATTTGCCATCAAAATTTTGGCTCGAAAATCTATCCTGCTTAGCCTTTAACAACGACTCGCCTTCACTAAAAGTCTAACATAAAATAATAAATTTCAATTAATATATAATATGAAATATATTTAATTAATATATATACTTTTAATCAGTTTTTAATATTTAAACACCTTAGTTGTATACACAAAATTTAATTTATTTATTTGTACATTTTTATTAATATTTTTCTCGGATCAAGACCGTTTCACCTTTTAAAAAATAGTTTGAACAATTCGTCGCTAAAAGTAAGCTACTAAAATAATAGTTTCACTTTTACCGACGACCATAGGTAAAATATTAAAATGATAATTAAACTTTTAGACGACATGTCGTCACTTAAAGTAACTATATTATTTTTATAGCCATTATTAAATTGTTTTTTCAGAAAACTTATAGTCACGACTGTTGTGGCTAAAATGGTTTGTCTTTTTGTGGCTAAATGGGTCGTGGGTTAAGGCCTGTTAGAGTCGTCGCAAAAGGTATTTAGCTATGAGCTTTTTGCGACAAATTTTTAGCCAGAACTTGTCGTGGCTTAAAGCCTTTAGCCACGACTTTTGGCCGTAGCTAAAAGCCATGTTTTTCTATAGTACATCCACTTATCTTGTAGTGATGGATCTACCCATTGGCTACATGTGACTCATGCCACAGATAGAATTAGACAGTGAAGCACTGATTTCCAGGTTTTCTTTGTGCTACACAAAACCTATAACAACCGAAAACACTTATAAGTAAGTTATATATTTGTATTAGGACAACTTATTGGCCCAATTTGGAAAAAAAAAATAAAAAAATAGGTCTAATCGAGAACAAGTGGTATTTACTATTTAGTTACTCTAATCGGCTAATGCTTTAAATGACTAATTCCAACATAACATTTTCAATAATTTTTATAGCACTTGGTTAGCAAATTAACTATGATGTTCATATATATTTAACATACTATGTATGCTATGTTAGTAGATGAGCAGTAGCCAAAAAAAGCTCACAACTTTATAAAGAAGTATTGGGAAAATAAGTTTTTCTAAAAAATAGCAAAGCCCACAGCTCTCGTGCCAAACAAAAACTAAAAATCAAAAAGCTCATTGTTCACTACTCATTGACCAAAAAAACTCCAAAAAGCTTTGTGCCAAACATAGCCGTAATCTAAACTACATATCTATACTAATTATGAAGAGAAAACGGTCAAAATGAAAAAGTGAAAAACTTAATTTTGGTCAAACTTAAAAATTCAGTTATTTATTTAAGGAAACTTACATTATTTTTAGAAAAACTTAAAAATTCAGTCATATATCTAAGGAAACTTACATTATTTTCGAAAAGCATATGCAAATCTGAAAACTATTAACACACTAATAATACACATTGAAAACCGGGTTGACCCGAGTCGCTTCAAACTGGGTGAGTCGATCGGTTTAATTTGACCTTTTTTTTTTACCCAATCCGGTGGGTTGACTAGTTTAATTTGACCATTTTTTCGACCAGAATGGTTTCAACCGGTTGAACCATTCGGGTCGAAACGGGTTTAACATTATCATATATAACATTTCCCAGGAATGTCACATCAAAACACTGTAGCAAATGTGCAGCTACAGTTGCCTTGTGAGAGTAGCTACAGTAACTAACGGTCGTTAAGTACTTAACGGCCGTTAAGGTTAAGTAATTAACGACCGTTAACTTTGAGTTTTTTTTTTAAATTCCGCCTGCAATTGGTCCGTCGTCTTAAAGGTTCGTTGCAAATTTAGTCCTTATAACTAACGGTCGTTAAGTGCACTAACTACTTTGGCAAAACATCCCGCGGCAACGCGCGGGTGATCCACCTATTTATGTTTAATCACCAAATCCTCAAACTTTTATTATTTTGAGTTTAGTACCCACAAACTTTTTTTTATCAATGAAACTATCTAGCGCTATAAAATCCCGTTGCTATGCACGGGTACTCGTCTAGTAAAAGAATAATGGTCAATGTGAAAAAGTGAAAAGTCAAGCAAAGTGAAATGTTAAAATTTAAAACTAAACAAATAAAGGAAACTATTGTAATTGTAATGCGAATAAACCAAAAAAAACTATTGTATTTAAAGGCTGGGAACTTTACGAAAGGCTATTGCAGGAAAGTATTGAAAGGCTATTGCAAGCAAAGTATTGCTAAGTTATTGCTGGAAACTCTTGCAGGAAAGTACATTCAAACGCTTGAAACTATTGCTAAGTATTGCCTACTTTTGCTGGACGCCAAAAGTGTTCAAATGAAAGGCAGACCTTCTTCAATCTCCAAAGGCAGGAACTTCAATTTTTATGTGAAGTTCAAACTTATGAAAGTATATATGGCAAGAGTCTTCCATTGCATATATAAACAACCCCAATGTAAACATTCATTTCATGTTTCATACTCATATACTTTTGTTTTTGTTAAAATGATATTTTATAGATTGTATATTTCATTGGTTTTTCTTATACAATCTTTTATTTGTTTTTACAGACAATGGTTCATGTGAAAATTTTCACCGACTATAATTGTTGCTTATTTTCATCATATACTACTCAAACCTTTCTTCTTCATTCCCTAAAATTCTTTCATCCTTATATTATAAGTTCCTATGTCATATTTAGTTTTCTACAACTAACTATAAGATGTGACTTGCACTTTCTTTCTTTTCTTCTTGCACTTGCAGCCTATATAACTCATACGTGATGCCTTCTTTCATCCTCTTGTCCTTATATAGTAAGTTTTCCGTTATATCTATTTTTCTACAACTACAACTATGTTGTCCCAGTGTGTGCGTGTGTGTGAGTCGAAACAGATTTGCAAACAATAAACAAGATAACTTTATTTCATCTAACTTTGTAACCTTACATAATCACAAGTACTTATACTAATCCAATCGGTGTAAGTGAACCGATGTGTTTATTCGAATGGGTATGTTCCAAACGTCACAACCCTTCATTCATGTCTAGCAAATAACTAACTTCCTATAACTACTTTAACTAACTTAACTGCTTGGCGGTTATTATCTTTCTAATGAACACGATTGGTCCTTCATGTTTCCTTCATAAGCAATATCGAGATTATCTTGGTTCACATTCTCCTCCTTAATCTTGATCGTTGCTTTGTCCAAGGTCTTGAACTCTGAGCATTTGTCGCATAGTCACAAACTTGAGTCTTGGTAATGCTTTTGTTAAGATGTCTGCTCTTTGTAGTTCTTCGCCAGCGTGTTCCACATTAATATGACCATTCTCTACACATTCCCGAATGAAATGATAGCGAATGTCTATATGCTTACTCCTTCCATGAAGTACTGGGTTCTTTACGAGTGCTATTGCTGATACGTTGTCAACTCTAAGTGTTATCCTTCTTTCTTCCAATCCAGTCAATTAACTAAGTAAACGTTTTAACCATAAGGCTTGACATGCTGCTGCAGTAGCCGCCATGAATTCTGATTCACATGATGAGAGCGCCATTGTTGGTTGCTTCTGAGTACACCAGGTAATAGGTGACTCTCCATAGTAAAATACTATTCCAGTAGTTCCTTTTCCTTGATCGGTATTGATTCCATAACTACTGTCACTGTAACCTGTAATCTTGCAGCCGCCTTCCTTTTTGTATATTATTCCATCTTTGTTGGGAATTATACTTGAGTAGATAAGACAAAACATGTGAAAGATGGAGGACTAAAGAAGACAAAGTGAAGAATGAAGAAACTGCAAAAGACAAGGACTTGCTTTACAAAGAAGTTTTTGCATTATAGTCCCGTGTAGTATTTTGTAAACCCTAATGTCTCTATTATATAAAGAGACATAGGGTACATGTTTTATTCATTCAAGTGTCACAATGTAAACATCAGGAAACGTGTGTGTGTACAGGTGTTTTATGGGAAAACACCTAGGGTATGGTAGTTTAGTGTTTAGCCTCAAGAATCATTGGATTCTTGTTACAATGATTGGTGTAACCGTATTATGTTGATATAATAATATTGGGGCTGTGGATAATGTTTGGTAAAACCTTGTTTATAATATTGTTCTTATTCCGCTATGTTTTATCATATGAACATTATTATTCCTAGATTAAGACCTAATGAGTCTTGAGCCAAAACAGTCCTAGAAACTACTTTATTATGGCGTCATTAGTTTCTAACAATGTTCCTTTGTTCCTTTGATATATCGGATTACTTGTTTCACTGCCTTCAGGTGATGGTCCGACTGAGTAACTAAGATCCGGTCTTGTATGTAATAAGTATCTGAGGCTTTCAATTAAGCTTCGGTAATAAGTTGCGTCAACTGGGTTTCCATCTTCCGCCTTGACCAACTTATTGCCGGGATCCAATGGTATCTTCGTATCATTTCTATCCTTCATACTTGTTTCTTTTAGGATCTTGTTAATATATCCTGTTTTCTTGATTGTAATATCTCCTCCTGTCTGTGTAACTTCTATCCCAATGTAATATGCTAGCAATCCTAAATTGCTCATTTCAAATTTATCTTCCATCTGGGATTTAAACAAGTCTATTTCCTTCTTTGGAGTGCCCGTGATTATCAAATCATCTACATATATTCCAACTATAAGTGTGGAAGTCTTGCTTCTCTTCGTGTATACTGCTTGTTCGAGATTACATTTCTTAAAGTCTAGTGACTTCAAGGTTTGATCAAGCTTCACATTTCAAGCTCTTGGTGCTTGTCTTAAGCCATACAAAGCTTTGGTTAGCTTGTATACTTTTCCTAGGTTTCCTTGTTGAATAAAACCTTCAGGTTGTGTAACATAGACTTCTTCCTTCAATTCTCCATGTAAAAATGCTGATTTTACATCTAAGTGATGTACTTGCCATCCATGATATGCTACTAGTGCTAATATTAACCGAACTGTCTCTATCCTAGCAACTGGTGCAAACACCTCATCAAAGTCTATTCCTTGTTCTTGTACATAACCTTTTGCTACTAATCTTACTTTATATTTGATGATCTTCCCTTGTGCATCTCTTTTGGTTTTATAAACCCATTTGAGTCTTATTGCCTTATGATTTTCTAGCAATGTTATGAGAGTCCATGTGTGATTCTTATTAATCGAATCCAGTTCAGTTTCAATGGCCTCAATCCATCTTTCATCTGTTGATGCTTCCTTATAGTTACGGGGTTCTTCTTCTATGAATAGTAGACTTTCAGTCTCAACTATACGTGTTGTCCTATATATATCCTTTATTTCTTTAAAACCTCGTATTGGTGTATCATCAAATCTTTGTTCTGAGCTTCCTAATGAGCTAAGAGTAGCTTCCTCTTCATCTTTTGAGTTAGGTTCGTAAGTATATGCTGGTGGTGTGATTGGTGAGTCTGGATCTTGTATTTGATCCATCATTGGTTCTTGTGTTGGATACATGTTATCATTGTGTTCTATGTTGACTGGTGTAGGATTTCCATTGTCAACTTCGTTTATCACAAAACTAGCCCAAAATGTGTCTTGTGTACTTGTATCCTCTCCACTCTTATCCCAATTCCACGGTTTCGTTTCCATAAACTTTGCGTCCCTACTAACATGTCTTTTCTTTCCTACTGGATCATATAGCCTACAAGCTTTTGATCCTTCCTCTACTCCTAAGTAATCCATCGGTATGCTTCTGTCGTCCAACTTCTTCAAGTGAGGTATCGTTATCTTAGCATAAGTTGTGCATCCAAATATTCTTAGGTTTTCCAGGTTCGGTTTGCTATTGTAGAGTGCTTCATACGGTGTTTTATCTTCCAGTGCTTGTGTAGGTACCCTATTTAGTATATAAATGGCATGTTTGACTGCTTCCGCCCAAAAAGTTAAGGGTAACTTCATCGCTTTCATCATACTCTTAGTAGTTGATAACATCATCCTATTCTTTCTTTCAACTACTCCATTTTGTTGCCGTGAGTATGGTGCTGTTAATTGTCTTGCTATTCCATTTTCCTTACAGTATTTAGTGAATTCATTTGATGTAAATTCACCACCTCTATCTGTTCTTAGCATTCTTAACTTCAATCTTAACTCCATTTCAATCTTCTGTCTAAATTCCTTAAATGTGTTAAATGCCTGATCTTTCGATGTTAGAAAATAGGCCCACATAAAACGTGTACAGTCATCTACTAATAAGAAGATGAACTTCTTTCCAGAGTGTGTGGTTGGACTTATGGGACCACAGGGATCTCCATAAACTAAGTCCAATGGGTTCTTAGATATGAATTTAGCTTGATTGGGAAATGGTGTTCTGCTGTGTTTTCCTAAAAAACATGCATCACATACTTGTCCTGCATGATTTATCCTTGGTATTCCTTCTACTAGACCCTTTCTTGTCATCTTGTTAATATCGTCAAAGTTCAGATGACCTAATCTAGCGTGCCATAACCATGCTTGGTTATCCACATTTTCTAAGAGACATACAGGTGCTTCTATCTGCAATCTAATACTGTAAAGTCTATTCTTGGATCTTTCTACTTTCATCAACAACTTCCTATTCTTATCATACAAAGTCAGCTTGTTTCCATCCATGATGATCTTACAACCTATCTCAGTAAGTTTTCCTAGACTAAGTATGTTGCTTTTGAGGTTTGGTATGTAGTAAACATCTGAAACTATCTTTTGTTCCTTGTTTCTACATCCTAGTAATATAGAACCTCTACCCTTTATGTCTACGTACGATCCATCTCCAAAACGAACGCGTCCAGTGATACTTTCATCAATATCATTAAAATGACTCTTGGTTCCCGTCATATGGGTGCTTGCTCTATTATCTAAGTACCATATGCTAGTGTCTGTTGTAGCATATTTCCCGGGTTGTATTTGTCCTTCATTTAACAATACTTCTTCGTGTGTAGTCATTAACAGTGATGGTTCATCGTCTTCTAAGATAAGGTTTGATTGTTCCTGAATTGTTGGTTTACTTCTACAGTCTCTCTTAAAATGTCCATGTTTCCCGCAATTGAAACATTTTCCTCTATTCTTATTCCACTCACCTCTATTCTTATTAGGCTTGTCATTGTGAGTTGAATTTTCTCCATTCGAGTTATCTCTATTTCCTTTATTTTGCCAGTTTCCTCGTGAGTAGTTTGATCTACCCTATTCTTGTTAAATCGTTTCTTATTTCTAGAGTGTTCGCCTTGTGCGAATAATAAATTATCCTGGCTTTCTGTTTGTCCTCCCTTTCGGAGTTTTATCCTTTCCTCGAATGCTTTTAATTTTCCAGTGATCTCATCTAAGGTGATATCATCTAGATCACTTGTCTGTTCTATGGATGCTACTATCTGAATGAACCTATCTGGTGTGGAGTCTAATAGTTTTCGTACTAAAAGTGATTCATCCATGGTTTTTCCTAATTCTTTAGCCTTCGTGGCATAACCATTTAGTTTGTTCGTAAAGGCATCCACCGTTTCATCCTCCTTCATTTGAAGGGCATTAAATCCAATCATCAGTGATTGTAATAGTGCCTGTTGCACTTTCTCTTCTCCAACGTGTCTTTTCCCTAATGATTCCCATAATTCTTTTGCAATTTTACAACTTGCTACTTGTAATATCACAACTTCGGTCACCGCTTGATATAGGAGGGCAATAGTTGCCTTATCTTTCTTATCATCTACTTGGGTGTTCTCCTTAGGTTTTGTAGTCTCCCATAAACCATGTGCCTCTAATATAACCTTAATTTGTATAGCCCAAACCATGATGTTTGTGGTTTTGAGTTTAGGGCATTGATATTGTGCAATGGGTGTAACGGGTTTCACTATAGTGTTTCTGTTATTCATATCATCATCTTCACCAGACATCTTAGATATTTTTACAATCTTCACCTTCTAATTCGTATGGGAATTCTAACCAGTATGGTATATCCTACTACTATGGGAACAAAAATAGTTATCCGGCAATCCTAGTAATACGGGATCAATATATAGTTCTTGGGATTTCCTAATAGTATGAAATAAATATCTATACTATAAAAGTATAATTGAAATCCAAATAATGAATTTTGTGACCTCGTTTGTTGTGTCAAAACACAATCGTGTTCCCACTTGTGTATCGGTAACTTGAGTTTTATCAACCACGTTTCTTTTCTTTCCTCGTCTCTTATCCAAAACAACCCGGTTGTGTATGTTGTTGTCGAAGCAATATACCAACCAAACATTGTTTTCTCCTTCTACCACACTTCACGTTGTTCCTTCCTTTCTTTTGTATCAACTTGGTTCCAATTCATTGCCCTAGACCCTTGTTATGTCTCGGCCCCTTCTCCAATTCCATCCTTAGTGTTGTTTGGCCACAATCAAACTAGTGTTTGTCGTTGTTTTCTGTTCCAAGTCTCCTTCCAATACCTCTCGGTATTCTCTTTTACCAAAGCAATTCGATTTGCTTTTCTCTTTAATATCCCATGGTATTAATCCAACGTCTAAACAAAAAATGATTTAGTTTGTCGTTCCTGCTATTGCTTGTTTCCTTATCCAACGTTGTACCATAATACCCCTTCTTTCTAAATCCACACCGTGTCCTTCAACAACCCTCCAATACCCATCGGTATTCTTCTATGTACGATTGATCAGCCCGTCCTTGTTTCTTATTTGTTGTTGTTTCTTGTATTGCTAAACGTTCCAAAACAATCTTTGATTGTTTGTCCCTGGTATAAACTGCACAAGCAATGCTTCTTCTTCTTTTGTGTATCTCGATAATGTACACAGATTTATTGACGTCTTTATTTTCCTTCCTTGTTGCGTTGTAAGGCAACAGGTTCCCTTCTTTGTTGTCGTGTGCAAGACACCAACAAGAATCCTAAAAACAATTGTTTCCCTTTTCTGGTTTTGTTGTCGCGTACAAATATTACAACAAAACAGGCCACCCCTTTCGTTTGGTGTCCTCCCGTTTGCAAATTCGACACTAGATAAGTTGTATACGACTTTCTTGTGTCCCAAAGTTATCAAGGCAACTTCTCGTTCATTAACAAGGTGCAAGAATGTTGCGTGATTGTTCTTGAAAAAAAATTTCAACGTGGTTGTGGTTTTGTTTTCTTGTGTCTCGTTCAAGGTTTGTGGATTTCTGGCTTTGTGATGTAACGAGAGCAAGGTTTTAACAAGGCTCTTGATGCCAAATGTTGTCCCAATGTGTGCGTGTGTGTGAGTCGAAACAGATTTGCAAACAATAAACAAGATAACTTTATTTCGTCTAACTTTGTAATGTTACATAATCACAAGTACTTATACTAATCCAATCGGTGTAAGTGAACCGATGTGTCTATTGGAATGGGTATGTTCAAAACGTCACAACCCTTCGTTCATGTCTAGCAAATAACTAACTTCCTATAACTAATATAACTAACTTTTTTTTTTTTTTTTTTTTTTTTTTTTTTTTTTTTTTTTTTTTTTTGGTTGTTGTTGCATACACTCTTGCCCTACCATCCAAAATAATATATCATAAAGAATTTGCATTCCCCTTACACTTGAACTTTTACATACTTTACAATAATCTACTCTAATGACTCGAATCAAGATAATCAAAACAGTTGGAGTACTTTTTAAATATTAACGCACATATGGGGGTAATAAATTGATGTCTTCCCTATTACTCCATATTACTAGTACTTTACCCATGAGTCCCAATCGTCCCAAAACAATATGTACAAGATATGACTCGACTTAGCAACCATGTAATCAATTAGACAATTAACTACGGGTTTAAACATGTAACAATAATGCACTAAAGATGAGTGCATACAAGGAAGACTAAGGCGATTTGGTTGTACATTTGGGTGGATTGTAAACAAATTCTTCGTTTAAGTAAGATGCTTAAAGTTAGAAACGAAAAGATAGGCTCGGAGGGGTGTACTAGGGGTATCGTGTACTAAAAATGAGTACAACGCTAAGGTGTGAGAAAATTAATTGACTTCGGTGGTCAAGTAATATGACTTAAATAGTCAAGTAATTATGATACGGGTTTAAACACAAGGGTGATCCTAATGCCTCTTATCATGTAGTAAATCCTAACCACACGAATGTAGTCTCATTAGCGGTCTCGGGATGTATCACTAACGCAAGTTCTAGAATCTAAATACTACCGGTACACTCATAAGCACTAATAATGAATGCCTTTCCTATCAAATCTAAAGGCGAACTCACATATTTGGGTGGAAAATTTTTTAAGTGGTACGGTTTTGTGCTAGTCATACAACTCCTATCAATGAGACGCTTGTTAATGCTAAAGTTTCACTCCTAAATGTTGTAAAAAATTTTAAATTTGGCGCTAAAATTGCCCTAGTAAGTATTTCTTTTAGTTTTACTACACACCTACTATCGAACAAACAACTCAAGTGCAATTGTATCCTATAAGGTATCATCATTTACCCTCACTTTACACTTAGGATGAACATTGTCCCCAATGTTCAATTAAAGGATGTAAAAGTAAAGCAAATAAAATAATGAAAACAAATACTCCCTGATTCGTTCGGTGTGGATAGTGTGTCAACAAGGTTAGATCTTCCTCCAAGAAAATATACTTTGAAAGCTTCCCTCTAGAAATATAAATCATCTTCTTGTCATATATAACCTGTTAAACCTAAGAAAACAATCAAGGCAAACCTCGCGTAAAATCGGCGGCAATCTATATATAAAAAAAAAGTTCTAGAAAACAAATTAAGATATAATGCTTGTGGAATGAATGTTTGCAGATTTCCTGGAGTTTATAAAACTAAAGAATCAACAAAAACTTTAAGACTCCGGTTTAAACAAAACTTGCAAAATTTTTTAGAATTTTAGTACCTGACGCCGTCAGGTTGTAACTCCTGACGCCGTTAGAATGTTCCTGGAAAAATCTTATGTTAAGTTTCTGGAAAATTTCTGGAAAAACTTATGCCTTACTTCCTGGAAAATCCTGCAAAACATCATCATGACTCGATACAAGCATTTGACTCTAACAAATACTAATATATACATGCTCATTTAATATTGTTGTGAATCATGCTCATTTTCGTTCTTATAAACAAATTTGGATTTCCCTTACACTTAGCTTTTGCAAAATACCTTTATATGTAATTAAGACGAAGTTAAAAACAAAATAAAGCATTTTCACAATTTACTTTGAAACATGATTTACCGACAATAAAAATAAAACACGCATACGGAAAAAAATAAAATCAAACAAATAAAAACACACAAAACATGGGTTGCCTCCCAAGAAGCGCTTTGCTTTATTTACGAGTCTTGTAGCTAGACTCAAGGTCACAGGCAATTATGTGACTTCGTCATTGGTCACATTCTCTAGGTCATCCTCAATCTTAGTTTTGTATTCCGGGCCTAGTTGCAAACATTCCTTGTAGAAACCGAATATTCTACTCACGACATAGTCTACTCCTCTACGTCTATCCTCATTATTCTTATAGTAGACCGCTTTCTTGTGTTCCTTTTCAAGGTTTGATTGAAGACAGAATTGTTCAATCTTATAGGGCATTTGGTAAGCTATTTCATCGTTCTCAACCTTGAATCTAACTATCCCTAGGGACGGGTCATAATTCATCTTAGAGGCCTCAACAAATGGCTTTCCGAATACTACTTGACTTAAACAACCATCTATTACCGGACGACTATCCTCTACAATCACAAATTCGATAACATAAGTGAAATTTGCTATAAAGACGTGCAATCCCTTCACTCTTCCCACAAAGTTACTCATCCAACTCGTGTTGGGCATCATCCTATATCTAAGTTGCTTCTTCATTACCCAATTGTAATGAGTCCTAGTCATAATGTTTATGGGAGATCTAAGATTGATATAGGCTTTCCACACATGCACATGTCCAATGTTGCATGGCATGTTGATGTTAGAGGGATCACCCGCTTTGATGAGTGGTGAACCAAGGACGTATGGTGTCTCGGGGTCATCGAATAGATCCTTATGGTATTCACATTCTTTCTTGGTAGGTAACTTATCAAAGTATTCCTATACATTTTCTACTTCCTCTAACTTTTCTTCTTTTTTATCCTCAACTTCCTTAATCTCATCCTTAGGTCCAATTTCTATTCCAACTTCATCCTTGTCACTTTCTTCTATATTCATATCTATTGGCTTAATGGTGACAACATTGACAAAGTGGACGTGTTTAGATGATGAAGGGTCCTTAATTTGGGTTCCACTACTAGTGTCCCTAGTGTCCTTCTTTGGTGTAGTTAGCACTTGGTTGTTGAGAGCTTTCAACAAGTTGTCAATTTTATTGGTCATCTCCGCTTGTTGTTGATTGAATTCGGATTCAAATTTAGCTATGCGGGCCTCTTGAGATGCCATAAATTTGGATATCAATCCTTCAAGATTATCAGTACTACCATAGTTGTTGGAAGGATTGTTGTTGAAAGTACGGTTAGAGGGTGGACCGTTTGGTTGGTAACGATTAGGTGGATTGGAAGAATTATTTTGGGGCATGTTTTGGTTTTGTTTCCACCTAAGGTTCGGGTGATATTTCCAAGAGGGATTGTATGAATCACCGTAAGGGTTTGGCTCGGGTTTGAAAGTGTACCACTTGTCTCCCGCTTCGTCGGTACGCGAGGATGCGTAATTCGCAAAAGCTTGTCTGGGGAGTTCCACGCAATCACGAGTGTCATGGGGACCACTACATAATTCGCATAAAGAAGTGATTTTATTCACTTGGCTTGAATGCTTAGGAGCTTCGTAGGATTTCATGAGAAACTTGACTTGGTCCTCAAGTTCCATGATACTACGGTCGGGAGTGCTAGAATTGTTCGAAGGCAAAGATATTGTCTTACCGTTTTGTTCAAATCACGGGGATCATTCCAACTTTCGTTGTCATAGAGAGCAAGATCTTCTATGAGTTCCCATGATTCTTCCGCACTTAGATCACGAAGCTTGCTACCGGCCGATTGGTCAATGGTTCGCCTTGTGGATAGATCGATATGGTAATAGAAAATTTGGAGTTGGAGATAAAGATCTATGCTATGATGAGGGACTTTTTGAAGTAAGTCCTTAAAACGAGTCCATGCTTCATAGAGACTTTCACCTTGACGTTGTTGGAACATCAATATATCATTTCTAAGCTTAGTAGTTCTCCCCGGTGGGAAAAATTGAGCAAGAAAACGAGAAGTGAGATCATCCCAAGAGGTGATGGATCCCGCGGGTAGACGTTCAAGCCATTGACTAGCTTGGTTACGTAGAGAGAATTAGAATAGACGTAATCGGGTCGTCTCTCTAGTTGCAACATCAAGGTCTATGGAATCTATGATTTTTAGGACATCCTTGAGATGTTGATTAGGATCTTCGGAACGAAGTCCATGAAATGCACATCCGCTTTGCACCAACCGGATGGTGTCGGATCGCAAGGGAGACACATTGGCTCCTTCAGTGAGCTCAATGGTGTTTCGATAGCCTTGGTGGCTAGGACGGGAATACTCTCCTAAAGTTCAGGGTCTAGGAGGTTGGTTTGGTAGTGGTGGGTTTTGTGGGTGGTTTTGTTGTGGTGGGTTGATGGGATCAAAGATATTACCACCTTCAATGATGAGTGATGACGGATGGCAAAGGTTACGAACAAAGGAACGAAGAAATAAGATAGACTAAAATAGACCTAAAAAATAAAAATAAAAATCTTACTAGAAAGGAATCTAGCAAGTAGACCTAATAAAAAGAAATTCTAACCTAGATAATAACTATTCCCCGGGCTGCGACGCCAAAAACTTGATACGCGGGATTGCGCCCTCGCAACAGGTTTTACCTCTCAAGGGATCTTGAGAGGCTTGCAATCCCCGCCAGACAGTGTACCTGATCGTTGTAGTATAGTATAGTGATGAGTACCGGGGGATTGATCGTTCAACTCAGGAATAGTGTTCGTTAGGATTAGAAAGTCTACTAAACTAGGTCTAGAGATGAGGGATGATTCTTTTTGTAATTTTATATTTTATAAAAAAAAGTAAAATCTCGGGTTTTGAAGGAGTGGGCAGAATTAGTTGCTAGTCAACTAACACAATTAACTAAAGATGCAATCAAAATAAAATAAAAAGAAATGAAAATAAAGTAATGTGGTGGAAACAATAATGAGAGAAGATGTGTTTACTTAGATTTCATTACTCCCTAGATATCTTTTACCGGTTGATTAGCTTGTTACAACTGCATGGATGACGGGTTATATTCCTTAATACTAGTCGTAGGGCCGTGTACAATATTCCCTAACTCTATAAGCTCCTACTTCACTCCTATGTCGAGCTGACTAAAAGCTCCTAACATGGGATCACTAGAATTCACTTATGCATTAAATACAACAAAAAATCGTAGTACACATTCGATCATGTTTTTTAAGATGTTCAAGCAAGTTACCAATGGAAGTCTGCTAGTTTTCTTAATCCTAACATCGAATACAATCATCCATAACAATTATAAACAAACCATCAACCAATAATCAACATCTAGGTTTCACTACATCTAAGCAAACACAATAAAAACCTAGCCTAGCATGTTAAAAGAAAGACAAGCATAAGATAGAATCACACAAGTGACACAACACATAGGCATATCGTATGATTATTGGAAAACTTATCTTCAATTAAGCATGGACGGAACAAGGGTTGAAACCCTTATTTTTATAGAAAATTCGTCTAGGGTTTAAGCTCTCCAAAGTTCTCCTAATGTTCCACACTTTTACAATGAAAAATTAGAATATATATATATATATATATATATATATATATATATATATATATATATATATATATATATATATATATATATATATATATATAACATCCTGACGGCGTCACATTATTGTTTCTGACGCCGTCAACTAGCCGCCAAATTAAGGATCGTATTGCCTAGATGCAATCTTAACGCCGTCAAGAAGAAATTATGCTCTAGGCCGTCACATACATTTTGACCCTGACGGCCTTGGTGACGCCGTCAGGTCAATTGCACTAAAAAATGTTATGGGCCGTCATGTGTATTTTCCACTTCCACCTCTTTTGGCAAGATTGACGCCGTCATGTGTGAAGTCTTGACGTCGTCAGGTACTGTTCCCAGCAAGGATTTTGAGACTTTGCCATTTTCTTCATTTTTATGCTTCAAAAACGTCCAAGATGCTTCCTTTTCCAGATTTCTTCTCAAAAGTACCTAAAATGACAAAAGGAACGATTTAGGGCAGTAATTGATCAAATAATCACGAATTCGGGCTTAAATGACCCATTAAAAGCGGTACACTTTTCGCCTTATCAATTCATCCACATAAGTTTATGTTTGCAATAGCTTTTAAATGTTTTTGTATTTATACTATGTTCAGGGTTCAAAAAAAGTTAGTTTATCCATATTCTTTTTGTACATGATATCTTTTAGTAGTTTTTTTTTTTTTTTTTTTAGTAAAAGGGTTAATTCACCCGGTAAAATGCATTACTCAAAAAAACGTTGAGTTACATAGGATGAGGGTGATATCCCTCACCTCAGTCCCTTAGGACACTTACAGACTCGAATGTAAGAATGACACACCATTACTATAACTTACAATAAAATGAACCTACCAATAATGACAAAAGTACATAAAACATGACAATACTACTCAAGAAAAGCACTTGAGCCTTCTAAATCACTATGACGGTCCACTTTAACTTCCATGAAGAATCCACTTATAAACATCCATGTGATCTTCAACATATAATATTCCATGAACCAAAAACCACAATAGCAAGAATCAATGCAACATTAACTTGAAATCCAAAGCACCATGAATCTGCCATCGAACAGTAATAGCTACTATCCATCATCAATTGTAATGCAAGAACTAACCCAGATGAATAGAAGCAAACTAACAATAGGGTTTCGACCCTAACTTCCATTAACAAACATCACAAGACAGCAGGTCTTTGACACAATCCAATCGCTAGGGTTTGAGAAACGAACTCTAAACATGATATACCAGCAACAACCCTAGCTTAAGTGTACTTCGATCAGCAGCAACACCAGGACATAATAACCCACCAATCGAACCGATAATAGGGTCTAAAATCCATGAAGAATGGATTAGTTAAACCCTAACTTCCAGCAGCAACAATCACTTTCCCTCCCTCTCAAAACCCAGGTACAATCAACTTTCAGCAGCAAACCAAATGCACTTGAATAATTACAAACCCTAAAACGGGTTACATCAATCAGGATATACCAAACCCAAATCGATTTTAGATTCTTCAATAAGCACCAAAATACAAAAATAAAAAACGCACTTAATACGAAACCCTAGATGGATAACGTATAGTTTTAAACCCTTTAAACAAGAACTTGATTAAACAATGCGTTCAGATGATAGGAGATCGATCTTTAAATAATGGAAGCCAAGAAACCGACTTACATAAAATCACAGGATAAAAGATCGACCATGAAAACCTAAATGCGATTAGATCCCTAAATAAAACGAATCAACAAAAAATAGATCTGATGAGACCGATTAAAAGAGGTTAAGGCTCGGATCGCCAAGAGTGAAACCCTAACACGCCACTATTCAATGAAAAACAGATCCATACTTAATCGATTGCATACCAACTAACGGATCAAAGACCAGTGAGAGGTAGAGAGGCGATTATGTAATGGATTGTGACCGGAAAAGCAAAAGAATAGTGGCGGCTGGAAATCACCGTAAGAGAGAGAGAGAAAATTCTACTTTTAGTAGTTGTTTTGGTCCTTGTATTTGGCTGCTATGTTATTTTTTATGTATTGGATATCCTTAACTTGCACTACGTATTTCTTATGTATGAATTGGCGTTGGATATTAGAATATAATAAACCTTTTCATATAAAAAAAGTATAATATGATGCAGGGTTACTTGCTCATATGTTGTTACAGTGGGTTGGAGATCATAGATTCGTAGTATAGTGAGAGGGGAAATGTTACATGAAATGATTGATGACTAATATGTAAAATGTATAAGCATAATGCTACTCAGTTGTTTCTATATTGTTTTCTAATAGCTCTCCATGAGAAATTGCAAACATATATATTGGGGTCAATTTTTGAATCTTAAGATGGATTTCAAAATAGGGTGTCTTAATATTTGCTATTTGGGGTTTCGTAAAGTTTGCTATTTGGGGTTTCATGATTGTTTTTAAAATATTATTTTGAATCATTAGCATCAGCTATCGGGAAGTCTAAATGATTTAACAATGTGAGTATAAGAGAAACTCTACTGTGAGAGTTGGTGACAAAAGTGGGTACACTGAGGTTTATAATGAGCAAAGGGTTTGTAATGTTAGTTATAACAATAGCAAGAAGATGATCATTTATGGTAATGGTGGTGGTAGTGGTGGCGGTTATGGGTATGATGAGTATGTATATGGGTCTGGTTAGTGGTTTAAGGGATGTTTGTTAATAAATTGTGATTAATATGTGGCTTTTTGGTTAATGGTTTAGGGGTTTTCTTATGGTAATGCTCATGTTTTAGGTTTATTTAATGTTATTTGGGATTAAAGAGATCTTGCAGATATTGTTTTGTGATCATATATGAAATGAAATCATCCTCTATTTGATATGATATGAAATCACAACTTGGTTTTAGTTTACATCTTTCCTAGTGTAGATACTAGTGCAATAACTTCTTGTAAGTTTCATGAGAAATGATATTTTAATGTTAAATATGTTAAAAGTAGAGTCTAAACATCATTTTGTAACAATGCGGAAAGCCTCGAATGTTATGATTTTTTATATTCTATTTTGAACGTTACACGAAACACTTACCAAAATATCACATATTGTTAATTGTATGTCATTAGGAATTTCCGTTACTATGCACGGGTACTCGCCTAGTATATCTATATGATCTTATTTGATATCGAATAAAAAAAGCCACATTTCTCAAATATCTGGTTTAATTTTAATTTGATATCGAATCAACTTCAATCAATATTTATGGAAGCTAAGCATACAAAGAAAAATTACAAAAGTATATTAGTACTCATTTAGGTTTAGGTTCTTTAATACTTAAAATATAAAATTGTTAGCACTGGTTTTACTTATTATAGCTCAGGCATCATATTTGCTCACAACTATGTGAAATTATTTGTTCGATTGTAGACAAAGGTGTATTCACATGGTTGACAAGACGTACACACTAAGTTAAAGCACACGATGTGCAAAAGTGTTTAAAAACGTTCTTTTTTGGATCATGTTACTAAGGCTTTTGGGTGTTCTCGGAATCCTGGTCCGAGGCTAAAATCATTTTGTGCTACATATGCCCTAAAATCTTGGGTCCGCTATTGCTTATCAAAAATGTAGTCGTATCATTGTATGTAACGGCCGGAAATGATACTAGCTTAAACTTGTTTCACAGCGAAGGTAAGCTTTTAATACAAAATTGTCAAATCTGAAACTTCAATATACGTATGATTTGGCTCATCTTAACCACGCTTTAAGTATAAACTCTTTCCAATATAGATAATTTTATAAATCTCGTACACACTTAAAAATATTATGTTTATTGATATTTCTTTACGATAATAACTAATAAAAATTAATTTGTATTATTTCCCATTCTTAATGAGACACGCAATCATCATCAAAGTTGACTTAGTAGCCAGATTTTATGAGGTTCAAACCTTCGGATTCACATTTTCCTGATGATTTTAGGGTTTGAAAAACGGTCATGGGAATATCCAAGTTAAACCTAAATGAAAGACCTAATTTTTTTTAGGTAACATGAACAAACAAAAACCTCATTACCTTGTAAATGTGAAACATAAAAGCTTTACTATTTTTTTAAGCAATTGCATAAACCGTGCTTTCATCTACTCGGTTTTCGGTTTAATTATTTGCTAAAAAAATAGTTAAACCTCGTGAGTTAGTCGGTCATAAGGTCGAAAATCATGGTTAAAAAAATAATAAAAATAAATAAATAAATAAATGACTATTAGAAGCTAAATAATTTTCATAATCACGTAATGTACAACTTTAATAACTACGTATTTGCCATGTAATTTTGTACAGTTTAAATTATAGAGAAATTTGACATTGTGCTTTTACTTTTTCTTGAATGACTTCCCCATATATTCAATTTACTCGACATGAGAAATGAGATTGAATTAATAAAAGCGGATTATTTATAACACAATAATAAGTTACTGCCAATCAAAGCAAATTAGTTGTATAAAGCTACAGCTAGCAACGTGAGCATCAATGGCACGACCACTTAATAATTGTTTACTTGATTCTCTCTAATATAAGTAATCTTCCAAAATATCCTCAACATATATTTTCTTATCAGACAGATAAGATGTTTACATAAATTACACGTAGTGAAGATTTCAGTCACAACCTTTATTATTATTATTATTATTATTATTGTTATTATTATTGTAATAATAATAATAATAATTATTATTATTATTATTATGATTATGATTATTATTATTATTATTATTATTATTATTATTATTATTATTATTAATTTTAGAGAGCAACTTAAATATATCCTTCTACATACATTTTCTCCTCATTTTCCTACTCAAACAATAATACAAAATGCGTCATGTACTGATTTCTTTAATTTAGTTCATTATATTTTCACTTATCATAATCTTACAGGAAGATTGACAAACACATAATATATTTAAGTCATTTAATAACTAGACGAATACGCGTGCATAGTAATAGGATTTGTAGCAGCTAGTTTTTTAACGACAAGTTTGAAATACCTATCAATAAATTTAAGAAATTTAAGATTCAAGAAATGTGGTATGCATGCTTTATATAGAATGAGGTTTTAAACCCGCGCGTTGCCGCGTGATATTTGAACATAAATGTATGCAGGTGATATCGTAAATGAAATGGATGCAGAAAGAACAGTGCAGCGGAAAACTAAACATGGGCCATCCATAGGTACAAAAAAAGAAAATAAAAAACAAAAAAAAAAAAAAAAAAAAGGGGGGGGGGGGGGGCCAAGGCCCAGTATTGTAGAAAGAACACTGCAGCGGGCACTATTCACATAAGTTCACGGGGAATGTATATCTATACTATTTATAAAGAGTAAATGGTCAAAAAGTCAAGAAGTGAAAAGTGAAAAAACTTAAATTAATGTTTTCCCTAAATTACCCTTAATTAATGCATTTAACACTCCTTAATACCTCTCATTTAAAACTTAATTAAAACTTAAATGAAAACATGGAAACTTAAATTACACATTTAATTTTTTTGTCAACTTAAAAACATGGAAAGTTAAATGAATAATTAATAAATGAAAACATAAAAATGCAATGTTTTAAAAACCGGGTTCGAAATCAACCCGGTCGAGTCACCGGGCACCGGGTCAACCGGTTCGACCGGTTGGACCGCCGGGTCAACCCGGTTTTTAATTTATTATTATTTTATTTTTTTGACCGGGTCAACCGGTTCGACCGCCGGGTGAACCCGGGTTTTTATTAATTTTTTTTGAAAAAATGAAACTCGGCCGGGTTTCGAGAATCGGGTTGACCCGGGTCACTCAAAACCCAGCGGGTCACACCGGTTAACCTGGTTTTAGAAACCCGGGTTGTTTTGACCCGTTTTTCCGGCCGGAACAGGTCGAACCGGTTAACCCGGCCAGGTCGACCCGGGTTTCAAAACCTTGTAAAAATGTAAAATTGTTTTGTCAACTTAAGAATAAATACACACGTATATAAAAATAAACTTTTAAATACTAGATGAGTAGCCGTACATAGAAACGGAATTTTATAGCGGCAAATAGTTATAGTGATATTTTGGTTATACAAAACGTTACACAAACCACTTAACCAAATTATCATTATAATTAAATGCCGCTATAAAATCCCGTTGCTATGCACGGGTACTCATCTAGTATTTATAATATAGATAACCATTTGATGCTAAAATAATAAGAATCCTTCTTTAGTTAAAAATTATCATTATACTATCATGGCACTTAATTCGAGGCATGTTTTAAATCTCTTGTGTGTTACTCTTTCCTAAAAGAAACTAACGTATCTCACAAGGAGATTATGATAAGAAAGTCAAAGCAAATCCGATCCGTGATTCATTATTAGTTAAATATATAAATCTGTCACATATGAACTATTTCTATGATGAGATAATGCCCGAATATGACATTTACGGACCAATTAACTAATTTTATTGTTAACATCATGCATATAGTTTATTAGTTCTAAGTTCATGATCACACATGAATGAATCTTATATGCTTGCGAAATTGATGTGATACAAAATAAAAGAAATAACTCATGACTAGTTCAACTGTTATTTCAAATATACAATTGCTCTTGAAATGAAATGGATTATGGATTGGAAGCCTTTTATTAGATGTATTAAGTTAGTTGGTCTAAGCGCGGTTGTGGGTTTGAGTTCATTAAGGTTACTAGGGTTTTATGTATTCACCTATAAGTATTTGATCAATGAGATATATAATACTTACGGGGTTTTCAATATCTAACACCTTCAACATATGCCAAAAAACTTTTGATTGTATATTCATGGACCGGCAAAGCGAACTCTCAATTTGATCAGGAGAGCCTTATCAATGAGATATAATACTTACAGGGTTTTTATTATCTAACACCTTCAACATATGCGAAAAAACTTTGATCTAATGATATGTGAGTGACTAAATTAATACATCAACGTATTACAAATCGAAGTCTTGATCGCTTGACTGAACAGTACGTGGGTGACTCGTTAATATATCAGTGGATTATTGATTCATGCATGTCTCGCTCACGTGTTAAGATTATGTGAGACACTTGATGGTTTAGATTTTAAACACTTTGTCTTTCTTAACTCATTCTGTGTTCAAAATGAACATATTTAGTTTATGTAGCTAATTCATTCTGTGTTAATATATAAATCAAACATTATCTCACAACCCCACCTAAAAAGTTTAGTTTTGATTTTATTATGATATTCAAATCTTTGTAAGACATAATTTAGTCAAACCAATCTTTCTTATCAAATATTCAATTTCCATTCATTAACGTAAATGAACATCCAACCGATATATATCTTTCCAAATCCGTTGACAAAAAATGTTGTATAAATATGCATTCTAATGCCAACACTCAACCACACCTTCACAATAACCAAAACCTTTCAACTTTCTTCTAGCTAAACAAATTTCGACGATCGATCATGGCATCCAGCGACGCACAAGAGGCACCCTTAAAGTCGTCAACGTATGAGCACGAATACAAAAGCAGTTTCGGGCTAGTTACTGATGTGGCCTTGAGGGTGTTGCTATTTGCAACTGCTTTGGCTGCAATAATTGTAATGGTCACTTCGGAGCAAACAAAAATGCTTCCAGTTGCACCGGGAAAACTAATGGCAAGGGCAGCAAAGTTTAATCATTCTCCAGCTTTTATGTAAGTCATTATACCACCTCAACTAAAGGGGTACTAATAACTTAGTTTTCTTAGTTTATGGTTACGAGTAATTTTATACTTTGGCTATGTTTGGGGAGGGCTTTTATGGGGCTTATGGGGCTTGGACTTTTAAAATAAGCCGGCTAGTTAAATAAGTCTCGTTTGTCATGGGGCTTATGTAAGGGCTTATAAAATAAGTCAGCTAAAAACTTTAGCCCCATAAAAGAGGCTAAAAACTTAAGCCCGGGGCTTTTGAAGAATAAATTACTTATTTACCCACAAAAATATCTAACATATACAAAAACTCATTTAATTATGTCATTTTTAGTAATTTTGCAATAATAAGCCCCAGTCCCAGCTGTAGCCCCAACCCCAGCCCAGCTCCAGCCCATTTCGCCAAACATACCCTTAATGTGTGATTATATTATGGTGCAGATACTTTGTAGCAGCACTCTCAGTGGCGGGCTTGTATAGCATCATCACAGGAGCCTTATCGGCTTTGGCGTTGTTGAAGTCAGATGGACATTCCATTAAATTGCAAGCTCATTTTGTGATGTTTGATGCGGTAAGTACTTGAACCATGCATTACTCATTTCTTTAACATGGTTACTAAAAATTATTTTTTGATTAGCATGCAAAGGGTTTGTACCTTTTTAGAGCAAAAGTGTTAAAACTTTGTGTATAAGTAATTAATATTTCGAATCAATGAACTAACTTATGTTATGGTACAGCTTCTTTTGGGCATCGTGGCGGCGGCAACAGGAGCAGCTGGAGGAGTTGCATACATTGGACTAAAAGGAAACTCTCATAGCAATTGGAACAAGATCTGTCACATATATGGTTCCTACTGCTTCCACTTTTCCGCCTCACTTATTCTATCACTTATATCCTCCATAACACTTCTACTGCTCGTTTGGCTCTCGGTTTATGTCCTCTCCAAGAAGGTTGCAAGGCGATAGTTTTAGTTGATACAATTGTATTTCTCATGTGTCTGTTTCATATTATTCGTCTTGCGTATTCAAATTGTATTTGTATATGTTTTTCTTTGATTTGGTTTATTTGTGCAGCTTGCACAAGATCATGAATTGGTTGATAAATTTGACGTACAAAACTTTTAGAAGTCCTAATTAACATGTTTTAATAGGGGTTAAAAGTTGTGTGAAGAGAATGAACATGTTTTACTAGTTGTATTTACTTTCTCTTCATAATAAAAGACATGGTATTAAGTATTTATGCAGATTTTTGGTTCTTTTGAGTCACATGGTTTTCGACTTTTAACCGACTAATACACGTACAGTTCAATGATTTTAATCTCTCGGCTACAAGAAAGTTACCTGTATTGACATATTAAACGTTTCACTAAGCTAAAGTTTCACTGACTATGTCCATGTGCTTTAACTACAAATAAGAAGAGTGGGCGTAGAGACCTAATACAAAAGGAGCATAGAAGTCACTGAAAGGAATTTCAATGTAGTGGTAATTGAAATTTGAAAAGAATGACTAATTAAACACAAACCTGATAATTAGATGCATATTGATACTTGGCTAATTAAATGAAAATAATGACTAATGAGAAATTGTGCATGACCATATGCCAAAAGTCGAATATAGTAGATTATTTGTAAGTCTGCTTTAAGGTACTACTTGTCCGATATATAGTCATGTTAAGGATAATGTCATGGACAATTTTTAAATTTTCCTTGAACAAGTCTTCAATCTTTCTATTTGTTCATGTTCAAAGTTTCAAACCCTTAATTGTGGGAATCAGTAACAATATTATATAAGTTAAACAAACTAAATTTTAAGAGTTTGCGTAAGTTTTAGCTTGTAAAATAAGTTATATATGTCTTGGCTTTTTATGGGTGTATTTGGCGTAGAGCATTTTAATGCTCGTTTAACAAGTAGCAAGTAACTTTAACTTGTTTCTCGGAATATTCTTCTTTCAACGTTTCATAAAGATGCATTTAGCTGATGATACATAACTATGTCATTTTACACACTGTAATTACAACAATGTTACTAGACGTCTTTATTAAGAAAATAGCTACACAACTAGTGCTTATTGCTACTTTTAATTTTGTCAAACACAGATATTTTAGCTATATATTCAAAAGATGACTTCAGTAGCTAAAGATCTCTTTCATCAATACAATTAAAGGCTTGCGTGTTCAATATTAGAACATATCTATTTATATTTTTTAACGTGTCGATATATATATATGAGCAACTCATTGGTGACATTCAATATTCGTCGATCTAACCTACAGTTGGCAATAAATAATCAGGTCACCATCGAGTCATGATCTTCTTCCACCTGTAAGTATTGAGCGCACCTTGCGTTACTCAATGGATAAATAATAGGGTTTCCCTTGCATCATACTTTAATCATTAAAAGTCACAAAACTTGAAAAGGTTGCTAAATTTCCAGTCCGCTAAATTAGTCTAACGGAAAAAAGAAAAAAAAAAATACAAAAAATAAAAAATCATCATCTCATTTAGTTGTGTAAAAACATAAATGATAACGAAAAAATTGAACCCACCAAAATCTTTTGCTATAAAAATACGTAGTAGCATGCAGAATACAATGAACACAATGAGTACTACTATAGTGATGCTCGGCTAAAGCCTCTTGTAATATCTCCCGGTAAAAGATATTTGGTTTGATCATGTTTGCGGATATTATTTTGTTTGTCAAACAATAATTCATTTGATTTTAATGCATATCATTTGCTTGATTTTAATGTTTGTATATAATTATTTGATTAAATTATTGTAAGACATATTATTGCAAGTCAACGATTCGTGCCAAGCCTAATTAGTATATGGGTTAAGACAGTCGTGTAGTAAACACTCTGTTGTAAAAATCGGTCCAGACGGCCGATTAATCCCCGCATAATCGCTGATCGCTCATTAAGCGCCTTGATTTATCATAATCGACCTATTTAATCGCTTTGGTCAAAGATCGCTTAAAAATGGGTCAACAAACTGATTAATCGGACAAAATTGGTCTAATTGGATTAATCGGACAAAATCGCTTAAAATTCAGTCAACAAAATCGCTTAGAAATTGGTCAACAAACCGATTAATCAGACAAAATCAGTCAAAATCGCTTAAAAATGATCAACAAACCGAGTAATATCTAGGGTTTGACTTTTAACATTAACAGTGTGTTCTTTAGTTGTGTAAATAGAAAGAAAGGAGGTGAAAAAAAAATGAACTAAAAAAGTGGTGTTCTCAAGAATTTTGGGGAGAAGTAAAGGTAGGTAAAGAAAGTGGAAAGAGATAATTCTCTTTGAAATTTTGAAGCACAACTTACGTCCCACTTTTGGGATGAAAAGTAGGAAAGTTCCTTTAATTACTTTAAAATGACTAGATTGTCCTTTTCATCCAACTTCAATTACCAGATTTTGCAAACAATAAATATTAATAAAAGGGTGTAAGTGTAATTTTATTAGCTTCTATTATTTAATGTTAAACTTTATAAACATGCATTTCATTCATTTTCTTCTCATCTCAAGAACACAAAATAACTAATAGGTTTCTTCCGCTTACTTTTCCTTTCACTTTACTTCATTACTTTTCTTTACTTTCATTTCTAAAAATAACTCTAGAACAGAGTGTAAAGAATTATGTATTATGTTTATATTTGAACACTTGAAATATTTGAACTTTGATTCATTATGCTTATCTTATACATATAATATAATGTAATATCTAAAATTACAATTTTGTGCATAAAATTTTCAATCCGATTAATCCCCGATTAATCATTGGCTAACCGATTAATCGTTAGACCCTATCCAACCGCCTCACTAGCGCCTAACGATTTTTAAAACCTTGAGTAAACATAATTTGTACTTATTATTGTTGATCATTTTATTTTTTATAAAATTATTTGATATTATTATTGTAAGACATGTTATTGCTATAGTGAAAGAGAGTCGTGCCGAGTCCAAATAGTTTAAGGATTAAGAAGGCTCGTGTGGTGAACATAAATTGTGCTTAAAATTGTCCTTTTCAATTAACACAAACTATGTCTATGCAGTTTGAGGCAAACACTACAACTAGTAATAATCCGTAAATTAGTCATATTAATTTGTATTGGTTTATTTACTTTTTAGTGAATTAGTAGTTTTATAGTGAAGTTTTAAACAAACCAATCAATCAATTATTTATTTCATAGAACTTAGCTTAATTGGTATATTAGTTATTAAGATTTTAAAACCAAAACTTTTATTAATTAGCGATCACACCTGAAAACTAAAATTAAAATTACATACTGCTCGTGTATACCCATCTCTTTCAATCTTTATTCTTTGACCATTTAGTTAGTTTGTTTTTTTGTTAAGAGTGATTCAATCATACAACCAAATAATCACCTTCATTCATCTACTAATGCATGAGAAGAATCAAAAAGAAACAAAGTGTTATATTATTAGTTTAGGTGCACTCGTAACACTTGTTACGTACTTGTTGTTATTGTTATACATCAAGTTATATGTCATTGTATTTAGTTAGATTGTGTGGCTCGTTGTGATCATGCAGAGATTGGGTAGATCTTGTGAAGATTGTGTTGATAATGTCTAGATCAGGTAGATCGAGAATAAATCGGGTGGATCTTGTGAAGATCGGGTAGATCTCTTAAGTTGCGTGATTTGTGAGAAGATCGAGTAGATCGTGAGTAAGTTTTACACGTTTTCGTCCGTTTTTGCACGTTCTTTTCCGTTTTTCCAAGTTTTCGTCCATTTTTGCAAGTTTTCATCCGTTTTTACACGTTTCTGCATGTTTTTGCATGTTTCCTTCTGTTTTTACACATTTTGTCCGTTTTTACATGTTTCCGTCCGATTTTACTTGTTTTCATCTGTTTTGCATGTTTCCGTCTGTTTTTGTACGCTTCCATCTGGTTTTACATGTTTTCGTCCGTTTTTACACGTTTTCGCATGTTTATGTTTCCATCGGTTTTTACTCGTTTCCATCTGTTTTTACATGTTTTCGTCTGTTTTTGCACGTTTCCGTCTGTTTTTACATGTTTTCGTCCAGTTTTACACATTTCCCTTCTTTTTTACATGTTTCTGTCAATTTTTGCACGTTTCTATCCATTTTTGCACGTTTTCGTCCGTTTTTACGTGTTTTCATTCGTTTTTACACGTTTCCGTCTGTTTGTACACGTTTCCCTCCATTTTTGCACGTTTTCATTCGTCTTTACAGGTTTCCATCCGTTTTTACACGTTTCCGTCTTTTTGCAGGTTTCCATCCGTTTTACACGTTTTCATCCGTTTTCGTCTGGTTTGCACGTGTCCGACTGTTTTTACACGTTTTTGATCATTTTTACACATTTTTTGTTCGTTTATACATGTTTCCATCCATTTTGACACATTTTCGTCAGTGCAAAAATGTGCAAAAACAAACAGAAATATGTAAAAACATATGAAAACGTATAAAAATAGACGGACAAGTGCAAAAATAAACGGAAACGTGCAAAAAAAGATGAAAACGTAAAAAAAGCAAACGAAAACATGCAAAAACAGACTAAAACGTGTAAAAAATGATGGAAGAGTGTAAGGATGAACAAAAGCGTGCAAAAGCAAATGGAAACGTGTAAAAACGATGAAAACGTGTAAGAATGGACGAAAACGTGCAAAACATATGGAAACGTGCAAAAATGGATGAAAACATGCAAGAATGGACGAAAACGTGCAAAAACAGACGAAACCGTGCAAAAACGGATGGAATCATGTAAAAATGGACGAAAACGTGTAAAAATGAACGGAAACGTGCAAAACGGACGGAAACGTGCAAAAACAAACGGAAAATGTGTAAAAACGGAAGGAAACGTGGGAAAACGGACGAAAATGTGCAAAAACAGATGAAAACGTGCAAAAACGGACAAAAAGACTTAAAAACGGACGAAAACGTATACAAACGTATGCATACGGACGAAAATGGACCAAACATGAAATGCCTATACAAACTCAAGGAACAAACATGTAATTTACTAACGAAAATGTTATCGGAAGTTAGAAAAAAATATAAATCGGCATAAAAAAATGCATTTAATTGAAATTGAACCTAACATAGGTACCTTTTTATGCAATTTGACCCATAATAAAATGATTAAAACATCCGACGAATCGTTGTACCCTGAAAATGTTGTTAAAAGAATAAATAAGAGGTTGGTTGTATTAAGAGTTTATGTGTTAAAATTCAGAAACTCTTTTAACGATTGAAATGCACCAGGTTAATGATTGTGTACAGTGTACACAAGAAAAAAGGATGCTAAAAAACACAAATTAGATTTAAGAGGTGTAGTAGTCAGCTAAAACTCTAGTCTTTAATTTAGAGAGTTTAGGTAATAAAAAAAGTCACAAACTTATTGTCCGGCTCAACCTTAAAGCGAAATTCGAAAATGAGTGTTTAAATTTTAAGTTATTTGCACAAAATTAAATATCATTTATATAATTTAATCTATCTATCAAAGAAGATTATTTAAAATTGAAGACGAAAATGAAAAAAAAAAAAAAAAAAAAAAAAAAAAAAAAAAAAAAAAAAACCAAACGTTTAGAAGAAGTCTAGCAGTAATTTAAGTTTATGGAACAGCAAAATTAGCTCAATGACTTGCATCTTGATTTTTATTTACATGGAGTCATGGACTATTAGGCTTAGGCTTTATATTTAGAAAGCATGGGCCTTCCGGCCATTTTAAAATTGTGGCGCTATATATGATGGGCGGAAAACTAGTGTGACAAAATTGGGGATTTAGAAAAATATGGGTTGTAGAAGCTAGAAACATAACTTTAGTTGCTTTACCTTTGAGCCACTCACGCTTACTGTCATGTCCCACATAAACATAAAGTATCAGGCCTAAAAAATGTTCCAATGTTTGTTAAAAACTTTCAAATTATGTCCAAATAAGCACACTATATTTTTTTTTTACCATATGTGCTTTTGTTTGTTTTAACCTATTTACCATTCATGTCATATTTTTATCTCGTGTGGCATCTACATCATCAAATTTAAAGTGCAATGACAGGCAATTGTCGCAAGGTATGCTAGTATTTGTGTATTTTAGACTTCAATTTGTTGATTTTAACCTTAATACGTGATTACAGTTTCATATATATTTTACTATTCTTAGGATTTGTTAAAAATAATTAAAGTTTTGTGTGAAAACGATGGATTAACAATTAAATGGATGTTGTGGATGACACATAGGATAAAAGATATGACATGGATGGTAAATAGCTAAAATACAAAAGGTACAAGGGAAAAAAAAGTTATGGTGTGGGTATGACACAATTCAATTTATAACTTTAAATTATTTGAAAAGCGTTGTATAACTATGAACATATATCATCAAACTTGGGTCTCTTGCTAACATAGATAAAACAATGTGTGTTTGTTCTCTATAATCGAATCGGATTTTGCACTGTATGGTAATTGTTATGAATCTCAAGAAAAGGTTTGACCAAGAAACCAATTTTGAAGGTGAAGCAAATCGTTATGAGGTAAATTCTTTTTTATGTCTCTTTTAATGATTACATAATACAAATTAGATGCTTCTGAATATATATATATATATATATATATATATATATATATATATATATATATATATATATATATATATATATATATATATATATATATATATATATATATAGGGGACTTTCTTACGAGAACCATTTTATCTGCGAGAACTGAGAGAACCACAAAAAACATGCATGCACGCCTTTTAAAATAAAATAAAAATACATGCAAATCATCAATAATCGTAAGCATCCACCTATGTTCTTCAATATCATTATGAACTCATCATCTTTTTTCACAAAAACATTACCCACGGCCGCAATATTTTCGTTGCACGTCTTATAAGAACATACATGCACACCTTCAAAGAAAAATTTTGTATTTTCAATTTCTTATCAAATTCTTTAGAACAACTATGTTTTTTTTTTAAAACATGTGTTGTTTTTAAAACATATGTGCAAAAATACAATTATTGAAGGCGTGCATGTATATTTTTGGTGGTTCTCTCAGTTCTAGCAGTTAAAATGGTTCTCGTTTGAAAGTTACACTATATATATATATATATATATATATATATATATATATATATATATATATATATATATATATATAAACAAAAAACAAAATAGCAACGAAAAGATGTGTTTAAGCTTCATGTTTGTTTTAAAATATTTTTGTGGGTGTTCTGTATAGATCTTGCCTAATTGTTGGCATAAGCAGGTTCTAGAGTTCTATATAGATCTTGCCTAATTGTTTGCATAAGCAGGTCATAGTGTTTGCTAGTTGTTTTGATTAAAAGTGTTGTATCATGTATGTTTGTATTTGCTAGTTTAAAATTGTGCATGTGTATTATGCTATTTTGAGTTTTGTTTTAAAAGTATGTAATCTTGATTATGATTTTTATTAGCCGCGAATATATTTTCTTTGAAGGCCTACACATATGTTCTAACGAATTTGATGAAAAACTGAAAGTACACATATGTTATTTGAAGACGTTCATGTATGTTCTTGGAAGGCTTGCACACATGTTCGAAAGAATCTGATGAGAAACTTCAAATACATATGTTTTAACAAATATGATGAGGAACTGGAAATACATATATGTTCTTTGAAAACATGCATTTATGTTTTAAAAGGCGTGCACATATGTTTGAAAGAATCTGATGAGAAACTTCAAATACATATATATAATGCTCACGTATTTCTAACCGTATAAATATCCGTATGACATGAGCACTTCCCAACAACACTAAGGCAGAACTTGCCTTACAAACCTGTCTATGTAGGCGGCACGCCTGACAAACTCACTAGGACCGTTAAGACAAGCACATGTGTTCTCACTCCCTTTCTCGATTGTCAAAACGTGCACTATCATATTGCCTTTACCGGTTCTCGTAACCCTAAAGTACTTCCTATAAATAATAGGCCATTTTCCTGAAGTGGCGTAAGCTAACTCTTAGCGAACCTTGCCACGACATCTCTGGCAAACTCACCCTTAGTCGATTACTCTCTCGGGCAATCGACACATATCAACTCAGTCGACATGTGAGTGTTACCCCGACTCTTGACTCCGGTCATATCTCGAGGTCCTTGCCGAATGTGGAAAACCAAACGATCGACCACCCAAAACCCTCAATACGTACCTTACGTAAACATTTAGTTTACGGGTTTGTCTAACATGTGCCTTCAGGGCAAGGTTTAACGTGACTATAAAAAGAAATTTTGAGTTTATTTAATTAAAAATTAGATTTAATTACAATAATTTATAAGTTTAATTAATGTGTATTAAATGCAATTTATAATATAAATGAAAAGTTGAGTATAATTAATGTAGTTTAATTGATGCTCTCAAGAAATTCTTTAGATAATCCTCTTTAGTTCCTCTTTAGTTTATATGCCTAACTCATTCTGTGTTAATATATAAATCAGGCATTATCTATCAATCCCAGTTGTAAAGTTTAATTTTGATTTCGTTATGATATTAAGACATAATTTAGTCAAACTAAGATTTCTTACCAAATATTCAATTTCCAAACCCGTTGACAAAAGTTGTTGTATATACGCATTCTAATGCCAACATTCATAACTCAACCGCACCTTCACAAGAAAAAAATCTTTCAAGTTTTTTCTTCTAACTAAACGAATTTCGACGATCGATCATGGCATCCACGTCAACAAATGAGCCCGAGTACAAAAGTAGATTCACGCTAGTGGTTGATGTGGCCTTGAGGGTGTTGTTATTTGCGACCGCCTTGGCTGCAATAATTGTAATGGTCACTTCGGAACAAACAAAAATAATTCCCGTTGCACCGGGAAAACTAATGGCAAGGGCAGCAAAGTTTAATCATTCTCCGGCTTTTATGTATGTCACTATACCACTTCAACTAATTAAAGGGGTACTGGTTACGTGTTTTAGACTTAATGTGTGATTATATTATGGTGCAGATACTTTGTAGCAGCACTCTCAGTGGCGTGCTTGTATAGCATCATCACTGGAGCCTTATCGGCTTTGGCGTTGAAGTCAGATGGACATTCCACAAAGTCGCAAGCTCATTTTGTGATGTTTGATGCTGTAAACACTTGAACCATTACTCAGTTCTTTAACATGGTTACTAAAAATATTGTTTTGATTAGCACACAAAAGGTTTGTAACCTTTTAGAGCAAAAGTGTTACAACTCTGTATAACTATTCAACATTTTGAATCATTGAACCAACTTATATTATGGTACAGCTTCTTTTGGGCATCGTGGCGGCGGCAACAGGAGCAGCCGGAGCAGTTGCATACATTGGAATTAAAGGAAACTCTCATACCAATTGGAACAAGATCTGTCACAAATATAGTTCCTACTGCTTCCACGTTTCAGCCGCGCTTATTCTATCATTTATATCCTCCACAACACTTCTACTCCTCATTATGCTCTCGGTTTATGTCCTATCCAAGAAGATTGCAAGGCGATAGTTTGCAGTTGATACACAAAATATGCATTTCTCATGTGCCGGCCTGTTTCATGTTATTCGTTTTTCGTCATTCACATTGTATTTGTATATGTTTTTCTTCGAGTTGGTTTATGTTCGTGAAGATTGCACAAGATCATTGGTTGATTAATTTGCCGTACAAAACTTTTAGAGGTCCTTATTAACATGTTTTAAGAGGGGCTAAAAGTTGTGTGTGTGTGTGTAGTGTAAGTAGTTGAACGACTCCTCCCCTTGGCGATTTTGGCGACAAACAGACCCTAACATCCTCTATCGTTTTTCCAAACCTTTATTGTTTTTTAATCGTATCCACTATCCTCCTTAAATTAATTTATTAGTTTCAAGGGTTATATGGTGGGTCGGTTATAAGCTCTAATTGTTTAATCGTTGTAGGGTTGTTTTTTGCATGCGCCAAACTCAAGATTCCTAGATAGTTGTTCGTGATTGATTGGTTATTACTTTATTCTTAACAATTATCTATTGATTGATCTTGGGCCCCAAACGATTATAATATGTATCTATATATATTGTTTTTGGTTGTGCTTTAACCGATTGAGCATTTATTGAATTGTGGTTTTTAAAGTTCGATCTAAGTCATTCCTAGATAGTCGGTTTAGGGTTTCCCTAATCGATTTTATATTAAATTCGATTAGGGTTTGGTTGGTGCTTCATTCAATATTTAACTCGTTTAGGATTTGTGATTTTGGCGTTGGTCTGGATGCGGTTTTGAGGGTCTTGTTGTTGTGTATTATTCATGATGGGTGTTACGAGAGAGAGGGATAAAGGCGGGGGAACGTTGGAACATGATCGTGGTGGTGATAGTAGTGCGTCTAAGTCGGCTGAAAAGTATGAATCTGATGTGAATATGATTGATACGACTCCTATTAACATTGATAATGAGTCGACACAACACAAGGAGGCTCATGATGATGGTAAGCCTTGTCCGGGTACTGCTGATTCAAGTGTGCCTAAGACTCAATCAGGTTCTAATCCTCCATCTTTTGCGGATATGCTTAAGGATAAAACACTAAAGAAGACCGTTAAGATTTCGGAGATGCGAAACGAAAATTGTGTAGCTGGTGCTAATGTCACTATCCCTTTGGAAGCTGTCAATGAGGTACGCTCTAGATTCGCTAATACGTTGTATGGTTATTTCATTGGTAAGAGACTCGCTTTCCCGGTAGTTGAAAATTACGTTCGTAATACTTGGGCAAAGTTTGGTTTACAAAGGGTTATGCTTAATAATGGTTTTTTCTTTTTCCAATTTGAAACCAAAGAGGGTATGGAGAGGGTGTTGGAAGAAGGTCCATGGTTGATACGATTGGTTCCTATCTTTTTAAATATTTGGACCCCGAACACTACTCTTACAAAAGATGATATAACTTTAGCTCCTGTTTGGGTTAAACTTCATAATATTCCGATTGTGGCGTATTCTGAGGTAGGTCTTAGTTTGAGTACAACGCAAATTGATCGTCCTATCATGCTTGATTCTTACACGAGTACGATGTGCCTTAAGTCGTGGGGTCGTATTTCCTATGCTAGGGCCCTTGTGGAAGTGTCTTCAAAGGAAGCTTTACTTGACTCTCTTGTGGTTGCTATCCCCTCCCCTAATGGGTCCGGTCATTCATTGGTAACGATTGATATTGAATATGAGTGGAAGCCGCCAAGATGTGAGACTTGTAAAGTTTTTGATCACAATGATGATGGATGTCCTAAGCGAGTGAAACAGGTTGTGAATGATAAAGTGTTGGTTGATGAAGAGGGTTTCGTTGAACCCTCTAAGAAGAAAGGTAAAGGTAAGCTTCATGGTACTAATCGTCAGGTTGATGGGATTCGTTTTCATAAGCCTAAAGTTTCGTATTACTATAGGCCGGTTACTAAGTCAAAGAATGGAGGAGCGTCGACGTCTAACCAATCAAATATAGGTCCTCCAACTGTTAATGTAGGTTCTACTTCTTGTAACGAACCGACGATTGATCCTACTAGTAGTACGGCTCCTTCCCGGGATGACCAAGGTAAGAATAATAATTGGGTGGAGGATATCAACTTTGTTGAGTTGAAGAACAGCTTTGATGTGCTTAAGGCACAAGATTCGGTTTTGGAACCTGTGATTGGCACTACAGATTCTCTTGAAGTTACTTCTAGTTCTTCTAAAACTACTTCTCCGTCGCCTATGAAGACCACTCCTATTATTGAGAAAATTGGGAAGCTTGAACAGCTTATTATTGAAGGGAAAGGTACCCTTGTGGATGATAATGGGAAACCCGTTCCGGTGGCTGATGGTATAAGGAAGGGCAACCCATTCTCTAAGGTGGGTGAAATGGTTGTTTCTGAAAGTGAAGATGAGGTGTTTGAGCCAAATGATCCTATGGATAGTTACATTTCATCAGCTGGAGGGCATCCCGAGCTTGAAGGCTATCTTTCTGATGATTATGCGGCCCAGGTCTTTGATTTACCTGGGCAATTTGAGGAATATAATAAGCAGTTTGATTTCAAGCTTCAAGGCCGTTCGAGGAAGTAGTCTCTTTTTTTGGATTTGTTTATTTGTTTTGCATGTCGTTTTTGTTTTCAATGGTTGTTCTAGTTGTTGGTAGCTAGTTGTTCATTTATGGCATGTCATAAATGATATAGGGGTTGTTCAAGCGGTTGCTTGAGGTTAATGTGGCATTTCAGCCACATTCCACTGTACTTGAAACGGTCTTTTTGGTTAATATATTTTGCCAGGGTGGAAGTTCCCTTTTACCCAAAAAAAAAAAAAAAAAAGTTGTGTGTAGAGAATGAACATGTTTATTTTCTATTCATAATAAAAGATTTGGTATTAAGTATTTATGCAGATATTTTTGTTCTTTTGAGTAACATACATGGTTTTCGACTTTCGACCAACTAATACACGTTCAATTCAATTATTTTATCATGTTATATATCTCCGCTATAAGAAAGTTACCTTTATTGACACATAAAACGTTTCACTAAGCTAAAGTTTGACTGAGTATGTCATGTGTTTTAATACGACACAAAAGGAGCATGGAAATGTAGAATTGTTTATAGCCTTTCGTGACACACTTTTGTCAGCAATTTTTCTACTACAATTTTAATCAAGTGACTATAATTGTTGATAAAATTACAATGTAATGCACGTCACTGAAAGGAATTTCACTTGTGGTAATTAAACGTTGAAAATAATGACTAAACACAAACCTGATAATTGGATGCATATTGATACTTGGCTAATTAAATGGAAATAATGACTAATGAGAAAGTCTGCATGACCACATGCCAAAAGACGAATAGAGTAGATTATTTATAAATCTGTTTATTAAACTCATTTATCAATTATCATTACTTTAAACTTTTGTTAATTAGCAAAACAAATATAGTCATGTTAAGGATAATGTCTTGGACAATTTTTAATTCGATGATTCAAGATTCTTTCATGGTCTGATGAATAGCAACAGAAACCGTCTAGGATTAATGGCTTTAATATCGATGGTGTTTGGACCACAAACCCGCTGCAAATTAAAGAGCATGTTTTCACCACATTTAAGTTAAAATTTAAAGAAAATTTCTCATGGAGACCTTCTTTTTCGAGCAACCTTTTTAAAACCCTTTCCTTAGAAGATGTTTCTCTACTTGACCAACCATTTTCTATCCAAGAAATTAAGGATGCAATTTGGAGTTGTGGTGGTGAAAAGGCTCCCGGTCCGGATGGGTTTCAATTCAAATTCATCAAGAAACATCGGAATCTCCTTTCTTCTGATATAATCTCTTATGTCAAAGAATTTGAATCATCGAATTCCAATCCTGTTGGTTGTAACTCATCATTTATAACCCTTGTCTCCGAAACTGAAGACCCGCTTTCAATTAATGATTTTCGGCCTATTAGTCTTATTGGGTGTCAAGATAAGATTATTGCCAAGATTCATGCAAACCGACTTGCCTCAGTAATATCTTCGGTCGTTAGTCAAGTTTAAATGGCTTTCATTAATGGTCCGAAAATTATTGATGTCCCCCTTTTAGTAGACGAGATCGTTTCATGGGCAAAACTAAACAAGAAAAAAATGTCCATCCTCAAGGTAGACTTTGATAAGGCCTTTGATACTCTAAATTGGTCATTTTTAGATTCTATTATGGCTCAAATGGGGCTTAGTAACAAATGGAGAAGCCGAATAAATGCTTGTTTGAACTCGGAGTTTGCTTCGGTTCTTGTCCATGGATCCCCCACCAAAGAGTTCAAACTTGAAAACGGTCTTTGACAAGGAGATACTCTATCTCCTCTTCTGTTAATTCTTGTGGTAGAAGCCCTTAATGTGGCCATATTGGAAGCAAAAGACAAGAAGTTATTTTGCGGTGTTAAAGTTGGCAAAGGTAAGATCAATGTCTCTCACCTCCAATTCGCGGATGATGCGATTATTTTGGGTAATTGGTCATTTGACAATGTCAAGAATATGTCAAGAATTCTTATATGTTTCCACTTTGCATTCGGTCTCAAAGTCAATTTCAACAAAAGTAAGATTTTTGGCATTGGAATTAGTAATTATGATCTTAACTCCCTCGCTTTGTTAATCGGGTGCCAACCATCCAACTACCCTTGTACCTACTTGGGGCTTCCTATTGGTCTAAACATGTCAAGATGCTCTAATTGGCAACCTCTTATTGATAGATTTTATAAGCGTCTTTCTAGTTGGAAAGCAAAATCCCTTTCTTTTGGTAGGTGATAACACTCTAATTATACATATTTATTCCCTCAATTATATACTATTTAGCTACTAAATTATAGAATATTATGTTATTTGTCTAGAATTGGTACTAATCTGGTGGTAGGGATGATTAAGGTGGTGTTTGTTTGTTAAGAGGGTCTGAATCTGAATCTGAACCGCACATCTGAATCTGAATCTGATGCGTAAATGTCTGAATCTGACCGCATCTGAACGGGAAAAAAAACTCATGTTTGAACCGCACATTTGCTTGCTCGTACTATTTTTTTTTGTTTTTATTTGTGTCAGCAAGAGGCAACAAGACGCATTCAGACACCCCTCTCAAGTCTAAATCATTAAGATCTTACTGCATCTGAACGCGTCTGAACGGAAAAGAAAAAAAAAGAAAAAAAAAAAAAAAAAAAAAAAAAAAAAAAAAAAAAAAACGGTCTGAACGACCAAATGTCTGACCGATTCAGACATTTTGGCCATTCAGAGCCTGTTAAGAGGCAAAAAGAAAAAATCAAACACAGCCTAAGAGAAGAAAATGATAATATGGCTTAAAAATCATTAAAAATGGTAATTCGTTAGAAGAAAAGACTTGGATTGAAAATACTTAAAAGAAGACCTAAGTACACCGGTATTGGGACCTTGGGCGGCGTACTTACTTGGAGGGTAAAAGGATTAGATTCAACGCGAAGTACGACGTACTTTCTAGAAAGTTACAAGACTAGATTTATTGATTGCATTCATATTGAGGCCGATCATTTTCCTCCATTAAACGTTTATGGGAAGTTAGCATTGTGTCTTGGAGCTATAAAAGAGACTATAGAGGTCACGAAAAGAACACCATCATAATATATCAAAGTTACTATACAAAATTGGATATTGGTGAACTAACACCAGTCAGAGGTATTCGAGATTCCAAGTGTTGTGATAGAGTCTAGGATGGCTAGGATACGTGTGAAGTTTTCTCCTGTGAAAACTATTCGATTATTCTCTTATAATCATTGGTACAATTCTTAGTTAACAATTTTATTATGAAGTTTATGAAATTTCTCTATATTGTTATGAGCTTTGTTACTAAAATTATGGAGTAGTCGACTTGTGTTTATTTTGGTGATGTAGTAATGTGATTGTCACATACTCATTCAAATGCTTTCTTTGATACTATGAATAGTTCTCTTGATGATTTTATGTTTAGACTATTGTTAATTGTTTGATGTATCTCTGTGATAGGAATAGGTCGAAAGGCTCTATTGCTTTGATATTATTTCAAGTTGTTTGTCTATGGCAACTTGGTGTTAGCCTTGTAGAAATTGGCCAACAAAACCTTTATCAACATTAACATGATCTTGTTTAAAGCGTAATCTCATGTCTAACGAACTTGATTAAGAAAGTGACCTGTTTATACATCTATCACAAACATATCTTATTGCATTTGGTATATTGAGAATTATAGGCCAAAAGGACTTTTTAATATATTAAATAGTTATATGTTTGAGTTATCACCAGTCATCTTGTAACAACCGTGGTTTTGGCAGGTCAGTTTGACTGATAGTCTTGACTCGGTTGACGTTTGTTTGGTTTGTCCTAGGTGTTTGAAGTGATATAAGTGTGATATAGGTGAGTTTTAGCACTAAATCCCTTTGCGTAAGTGGTTTTATTGTGATTTGGAAAGTTTGGAATTTGGAAAAGTTCATTTTGATCACCTTTGTGGTGTAGAAATGACTTGTGTAGTTTTTGGTGTTTTTGTGTTTTTGCGTAACGAGTCTTCGTTCAAGTATTTGAGCGTTAGCAAGTTACGAGGAGTTTGTTTTTATGTGTTATGCTTATAAAGGAGTGTGAAAATCTATTTTCGGAAACTTTGTTTTGAAAATGATAATTTTCCGGTTTGTCATAAAAACTGAGGTTTATCGCGTAAGACGTTAGTATTAGCTACGGGTATTTATAAAATATCAAAAGTATGAGGTTTTGAATGTAATAAATTAATTTAATAAAAAAATATAAAAAGATATATATATATATATATATATATATATATATATATATATATATATGTATATATATGTATGTAAAAATCAGTTATAAAGAAAAACAAGGGAAAAGGAAACCTAATTTGAGTCCAAATATGACTCTTAGGCCCAAGGAATCCTAATCTAACCCAAACAAGCCCAACCCCTACCCATATAAGCCAAACCAAACGACCAAAAACCCTTTTTTTCTCTGGAAAAGTGAACAAGGGGGAGAGGAGGAAAAGGAGAAAAGTTAGGGTTTCAATTATGTGAAGAAAACAAGCCTAAGGTATGCCTAGTAAACCCTTAATTATTTGATTATTTATTAGATTCATGTAATACAAGTTATGATGGATTAGCGTTTGTGTTAACTTCTGTAAATTAATGTTATTAAACATGTTGGGATCAATAATTAGTAATAGTATGATGTTTGGTTAAGAGGATTGAGTGTAAAACATATTAGTTATTGAGTTAGGGTTTCGACAGAAATCGACAGAAAAGTAGTGCTGTAAAGATGTGAGTGTAATTAATAGATGGTGAGGAGTTAAGTCACGAATTTTTTGTATAAATTAAAATTTAATGAAAGAGCTTTCCAAAAAGTCCAGCCACGATTGATTTCAAGGTTGGGTAGTTGGTCTTTTGATTTTTCTTTGTTAAGGTGTCAAAGCTGTCAAACTGGGACAGATTTTGGGTAAAAGTTTGAGGGTGTTTTGTGGTTCTAATAGTGGTATTTTGACTAGCCCTTCAGGAATAGTTAAGTATTAGGTTATATTAGACTACCACGAAAATGATTCGCGATAAAAACTTGTGGAAGTATTTTATGTTAATTAAAACTTTTTGGTATGCGTTCAGATCTGAATTTGAGTAGTTGACAAGTTTGATTTTATTTTGAGTACTTGTGTGTGTTATTGGTCCATGGTCTTCTGGGATTAGCTTGTATGCTTATGAGAGACCATGGTAAATTTTTGGTGTGAGTTTTTGAGCTTTATTTGTCGTGATTTCATGTGGGCGAATGTACCAAAAAATTCTGCGTTTTCTGATTTTAAATGTGCAAGAGATTTAGTGAGTGTTAGGTTATGGTAATGGTTAGTATGGTGTCTAGGAGATCCATGGTGGGTCATATGAGTCTTAGACATCCATCATATGTGTATTACATGGGTTGTAGATTTTATCTTGGTCTTGTGTAACGTGGACTTATTTGCGTTGTTTAGATTTGTGATTTGTGTTGTGGAAGCTGCAAGGTTTGAGGTGAGTTCATAGTCCCATATTTTTACTTTGTTTTAAACTTGGGATGGGAATGATGCTTGTCTTAAATAGTTTGAATTACTGTGATTATGTGTGTGTGTCAAAGAGCTTGGACTTATTATGTTATTGTATGTATGCTATATGTGAATGATATGTTATGTGATGTTATTGTGTGGTCCAATTGGGGGGGGGGGGGGGGGGGGGGAGTATCCAATTGGAGAGTAATACTCCTACTCGTACCAGATTATGTGGATTGGATAATGTCATGATAATGTTGTGTGGTCCAATTGGGGGAGAGTATCCAATTGGAGAGTAATACTCCTACTCGTTACTAGTCTGTGTGGTCCAATTAGGAGGGTGTTTACCCTGTTGCTCGTGCATACGACCTAATTGGAGAGTAGCATCCTTACTCACTTTTATTCTGTGTGGTCCGATCGGAGGGTATTAATTTACCCATTTTTTTGGAGCGGGGGTCACGTTCCGGCCCGGTATATTGTGAATATGGATCGGTGGGCACGTTCCGCCCGATGGTTGCCTTATGTGTGATGTTGCTTTGTGAATACATGTAGCGTATATGATAACTGTAATTATTTGTCCAGCTATATTTTATAATCACAGTGATTTTGGTTGCCTAGTGTGTATGAGTCTTAAACCTATGAATCTCACCAACATTATATTGACATTTTAAGCATTATTTTCAGGTGAGCATTCTAAGGCTATGATTGAAGTAGGTGATTAGACGAGACCTTAGTTGCACTGGACGTGGTTTATCTGAGTGTTTGGAGTTTATCATGTTGTTTTCTTTCGGGTATTGTTATGACACTTTGTGTCTATACTTTGCCATTTTTATTGCATGTAGTTATTTTCTATATAGACACCATGTGTTGTGATGATATCCATGAAGTTAAACCCGCGCGTTTCCGCCGTGGCGGGGTGTGACACTCTCTTGTTTATATATCTTATTTATGATTGCAAGTTTGTTCTTATGTGTGTTTACTCTCATGTTCTTCAGCCTAAATAAACATACTTTTAATATAATCTTGTTACAATCTAAATCAACCAATTTATTAGTCTATTGATAGTGACAATCTTTGGACTGTTTCTGTGAACACTTGTTAAACTAAATTTTCATCAATCCCTTGAGACGATCTGGTCTTACATGTTTACTAGATTACAATGAGGGTTATACTTTACCCATGTGTTAGTCAAAATAATTGGATAAAAATAGTCTTATAAATTTAAAGCTTTATTAACACATCAAAGTTTTGAGATCATTTTACAACTAATGTCGTACAGTTTTCTGGCAAACTGAACAAAAAATTACTTTCTGTTACTGAGTGTATGCCGCACTTGAGTTGTTGTGAAAAATTCAAACTACGCCAGTTTTGTAACTAAAACCGCCGTACTTTCTGGAAATTCAAATAGGTTTCTGAGGTAATTTTAAACAAACACAAAACCCTTTCAATGCTTAAATTCAATGCTAAGAACATGAGAATTGCTTTTTATGTGTTATTGCTATCTGGATTGATGCATTTGCTTATATATTATGTTTCACAAAAAATACAAAAATATTTGCTTATTTGGTTAATTAGATATGTCTTTACTTCTAAGTATTTATGCTTAATGCCTATATGGATTATTTGCTTGAATATGTTTCTTATATGTTTAAGGAAAATAGAAAATGCAAAAGCTACAAAAAGTTTTGGAACTTTGATCCAATAAAATATGTGATTTGTAATGAAAAATTTATGCCAACTGATAGGATAAACATCATTGGAAAATTAAATGAATGGTTTATTTTGATTTATAAACTGATTCACTATATTAAAAAAATGAAACTGGAAATAGGTGAAGTATGACGCACGTGTTCTCAAGTACGCCGGACTTTTATGTCTGTTTCATCACAGAAGACTGATATCTTCTTTATCATGCTAAAACCGATCCGTCTTTTGATTTCTAAATGTCTATTAATGTTAGTGGAGTGCAAAATATCATTAAGTTTTCTTTGTACTAACATACTAATGTTTCATTTGATGTTATATTGTTATACAATAGAAATGGGCCAAAAATCAAGTGTTGGATGATTGTGTTTCGATAAGGGAAATGCCTTGTCTGAAAGGACTTGGTGGAAATTGAAGGAAGCTAGAATGGAGATGATACTTGGGATACAGTTGATATTAGAAAGAAAGAAGAGGTGAAAACTTTCACTTTCTTTAGAATGGAAAAGAAAGATGGTACTTGGGATAGATACATTACACCATGTTATGTGGAAGGTGTGAATGCCTTTGATGGGGTAAATGGTTTGGACCTTGATAAGAACATGATTTCTTAGGAGTTGGTTATTCAGAGGAACTTGAAGTTCACTGTTTTGGAGAATGGTGATAAGAAGCTTGATAAGAAGTTGCTTATGAACTTGGTAGAGATATTTGTGCTAGAATTCTATGTGAATCCTATAGAAGATGATGTGGAACCTAGTGTTATTATTAGTAGGCCATTTATAAGGCTTGCTAAAGCTGTGGTAAACTTACAACTAGATATAATCACCCTTTGGCCCGAACCACCTATGTTTGATTCGAAAGATGAAGAGCTAGATGCTTTGCTAGCTAATTTCTGGTTGCAGAATTTCCACCCAAAATACCAGACCCTGTTGATTTCCCAAACTATGTGTGCAACATGAGAAAAAGAACTAGAAACAAAAACAAACCTCAAAAAACCTACAAAATGACCTAAGATGGGGAAGGACCTTCGTTGACCGTGAACCGTACTAAAACACAAGAAGAGTTGACTTGGGAAGAATTTGAGAAGGATGTGTTGGAACGAGTTTTGTTGCTTAATGAGAAGAGGCCGGTTATTGAAACTTTGAAGAATAGTGACAAGCATAAGATGTTGCTTGATAGTGCGCTTGTGGATAGACTTGAGCTTGATGGGGAAGTAAACAATAGTTATGAAGAGGAGTTGGCAAAAGAAGTGGTTAAAGAGCACAAAGTTTTGAAGGAAAAGAAGATCCTGGATGCTTTATTATATCATTTCGTGTGGAATGGAAACTTACTTTCAATGCTTTGGTTGGTACTGGATCTAATATCAACATGATGCCATACCGTATCTATGAACTCTTGGAAATGGGAAAAACAAAACCTAAGGTTAAGTTGTTGGACCATACTGATGCTGAAACCATGGGACGTTTTCTTAATGTTCTCTGCCAAATTGGTACAAACACCATGCTTGGATGTGCCAATTGACAATGATGTGCCGTTAATTGTCGGAAGGGGTTTCATGAATACTCTTGGAACCATTATGGACATGAGGAAGAGCAGGATAAGTGTGTTTGGAGGAAGCTACAAGGTAGTGCCTATGAAGAAAAAGAAAGAAGAGAGCGAAAGTGATGATGATGAGAAAGAGTATTCTCCAAAAAGGGATGAGAATGGAAATCCATTCTATGGACTCCTAGTTATCTAGATTGTGAAAATGCTCTAAATCGTGCTCAAAGGATAGTTAAAACCTGTTTCTTAAAAAATGTAATTGAATGTTGAGTAAAACTTTGAGTGTATCTTAAATTATATAGTTTTAATCTATACATTTTCTATAAACTTTGAGGCTTAAAATATCTTTGTTCATTGCTTAATTTTGAGGCTCTCATAATCTTTAAGTATTATGCAATTTCACTCCCATCATACTCTCATATAGTTTATCATAGTATCATGCAGATTTTGAGGCTTAAAATAGAATGGGTTTAGTTATTGGCCGTGAACTGCATGTGGGTTATGTAATCAAAATATAAAGAGTAGGCAAAACATAATAAAGAGTTCCTTTGGGCTTCACTATATATATCATATTACCATACTAGAAGCTATACTAAAAAAAGGGTTTTATTTCTCACGAAAGGTTCGTTCGAAGGACAAATTCTAACTCAGAATTCATCTCAAAACCTGCATCTTAACCAATGTTTAGGTGTTTCCTACTAACCAGAAAAACTTATTTCTAATCTGGACATCAAGAAGGCTAGCTATAAGATATGATGTTTGTGATCATGCATGCTCGAGCATTTACAAAGTCAAAACAGCAATAACCTTATTTATGTAAAGTCATTTTAAATACGTATTGCTTAATTTATCTGATTAATCAATAAAGAAAAGATGGCGTGGGTTTTGCCCATCTATTTGGAAAAAAGACGATAAGACAAAGAAGAATACAAAATAATAACATTCCAACGATCTTGATGTTGTATTAGCATATTAACACAAAAAAATTGATGCCAAAAGTATTAAAGTATGTATATTTTAGTATTTTACGCTTTTAGTTTGAATTATTTTTAATCACTAAACAGCTTGTATTACTTTATCAAGCGTTTTAATATCAGCTTTCTAGTTATAAAACTAATTGTGCACTGACTTATAAGACTTTTCTAGTTCTTTTTTAGGTAAGGTTTGTTTTCTTCTGCACATGGTATTTTAAAGAGCAACCTACGTAAATGGAGATGAGAAGTCTCTGACTCACATGTATTCTAATTAACTGATGTATCTTTGTTACCGTTTCTAACTATTGTCTGATCAAAACTCCAAATGTATAACTAGTGAGGTAGTTTGTATAGAGAATAATTATGTGTATCGGCCCGAGTTCGTATGTGGGATTAGGCCGGTTAAGGTGTATGATGTATGTAGTCTATAAATACCTTATTAATAAATCGTAATATGTTGCGAGGTTTTCAATGTTCTAACATAATATCATGAGTGGGTCTGATCTCGAGACCAAGTCAGCCACATTATCTGTTGCTTCTATGACACCCTGCTAAACCCTAGCCGCCATTTATCTCTTATCTAAATAAAACCCATGTAATGTTCGGCCGAAACCTCACATGCGTGCAATTTTGGTAATAACTTTTCTAAAACCTTTTGGAGTTAACTAAGGAAACCACCATCGTTGGATGTTCGACGCGCTGACATGCACCGCTGCAACGTGATGCCAAAAAAAATTGCTCTTTTGCTTTTGCTATTGCTTTGTTTTGCTTTTGTTAATGTTGTTGAAGATTTGCTACCGCTTGCTGTCGGATGTCTTCATCAACGAATTAGTTATTTCTTTAATGTTTTTAGTTTTCAAATCTAATTCGAGCTTTCACGATTTCGCCGCTCAGAGATTGCGTGAGTGAATTAGAGAATAATTATGTGTGTAGGCCCGAGCCTGTTTGTGGGATTAGGCCTGTTAAGGTTTATGATATATGTAGTCTATAAATACCTTATTAATAAAAAGTAATATGTTGCGAGGTTTTCAATGTTCTAACATGGTATCATGAGTAGGTCTGATCTCGATACATGTAGTCGACCACCATATATTAGCTGCTTCTTCAATATTAACCCGTCAAACCTTAGCCGCTATTTATCTCTTCTCTAAAAAAAACCTATGTAATCTTTTGCCATAACATCTCATGCATATCCCGATTCATTCTTCATTTTTCAACGCAAAGCACGTAAACCCTAGAATTGGCAATCTCTACTCCTTTCTTCTTTTAATTTCTCTTTCTCTGTTTCCGGGTATGCACTCTATGCATTTGACGTAGAAAAAAAAAAAAAAAAAAAAAAAAAAAAAAAAAAAATTACACTATAAATTAGAACCACAACATGCATACCTGTGTTGGCTGTAGATCCGAATTGGCAGTTTATCAATTGAGTATTATATTTTTTTCTCAGAATATGTATCATGATGTATTTAAGGTATCAAGGTGTTGGATTATTTGTAATATGAGATAAAAAAGAAAAGTTAGGTTCAAGATTTGAGTGTGCTAATGAACCTTGGTCTAAGTCATATACGCATGTATAATTGCGTACGAATGATACTCAAAGGATACGGACGTACTTGACTTCTGCTTCAAGTATGTCCGCTGGCTAGCTAGAGTTCAATTACAGAGCCAAAAAGAACAAATTGAGAACTTTCTTAACATAATGAATTGCCATACTAAATGCTTTTGGTACAATTATTTTGACTTAGGCTAACATAAACAAAACTATAATTATCATTCATTATCATAAAGGCATGAAGAGTTAAGTTAGTGGTAGTTAATGAGTTCCCTTTTCGAAAAAGCTAGAAAAAAAAACAATAGTCTATAGAAAAAGAGTTATTACTGTTGAAAGCCATACAAACATCAAAATATCTTGGACATTATAATGCCAAAAAGTTGATATAATGTTGTATAAATACAAGGTTGATTATAGTGTAGCATACATCTCCAACCACAAGGACAAGCTTAATTTACTTTGCTGCTATTTATATATCTGCCTTCTGGCATTATCGGCTCCCATTGACACCATGGCTTCTCCACGTGCCACCGTTGATATGGAGATACCGGTGAAATGGTCTGGTAGTGCCAAGAACCATGGGGTGATTGATGCGGTCTTGAGGATGATGGTTTGTGTAACTGGTTTGGCTGCTATTATTGTTATCGTCACTTCAAAACAAAGCAGAATGCTTCCTGTTTCGCCCACCATGGTTATTAACATTGATGCAAAATACAATCAGTCCCAGCTTACATGTAAGTAATTAACACAATTTTTTTTTTACCCCCTTATGAGTTGAACTATATATAGGGTAAGCAGACGAAGTTTCCTTGCTCTAGTCACATAGAGAGGACGAGTCTTTAACTCTGATTTATGTGGCTTTACCAAGGTAATCTCCGTGATTGTTTCTGATCCTTTCCTTGCGAGTATATAAATTATCTTTTAACAACAAATACTCACAAAATGAACACATGCACATGCACTGATGCATGTGTTGAGATGAACCAACAACCTATATTTCCATGGGAATATAGCCACCTTTGGTATCATTATGCCAAAGACCTATGCGTTTAGTATATGATAATATTATTAACTTTGTGATGCAGATACTATGTGTCAGCACTCACTGTGGCATGCTTCTACAGCATCATCACTGCCACTTCATCAATTTTAGCACTGAAGAAGATAGGAGGAAGCTCCGAAAAGCTGCAGTCTCGTTTCGCTATGCTAGATACTGTAAGCTCTTGTTCGATACTAAATTCTTTATAAGAAGATCATTCAGAGTCAAAGGGGGTGTTCGGGATTGCTTCTTAAAACTTATGATATGCTTATTAAACCGTTTCTCTTATTATGTCATGGTGAAACAATAAACAACTTTTTTTTAATAATCAAGTTAAGGGTTGCGCACTTACTAAATTTCTTATCTTATCATGAATGGCAGCTGTTGTTGGCTATCGTATCTTCAGCGCTAGGAGCAGCATTTGGAGTAGCATATATAGGACTCAAAGGAAACCACTATTCGAGATGGAGGAAGATCTGCAATACGCATGGTATCTACTGTCATCACATAGCAGGCAGTCTCACTATGGGTCTCATATGTTCTACAACACTTCTGTTGCTGGTCTTACTCTCTTTTTACACAATTATGAAGAAAATCGCGAAGTGATAATCATCACCTGGCCAGAAGCTTACTTTCAACGTACCAGTTTGTTGTTATTTCACTATTTAATATGGTTGTTGTTTGTTCGATCTTGTTTTTGTTTGTACCAGTTCAAAGTGCGAATGCCATAGATAGCAAAGTATTAAGTGTGTCTAAATATTCTGGATTATCAACTGGCAAGATGCTCGTGCTTAGAACGATTGACTATATATCGACCCTTTATTATTACGTGTATGATAGTTTCAGTTCCATTAGAGGATTATTACAAGTAATTGTTGTGTGTGTCCTGTTCACCTGTCTGTATACTTCAACCAACAGATAGATTATGTCAAGTTAACAAGTATTTGTTGTCATGATCTGCTGTCCCAAGAACAGCGTATCGTTTCAATTACCACAAACCAATTGTGGTTAATGATAATACTCCGTATATTATAAACCACGTGTGAGTTAACGGCAGCCGGAAAAAGTTGTTGGAATTCGGGTTTGAAAATGAGAAAGATGAAGATTGAAGAACAAAAGAGTATTTTTACTAAAACTATTAAGTTATTCATTTTATTTAAAATTTGAATGTATACAAGCGTATGGATTTTTTTAGGGATAACTAGTTATAATACCCGTGCACGCACGGGGTTTTTTCTTATAGTTTTTTTAAGTATTATATATCGATTAAAATACATAAGTTTTAATTTCCTTAAAAGTGACTTTAGCTTACTGAATACTCATGACACTATTGGTGGTTGTGATATAGTTTTGTTGATGCAGTCTTGTAAATTATCATCATCATCACCATCTCCTTATAAAACGCATCTTATCTTTGGGTCACTGTTATAAATAAACAGCATACTTAGTAAAACAAATAAGTATACATTATAAGTATTCATTTCAAACTTTGAATTTTGCCGTTCATATTCAATTAGACTTGTTAGCATTTGATCCACGGTAACACAAAAAGAAGCACAAGGTGATGTATTAATCCCAATGAAGCACAAGAATCAATCATCCTTGGCTCACATGTGTTGTGTTATCGGTTTTTACTTAGAAAGGAGGGTAAAAATGTGTGTTTTGAAGTTTTTCTTATATAAGCAAATGAACTTGCTATGTAAGAAAGCTATGTCTATACACTTCTAAATTTTATAAGAAGTTGACACCATCTTCTCTTATTTCCTACAACACAACTCATAGCCAAAGATGACATGTAACGTTTCCTAGAGTTTCAGAACAATTGTCATTGTAGATTCATATATACTGTAGACTCTGTAGTCCAGTAAACACTATAAATACTATAGTTGACACCGCGGCAAATTAATCATATCAGTAGACTCTAATACATACATGTTCCAATTTTATAACTTGATCATATATATAATGATAGTAGCATAAAAAAGATTTTGGGGGAAAATAGTTGACGTGAACACTTCATACAAAACTATCTAATTAAATATATATGTAGCAAATTAAATGAAAAAGTGTAAAGTTCAACAATATATTTTAGATTAATACATTAGTTTTGTATAACGTTTTTAACTAAGGTTGATGTTGATATTGTTGTTTAACTTTAACTATTGATATCATGTTATACAAAATGTGCGAGTTTAGTAATATATAATGAGCGTTAATGAAGTTAAAATATGTTCCGTAAAGTTTTTTAAAATGTTTTTATGGATATTCATATATAAATTTTAAATAACAATTTCATGAGTCATTGTTATAAATAGAATAACATATATTTATTTTCATATCACAGTAACTTGTGCTTACTATTTTATTTTCGTTACTAATAATTTAGCCGTACTTAATATTCAAACCCGTGTACGCATAAATTAAACTTTTAAATAGAATAACATGAGTCCTTATTTTTTAAAAAATATTCTAATGGATGGAAGTATAAAACTAACAATATTAAAACTAATTCGCATATTTACCAAATTTTGTAATTTTAATGAACAAAAGTCTAAAAACTAATACTAATACCCATGTAATTTTAAACAAAGTTAATATTATAAAGTATGGGGATATAAAGTGTAAGGGGTTATTTGTGTTTTTTATAAAGTTATTAAAAAACATGAAAACTTGTAATTTGTTTACTCTATATAAATTATTTAAAATTTAATCACTAAAGTTTTATTAATTACTTCCTCTTTTTTTAAGTTTTTGTTTTCATAAATTTGACACCTATATTTTTATGCAATTTTTTTAACCAAATTTCTCCAACAAATTTATTAAATTTGACCAAAATCAATTTAATTTTGACTTTTTATTGACCAATCACGTTGCTCGATTTCGCCTACATGGCAAAATCGAGCTCTGCTATTGGTCCAATTTTTTTCAAAGAGAAGGGATTTGCAAAAACATTCCGAAATAATGTAATCTTTTATTATATAAAAGATAACTTTATAAATCATCATACTTGTTTAAAAATACTATTCTGGGTATGGAACAAATTTTTTTGCTGATTTTTAATAATTTCAGAGGCAAAAACGTCACAAAGTACTTTAAAAAGTCCAAAATTGAAAATTCAGTAACAATATAAGCAAAAAAAAGCTTGTTCAATACTCAGAAGAATATTTTTGGACAAGTATGATTCTTTTTAAAGGTATTATTTATTTATTTATTTATTTATTAGTTCACTTTAATTTCAGTATATTTTGATAAGTACACTAGTGTTTATAGCCTGTATCATATAAATTTTCGTAAACTGACACTTGTGTAAAAAAAAAGTTCGCAATTTCAAATATGTACAAACATAAACTTTTTGCATACTTAAAAGTTCCAAAATCAATTGACACGCCAAATTTCTTCACACAAAAGAATTACACACTGATGGATGGTGGGATTAGAAAGGGCAAATAATAAAAAAAAGGTAATATAATTGTCACAATTTCATTGAATGGGTAGTGAACTAGAAAATTTGATTCTGAGGTTAAAAAAGTTGTATTTTTTTTTTCTAATTGGGTAATTTTTCACTTGCACTCTCGGTACCCCGGTTTCACCCTTCACAACTAAACATCCACATGGCTCACCCAATTAATATAAGTCAAAATACCCAATCCAAATCAATAACCATGAACAATTCTGATCTAATCACCATCGTGAATCCAAACATGACAAACAATAACCCAAATCAAAGAGAACAACTACGTACCCCATGGACTACGGTTCGAATTCCAACCGAACAAAATTAATAAGCTCACAAGTCAAGAAAATAAGCTTATGAATAAGCTTATACGTGAGCTTAAACTCACGGTACACCAAACCCAAATACAAAGACGCACCCAAATGATGATACCCAATTTTTATACTATTCGGTTATTATCGAATCTTTATTTCCCGTTGGTTTTAACCCAAACCGATTCACGCCGAAACGTGGATATGTATTTTTACCTCGTTTTTAGTTTTCAATCCTTACCAAATCAAGAAATGTGGATATGTATTTTTACCTCATTTTGGTGGGGATTTGGAAGGCGGTGGGGCGATAGTGGTGGAGGTAGGTGGCGGTGGTGGTAGGCTGTGGTGGGTTTGTTGTGGATATGCCGGTTTGGGAGGTGGATGTGATGGGTTAGTCGGCCGGTGGTGGTGGCTGCCGATTTGGTTTGTGTAAAAATCTGCTTCTTTGAACTTTGAAGGATTTGCTAATTCTATATATTTAAGACAAGAAAAGAATGATGAAACTTCACATTTTTGGTAGAATAGAAAAGTGTTAAAGGGTGGGGGAAGTATATATTTGGTGTCACCTGCCAACATGGCATCAACCGGGAGTGCAAGTGAAAAATTACCCTGCTAGAAAAAAATACAACTTTTTTAACCTCAAAATCAAATTTTCTAGTTCACTGCCCATTCGATGAAATTGTAGCAAGTATATTACCTTTTTTTATTATTTGCCCGATTAGAAACTACTATCAAAGAAAAGGACTTGAGACTTGTTAGCCCGAATACTTATATATGGCCTATTCATATATTGCAAGTCCATAAGTTAATAAGGATATTCAAACTAGAGCAAACGTAAACCCTAAAGCCCATGAAGTTTGCATACCCTATAAGAGAGTTGTCTGCGTATGTATGAGAAGTATAAGTGTAGCGTATTTTCATGTATGCGTGCGCCAAAGCCAAAGTATACATTCTTTTTTGGCTTTAGTGAAGTTTGCATACCCTATATGCTTTGGCTTTAGTATACATTCTCTACAAGAAAAAGTGGCTTTAGTGACGAGAATTTAGTGACGACATTCTTTTTTGGTCACTATTTAGATGAAAATAGTGACGATATAATTTATGGTCATTAATTTTGGTCATTGGTAAAAAATCAGTGACGAAACTTATAAGTGGTCACCGTGTAGTCACTAAATTATAAGCAAAGTATTTTTGATCTAGAATAGTGACGAGAAATTTGGTCATTAAATGTTAGTGACGAAGTTTTGGTCACTATTTCACACATTGCTATAAAATGATTAAAATAAGGGAAATTAGATATATACTTACTTAAACTTTCATATTCGTATAATAATCCATAAATTGTAAACACTATCATACGTTACTGATAAAAAGTTATAGAGAAATAGCAAAATCAAATATTTAACTTTACCGGACATATAATATTGAGAATTGAGGTAAATGGCAATTGAATACCTTGTGAAGGGCATTTAAACTTGGCCAAGGTTCGGTTTCATGAGCTCAATGCTATAAATCTTATTTCCCGACTTGTATTTGTTACATGTCAACTTAATTACGGGCGTAGCCCAACTTCTTTTAAACTGAATTATCTTGTATTCAACTGATTACTTATTAAACTCTATGAATTCACTCAACTTTATGTTGACTTTTTAGCATGTATTTTCTCAGGTATTATTTGGCTAACTGAGCATTGGGAGCAATCGGAGTCGCATGGATATCAAATATTGAAAGACTTGTTTTCTTCACATTCGATAATTATTTTCTTTAAATACGCAAATGAGTCATTTTTGAACTCTTGTAACTTAAGTTTTAAATATAAATTGTTGGGACCTTTGTACTCTGATTTATCAAATCGAATGTGACATTTTATTAAACGTATCTTTTGAGGTCGTTTTATGTAACTTGTTTTTATGAATTATGAAGTGACACCCAAATTGGTATTCCGCTGCGTTGTAATTTTGGGGGTGTTATTGCAATTATGCCTTGAACATATTAATTGAACATAAACGTTCAAACACAATATTATTATTTTTATAATATGTAAGAATAGAAAAAAATAAATTGAATATCAAACATGTAAAAAAAAAATAACTTGCACTAGTATTATAAAGTTGAGTGAAACTAAAATAATTCCCATCACCCATAACATAATACACAACAGTTCTTTCTACTAAAGAAAAAGGGACCCGACCCGTCATGGATAAAAAAAACGCGGATCCAACCTTCACCTTCTCAATATTATTTAGAACTTGAATCCCCATTCCCCACTAACTTCACTGCACAATCACAGAATATAACTTCAATTACTCTCATATCTCTCATAACTCAACCACACAATGACGTAACTCTAAGCCACAGAATCATCCATCACTAACCGCCGCATATACTGGCGGCTTCGCCGTCGCATACTCAACCAACTTTCTCAATGAAAAAAGGTATCTTCATTAGTTCCAGTTAGGTTTCATGATTGTTCGAAATCAAAATCGATTTGATTGCCTCATTACTTATAAGTTTGGTAACCGTGTATCAATTTGATTGCCTCATTCTGACGAGTTAGGGCTTTAGTGTTGATTTAGTGAGCGTATCGTTATGCTATTATTGTAGTTATGTAGATTTAGAGGCTGTGGTATGATGAAAGTTATTTGAGTCATTTATAAGCTTGAAGTAGTTGGCTATTGGTTTTTAGTTGAACCCAGAAGGACACCCGGTAGTCCTTGGTGGCGTTACAGATAAGTGTGGGAACAGAAGTTAGAAAATAGTTTTTGAATTTGCTTATGCTGTAAAATAAATGCAATAAGAGTGGGGAAAAAAGTAGCTATCTGTTAGGCTAGATATGAGGGTAAAAAGGTGATTTAGGTTCGTCTATGATAACCACTGGTAAGGTGCATCCTGATGTCATTACAAAAGGTATCAGGTTCAAGCCTCGCTAGTACACATATTGGAGGTGGCTAGCGAAAGGTTCAAAAATGGTCAAGGGGATAACTCGGTTAGGCCGTGTACAGAGTCAAAGACTCGTCCACCCCAGGTTACCTTAATAGGGAAAACTTCATATGCTTACTCGTTTTTTATAAGCTCTTTGATATATAAGCAGACGAGCAAAATAAAAAAGCAATGCCAAACACCCTCAAAGGATTTGCGTATTTTAAAGTGCTTATGGCTTATCTGCTTATATTATGAGGAAATGAGCACTGTCGAATAAGCATAAGCCAAAATATACAACCCCAAACAGCATATATATATCTTATAGGAAGAGGTTTGATTTAGTTAAATATCAGATAATGCTGTAAAAATTGCAATCAGAAGTTATATTTGTATTTTAGTGTAATGTGGCAACTCATTGGCTAACATACAAACAATCAGCTCATAGAACACAGAGAAGATGTAGTTCGGGTGATTTCTCTCCTTTAGACTGTAGGGCCATGCTTACAGGTTAGAACAGTTTCACTATATAACTAACTAGTACTACATATATTTTAGAGCTGTAACTTATCTATTCGAGAATCCCTTTTATCTATTCACTGACTTATATACAACTCATACTAAGTGCGGTGGATAAACTTACAGCTACTGGCTAAACAATGTCAAATCAGTTCCTCTGGAACTCAGATTAAAGAATATTTGTTTCTTGTACGAGTGCAAAATGGATATGTATATTGTTGCACTTTTCATCGTATAGAATGAGTATGTACTATTTGCACGTTCCGTAGGCATGTGCACTTCCATTTAGGTGTTATCTTAATTAGGTCTTTTCTTCAAGGTTGTTTATCTATCACTTCCTTTAGACAAAATACTATAAAGGACCGACAGTGATCGTAGTGCTGTATGCCACAAAGTGACGTAGTTTTGAATCAGAAGCACAAAGTACCACAACTTGCTATGTTCATAAGTCTTTTAGGTTAAATGAGTTCTTGTTAATTTGATGTCTACTAAGTAATGCATTACTATATTTTTGCAACACATACTTTACGCGATACTACTTTGTTTTACAATATTTCGTTTATCCCCGATTTTTTATTAATGGTTAATTTTCTGGTTGGCGCAGGCATTAGATGAGTGGATAAAATATCTTCTAATTCAGTCTACCTAATACTCGATGGCTGGAACTTCAGAAGCCGCCCTTCAAGTCTTATATAGTGCAGGGACTAGCATGTCTCAGACAGGTTTATGCCCCAGCAAGTCAAATTTCTTGGTCGTATCTAAACACGGTTATGGTTATAAAAGTGATGAAGGGTATAAATACATCAGAATTTAAAAGCCCATTGTATAGATAGTGAGCTATGTAGTTAATATCGGCGATATATATGCGATATATCGTCGATATCTCGTATATCGCCACTTAAAAAAATATCGGATCAAAATATCGGATCCGATAATATCGCGATATTTTGGCGATATTTGGACGATATTTTGGAATCGCGATATTTTGGTATCGGCGAGATATCGACTTTTTGACTTTTTCTGGGTGACTGTATAATTTTTATGGGTTTTTGTGGTGTTTGGATCTTGGTTTGCTTGGATCTATATTATTTCTGGTGGTTTTGATAAAGAAAAAAAATAGATGGGTGGTTGGATCTTGTATTGTCGATGTTCTTGACTTCTTGTTGGTGTTGTGTTCTTGTTGGTGCTGTCTTGTCGCTGTTCTTGTTGGTGCTGTGCTTGGATCTGGAAAAATACAATGATAGCTGCGTATGTGTTTTTTTTATAACCCTAGAATGTGTTATATAGTCTCAGAAAATACATGTTCAGTCCTCATATTTTAGTTATCCTTGCATATTATCTTAAGAGAGCAATAAGAAGTAAACCAATCTTTAGTTTGTCCAGCTTCAGTCCTCATACTTTAGTTTATTATATACTATGTTGCACGGAAACGCCGTCTGGGTGCCGTCTCCCGTACCGGAAACGTTTCGGAAACGGGAAACGGCTAGAAACGCTTGGAAACACGCCGGAAACGTTTCATGTTGACTGGAAACTGAGGTGTTGAGCATGAAACGTTTGGAAACGTTTCTGGGCCTCTTATACGCGTTTCTGGCCTGGAAAAAAAAAACTCCGAAGAACAGAACTGGACATGGTCGTCGTTTAGTTGGAGTATTGGAGAAGATGAGTATTTTTTATTATTAAGTTGCTTCATTTGATGCAACAGTTAAAGTACGGGTTTTAATATTCACTTGTCATAATTTTTTGTGTGGTGTTGATGCACGCCACGTATGTCATTTCTTTTGTTTATCATACACACTTAAAGTAGAGTGTCAAGTGGTTTTGTCATTTCTTTTGTTTATCAGTTAAAGTAGAGCGTCAAGTTATTTTGTTTATTATGCATAGTTAAACTAGAGTGTCATAATTTTATGATATGTGTTATTTTAAGAAGAAAGATAATTTGACTTGATAAGTAGTATGGTATAAATTAGTTTAACCATAATTACATTCTCATTTTTCGTATAAAATTACTAAAAATAAGATTTTGCGTTTCTTATATTTAACTCCTACCATGTTCTAAATTAAAATAATGACATTTTTGTGATAACAATTTGATGGATGTTTAATGTTTATTTATTTTATTAATAATTATGTATAAAATTATATAAAATACACAAACGTTTCTGGCCGTACCCGTATCTTGAATTTTGAGACATTGGCGTTTCTAAGTACCCGTTTCCGTCCCGGCCCCATTTCCGTATCCGTCCCCGTGCAACATAGATTATATATATATATATATATATATATATATATATATATATATATATATATATATATTTTAGATAATATAAAAACCGATATCTCACCGATATCTCACCGCGATAACCGATATCTCAAATATCGGACCTTGAACGATACGAGATATTTGACCGAGATAACAACATAGATAGTGAGATACTATACCCGGCCCAAGCCATATTGTCTCCAGTCGCCGGTTACCTGAACGGAAAATCTGAATAAACAACAACAACAAGTCTCATCGGATGAGTGTAGGTACACATCATTATCTTAATTAGGGCTTTTGTGTGTTAAACTTTATTCTATTTTGGCTTTTTTGTATTTTGAAATGAATTATGTTTAAGAGGCATGAATTCAGGTCGTATTATATTACCAAAACCTTAATCTACCACTCTGTTAGGTGGAGCATTTGGAGGGAACAGAGGAGCGCGGCCAGTACCACCAGAGAAAGGAGTTTTTCCGTTAGACCATATGCACTTATGTGACGAGGTATTATCTATCACATTCATTACCAATCTATTCAAAATTAGTATCCCGAACATCATTTAACTAAATTTGGTAATGTATGTGCAGGCAAAGAAAGAATATATAAGCTGTCTTAAAACATCAGGCCATAAATCCGAGATATGCAGACATCTTTCGAAGAAGTATCTCGAATGCCGTATGGAAAAGTTAGTTATTTGATTATTCATCTTCTAAATATTATTCGCAATCATCGTTTTCACGATTATTTGTAAGAAAAGTACCTCTTTAAGGCTACCCAATTTTAACAAACATTCACATTTATCATAATGCTGTATATGCAGCATGCAGTCCAACTAAATTTAGGTTAACTAATTGATTGTATCACAGGTGGAATTGGCATCCGGCGCAGGGCCTTTCATAGGCAGAGTAAGCGAGGCTCAGTTAGGAATGTGGAAAATGAAGGTAGTTCTTTTTTAATCCAGATGCTATCTCGCGCTTACTCTATGATTTCATGTTTCTCGCATTTTTCGGCGTTACCAGATAACCATGAGCAGATTCCTATCTTATTGCTTATTAAAGCAAATGTGTCATTACCAATTAAATCCCAGGTAACATAAAGTCACCAACTACTGAGTAACCACGGCTATATTCGTTTGTGTGAAACTGCATCACCAACTATTGCTAGGCTATAGGCATCGTCAAACAATGGGATTTTCTTTAGGTCTGTGGTAAAGACACTCTGTTTTTTATTGCATCCAAAAGAAGACTAAGATTGGTAAAGATAATGTTTGCAGGATGTTCTACTTATTCTTTGAATTGAGAAGAGCCAAAGCTGAACCTGTGGTCATATGGCTAACAGGAGGACCAGGCTGTAGTAGTTTGTTTTATGAAAATGGTCCATTTAAGCTACCAGCAACTTGTCTCTCATTTGGAATGATTATGGTTAGGATAAGGTAATTTACCCCTTTTTCGGACTAACCTGATGATGCACATCCTTCATGTTTAAATTTGTTTATTGAGTTTCGGATGACATAACTTATAAGTAGGCTAATTTGCTTTTATTTTCAGGAACAACTGGTACAATCACATGTCAATCTGCTTATACATATGTCAACAAATCTTCGAAGAAATACTTTCTGTGACGACAACATAAATGTAAGAACTTGCAGAAAATAAACCCAGTAACTTAATAAGTTGATTATTTGTTTATGATTTTTTTACGCAACAGAAAATAAACTCAGCAACAGAACTTGTGAAGGTTATTGAAGAGATGAAACCGTTCAACATTTTTGCTAAGATCCGTCTTGAAAGAACAAACAAACGTGATCAGGGTGCAAGGTTTATAAATTCTGAGGTATGTAACTCTTTTCTAATGAACCCTGATCTAGATCTAGTGTAGGAGAAAACAGTACAATTTACCCCTCATATTTATAAAATGAGTTAGGAGCTTTGACTTTATTTGTCAACTTTAAATTCTGTGATTTTAGGTTTAGTTATAATATTATATTCGTTACAGGTACAACCAAGTGTTTAGAAAATTGCAATATGTTGTGACTTTGTTTAGTGATTTTTCACGGAATTTATAGCATGCATCATAAAAGACTAGAATAGTCTTCTTTGAAATATGTAATCACATTAAAATTGTAGCTGCTAATAGATCATTTTGTATTTTGCATTTCGTAATAATTTGTTATAGTTGCAAAATTGTAGCTATTGGTTTGATATCTCATTCACCCTTTTTAGAGTTTCGTTTCTTACATTGTTGCAGGATGTGGCTTTTGTCATTGATGGATGGGCTCTTGAAATTGCAGATGTAAGGAACAAAGATGGGTGAATATCAAAAGTACCCATGTATGACATAATAGAGTAATTTGGTAAACTAAATGCCGCAAGGTTCTGTTTCTTTGCTAATGTTTGTGATGATTAGTGTAAATCACACAGTGGATGAATTTGATTGCTTATTGGTTGTGTCGAGCTTCGACCATACTATTTGTGTTTTGTGAATAAATTAACACTTGTGAATGAAGTTAATATGTTAGAGTTTCGCTATTACAGACTTTTCAGATTCTAGATTGTAAAAATAAGCAAGCAATAAAACGAAATCTGGATCCAATTTTTTTTGTTATATGATCAAAATTAGTGACCACCTATTTGGTCTCTAACAGGCAGCAGTCTGTGACCACTATCTCGTCACTATTGGCAAATACCAGTGACGAATTTTTCGTCACTATAATATCTGTGACGAAATATTTCGTCACTAACCGAGTTAAACAGTGACGAATACTCTTGTCACAAATTAGTGACCAAGCATATATTGGTCACTAACTGAATTAGTGACGGAGCTTTAGTGACGACTGGTGACGACTCTTGTTTTGGTCACTAATAGGTTTAGTGACGATTCCTTATACTGTTAGTGACGAAAGCTGTTTTGTCACTATAGGTGGTTTTTCTTGTAGTTCATGTTGAATGCATGTGCATGTTCATTTATAATCCCATTTATATATACCAGAAAACAGTAAATATAAAAACTACTCTAATCCAGTGGATCAGCCAAGTAAATGGATGAAGTTTTTGACTGTTCGAGTTATTCAAAGAAGATGAGTCTTTTAACTCAGATTTATATACCTTTCGAACACTTTCTAAAGAAGGTTCAAAACTATGACAACTCGTGAAGATATAAGAATGTGTGACCACCAGAACATCTTGTCGCGCGGTGGTTAATGTTGTCGATCAATCCATACGGTTTAATGTTTAAAGTTTATACTTAGATGTATAATTTGTTGAGCAAAAAGCATTAACTTAAGGCATTCAAGTAGCTAGTTATAATTTCAAATAATATGTTCTCAAATAGTGCAAGACGTGTGAAATCAGTGTGAGGTAAAAAACAAACGAAGGGTACGTAGAAAGTAGAAACAAAACCACTTTGCAATGGGTTGAGGTATTCATTTCAACGATGATTGGTGCATGGAATTATAAATGTATTTCCGTTACCCATCTACTTAGAAAAACGAACAAAAAAACAACGACAAATTTGGAAAGTGATGTTGAAACATGCATATATTGACGCAAACAAATATTATCAAATTATTCGTACGATTCTCTTGCTAAAGAGAAGCTTTAGGCTTGTATAAATAATATAATGTGTCATAAACTTAAATCACACATTGATAATCAAGCAACAAATATTTAGTTTATTAGCATCTATATTCTTTTGGCCATGGCACCCATTGATACCAAACCTCCTTCACATGTCGCTTACGATATGGAGACAACGATGAATTGGTCCGAACCACAAAAAGATGGCATCAAGAACCACGGGGTAGTTGATGCAACTTTGAGAGCGGTTTTGTTTGCATCTACAAATGTTGCGCTCATCGCTATGGTCACTTCTAAAGAAACTAGGATGATACCCATTTCGCCTACTATGAAAGTACCGTTGGATGCAAGTTTCGATCAGTCCCCAGCTTACATGTAAGTAACACTAATTTAATTGTCATTTCGCAATTCGCATCCATTAAGTAATATGATATCATTTATAAATAATTGAGAGACAAGACAATGCCTAAACCTGAATATCATTTTTTTTTATTAGTTTAACAAAATGACTCGCTATCATAAACGAATGAGCTAATGCCACATGGTATCAGGCATAAATTAAATTTATTCATGAGTTTAAGTGTTCCAATCATTTCTCATATTTTTAGTGGCAAATACTTGTACAAACTATCCATGTTGGGACTTGAACGGTTGAACCCACAATGTACATTTTGGTTTTTGGAATATGAACTTAAGTTTTTTTTTTCTTTTTATGATGCAGATACTATGTATCAGCAATCTCGGTCGCTTGCTTGTATAGCATCATCACTTGCGTGTCATCAGTTTTAGCACTCATGAAGAAAGGAGGAAACGTCATGAAGCTGAAGTTTTATCTCGAGATACTAGATTCTGTAAGCTCTTATACCCTACTAATATCATCGAACATGGCCATTAATTTGTTAATTAGGACCTCAATTTTCTCGGTCCTCGTCGATCATAACTATAACTCCAATAAAGAAGTTAGACTAATGCACTTTTTCAAGTATATCAAAACTTTTCGTGTTTAAGAGGTCTATTTGTGATCATTATCGTATAAGACCACTAAAATTTACGGTACAGTCCATATAGAAAGGCTGGCGTTGTCAGTCTGCTATACCTACTGAGTCGCTATATGCATTCAATATATCCAAGTTCATTCAAGCAAGTCCTAACTGTGACAAACCAATGCATGAACTTACAACTAACGTCTATGGTGTCTGCAGCTGTTTTTTGGTATTGTGGCTTCGGCAACTGGAGCAGCAGCAGCAGTTGGATACATAGCAATCAAAGGGAACTCTCATTCAAGATGGAACAAGTTCTGCAATATATATCGTTCCTGTTAGAGTTTGACAATCAAAGTACACATATTGCGGAAGCTAGGATCAAGTAATAACACGTATAAAGATTAACTAAAACATAAATAGAAAACATACCCGATGCACTTCAAATAAACCTTGATTCTTGTACAATTAGATCAATGATAAACCCCTTACCGTTTTGTTTATCGATCTCTTGATAATTACTAAAGTAAGTAATTACCTCGTTCTTGTACACACAAACTACCAACGAATAAAGGTTTGATGCAAGTAAACAAAACACTTAATTTGCTTATGAAAATTTCGATCCTAAAACCCTTATGGGAGTGAGGATCGATCGACCAAGAGAAGAAACAAGGAGAAGAAAACTTTAGGGTTTTGTGTGTGTGCACAAGAGATGTGAAACCCTAATCCTTGGCCTTGTATATATACTAGGTGATTCCTTGGAGCACAAGCAAGGGTGGATCGACCCATGGTGTGGGCTTCGACCGGCCTAGGCACCCTTGGGGTGTTTCTAGATCCTTCTTGACTCCCAAGTTACACTCTAGTCCTCGTTCTCTTATCCCTTAATAATAATTAATACTTACGTTTAATATTAATGATTATTTAGTCCCTTAAGTGTTTATAAATATATATATACGATACATTTAACATATATATATTTATTTACATTATTCTTGTTTGTAAAGTGTGCAATCCCGAGGTCTCGGGTTCGATACTAGACATTTACTAATTAATATTTATACGTAACTTTTAACAGCTCCCACTCGTATATCTATTAATAGTAAAATGACAATGGTTAGCGTCTTGCAACACTCCAATGCCCCTAGTTCGACCTGAGCTAGGTTTCCTGGAAAACCTTTAATGATTCATCATTATTATTATCCTTTCGCCTCTAATACTACATTAATAAAGATGTGAGGTTCTTTATTAAATTCTGTTTCTCGTCTCTTTATGATTGAACAAAATTACCAAAACATCTGAACGTATTCCAGATAGACTTTGGGCGTGGCCACGCAAACATTTTGTCAACCCTACGAGGGGCCCAGCAGTATTAAACTTCTGAACAAATCAGAAGGAGCGAATTCTCTCTTGACTACAAGAATAACCCATGAACTTTGCAACATTCTGAAAACAACCCTTATGACTTCCAATTACGGTAAGCGGTAGATTGCTCCACAAAATGCACTACATCCATGACACTTATCTGGTATCTCAAGTCTGAGGATAACTATTAAATATGATTCTCACAATAAATTTAAATCATATTGTTGGGATAAGTCCAATACTCAATTCATTGAATATCATGTGAAATTGGTATGACTACGCATCAATATACTTTCAAGTATATCCTAAACCAATACTCAAAATTGTCTTAGTTTAATGATATTCCCATATCATTAATCGACAACGGACTATTTAGAATAATAAATTATTCACGGATCTTAAACATGCAAATATAGGATATATTATTAATAAGACAATGAATAAATAAACATAACCAATATTTTATTTCAGTAAATATTAATAATTGTACATTACATCCTTTATCCAAATACTAATCACAAATGGGCATGAAACTATCAGCTAATTTAAGTCCTATTCCTTCAGCATGCTTGTAAAGCTTGGTGCCAGGTAAAGGCTTTGTAAATTGATCAGCTAAGTTTTCATCTGTGTGAACTTTGAGCATTTCGATTTCACCTATCTCAACTTGTTCTCTGACATAGTGGTGCTTAATCGGGAAATGTCTGGTGCCTCTCATGATTCCAGGTTCATTGGCAAATGTAATTGCGGCTGAGTTGTCACAATACATTTTTATAGGTCGCTGAATCGAAGGCATAACCCCAAGCCCTGAAACAAACTTCCTAATCCAAACAGCTTCCATTGCAGCTTCTGAAGCAGCTATATACTCACTTTCTGTAGCAGACATCGCCAGTACACTCTGCTTTTTGCTCCTCCAATCAACAGCTCCTCCATTAATGACAAAGACATAACCCGTCTGAGACTTCGTATCATCTTTATCACCTTTCCAAGAAGCATCGCAGTAACCTGTTACATCAAGCTCTGCAGATGGAGTACCCCCATATACTAAGAACATCTCTTTAGTAGCCCTAAGGTACTTAAGAATATTCTTAACAGCAGTCCAGTGTTTTTCACCTGGGTTCTGCTGATATCGACTGGTTAAATTCTGAGTAAACGCAACATCAGGCCTTGTGCTTTTTACCGCATACATTATAGATCCCACAGCCGAAGCATAAGGGACTCTCTTCATGCGTTGCACCTCTTCGGGTGTTGAAGCACAAACTTTGTTGCTCAAGCCATGTTGCTCTTGCATCGGCAAATATCCTTTCTTGGAATTTTGCATACTGAATCTCTTCAATATTTTATCAATGTAAGCACTTTGGCTTAATCCAATTAATCGCTGAGATCTATCTCTATATATCTTGATTCCCAGAATAAATGCAGCTTCCCCTAGATCTTTCATAGAAAAACAACTTCCAAGATATTCCTTAACCTTTTGTAAACTTGGAATGTCATTCCCCATGATCAATATGTCATCGACATATAATATAAGGAAAATTACATTACTCCCACTAGCTTTGTGATATACACATGGCTCATCAAGATTTTGAGTGAATCCATACTTCTTAATTTCACTATCAAATCTTTTATTCCATTGTCGTGATGCTTGCTTTAATCCATAAATGGATCTCTTAAGCTTGCATACACGATCTGGGAATTCTGGATTTACAAACCCCTCAGGCTGCGCCATATAGATGTCTTCATCTAGGCGACCATTTAAGAAGGCGGTTTTGACATCCATTTGCCAAATCTCATAGTCATAGTAAGCGGCTATGGCTATAAGAATCCTAATTGCCCTTATGTCAGCTACAGGAGAAAAGGTCTCCTCATAGTCAACACCTAAAGTTTGAGTATAGCCTTTAGCTACCAAACGGGCCTTATAGGTGTGTACAATGCCATCCATATCAGTCTTCTTCTTGTAGAGCCATTTACTCCCAACTAGCTTGGCACCCGGAGGTAGGTCTACTTCTTCCCAGACTTCATTATCTTTCATGGATTGCATTTCCCCATTCATAGCTCCCTGCCATTTTTCCTTTTCTGGACTATTCATAGCAGCTTTATAACTTGTAGGTTCATCAAGATCCCCTATCAAGTTGTCATCACACTCCATGTTTAAACATAGACGTGTAGGAGCCTTCACAGATCTTGAAGATCTGCGAACGGGAATCACTTCAACTTCTGGTGGAGGACCTAAACTTTCAGGTTCTTCAGGAAGTTGGCTAGTGTTTTCAGAAGGTGTCACATCTTCATGATCGTCTTCCAGATCATATACTCTCCCACTGAATTCTTGAGATATGAGCTCCTTTTCTAAGAAGTCTCCATACCTTGCAACAAAAACCTTGTTTTCAGCTGGGTAATAAAAGTAGTAACCCATAGTTTCCTTAGGGTAACCTACGAAGATGCACTTTACAGATCTTTGTTGGAGTTTGTCTGCTGAGTCACGTTTAACATACGCCTCACAACCCCAGACCTTTTAGATAAGACAAGTTAGGAACTTTCCCAGTCCATACTTCATATGGAGTCTTATCAACCTTCTTTGTTGGAACCATATTTAAAATGCGAACTGCAGATTCCAAGGCATAATCCCAAAACGAGTAAGGAAGAGTTGTTAGATTAAACATAGATCGTATCATATCTTGCAATGTACGATTCCTTCTTTCAGATACACCATTTTGTTGTGGAGTATATGGAGAAGTAAGGTGCTGGACAATTCCCTCCTTTGCTAAGTAATCTATAAACTCTTGACTCAGGTATTCACCACCTCTATCGGATCGAAGAGCTTTAATCTTCTTTCCTAGTTGCAACTCTACTTCTGCTTTAAACACTTTGAATGTCTCAAACACCTCATGTTTATGTTTAAGTAAATAAACATAACCATAACGGCTGTAGTCATCCGTAAATGTTAAGAAGTAGCTAGCACCTCTCCTTGACACATGTCTAAGTGGTCCACACACATCTGTGTGAATAAGACCAAGTAGATCATTCGCCCTTTCAATCCTATTTTTAAAGGGTTTCTTAGTCATTTTCCCAGCAATGCAAGATTCGCATTTATCAAATGATTCATCATTGATCTTTTCTAAAAGCCCATCATGTTGCAGCTTTTTCATGCGATCTTTGCCAATGTGAGCAAGTCGACAATGCCAAAGATAAGATGAATCCAGACCTTTCTTGATTCTCTTATTGTTGATGCTATACATTGAATTATTTTTAACAAAAGCTTTATCATTATCATTCATATCAATTTCAAAGACACCATTCACAGCAATAGCATTAAAATAAAAAACACCATTTAAAGAAACCGAAATTCCATTGCTAGAAATAGTATGCTCAAAACCAAGGTTCAACAAACATGAAAATGAAATTACACCTCTAACAATTGACGGTGCATAATGACAATTATTTAAAGATAGTACTAAGCCCGAAGGCAACACTAAATCATAAACTCCTATAGCTTCAACTCCTGCATGCGCTCCGTTACCAACGTGCAAGAATTGTTGTCCATAGGCCAGCTTTCTCTCAACTCTAAACCCCTGCAAGGTATTGCAAATATGAATGCCACATCCCGTATCATATACCCATGAATTCAATTTAGGAGTAAGAGTGAATAATTCAATCATAAAGAACGCACCTGATGAACTGGGGTTACCAGCTTCATTCCCCTGCTTCTTGAGTCGCAAGTCATGAATATAGAGAGGACAATTGCGCTTCCAATGGCCCTTTTCATGACAATGGTGACATGCCTGATCCTTCTTGTTTGGTGGATTCACCTTTTTCTGCTTAGGCTGATGTTGCTTCATCTTGGGTTCAGGTTGATAGGCCATGACCTGCTTGCCTTTGTTAACCTTCCCTTTGCCTTTGTTCACATGCGATTTCTTCTGGATTCTCCCACCATGAATTGCCAACACTTGCGGGGTAGGATTCTTGACCTTGGCTGGTAGACTTTTCTCATACTCAATAAGCAATGCGAGTAATTCAGATACTGTCTTCCCCGAGCAGTGCATATTGAAGTTCTGCACAAAACCAGCAAAGTCCTTGTTAAGGGACCTGTTGATCAAGTGCACTTGCACATTGTCAGGGTAACCAAATCCAATTCTGTGAAGCTGATCAAAAGATTCCTTCATCTCAGTCACATAATCTTCAACTGGTTTACCATCACCATGCTTGCAGTTATGTAGCTTGTCCAATTCATCATACAATTCAACTGCTGGTGGTTTCTCATAAGATTGCCTAAGAACATCAAGCATATCTTTTGGGAAAAAGTACTCAAACTTCTTTTGCAATTGAGCACTCATGCTAGTGAGCATTAAACAAGCAACCTCATTAAACTTAGCATGTTCCACCCTCCATGCCGCCTTGACTGCTTCTGGTTCAGAAGCAGCAGGCTCAGCTGGGCATTCTTCGGTCAAATAGTCCATTTTACCGGTCGACCTCAAGACAATTCTAAGTGAGCGGTACCAATCATTGAAATTCTTTCCAGTCAGTTTCTCTCTCTCAAGATGACTCTTGAAAGCAGAAATCACAGATGGGGTATCGGGTTGAGCCATATCTACAGATAAAAGTTCAAACATTAGTATTTTCGATAATAAATATCTTCAAGAAAATAAAATACCCATTAGTTATATTCATATAACCACCAAAATTTTCTTGAAAACCTAGGATCTAACTTTACATAGTTCCACCACATCAGTTGATCTGCTAGTGGTGAAAGTACAAAAGATAGTAATCTGTCGAACAATAATTGGCAAACAAGATTTCCAATTCCTAGATCATTATGGGAATTACATCAAATTGATTCATCAATTTGCCTTGTAAGCATGTTTCATCCCATCTCATGCCTTAAGTTCTAGGTCTCACGCACAACTTAATTAAGTCGTCTACCTTAGAAACTGTAAAATTACAATTATGGTCTCACGCGTTAAAAGAATTTTACCTTGTTATAGTAATTTAGCCTAGGTCTCACGTTTACTAAATTAAAATTCCAAGTGTTTCTTATAGGTAGATGGCATGTAACTTAAATTATAAAGGGTATTTATTTTTGATATGTCAATCAAAATATGTACAAAGATGCATGCACTCATCTTTATAACATAAGTTTTCATAAAAACTTTTTATATCCAATTTGTGAAATTAATACACAAAGTTTTACTTGAGGTTTATGCCAAAACCCTAAGATGACTTTCTACAACATATGATTTTAAAAGTAATTCGTTTAAGACATATTCAAGATTGTGATAACCAAGGCAGACTCTAAGGCTCTTTTCTAAGCCTTCAAATCACGGTTATGAATATCATCTTAAAAGACTTAATTTTAAAAACATATTTGCACAAAACATCATTCAAGCAAAAGTTTATGGATTCAATCTCAAAATAGTAATAAAGTTTGAATTTTGCTAGTCTCGACTGGGAGCTGATTACCGTGCGAATCGGACCACGATTGTCAATAAGACCTTGCAAGATTCTTACTTTATCACTTTAGGGTTTCAAAATTATTAGTCCATATTATTTTCTTTTATGAAAATCACCCTTTTTATTGCTTACATCAAGTCAAACAATTAAGAAAACAATAAAACAAGTAATTTAAAGAAAATAAACAACTAATAATAAAACCTGAAACAATTAGCCACATGCAAACCATATTAAAAGATCCTAATAAAATCAATTCTAGGTATAATTATGCATGTAATCACCTAAGGCCTTCCCTTCTTAATGGAAGTGGAGCCACATACATTGACGAATCAATTGCGTAGGCCAAAGATAATATACACACCACATAGCATATAAATTGATTTTAATATATATGGAGTCTTCCCCAATTTTAGATCTATTTAAAACATGTGACATAAATAAACAAACAAGATCCATGACTAACATGCATGTTTCGTCACGGATTAACCTAACAATTAGCACATAGGTCACAAGTATGTCCACAAAAACCGGTTTAGACCTAGGGTTTCTATATGATTATTATATAATCAAGAAAACCACAAACCCTAATTAGGGTTTTATAGTGGAAATCGACCCCCCCCCTTAAAATTAGGGTTAGGGTTACAAAATTTTTAAAAAAAATTTAAAGAAAACCCTAGAAAAACATGTATCTAAAACAATTAAAGATCCGATTTTTATTACGTTTTAGTAATCAATTACATGTTATCCATGGCTCGTGATGCCACTGTTAGAGTTTGACAATCAAAGTACACATATTGCGGAAGCTAGGATCAAGTAATAACACGTATAAAGATTAACTAAAACATAAATAGAAAACATACCCGATGCACTTCAAATAAACCTTGATTCTTGTACAATTAGATCAATGATAAACCCCTTACCGTTTTGTTTATCGATCTCTTGATAATTACTAAAGTAAGTAATTACCTCGTTCTTGTACACACAAACTACCAACGAATAAAGGTTTGATGCAAGTAAACAAAACACTTAATTTGCTTATGAAAATTTCGATCCTAAAACCCTTATGGGAGTGAGGATCGATCGACCAAGAGAAGAAACAAGGAGAAGAAAACTTTAGGGTTTTGTGTGTGTGCACAAGAGATGTGAAACCCTAATCCTTGGCCTTGTATATATACTAGGTGATTCCTTGGAGCACAAGCAAGGGTGGATCGACCCATGGTGTGGGCTTCGACCGGCCTAGGCACCCTTGGGGTGTTTCTAGATCCTTCTTGACTCCCAAGTTACACTCTAGTCCTCGTTCTCTTATCCCTTAATAATAATTAATACTTACGTTTAATATTAATGATTATTTAGTCCCTTAAGTGTTTATAAATATATATATACGATACATTTAACATATATATATTTATTTACATTATTCTTGTTTGTAAAGTGTGCAATCCCGAGGTCTCGGGTTCGATACTAGACATTTACTAATTAATATTTATACGTAACTTTTAACAGTTCCTTCTGTCATCAGATGGAAGTCTCGGTCTTTATGTCACTCATATCTACCTTAGCACTTCTATTGCTCGTTTGTCATTCCTTTTACAGGAATAAAATCGCGAGGAATTAGTTGGCCAAGCACGAAGTGATCCAATAAGTTTATTCCAATGTACCATTATATTTCCATATTTGTGTTGGAATGTATTCGAAACTTTTGATATATAATGGATTGTCTTTTTCACCTAAATCTATAAAACATTATATAGTGTGACTTTATGTCTGTTGTTATGTACTTATGTAGCAGCCCATGCACTAACCATTATAGATAATTTTGTTATCGTAGTATTTGATCATATGTGATACTAGAGCTGTCATAAGGGTCAAGGGTGTGGATTCGGGCATCCGACCCTCCACTTTCCTCCTTTAATTTCCCAGCAGAAAACCAGCTCTCTATAGCGGGAAAATTCAAATTTTTTTCTTCTGCGGGACTTGAGTCCCGTAAGTGTGAAGGGTGTGATAGAGGGTTTCAACTCAGCACATTAGCTTCACGTCATAAAAGAACACCTCCTTTATTTTTTCCTTCAATTTTCCCTCAAGCTTTGCAGCACATTTTTTCTATTCCCTTACATTTTTTTTATACATTTTATCATTTAAAAATACGTCACTACATACAACTACCCATAATAACCAATAAAATAAATTCTCTCTTAAAAATGAATTTTGTCTCTTCATAATAGCCAAATTTCTTTATACACTTTGATATTATTTCTATTGCCGCGTATAAACACTATGAATCGCATCTTTAGTGCTTGGAGCAGCATTTGCGGTAGCATACATAGGACTTAGGGAATCATTATTCCAGAAAGATAAAAGATATGCGATTATATGGTAAATTATGTCATCACTTAGTAGGCATTCTCACTTTGAGACTTATGCTCAACGTCACTTTTACTGCTGATTTACGCGCTTAAAAAGGAAATCACAAAGCGGTAGGTTGGTCAAAAACAAAGATATTTATTTCAATGTAGCAGTGTTATGATATTTCACTTTTTGACATAGAAATTTTTGTTCATGTGTTTCTAGGTAATGGCCAGTTCAAATGTTGGGACTTCACCAAATATGAGGAAGGTGGTGGATTAGTGATAAATGATTCACATTAGTGATAAAATGCTTTAGTTGTTCCTGAATAGATAAATTTCCCGAAACATTGTTTCTTTATGAAGTGGCATGATGCTCATAATTAAGACGATTAACAGTATATGGACATTATTTTTTTATTACCTGCAAGCGAATGAGAACGATTATTACAGTTCCATAACTGGATTATTACAAGTATTTATTGTGTTCTGTTTACTTGGACACATATATAGAAGCCAAGTTAACAACTAGCATAAGGGGGTGACTTAGTTTACTGATTCAGCACGGGGACCATTTAGCATCTATCCATCTAAACCAACGATCGTTCTTTTCCTTCGGCGGAAACCTATGATCATTTTCATTCATGTCAAAGCCACATTTGGAGTCGATACTTACTTCAACTTTCTGGTATTGTTTTGTTTGCATTGTGAAAGCCTGACAAAGTCTAAGATTTCTATCGCGTGCCATCACTTCGTCCCTGTAGGATGGATTTTCATGCCTTGGATGCTGAATAAACGCCACTTTTTTCCACCAGACCATAAGAGCCTGCATTGTGTATATATCCATATATAAGACATAATTACTTAAACATAAAGCCAATACTTTGAGATGAGAAACTTACTTGCCAATAAGTCAATATTGCAACTTTATGGGGCGTTAGCCAAAAGAAAAGTGCGTGTGGGATTGATGGTGATGATATCCTTTTTGCCGTATAGGAAGCAGTGAAATAATCGCCGTGCTTAGGATGTTTCACTGAAACACTTACCGAGAGATGCTCTCCAGGTATAGTTGTCCTTATACTCCAGCTTCCAAGCATATCCTACAATGTGCAGCAATAAACAAGTAAATCATATCAAAATTTGCAATAAACAATTACTAAGTACATAATATGCTTGAATCAATACAATACCATGAAAGGACTAAGATGGAGTGGTTTGGCGACCATATCAGACTTTATATTGAATAGAAACTGCACTCTTTCTCCCGATGATGTATTGGTAATCTGCAGCATGCACGAAATCGAACATTATATAACATATAAACAAAGGTTTGAGTGAAAGTCTTAAAACAATCATGAATATAAACAAAGGTTTGAGTGAAATTCCTTAGCAAAATGCTAAGCAATTTAATTTCCATAGCCAAATTACATACCTCACCAATGCACTTATTTATAGATGTGGTTGAGCCTTCTATCTCATAGCAATAATAAACTCTCACTGGGTCTTGTTGGTATCCCACACTAGGAGGAATTGTCAATAGGAAACTGTACCATATATAGGTAAAAGAAGTTAGTTGATAACTTGATATACATATATGTTATTTTATCCTAGCGATGCTAGTAAAAAAACATCAATGAGACTTACACGGGACCATTGGTTTGAGCGATACTGCGAGCTTCTTGAGCAGAAAGACAGTCTGGTATAAAGTTAGCAACATGATCAAGGTCAATGAGAGCATAATGGACAGAGTACTTAAACGAATTGTGTACAGGACTACGACGTTCATGCCAAACTGTACCATCATATAGGGTTATAAAACTCGTTACGTTGGTACTCTTCAAGTGAGGAAAAACGCGCTGGAGAAGAAGGCGGAGGACGAGGATAAGGGATAGAATAAAGGAGATAATGCAAGTTGAAAGGATTGATAAGAGGCGATATATTGGATCCATTTAGACCATATGCAGATAATGTATCATTTAGCTGGTGCTTTTATAGAGCATGGCAACTACCCATTCATCAAGTGTACATTTTTCATGTATTTTATATTACAACGTGTGTCACTAGGATAAGGACATAGAGTCCTTATGCTACATTATATGATGTCAAAAATTTGCAGCTAGTTTGTTTATCAAGCTAACCATATATTCAATGAACCTTCAAAATCTATATAAAAAGTTTACATATACAAACTAAAAATAAATAGTGATATGGAGTAGATGTTCAAAAAACTAGTAACATGGACAACAACTTCTGATATACAGGAATTAAAAGTCTCGAATAGGAACCTCTCAAAGGTGACATAGCGGTGTAAGTTTAAAGTATCATCATCAAGATATGAAAGGCCCCAGTTCAATTTCTTATGTGTGCAAACCATCATGATGTGGTAATGACAACATTTTCAAATATACTAGAGAGTTATATACTCGGTTTGTTTCCTTAGAGCACTTTGTTTCATGGCAAGACAAAACTACTCATTTGGTTCCACAAGGTGTCACATCACAATGACAAACCTCCATTTACAACCCCATTATAACATAAACACAACTTACTCATTTGAGTCCCACCATTTTTTTTTCACATCTTCAAATAAAATAAAATTTGTTCATTAAAATAAAAATACAATACACCATATTAAAACACATACAAACATAAACTAATGATACTAAAAAAAAGACGGTAGAAAATCATTTGCAACTCAAGAAATACATGAAATTATAAAGAAGCTAATTATGTTGTTGTTGTTGAAAGTGTTCCTATTAATGTCGTTGCCAAACATGCTCGATGAGATTTCGCTGAAACGATGCCTGTACGCGTTTATCACGTAGTTCCCTCCCTTTCTTTCGTTGCACTTCGCATCACTCGACCCATTCCCGTTGTAAATTTACCCACGGACAAATATACATCTCGCTCACTTCGAATATCGCAAATTGTTAATCTTTCAAAATCATGTTATGCAATATGAAGCACGTGTACATGATTGTCCGTAACTTGTTCACAGTAAACGCACGCGCCAGTTGGGCAATAATATGCCAACGTCCTCTGAGGACACCAAAAGCTCTTTCGATATCTTTTCGAGCACCTTCCTATTTCGCTTTAAATACGGCATTTTTTTGGTATGTGCAACCATGAATGATTTGACAAAAGATGACTACTCTGAGTAAATTCGGTCTGCTAGATAATCTCGTTGTTTAAATGTACGCCCGTTTACTTCAAACGGAACCTCGGGGGCGATGTCATCAAGCAGGTCGTCAAATAACGAAGGATTATTCAAAACGGTAAGATCGTTATTGGCACCTACCACCCCAAAAAATGCATGCCAAATCCAAAAATCGTATGACGCAACGGCTTCAAGCATTATAGTTGGATATTTTTTATCACTTCTGTGAAATTGGCATTGCCATTCTTTCGAACAATTTTTCCATTTCCAATGCATACAATCAATGCTTCCCAACATTCCTGGTATCTTATGAACAAAGTTATGTGCGTTGTATAAGTTGTGAATGTCATTCACATCCGGTTTTCTTAAAAACTCATGCGTATACAACTAGATTATGCACATAGTAAAATTATCTAGACAATCACGTGCACAGTATTCTCCCATTTGTAAATACTCATCTAATGCATCAGTTGTTATGCTGTACGCCAATTGACGCATGGTGCATGTGCATTTCTGATGAGGCGAAAAATGAACCACTTTTAGGGGGTCATTTAAGCCCGGAATTGAATTTATTTGATCAAATATTGCCCTAAATCGTTCCTTTTGTGATTTTAGGTAATTTGGGAGAGAAATCTGGAAAAGGAAGCAATTCGGACGTTTTTGGAGCATAAAAGTGAAGAAAACGACAAAGTCTTAATTTTCCTTGCTGGGAACAGTAGGTGACGGCGTCAAGAGTATCATCCTGACGGCGTCAAGAGTAAATTTCATGACGGCCCAGTGCAAACATGAAGGCGTCACGAGGAAGAGCGTCAAGAGTTAACACGTGACGGCCTGGAAGAACCTAACACATGACGGCGTCAGATGTAGATCAAGGCAGTCCGAGAATTATTTTGGCGGCGAGATGACGGCGTCACTTATTTGGTCTTGACGCCGTCAGCCTCAATTTCCTATATGTAGTTTTCTAATTTTCATTCATAAAAAGAGGAGAAGTTTTGGAGAAACCCTAAGGCCGAACTTATTACAAATTTTACAGGTTTTTCAAGGGTTTTCAGCCCTTGAACCCTTACATGTGTAATTGAGATAAGTGTTCTTCTAATTCAATCAATATGTCTATGTGTTGGTTGTCTATATCTTGTGCTTGTCTTAATTCCATCATGCTAGGCTAGATCTATCTTGTGTTTGCTTAGATCTAATGAAACCTAGATGTTGATTATGTGTTGATTACTTTTTTATGGTTGTATTGGATGAATGATTTCGATGTTAGGCTTAAGAAAACTGGCAGATCTCCAAATGGTAACATGCTTGAACGTCTTAGGAAATATGAACTGATGTGCACTAGGTTTTATTGGTTGTATTTAATGCATGAGTAAATTCTAATGATCCCATGTTAGGAGCTTCTTAGCCGGCTCGACATAGGAGTGAAGTAGGCACTCATAGGATTGGGGAGTTAAGTGCGCCACCCCATGAGTGGTATTAAGGAATACAATCCGTCATCCACGTAACTATAACAAGTAATTAACGTGTAAAAGATATCTAGGGAGTAGTGAAATCTAAGTAAACACAATTCATCCACTTATTACTCACAACCTTAGTTTAATTTAGTTTTATTTTCATTTCTAGTATTTTATTTTGATTGCATCTTTAGTATTGAGTTAGTTGATTAGCAACTAATTCCGCCCAAATTCTTCAAATCCGAGATTTTTACTTGCTTTCTAAAAAATATAAAAATACAAAAATAATCATCCCTCATCTTTAGAACTAGTATTTAGGTTTTCTAATCCTAACGACACTATTCCTAGCTGAACGATCAATCCCCCGGTACTTGTCACTATACTATACTACAACGATCAGGTACACTGCCTGGTGGGGGTTGTAAGCTTCTCGAGATCCCTTGAGAGGTAAAGCCTGGTGCAATCCCTACGCATCAAGTTTTTGGCGCCGCAGCCCGGGGAATAGTTATTGTCTAGGTTAGAATTTCTTTTTATTAGGTCTACTTGCTAGATTCCTTTCTAGTAAGATTTTATTTTTATTTTTTAGGTTTTCTTTAGTCTATCTTTTTCTTTGTGCTTTTGTTAGTAAATTAAATTCATTGACTATTCCGTTGACCATTATGGAAAACGCGAATCCACCCCTTTCCCCTAGAGAAGTAGCTGTGTTACGTGAACAAATTGAGAGTGAGATTAGGGAACTTAAGGAGCTTAATAGGTTTATTAAAGTTGAGCTCGACCATGCATTTAGTGACCTAGAGACCGCCTTGTATTCAAATGAGGACCTAGGGCCTAATGATTTTGTGAATGTTGTTGAGGAACTAGAAGAGGGGGAAATAGATCCGAAGCTTAATGATTACTTTAATCTATACCCCACTAAGGAGGAGATTGCATATTATAATAATCTTATTGATAACCCGTGATCTCTTTTCACTATAATTGAACCTAAGATAAAGAGAGGCGATCCTAAGAATGCTAAAATACCATGTATGATTGGGTACAGACACGTTGAAAATGCTTACATTGACTTTAAATCCCCAATCAACATTATGTCCTCAAATGTTTATAATGATATAGTGAAAACAAGACTTGAACCTAGAAGAGATCCCAAATACCCAGGTGTAGTTTGTAACTTTGTCGGGAGAGTTAAAGGTCTACATGTCTTTGTTGGGAATTTCACATTTGTCACCGACTTTATGATTGTGGAAGATCTTGCTAATGTTATTGATTGTCGATTGTCCAATGTTGTGTTTGGAAAACCGTGTGTTGAGGAGTAAAAGTTAGAATATGATGAGACAGAAGGGACAATCCAATTTGCAAGTAACACCTATAGGATCACTTATAGGATGCCTAATAGAATGAAAGAATTTCGCTTTATATCCCGATTTGACAAGGATAACATTGGTGCGTTTGAGGACATCAATAAAGAGGATAAGAAAAAGGGCATGGATTATGTATGGGAAAAGAGGAGTCTCTTCTACAAAGATTGTTTGGCTCTAGGACCAAAGTATAAAGTCGATAAGGAATTTGCCCATAGGATTATAGGAGCGATTGAGAAAAAGGTGATTGGTTTCTACAAAGAATATTTACAATCAGAAAGTGAAACCAATGATGAGGTCACGTAGTAACCCATGACCTTGAGTCTAGCTACAAGACTCGTAAATAAAGAAAAGCGCTTCTTGGGAGGCAACCCATGCTTTGTGTGATTTTATTTTGTTTGTTTGTTATTTGCTTCCGTATGCATGCTTTATTTTTATTGTTGGTAGATCATGTTTCAAACTAAATAGTGGAAATACTTTACTTTGTTGTTTTGGCCTAGTCTTAACTCCACCTAAAAGTATTTTTGCAGAAGATAAGTGTAAGGGGAAACCCCAAATATGTTTTTTAAGAAACAACCCGATAATGATTCTCCACAATATTAAGTGAACATGTATATTCGTATTTGTTAGAGTCAAATGCTTGTATCGAGTCATAATGAAGTTTTGCAGGATTTTCCAGGAAGTAGGACCAAGTTTTTCCAGAAATTTTCCAGAAACTTAACATAAGAATTTCTGCAGATCACTTCTGACGGCGTCACGAGTTTACTCTTGACGGCGTCACGTGTAAAAAATCTGGAAATTTTACCGGTTTTGTTTTTCTAACGGAGTCTTAAAGTTTTGTTGAATTAATAAGTTTTATAATCTCCAGGAATCTGCAAACTTCATTCCACAAGCATTATATCTTACTTTGTTTTCTAGGATTTAGTAACTTATATAGATTGCCGCCGATTTTATGCGAGGTTGCCTTGTTTGTTTTCTCAGGATTTACAGGTTATGTATGACAAGAAGATGATTATTATTCTGGAAGGGAAGCTTTGATTGTTCATTTTCTTGGAGGAAGATCTAACATGGCCACCTTATTATCCATACCGAGCGAATCAGGGGAGTATTTGATTTCATTTGTTTTACTTATTTCACTTTTACATTCTTTACTTGAACATTGGAGACAATGTTCATCCTAAGTGTAAGGGGAGGGTAAAATGATGATACCTTACAAATACACTTTCGCTTGAGTTTGTTTGTTTGATAGTAGATGTGTAATAAAACTATGAGAAATACTTGTTAGTGCAATTTTAGCGCCAAATTTAAAATTTTTTACAACCTTTAGGAGTGAAACTTTAGCCATAGCAAGCGTCTCATGGATAGGAGATTGTATGACTAGCACATAACCGTACCATTCAGAAAAATTTTCCACCCAAATATGTGAGGTTCGCCTTTAGATTTGATAGGAAAAGCATTTACTATTAGTGCTTATGAGTGTACCGGTAGCATTTAGATTCTAGAACTTGCGTTAGTGATGCATCCCGAGACCGCTAGTGAGACTACATTCGTGTAGTAGGATTTACTACATGATAAGAGGCATTAGGATCACCCTTGTGTTAAACCCGTATCATAATTACTTGACCATTTAAGTCATATTACTTGGCTAGTTAAGTCAACTAATTTTTCCCACACCCTTAGCGTTGTACTCATTTTTAGTACATTAAACCCCTAGTACACCCCTCCGAGCCTATCTTTTCGTTTCTAACTTTAAGCATCTTACTTAAAGGAAGAATTTGTTACACCCCACTTAAATGTACACCCAAATCGCCTTAGCCTTCCGTGTATGCACTCATTTTTAGTGCATTATTGTTATTTGTTAAACCCTAAGTTAACTATCTAATTGATTACATGGTTGCTAAGTCGACTCATATCCTTGTACATATTGTTTTGGGACGATTGGGACTCATGGGTAAAGTACTTATTTTATGGAGTAATGGGGAAGAACATCATTTATTACCCCCATATGTGCGTTAATCTTAAAAGTACTCCAAGTGTTTTGATTTTCTTAATTCGAGTTATTAGATTAGTTTATTATAAAGTATGTAAAAATTCAAGTGTAAGGGAAATTTCCATTCCCTATGATGTATTATTTTGGATGGTAGGGTAAAAGTGTATGCAAAAAAAAAATAAATAAAATAAAATAAAATAAAATAAACATACAGACTACCATCCCGTTTCATTCTATGTTCACTTTATGTTTTTGTTATTTTTCATTTATTAGCTTAAGTCGAGTCTAGTCTTGGCTTAGCAACGCCACATTGTACATGTAATTAACCAAGATTGTTAACTCGCCACCAGTAAAGATTGCCTTTATCCAACAAAATCGTGTATTTCATATCCCTACACCTAACGTTACAACCCTTTAAAAGACCTCTTTGATAGTTTATCCTAGGTGCTTACGCCATGTGGTGGAGGTTTGATCCTTTCCCAAGCCAATGGTAATCTATTTTGCTATGACAGGTAGTGAGAGATATCTTCCGCTTCCATATTGTAATTTATACTTTATTACACCCGAGAGATGTGAGTATCTAAATACTATTTGTTAGGTGCTTGTGTATGACCTCCGTGCTTGTCTTTGGTCTTTATTGGAACGATTATTTGTTGTAATTACTTTTATATTAGTGTTAAATGACCCCTAACTTGTATTTTGATTAGAATAAAAGCGCATTTGCTTGATGACAAGCAAATCTCAAGTGTAAGGGTATATGATGAGGCGAAAAATGAACCACTTTTAGGGGGTCATTTAAGCCCGGAATTGAATTTATTTGATCAAATATTGCCCTAAATCGTTCCTTTTGTGATTTTAGGTACTTTGGGAGAGAAATCTGGAAAAGGAAGCAATTCGGACATTTTTGGAGCATAAAAGTGAAGAAAACGCCAAAGTCTTAATTTTCCTTGCTGGGAACAGTAGGTGACGGCGTCAAGAGTATCATCCTGACGGCGTCAAGAGTAAATTTCATGACGGCCCAGTGCAAACATGAAGGCGTCACGAGGAAGAGCGTCAAGAGTTAACACGTGATGGCCTAGAAGAACCTAACACATGACGGCGTCAGATGTAGATCAAGGCAGTCCGAGAATTATTTTGGCGGCGAGATGACGGCGTCACCTATTTGGTCTTGACGCCGTCAGCCTCAATTTCCTATATATAGTTTTCTAATTTTCATTCATAAAAAGAGGAGAAGTTTTGGAGAAACCCTAAGGCCGAACTTATTACGGATTTTACAGGTTTTTCAAGGGTTTTCAGCCCTTGAACCCTTACATGTGTAATTGAGATAAGTGTTCTTCTAATTCAATCAATATGTCTACGTGTTGGTTGTCTATATCTTGTGCTTGTCTTAATTCCATCATGCTAGGCTAGATCTATCTTGTGTTTGCTTAGATCTAATGAAACCTAGATGTTGATTATGTGTTGATTACTTGTTTATGGTTGTATTGGATGAATGATTTCGATGTTAGGCTTAAGAAAATTGGCAGATCTCCAAATGGTAACATGCTTGAACGTCTTAGGAAACATGAACTGATGTGCACTAGGTTTTATTGGTTGTATTTAATGCATGAGTAAATTCTAATGATCCCATGTTAGGAGCTTCTTAGTCGGCTCGACATAGGAGTGAAGTAGGCACTCATAGGATTGGGGAGTTAAGTGCGCCACCCCATGAGTGGTATTAAGGAATACAATCCGTCATCCACGCAACTATAACAAGTAATTAACGTGTAAAAGATATCTATGGAGTAGTGAAATCTAAGTAAACACAATTCCTCCACTTATTGCTCACAACCTTAGTTTAATTTAGTTTTATTTTCATTTCTAGTATTTTATTTTGATTGCATCTTTAGTATTGGGTTAGTTGATTAGCAACTAATTCCGCCCAAATTCTTCAAACCCGAGATTTTTACTTGCTTTCTAAAAAATATAAAAATACAAAAATAATCATCCCTCATTTTTAGAACTAGTATTTAGGTTTTCTAATCCTAGCGACACTATTCCTAGTTGAACGATCAATCCCCCGGTACTTGTCACTATACTATACTACAACGATCAGGTACACTGCCTGGTGGAGGTTGTAAGCTTCTCGAGATCCCTTGAGAGGTAAAGCCTGGTGCAATCCCTACGCATCAATTTCATAATTACACTAAAAGTCATTACACCCGTAGCATCGGGTTAGACTCTAAGTACTCTAATCCAGAGGATCAACTAAGTAAATGGATGAAGTTTTTGACTCTTATGGGGTATTTGGTTCGCCGTAATCTAGCGTAATTGGATGTAATTTTAATTCAGATTACATTACGTTGGCTGTTTGGTTCGCAGAACGAAAGGAATTATAATTCATATTACATTACGTATGTTGTTTGGTTTGCGTTGTAATTGTAATTCAGTCATTACAATTGCATCAAAGGAGGGAATTCAGATTACATAGGATGTTGGATGGGCAAATACCAAAAAAATGAACTATACTTGTAAAAAATAATACTTTTATTTATCGAACTTTTTTTTTCCTCATTGGTGTACTAAACTTCAAATTTTTTGCCACTTTTATGCACTTTAGGACAATTTTGCCCCTCAAAATTTTGAAAATCCAGGGGCAAAAATGTTATAAAATTGCACGAAAATGCATAAAAGAGGCAAAAAAACAAGTTTAGTACACGAATGAGGAAAAAAAAAGTTCGATACATAAAAGTACTATTTTTAACAAGTATAGTGCATTTTTTTGGTATTTTGAAAAGTTTTGAATTACGTTGTAATTCAGAATTTTACAATAATAATAATAATAATAATAATAATAATAATAATAATAATAATAATAATAATAATAATAAATATTTAATATGAATAATAAAATAATAAATATTTATATAATAATAATACAATAATAATAACAATAAATATATAATATAAATAATAAAATAATAAAATAAGAATATTTATATTATTAGTATTATTATATACATCACTTTATTAGAAAATTATTATTATTATTATTATTATTATTATTATTATTATTATTATTATTATTATGTCTTTTTTTTTAATTAAATTGTGTTGAGATCAAACCAAACACAGTGAAAGAATACATCAATTACAATTACAACACATTACAATTTCAACACATTTTAACTTTTTGAATTACAAATCATTCAAATTACAATTCGTTTGACATATTACAATTTTTTCAAAACATATTGCGAACCAAACGCACCTTTAGAGTTATTTAAAGAAGATGTGTCTTTTAACTCACATTTATATACCTTTTCGAACCTTTTTCAAAGAATGTTCAAAACTGAGACCACTCGTGAAGATTTAAGAATGTATGGTCACTAGAACATCTTATTGGTGGTTAATGTTGTCGATCAAACTATTTAATAACTAGATACAGTTCTATCCAAAATAATTACATACGGTTTAATGTTTAAAGTTTATACATAGATATCTAATTTCTTGAAAAAAAGTAGCTAGTTATGATTTCAAATAATATGTTCTCAAATAGTGCAAGATGTGTGAAATGAGGGGTAGAAACAACCACTTTGCAGCCTTGCAGGCTAATAATGGGCAGAGGTATTGTTCATTTCAATAATAATTGGTGCATGGAATTATAAATGTATTTCTGTTACCCATCTACTTAGAAAAATGAACAAAAAAACAACAAAAAATATGAAAAGTGATGTTGATATATATATATATATATATATATATATATATATATATATATATATTCGACACAAACATATAATATCCAATTATTCGTACGATTCTCTTGCTAAAGAGCAGCTTTAGGCTTGTATAAATCATACTAGCATGTACTCGCGCAATGCGGTGACGGGTAACATGTAATATAATTTTTTTAGGTAATAATTTATTTCATTTGTACTTTTTTAGCAATAGCTTTACTAATTATTTTGTTCATTTAGAGACTATAAGCAATGACAAAAGATTGATGAAACTTTGCAAGAAATATGTATAATCGTTTGATTATTATTATTATTATTATTATTATTATTATTATTATTATTATTATTATTATTATTATTTTATTATTATTTTTATTGAAACATAACAATTTTACATAAAGTTTGATGGGAGTCTAGACACAAGTTGTGCTCCGAATCCTTTCTGAATACAAAAGCTAACTCTATGAAACATTATTATTATTTTATTTATTTATTTATTTATTTATTTATTTTTATTATTATTATTTTTTATTTTATTTTTTGTGTTTAGTACCTTGCTTGGTTGTACAATGTGTTCTTTTAATTGTATTTTTTTTAATTAAACATTAGTTTTTAAAGTATCATTAATTAGCAGCTTAAATTACTTGTAATATATATTTTAATACTTGTATTTATCACTAAATGAGTGTTTTATATATGTTTGTGAGAATAACATGTTGTATTTTTATCTTTGTTACTTTTATTGTTTAATTTTCAGTTTTAAATATGTTATGACATTTAATTTTTACTTTTAAACAGTTTATGACATGTTATACTTTTAGCTTTATTACTTGTATTATTGAATTTAATGAATGAAGAAGTTTTTTTCTTTTATAAGATAGTAAGATAATCTACCATAAACTTAAATCACGCATTGATAATTAAGCAACAAATATTTTAGTTTCTTAGCATCTATATTCTTTTAGGTAAAAGCCACAAATTATCGATGAACGTACAATTTTTTACCATTGTATGTAACAAACTTTTTTATTGTATAATATAGGTAACCAATATAAGTATTTTGTCCAATAATAGGTAGCTTTCACATAAACTAACGACCGTTAGTCCTTTATACCCTTGTGTTCTTTGCATTGTTAGTCCTTTATACTAACGACCATTAGCAATTTTCACCACCACCTCCATCGCTACCACCCGCCACCACCCACCTCTACCACTGCACCCACCACCTACCACCTCTACCCACCACCTACCACCTCCACCCACCATCATCTACCACCATCGCCATCACCCACTACCACTGCCACCACGCATCGCCACTGCCACCACCTATAGCCGCCACCACCACCCAATGCCACAAACCACCACTACCACCACCCACCACCACCCACATACTTTCTAAGATTTACTCATATGGTACGTGTACTAATTTTATTATTTGTATCATACATCAACTTCTGAATACCTGTTAATATGGTCCCTTTTTACTTTTCCCACCATTTTACCTGCTTAGGTGCTGACGTGGCTGCCAAGTCACATAAAACGACAAACTCACCCTTAATATGACCGCTGTTAACTTGTGCCTTTATAAGAAACGTAAATCCATAAATCCATCATTTTCTAACCCTAAATTGTTCCCCAAATAAGAACCCTAAATCCTAAAGATGTCTTCATCATCCTCCAGCTCCAATACCCTACGATCTTGGCTTTTCTCGGATGAAATGCAAATTGGATTCATGGAACAGGAGAAGGATTTCCCATTCCTTAGCCGGAAAGATATGTGGCCATGAAAGGCGAAGGGGGGGCTGGAATGCCAACAGGCGTCTATTATTGAATTCACTCGACCCGACAGTACCCGTTTGGGGAACGTCCAGTGCCAAAGTCACTGAATGGGTAAGCCGCCAATCCCTAAAACGGACTATGTAATGTACTTTATCTGCTGGGTTACAGGCGGTCATTTTACTATAGGTTTCTAATCTACCTTTGTGTGATTCCTGTTGAAGCATATGCTCGGGGGGGTGCGTGCAGGGCGGACGATTTTCAATTTTAAAGCAGACTCCCCATTCATTAGATAGAGAAGATGACCAAGATTTCGTGATCCGCTGCCGAACTTATTCCAAGAGAGCTCGGATCGAATCGGTATTGCTATCCGAGCTCTCTTCTTGAATTGCTCATTCAATGAGCATTCTCCATATTATGCCTTGAAGATACCCACCCATTGCTTCTGTGAATTGCCTGTTGTTGAAAGAACATCACGGACTCCTGAAACCCTGCAAAACGATTTTTGTGTTGCCCTAATCATAGTGTAAGCCAAAGCATTGATCTTTTGGTTATTTTCATTGTATTTATTATAATTTTTGTTTGATTTGGTCACTTTTACGAATCCGGCAACCAATGCAAATTCTACTACTTTCTTGATCCTCAATTACGCTATGGTTACTATAGAAATGAGATGCATAGTCTTTACACTCAACTTCAACAAGCAAGGCAAGAACTTCAAGGGCAAGAATACAGCTATAGGGCAAGAATTCATGATTTGCAGTTGGAATTGAATGAGAAAACAGTCACTGGTTATTGCTACAAGAAAGTTGTTGTTGTTTTTATTGTGATGGTGTTTGTGATGTATTTACTAATCAACTGAATGGTGTAGTGGTTTTAGGGATAGTTTTTGGGGATGTATTGTGTAGGATTGAAGCTGCTTATGTAATGGTTTTTGTTTAATGGGCTGACTGCTAACAAAACATTATACAAATAGGTTCAAGTGTTGTTTCCTTTTAGCTTATTCTAAAGTGGGATCCTGAACGTGGAAGACTATGAAAACCAACCCCTTTGACAAACAGAATCCCATTAGACATATATACCTTAACCCCCGTATGTTCCTTCCCACCGAAGACTTTCCTGATCAGTGTCAACTGGTGAATTTACTTTTGTGTTTGATTGTCATTATTGCTTTTTCATTTGATTTTGTTCATCCCACAGCTCGCACCAAACCCTACAAATTTATAGATCTGATATGTTTTTGAACATTGTTAGAAAAGTTTTAAATTAAGGTAATGTAAATAATTTTATTAAACTTTGTTACAAGAAATAACGGGACACTTGTTTCTTTTTGTGGATTTTATGGATTAATTAGTCAACTATTTTCATGGAATAAATTCAATTGGGGCTTTTTGTCTTCATATTTGCAAAAAGACGTCAACAGCTTCAAAAACACAATACAATGTAGTGTGAGTAGGAATTTAGTCATTTACTATTCAAGAAAATTGATTGGTGAAGAAGAAAATGTACGCACTGAGTTGTTTTCTTATCAACACCAAGACAAAAGGGTAAAGCAGTAATTTACATTATTAATATTGGTCATTAAGTAGAAAAAAGAAACATCTTTTGTTCATGTAGGACTAACTTGAAACAGATAGTATTATACAAAAAGACACATTTGCTACATAGCTCAGTTAGAGAGAACAATGGTTCAGTGGACTAAGTTTGTGTAAAAGTTTGAGATTTTGGATAGAAACTTTAGAAGTTAAATTTTTTATTACGGAAAATGAAGTTGGAATAGAATTCAGTGAGTCCAGTGTTATATACTCCAAAAGAACTGAAATTTTCTTTTACAAAAACAGAATCGTAATGGCTCCCGAATCAGTGAAACGAGACTGGTCTATTAACGATTTTGAAGTTGGAAGACCTCTTGGAAAGGGCAAATTCGGTCGAGTCTATGTCGCCCGTGAGAAAAAGGTATATATTATACACTTATAGCACTATGATATCCAGTGTTTGATTCGGCATATTTGATATTTTTGTCTTCTAAATAGACCAACTACATAGTAGCCTTGAAGGTGATATTTAAAGAGCAGATTGAAAAGTATAAACTACTACACCAACTTAAACGAGAGATGTCGATCCAAACTAGCCTCCACCATCCACATGTTTTAAGACTATATGGCTGGTTTCACGATGCAGAACGAATATTCTTGATTCTGGAATATGCTCATGGTGGTGAGCTCTATGGAGAGCTTCAAAGATCCGGTCATTTCTCTGAATAAAAAACTGCCACTGTAAAATTTATAAACCCTCGCTCCCTAACTATTCTATGTTTCGAAATGTAATACTTGTTACCGAGTTATATAATTGTTAAATTCTTGTATAAAAATGTTAAATTTTTCACATAAAAATGCTAAGCATATGGGTTACAAATTACCAAAACGAGACAGCAAGCCATATTTTATTGTTGCAAATGTACAAAGAAGTACAATGACTAAGATGGGACAAATAAAAAATTACGTGTATTCTGTAACTAAAGCTAGAAGATGATAATACACACTAGATGAACATGAACATGTGAACAGCCCCAAAAAAAATAGTTGCACTCATTGCAACAAATGAAAATTAATATTTTTCGAAGGTAATGATATTTCTGTTATTATTCTATATCCATCTTGTGATTATCTGTTTATGGGTGGTGATCTTTGTTGGAAAATTTAGTGCAATTGAGGGATCAATTCACACCTGGTAATGGGTTTGGAGGTATGGAGTATACACCCATTTGGACACTGAATCCCCTGACTCAATAGTGGTTATGTATTGATTCTGCTGATAGCATGATTCTGCTGATAGCAGATTCTGCTGATAGCATGATCCTGCTGATAATGTGATTCTGCTGCTAGCGTTTCCACTGATGTGTTAACGTTACCACTGCAAGGGTTATTGTTTCCACTGATAGTGTTAACATTACCACTGCTAGTGATAATGTTTCCACTGATAACCACTGATCCCTATTATTATGGAAAGTATTATGTTATAATTAATGGACCGTTAATTATACATAATTCCATGGGCTAGGGTTTTGAGTATTCTCTATTATAAATAGAGGTCACATCATTCTGCATGGATACACGTTTACAATACGATTAACACAAAACCCTAAACACTTCAATACGCATCTGGTTCTTGGTTTGTGCCTAAAGCAAGAACATCACTTGGTCTTATCCCATAGAGATATTCGTGTAACCCAGGCATAGGGTCGAATAGTTTCTATTGGAAAGTGATACCACGATTTCAAGTGAATATCCGGTACATTTATTGATTATCTTAACCCTAATCTGGGAAACTGTTTACAAATAACAACCAACAATCAATAGAAACTATTAGTGATAATCAATGGCTGCTGCTATGAGACAAATGGCTGCTAACTTTTCCAAGCTGAAAAAGTTTGAAGGTGTTGATTTCAGAAGGTGGCAAAAGAAGATGCACTTCTTATTATCAAGTATGAATGTGGTATATGTTCTCACGACTGAGATTCCAGAAGATCATGGAGATGATGCTACTATGGATCAGATGAGGGCAAGGAGCAAGTGGGAGAATGATGACTACATATGCAGAGGTTTAATTCTCAATGGTATGTCTGATTCTCTATTTGATTTTTATCAGAATGTTGAAACTTCTCAAGAACTATGGGATTCCTTGGAAGCCAAGTATATGGCTGAGGATGCATCAATTAAGAAGTTCCTTGTAAGTAATTTTAATAATTACAAAATGGTTGATTCTAGACCTGTCATGGAATAATACAATGAACTTCTTAGTATACTTGGTCGATTCACACAACACAAGATGAACATGGATGAGGCTATTTCAGTCTCTTGTATCATCGATAAACTACCTCCCTCTTGGAAAGAGTTTAAGCATATGCTTAAGCATAAGAAGGAGGAGTTAACTCTTGTTGAGTTGGGCAGTCACTTGCGCATTGAGGACTCACTCAAAGCTCAAGACATTGACAAGCCAAAGAGTAGCACTGCTACTGGTCCATCAGTTGTCAATATGGTGGAGCATAACAACTCCACCAAGTACAATGACAACAAGGGCAAGCGTAAGCATCAAGATAACACCAAATCTGATCTTAACAAGAAACCTAAGGTGACTTGTTGGAAGTGTGGGAAACCTGGACACTTCAGGAAAGATTGCAAGGGTGGTAAAGTTGGAAACAAATCCAATGGATCAGGCACAAGTGGAGGGAATGGTAACACCAATTCTCTGAAAGGTCAGAATGTGTTTAATAAGTCTTTTAAGATTTATTATGTTACATATATATCTGACATTTACTTTGTGCAGGATGATGATGTTGCGTGGTGGATTGACTCTGGAGCAACAATTCATGTGTGTAAAGATAGAAGCTGGTTCAAGACCTACAAGTCAATGAATGATGGTTCTATTCTTCACATGGGAAACGAGTCAACTGCCCTGGTGCATGGAAAAGGATGTGTTGATTTGAAGTTTAGTTCTGGAAAGATTGTTTCTTTATTTAATGTTTTACATGTTCCTGATATTAGAAAGAATTTGGTTTCTAGTAGTGTTTTGAATAATTGTGGTTATAAACAGGTTATTGAATCTGATAAGTTTGTTTTGTCTAAAAATGGTGTGTTTATTGGTTTTGGTTATTTATGTAATCAAATGTTCAGACTTAATATTGTTCATGATAATATTGATTCTGCTTTTATATCAAACCTATGGCATGCAAGACTTGGCCATGTACATTTTAAAAGGTTGCAAGATATGTCTAAGGATGGGTTAATTCCAGCCTTTGATGTGAACACTGAAAAGTGTAAAAGTTGTATGTTGAACAAGATAACTAAGAAACCTTTTCAAGGAGTAAAACGTGAAACTAAAGTTTTGGAGTTAATTCATAGTGACCTTTGTGATTTACATGCTACTCCCTCTTTGGGGAATAAGAAATACTTTGTAACTTTTATTGATGATGCTTCTAGGTTTTGTCATGTTTATTTATTACGATCTAAAGATGAAGCATTAGATAAATTTAAAGTATTTAAAACTGAAGTTGAATTACAACAAAGTTCTCTGATCAAAAGATTAAGGACTGATAGGGGAGGTGAGTACATGGATACTTTATATTTTCAGTCTGTTGGTATAATCCATGAAACGACTGTCCCTTATACTCCTTAGCAAAATGGTATTTCTGAAAGGAAAAACAGGGTGCTGAAGGAGATGGTTAATTCCATGTTATCCTATTCAGGGCTGAGTCAAGGGTTCTGGGGTGAAGCTATGTTAACAGCTTGCTATTTATTAAATAGGGTTCCCAACAAAAGGAACAAAGTTACCCCTTATGAACTTTGGACTAAAAAGAAACCTAACCTTAATTATCTTAGGATATGGGGTTGTAGGGCTGTTGTAAGATTCCCTGATCCAAAGCAGAAAACTTTGGGTAAAAGAGGCATTGAATGCATCTTTGTTGGATATGTTGAGCATTCCAAGGCATATAGGTTTTATGTTATAGAACCTAATGAGTCTGTTTCAATTAACTCAATAATTGAATCAAGGGATGCACTCTTTGATGAGAACAGATTCTCATCTATCCCTAGACCAAGTCAAAGGATTCCAAATGGAACCAATGACAATGGTGTTTCAGAGGTTCCTGCTGATGAGGTTCCTGCTGAGGTTGTGGAACAACAACATGAACCTGAGCTCAGAAGGAGAAATAGGGTGAGGACTCCAAAGTCATTTGGACCTGAGTTTCAATTATACTTAATTGAAGGTACAAGGAGTGAGGTCTCTGACCAATACTCCTATTGCTTCATTGTGGAGGATGATCCCAAAACATTTGAAGAAGCAATGAAGTCCCAGGATGTTTCTTTCTGGAAAGAAGCAATTAATGATGAGATGGACTCTATTATGGGCAATAACACTTATGTGTTGACTGATCTACCACCTGGTTGCAAACCTCTAGGTAGCAAATGGATTTTCAAAAAGAAAATGAAGGTAGATGGAACTGTTGAAAAGTTCAAGGCAAGATTAGTTATTCAAGGCTTTAAACAAAAGTCAGGAATAGACTACTTTGATACTTATGCTCCAGTGGCACGTATCAGTACCATAAGATTGCTAATTGCTTTGGCATCAATTCACAATCTGATTATTCATCAGATGGATGTGAAGACAGCTTTCTTGAATGGTGATTTAGATGAGGAGGTTTACATGAACCAACCTCAGGGCTTCATCATGCCTAGCAATGAAAACAAGGTGTGTAAACTGGTTAAGTCTCTTTATGGACTAAAACAGACACCTAAGCAATGGCATCAATAGTTTGATGAAGTGGTTTTGTCTAGTGGTTATTTACTTAATCAAGCTGACAAATGTGTATATAGCAAATTTGATGAATCTGGTAAAGGAGTCATCATTTGTCTATATGTTGATGACATGTTGATCTTTGGCACTGACCAAAATCAAGTTGATCTTACAAAATAATTTTTGTCATCAAAGTTCTCCATGAAGGATATGGGGGAGGCAGATGTTATCCTTGGCATAAGGATTAAACATGAAAGTAACAAAATTTCTATATCTCAGTCTCATTACATTGAGAATGTGTTAAAGAAATTTAATCACTTTGATTGTACTCCAGTGAGTACTCCTATGGATACAAGTGAGAAGCTAATGCCTAATACTGGCAAAGCTGTATCTCAACTTGAGTATTCTAGGGTGATTGGCTGCTTGATGTATGCTATGACTTGTACAAGACCTGATATTGCTTTCGTTGTGGGTAAACTGAGCAGGTATACTAGTAATCCTAGTGCTCATCATTGGCAAGCAATTCAGAGGGTCTTTAAGTATTTGAAGAGAACTATGGATTATAGTCTCTCATATACTGGTTATCCTTCAGTATTAGAAGGATATACTGATGCAAGTTGGATCAGTAACACTGAAGACAATTCGTCTACTAGTGGCTGGGTATTCCTACTTGGTGGAGGTGCAATTTCTTGGGCATCCAAGAAACAAACTTGCATTACCAGTTCAACCATGGAATCTGAATTTGTGGCTTTAGCTGCTGCTGGCAAAGAAGCTGAATGGTTGAAAAACTTGCTTCTTAAGATTCCATTGTGGTCTAAACCTATAGCACCTATTTCTATCCGTTGTGATAGTGATGCTACATTGGCAAAGGCTTATAGCCAGATGTACAATGGGAAGTCTAGACACTTAGGTGTTAGGCATAGCATGATTCATGAGCTTATCATGAATGGGGTGGTATCTATAGTGTTTGTTAAATCTCAACAAAACTTAGCTGATCACTTGACGAAGGGTTTGGCTAGAGACTTGGTTTTGAAGTCTGCTAAAGGGATGGGTTTAAGTCCAACTTAGTCACTGAATGCAAGGATACCCAACTCCCTTCTAAGGAAACTTGGAAGCTGAGTTCAATGTGGAAAGCTGATCATTTAGTGGACTGAAGCACGTGTATTACAAACATCCCAAGGTTGTGCTTGTTACCTGCTGAAAGGAGGATGAAGTCTTCACTTCTTAATGGTTAATTTTCTTTGAAAAAAGTGCTAAGCAGGAGCATGAATTAAAGATGAACCACCTATGTGAATGTTGAAGTTTTGCCGCTTCAGGAAGCTTTGGACTTTTAGCTTTTACAACATTTATGAATTGGATATGGACACATGGCTTGTATAGTGTCAGGAGTATTTTAGTGTTTGAAAACTTGTGGGTATTTATCATCAGGTATTCAAATGGGTTGAAGGGTTCAATTCTTAGAACACCCTGATTCTCGAATATTTGAAAGTATATGTACTAATGTGGAAATTCAATCCTCAGGATATTTTCATTTATGCACTTGTTTTGGTTTTGTGTTTGAATTTTCATGCAAAGGTAGTGAACTAAATTTGGGGAGGATTGTTGGAAAATTTAGTGCACTTGAGGGATCAATTCACACCTGGTAATGGGTTTGGAGGTATGGAGTATACACCCATTTGGTCACTGAATCCCCTGACTCAATAGTGGTTATGTATTGATTCTGCTGATAGCATGATTCTGCTGATAGCAGATTCTGCTGATAGCATGATCCTGCTGATAATGTGATTCTGCTGCTAGCGTTTCCACTGATGTGTTAACGTTACCACTGCAAGGGTTATTGTTTCCACTGATAGTGTTAACATTACCACTGCTAGTGATAATGTTTCCACTGATAACCACTGGTCCCTATTATTATGGAAAGTATTATGTTATAATTAATGGGCCGTTAATTATACATAATTCCATGGGCTAGGGTTTTGAGTATTCTCTATTATAAATAGAGGTCACATCATTCTGCATGGATACACGTTTACAATACGATTAACACAAAACCCTAAACACTTCAATACGCATCTGGTTCTTGGTTTGTGCCTAAAGCAAGAACATCACTTGGTCTTATCCCATAGAGATATTCGTGTAACCCAGGCATAGGGTCGAATAGTTTCTATTGGAAAGTGATACCACGATTTCAAGTGAATATCTGGTACCTTTATTGATTATCTTAACCCTAATCTGGGAAACTGTTTACAAATAACAACCAACAATCTTTAGTACATTGCGAGCCTTACGCATGCATTAGCATACTGTCACGAGAAGCATGTTATCCATCGGGACATCAAGCCCGAGAACTTGTTGCTTGATCACGAGGTATGTTTTGATATGTGCTTTAAAGAAATGTAAAAGATGAATAATCTATATCACTGTATTGAGATATGATGCGTTCTTTACATTGCAGGGTCGATTAAAGATAGCTGACTTTGGGTGGTCTGTTCAGTCAACAAACAAGAGACGCACAATGTGTGGAACGTTAGACTATTTAGCATCGGAAATGGTGGAGAATAGACCTCATGATTATGCGGTCGATAATTGGACTTTGGGTGTTCTTTGTTATGAGTTTCTGTATGGTTCCCCTCCTTTTGAGGCAGACGGCCAAGCAGATACCTTCAGAAGGTAACACCTATACACTAGTTTTCTTCTTTCCTTGTGCACACATAATACAGAGTAACTATTTGTGGCAAGATGGGTGGGCATGAGATGCTGGGTAACGAGTAAAATGGGTCATTTTTAGTACAGGTTGGATTGACCTGCAAACACTTTTCCATTTCTTGTGTATCCATAATACAGAGTAACTATTTGTGACAAGAGGGGTGGGTTTGACAGGTTGGGTAGCAAGTGAAATGGGTCATTTCAAGTACGGGTGATCTACAAACACAATTTCCTTCCATTTTTAGGAATAGTTGCTCTGTTAGTTATGATTATCAAAAACAATATGATCACACATAGATACTTGAATGAAACAGTTTAGGAGGCTATAAGCATTAAAAGGCGACTTGAACCCGTTTTACACCAAAGTATTTCATCTGAACTGTTTGAGATAAGAAAAATCAACCATTCGTAAGAGATGGTAAAAAATCAGTTTAATGATGAGATGTTTGTTATCTGCGTAGGATTATGAAGGTTGACCTCGCCTTTCCTACTACCCCTCAAGTTTCTGCGGAAGCTAAAGATCTAATCACACTGGTATGTATTAACCAAAGATCGATCTAATTATGCGATTAAAGGCAAGTATTATTTCCATTTTTCTAATGTGATTTATAAACAAATGCAGTTTTTAGTGAAGGACTCCGCGAAAAGGCTCTCTCTTGAGAAGATCTTGGAGCATCCTTGGATCGTATTGAATGCTGATCCCAAGCTTATATGCCCCAAATAAAGTATCTAGTTACATCAACGTTGATTGTTGTGATTTAGAAGCATTAACACAAATGAGCTATAATGAAATTTATAGCTACATCAATCTCGATTGTTGTTGTGATTTAACTGAATTAACACTAAAGAACTTATGCTGAAACATGCTAGAATTTGGTAGCTAATAGCTATTTATTATTGTTGCATTCAATTTAAAGAATGTACTAGGTTTGGTTGATACTGTATCTTATAACAGTTGTCCCTATGTTAATATATGATATCATTCCCTTGTTTGTTCTTATATTGCCCAGAAATTACAAATGAAGGCTGGACTAGTTTCAGTTCCCCTGGGCTTGAGTCTTGGTCGGCCGTATAGCCCAGACTCCTATGGGTCTGAAGTCGGCTCAATTCCTAGTTGTTATGGGGCTCTGTAACATAGCTCAAGTATAGGCCAGACTCCCATGGGTTAGAACTATGCTCAATAGTATTCGCTTGGTTTACTATCATTATATCGTATGCATCTCACGACTGCAGATAACAAAAGGCTACTAGGATTCGTCTCATTTTGGCTAACTGAGTCTATCAATTTGTAGTTTGTATCAACTGTGATTAAATTGATAATAACCAAGTTTCTGTAATGGACTTGTACAGTTGTACTTGATCAAATATGCTTTTCTATACGTTTGGTTATTTCAAGTAGGACTGATAAAATCAAAAACAATGACATGCTTTCTATCGTATTTTCAGAGTTAATTGCAAAAATCGTCCCTAAGGTTTGCTCAAATTGCAGATTTCGTCCCTAATAGTTTAAAATTGCAAAAATCGTCCCAAAATCAAACCTTTTGGCAAATTTTGGTCCCTAGCTTTAACTACCGTTAAGTACATTCCGTTAGAATTTGCACCGTTAGTCCTTTTCCACCGTGTACTTTGCACCGTTAGTCCTTTTTCACCGTGTATTTGCACAGTTAGTCCTTTTTACGTTTTTTTCCGTTTTTTTCGTTTTCGTCCGTTTTTTTTTACGTTTACGCCCGTTTTTTTTACGTTTTCTTCCGTTTTTTTTACGTTTTCTTCCGTTTTTTTACGTTTTCACCCGGTTTTTTACGTTTTTTTACGTTTTCGTCCGTTTTTTTTACGTTTTCATCCGTTTTTTACCTTTTCGTCCGTTTTTTTTACGTTTTCGTCCGTTTTTTTTTACGTTTTCTTCCGTTTTTTTACGTTTTCACCCCGGTTTTTTACGTTTTTTTACGTTTTTGTCCGTTTTTTTTACGTAAACAACCGGGTGAAAACGTAAAAAAAAATGGACGAAAACGTAAAAAACGTAAAAAACCGGGTGAAAACGTAAAAAAACGGACGAAAAGGTAAAAAAACGGACGAAAACGTAAAAAAACAGACAAAACCGGGTGAAAACGTAAAAAAACGGAAGAAAACGTAAAAAAACAGACGAAAAGGTAAAAAAACGGACGAAAACGTAAAAAAAGGACGAAAACGTAAAAAAAAGGGCGTAAACGTAAAAAAACAGACGAAAACGTAAAAAAACGAAAAAAAAACCCCGGTGAAAACGTAAAAAAAACTGACGAAAACGTTAAAAAACGGTCGTAAACGTAAAAAAAACGGACGAAAAGGTAAAAAAAAACAGACGAAAACGTAAAAAAACCGGGTGAAAACGTAAAAAAAACGTAAAAAAAAACGGACGAAAACGTAAAAAAAAACGGACAAAACCGGGTGAAAACGTAAAAAAAAACGGACGAAAACGTAAAAAAAACGGACGAAAACGTAAAAAAAAAGGGCGTAAACGTAAAAAAAACGGACGAAAACGTAAAAAAAACGAAAAAAAACCCGGTGAAAACGTAAAAAAACGAAAGAAAACGTAAAAAAAACTGACGAAAACGTAAAAAAAAACGGTCGTAAACGTAAAAAAAACGGACGAAAAGGTAAAAAAAACAGACGAAAACATAAAAAACCGGGTGAAAACGTAAAAAAAACGGAAGAAAACGTAAAAAAATGGACGAAAACGTAAAAAAAAAACGTTAAAAACCGGAAGAAAACGTAAAAAAAACGGAAGAAAACGTAAAAAAAACGGGCGTAAACGTAAAAAAAACGGACGAAAAGGTAAAAAAACGGACGAAAACGTATAAACAACCGGGTGAAAACGTAAAAAAACGGAAGAAAACGTAAAAAAAACGGACGAAAACGTAAAAAAAACGGAAGAAAACGTAAAAAACCGGGTTAAAACGTAAAAAAAAACGGAAGAAAACGTAAAAAAAAAACGGACGAAAACGTAAAAAAACCGGGTGAAAACGTAAAAAAAGGGAAGAAAGCGTAAAAAAATGGACGAAAAGGTAAAAAAAACGGACGAAAACGTAAAAAAAGGGACAAAACCGGGTGAAAACGTAAAAAAACGAAAGAAAACGTAAAAAAAAACGAAAGAAAACGTAAAAAAAAACGGGCGTAAACGTAAAAAAAAACGGACGAAAACGAAAAAAAACGGAAAAAAAAACTTAAAAAAGGACTAACTGTGCAAATACACCGTGAAAAAGGACTAACGGTGCAAAGTACACGGTGAAAAAGGACTAACGGTGCAAATTCTAACGGAATGTACTTAACGGTAGTTAAAGCTAGGGACCAAAATTTGCCAAAAGGTTTGATTTTGGGACGATTTTTGCAATTTTAAACTATTAGGGACGAAATCTGCAATTTGAGCAAACCTTAGGGACGATTTTTGCAATTAACTCGTATTTTCATATGACAACATCATGTACTCTCATTTGGATATTTCACATGTCATAACAACCCTTTACACTACAAAAACAAAAGCCATACTAACATTTGTCCTGTAAAAATCATATTACAAAGAGTAAAATTACTTACTTAAATGAACACGAATTCAAGCTTTGGTATGTGATATAGGTAATTTGACTACAGGTTTAACCAAATCTCATATGAAAGTGGTCTTCTTTGATGTCATAAAATCGTCTGTGTGATTGGTACTTCATTAGTGTTAAATTATAAATTCACTAAATTTGCACAAAGTTTAAGAAATTCTTACTAACTACTTGTTCACCAATCAAACATATGGGGCAATTTCGGGCATGGATACACCTACCCACGAGGTAGTTTACCCAGATGAGGTGGCACTGAGTCATTGGGAGAGAAGGAACAATATTTTCCTCTTTCCTCCCATAAATCATTGATTGTGTTTTTATTCCCGGTGGGTAGACTACCTAGTGGGTAGCTTAAGTTTTCTCCGGCAATTTCATATCTCCCCTCCATTTAGTTAGAAATTTCATATATACTCAAACATGTATTAAAAACATTGTACTAAAGTTTCTTTTAATTGGTTGAAATATGAAAGTGAACAATTATTTTGGATTAACCAAATATGAAAACCTGAACTTATAATTTGAGACGCAGGGAGTATGCGTTGAGTATTGGCATTAGGCACTAGAGCTATGACGAATCCCTAATGGCCAAAACCGAGTGTAATCTATAGAGTTTTATACGTATCCATGACGTTTATGATTTATCATTTATCATTAGCATGTTAGGACCTTTCAATTAGTCCTTAATGACACTAGACATGTCCTATCGTCTCATGTTTGAGAGTCTATTTTCTTAAATGTTACTCATGGATATGATAAATCATATCACTATCTGTCACATACACTTGCTTATTATAAACATGTTCTATCTAGTAAACCATAACTTTAGGTGATGTTTACCAAAATTTACATTTTGTAGATAGGTTGTACCTCATCCCTGCTCATTTCATTAATAATGGATCTTTCAACTTAAAAAGTCATATGTAACACTATAAAAACATATCTATTTGATACCCTTAATTGCAAAACAAGTTAGAGTTAGGTGTTGTGGGGATCTTTGGTTTGCTTGAGATGCAAATGAGTCATGCATGCGACTCACCATCTTGAATCTTGACTAACCATGCAAATGACCCATCCTATATACACTTCACTCAATCACTTATCTTTTCTGTTTTAGGGAAGAAGACATGATAACAATAAAAAAGAAGTAAAACATTGGTTGCCGACAAATAATATGGCTTAATTTCCATCGAGGTTTGCGTTTAATATGTGTGTAGTAAGTCGAAGTGCAAAATGAATTGACTTGAATTAGACCAAGTTTGCTTGTTCGGTCTGTTTTTTTGACCCAACCTGTTGGGTTGACCCGGTTTAAATTGATCCGTTTTTTGACCCGGGTGGTTCAACGGTTGACCCGGTTTAAATTGATCTTTTTTTTGACCGGAATGGTTCAACCGGTTGAACCACCCGGGTCGAACCGGGTTTCAAAAAATTATGTTTAATCCTCAAATCTTGAAATTTTTATTATTTTTCGTTTAAATTGATCCGTTTTTTGACCGGAATGGTTCAACCGGTTGAACCACCCGGGTCGAACCGGGTTTTAAAAAATTATGTTTAATCCTCAAATCTTCAAACTTTTATTATTTTTCGTTTGTAACCTATAATTTTTTTATCACTAAAACTATATGCCGTTATAAAATCTCATTCAATGCACGGATACTCGTCTATACTCGTCTAGTAAAACTGACAACAAGTGACTAGAAGTAAATGAAGTTAATGATTTTTTTATGGATAAACGCAAAATTTAATTTATGCATACATGTAGCCTTTATAATCTACAGTAATATTTAATATTATAGGGCTCATTTACCTCAACATGCCTTTTTGATTTGGACGACAAAAATAGGTTTCATAATTTAGGAAACCTGGCATGTGACTGAAGATAACGAGGAAAGCTAACGTTTTAGCAAATTTGGACCAGGCGCGTAATAAAATGGATATTTGGGGATCGCCTAATGAATTTTCTTGATTTTGGACTAGGCACGAAATCTGGCCAAACCACGGGGACTAATAATGTATTTTACTCTAAAGTACCTAAAAAAAGTAAACCAGTCATTACATAAAAAGGTAAAAAAATCCCAACACAACCAACAAAAATCCATAAACACTTGATTTCGAATTCACCCCGGCCATTTAAAAAAAATTAAAAATATATATATATTTTTTTTACAAAAATGGGTTATTTAATTCACGCAAACAAACCCCATTTGCATCATCTGCAACTTTCTTGAATCTTTTGTAAGTATGCTTTTTTGGATTTGATCAAAATTGGTTTGGTGTTTTTTTGTATCTTTTGTTGTTGGATGTTATAAAGTTTTGATTTTTATTTGGTTAGTTTTAGTTATGTGTGTTTATAATATGAAAATTCTAGTTACCAATGGTTGATTTGGTGTTTATATTAAAATCTTTATTATGTTGTGGGATGTTATAACTTATAAGGGTTCAATTTTTTATTGGGTAGTTAACAATTTTTTATGTTTGTTGTGTTGGAGTTGGACTATGTATTGAATGGTTGGGCCAAAAGTTGAAACTAGTACAATCCGATTTATTACTAATTTACTTGGGCTGAGCCTAGAAACAATAAACGTACGCATATAAGTATGTAGTTTGATATGCAAGTACGTATATATACACATGTATGTTCCGTATCTATGTCGGTATCTTTAAGGTTTGGTTGGTTTCAATGGCAGAGGCGATGGGTCTCGATCTCGATATATTTGAGGAAATACTTGCAAGATCGGATGTTGAAGATCTCAATCGGTTCAAGGCTGTTTGTAAGTCATGGCAATCTTTAATCTCTAATCCAGTTTTTATTAAGAAACATCTTGTTCAAAGCTACAATAAAGATCACAAGAATAATGAAACTAGAAGGATTAATATCGCTGCGTTACCGCATGGTGTTTCCCCGTATCAACGCACCGATGGTTGTAAATATTCTTTTATTTTAGGCTCTTCTAATGGACTAGTTTGTTTAATTACTCCTGATGCTAAACATATTTACGTAATAAACCCTTCCGTTAGACATATTAAACAACTCCCGGGGGACCTGACAATCACCATTCCTGAAATCTCCAGTTTATGTTCCGGTTTTGGTTACGATCGCGTCACTGATGATTACAAGGTAATACTAGGCGATGAGACGTGTTTGCATGTCTTCTCTTTGAGATCAAATGTTTGGAAAGTTGTGGAATTTGGCAGTCATTATAAGTTTATTAGTAATGTTGGTGTCTTATATAACGGCTCTCTTCACTGGTTTACGGAAGACGATAACAAGGAGGTTTCAATTGTTTCGTTTGATCCGTCTCAAGAAGATTTCAAAGAAATCCCCCAACCCGATGATCCACGTTATGAATGGAAACCTTATCGCAGACTAGGCGTTCTGAACGGATGTTTATCCATATGTTATTATGGATTTGGTGTTAATGATGACAACATATGGATAATGAACAAGTACAATGTTAAGCACTCTTGGGAAATGTTGCCACATTATTGCAAGCCTACATCTCAAGTCATACACTCATTGTATGAGCCGAAGAATTATTGGCTTAAATATAAGGGTAACAAGATTCCATCTGAGGAGGAGGGTGCTGAGAGGATCTTTCGACAAGTTATTTTGGATGTCGTGACACATAAATTTATTAGTGCCTCCCTATTTGTGAAGAGCCTGGTATCACCCCATGTTCAAGGCAAGCAATAAGTAGCTAGGATTCCTAAGTTATCACATGTATTATCTTATGGAGTATTTATTCTGACATTGATTTTTGTTTATACTTATAACTATTTGAGGTTGAATGCGATTGAAGCAACTCTGATACGTATTTCTATTCTAGTGTACAATGTTAGGCTTTACGTTTAAGATTTTTATAGGCTGACCTTGATTTTTCTTAAATGATTGGTATAGTCCTTTTTGTCTGAACACGTGTCAAAAAGCTAATTGAATCGCACATTCGCACGTTAGCACATGACCAAATTAGGAAAACATGTTGGTTTTGTATCTTTTTTAGAAATTGAACGAGAAAAAGTACATTTTGAGAATTTACTCGTTTTGAAGAGGCACAAAGTAAGAAGATATGTATCTATAACTTGCAAAATTGTGTCATAAGTAGCAAAAATAAGTACACTCCAAAATAATACACCAACATACGCAAAAATATATGTCATATCAACGGTACCGATCATTCAAATCATTTGTTGTAGTGGTTGCCACAACCAAGAGTTTATTTCTCAAATGTTTTAACCCTATAAATTTAAAGCTTATTTTCACGTACAATCGGTTCAAAAGCAATTTGAATGTACCAAAAAATTAAACCACTCTTATCGCAAAGAGAGGTAAAAGTTGAAATAACTTGACAATTCAATTAACCATAGAAATATTTGAGAAACATAAGTAAACTAATCACTTTACCGTAATAATTTATTGTAGAGCTGAGATTTGGATCAACTTCAATATGAAATTTAAGATATTTTCCCCTCTTTAAGTCTTACAGCTCCTCTCTAGGACAACAACAATACCATGGCAATATAAGACAAATTATTAAAAAAATATTATATTTGCCACTGTTTCATTTTTAGAGTAGCCATTTTATTTTTTTATTTATTATTTTTTTTTTTCTCTTTCATTTTGAGAGTAATTTTCTTTCAAATTCATCATTTTTAGGTAATATGTGACATTTTTGCCTTTCGGAAAAAAAAATTGTATTAGCTAAGAGGAATAAAAATGTCCAAAAATTTCACAAAATACCCTAAAGATGATGAATTTGAAAGGAAATTACCCTCAAAATGAAAAGAAAAAAAAATAAATAAATAAATAAATAAATAAATAAAATTGTTCACTACTCAGAAGATGAAACAGTAGCAAGTATATATATATATATATATATATATATATATATATATATATATATATATATATATATATATATATATATATATATATATATATATATATATATATATATATATATATATATAATTTGCCCGGCAATATATGAATGTACGTAATATGGTTTAGTAATTCTTCAATAATATGGATGATACTTCATTGGTCCCTACATGAGACTAAGACTTCATTTTAAGTACTAAAACCATGTTGCACGCCCTCGACTCCAAAGACAGATCCCATGACAATGCCATTGTTAATTTTCCTTTAAAAAATTTTATTTGGAAAATAAGTAATCTCACATACAAAAAGTAAATTTTATACAATTATCATCTAAATAGTTAGACAACGACTAATCCATATTGTATCGATAGAAATAGCTTAACTTTGGACGTCAAACCAATAACTTAGAGTTCAAATACACACAAAGCTTACTTCTCAATAAGTAAAAAAGCAATCATAATTTGTTTGAGTCAAAATTAATATATTGTTTCCTTTCGGTTATTGGAAAAACGAATTGATTTTTGTATGCTTAGATCATATATTACACAAATACTCACATTAATACAGTTTAGAATTAAGTAGGTCCTTGCAATGCACCATCAATCTATCATTACCTAAGTTTTCACCCAATCACTTATTCACTTATGGATTCTTAAGCAAAAGAGATACCAAAAAACTTAGGCTACCCACAGCAAGGGGATTCAATCCCCTTACTTTTCTCTGTCACGTCAGTTTTCTCTCTCCAGCGACCTGCAGGCGATTCAGTGCCCCAGTAAGGGCGACCTAGTCCAGTTTTTTTTTTTTTTTTTTTTTTTTTTTTACAAACTTAATAATTAAAACACTAATTTCATTAATAAAAATAAAACAGTACATAAACTTCAATTATAATCCTAACTTCCGTTGTAGTCCGGATGATCCCAAGTCTGAGAGTTGTCGGAGCGGTAACCGTCATCGTAAGGATCAAAGCTCGCGAACCTCTCTTCTTCTAACTGAGTTATTTTAGAAACTAAGTTTTTATTGCAAACTGAAATCCCCACCATCCATATAGTTTGATCTAATGGTGGGGATTAACCTAAGATTTAATAAGACAACCTAAGTCTATGTTTTTTTTCTTGTCCTTTTTGTCTATCTTATTTATTCATTTTTTTCCTTTTTTCTTTTCTTTCTTTTTTTTAACTCCACGTTTTTTCCCTTTAATTCACGTTTTTTTTTTCTTTTTTCTTTTTTTTACGTTTTTTTTTCATTTTCATACATATTCGTCGGTTTTATACGTTTTCGTCAATTTTCTAACGTTTTCGTTCGTTTTCATACATTTTCGTCCATTTTCATACGTTTTCGTCTGTTTTCTTACGTTTTCGCTTGTTTTCATACGTTTTCGTTTATTTTCTTACGTTTTCACCCGTTTCGTCCATTTTAATACATTTTCGTCCGTTTTTATACGTTTTCATTCTTTTTCTTACGTTTTCATCTGTTTTCGAATTTTTTTCATACGTTTTCGTCCGTTACCATATATATATATATATATATATATATATATATATATATATATATATATATATATATATATATATATATATATATATATATATATCCGTCTGTTTTATTATGTTTTCGTCCATTTTCATACGTTTTCATCAGTTTTCTTACGCTTTCGTCCGTTTTCATACGTTTTCTTACATTTCTTCGTTCGTTTTCATCCGTTTTCTTTCATTTTCGTCAATTTTTCATACATTTTCGTCCTCTTTCATATGTGTTTTTACACTTTCATACGTTGTCATCTGTTTTCAATCATTTTCGTCCATTTTTAAATGCTTTTGGCCATTTTCAGAGTTTTTCATACGTTTCTGAATACCATAAGAGATATTATATGATATTCAGAATATCACAAGTGATATTCCGTTATATTCTGAGTATCACAAGTGATTTTTTGAATATCACATGTGATATTCTTTGATTTTCTGAATATCACAAGTGATATTCTAAGTACCACAAATGATATTCTTAATATCATAAATGATATTTCGTGATAGTCAGAATATTACAACTGATATTCTGAATATCACAAGTGATTTTCAACTAATGTTTTGTAAGTGAATATCACAAGTGATTTTCAACTAATGTTTTGTAACATGAAAATCACAATTGATATTCAGAAAACCAAAAGAGATAGATATTCAGAAAATCACAACTGATATTCAGAATATCACAAGTGATATTCAGAAAATTACAAGTGATAGTCTGAATATCAATTGTGATATTCAAAACGTATGAAAAACGTAAGAAAATAGACGAAAGCATAAGAAAATCACAAGTGATATTCAGAAAATCACAAGTGATATTATGAATATCACTTGTAATATTCAGAAACGTAAGAAAACAAACGAAAACGTGAGAAAATGGATGAATATGTATGAAAACGGACAAAAACATATGAAAGCGTAAAAGCACTTATGAAAATGGGCAAAAACAATGGATGAAAATAAATGAAAATGGATGAAAACGGACAAAAACGTATGAAAATGAACAAAAATGAACAAAATCGGATGAAAATGTATGAAAATAGACGAAAATGGGTAAAAACGGACGAAAACGTATTACAACACACAAAAATGAATGAAAGCGTAAAAACACGTCTAAAACCGGACGAAAATGTATAAAAACGGACGAAAGCATATTAAAACGAATGAAAACGTATGAAAACAAACGAAAACATAAGAAAACAGGCGAAAACGTATGAAAACAGACGTAGACGGGCAAAAACGTAAGAAAACGAAATAAAACATTGGAAAATGGACGAAAACCTATAAAAACAGACGAAAACGTATGAAAATAGACAAAAACGTCAAAAAATGGACGAAAACGTACGTAAACGGAAAAAAAGTCTGAAAATGGACGAAAACATATATAAACATATGAAAATGGACGAAAACGTATATAAACGAACGAAAACGTTTGAAAACGGATGATAACGTATAAAAACGGACGAAAACAGATGAAAACGTACGAAAACGTGTGAAAACAGACAAAAACGTTTGAAAACGGACGAAAGCGTATATAAACGTATGAAAAAGAATAAAAATGGACGAAAACACTTAAAAACGAACGGAAACGTTTGAAAGTAGACGAAAGCGTAAAAAACGAACGAAAATGTTTGAAAAGAGACGAAAACGTATGAAAACGGAAAAAAACGTTTGAAAACAGACGAAATCGTATGAAAGCGGAAGAAAAAAAACGTTAATTATTAAAAAAAATGAATTAGAAAAAAAAACGTGAATTGTTTATTTATTATTTTTTTTAAAAAGAGAAAAAAATGACTTGAAAAATAACTATTAAAAAAAAGACAAAAAAAAGCGTGAAAAAAAAATAAAAATTAGCTTGAAGAGAAAAAAAAATACAAAAGAAAAAAAAAAAAAAAAAAAAAAAAAAAAAAAAAAAAAATGTGTGAATAGAAAAAAAGTCAAAGAAAAAAGACGTGGAGCCCCCAAAAAAAGAAAAAAGACAAAAAAAAAAAGAAAAAAGAAAATAACAATGAATAAATAAGAAACAAAAAAAAGTCAAGAAAAAAACATAGACTTAGGTTAATAAAAATTGTAAAAAGAAACCGTAACAAATAAAAAATAATAATAACGAGCCTAAACTAGTAGGACCCACATGTCTTATTAAACAAAAGAAACCTGCTTCACTTTCTTTTCTTCGGTCATTAATTCATCATTCAATCCTAGTACCTTATTAGCCTCTGATCAGTTTCACAATTAGACCATTCGACTTGCAGTTTAACGCACTTGTAGTCTCATTTATAGTTTTAACTCTTAGGAACTAGTCTAAGATTAAAGCATACGGAGTATACACTTGTCCAAACATCCAACTTTCTGATGTCCAAACAACATGTAATTGCTCTGAAAAACAGCATACAAACCTTTAAAAGTATCTAATTGTCAATCGCTGTAACCAAAACAGCATACAAACAATAACAAACATGCAATTGCTGCAACAACAACAAAAAAAGGCATGGTTGCTGTAAAAAACCGTGTTGGAAGAGCATGTAAAAGCTGTAATTGCTGCTAAAAAACAACATACAAATATGTAATTCCTTTTAGAAAAAAGAGCATGTAATTGCTGCAAAAACTTGTTTCCAAACAGCCATGTATAGGCTATGTCCAAACATCATATAAAAGCTGTTAAAACAGCATATAAGCCTGTCCAAACAGCCCATCTTTCTGCTGTCCAAATAGCATATAGGAAGCGTTTAAACGCCATAAAAACCTGTCTAAACAGCTTTTAAAGCTTTCAAAAACTTGTAAAAAGCAATGTGGAACACATATAAAAGATTTAATGCCAAACCAGCCAGAATTATAGTAACGGGTAAAACCCGGCGGGTCACACTGGGTTTTGAGTTCTTAAAACCGGTTTCTTTTGTTCTGTTATCTTTGCCTGAACCGGTTCGACCGGTCGAACCAGCCGGGTCGAACTGGGTTTCCAAACATTGAAAAAGAAAAGTGGTATAGTAAAAGTACTTGTTGGTGTCTGCAAACATTTGTATGAAATTGGGGGAGTGTCCCTGGTAGACAATTAAAATTAGACACCAGGGGATTTCTAAGTTACAAAGTAAAATCAACATACAAATATTTAATTGCTTTTAAAATAAAAGAGCATTTAATTGCTGCAAAAACCTGTTTCCAAACAGCCATGTAAAGGTTATTTCCAAACAACATATAAAAGCTGCTAAAACAGCATATAAGCCTTTCTAAACAGCCCATCTTTCTGCAAAAACGGTTTTTCCTTATCAATATTGTATGCAAGCAATGGGTAACAACAATTTGGGATTGCTGATCTGCTTTAAAATTTGAAACAATGCTACGGGTCAAATGGGTAACAACCTTCTAATTTCAGCGTTTATTCTTTTACTGTATTATATAAGCAGTTATCAGTTGACTTTTTGGGATTATTGATCTGCTTTGAAACATTACCTTGCTACTTTTCAAGGCTTTCCGTATATAGTCCTTCAATTGGTCCTTGGTATTACGGGTCCCCTTCCCATACGATTTGGAAAAATCATTTTGTGCCTGAAACAAGAATGAGTAGTGTGTATAAGAACTTGAATGAATGCAGCAATAGCATAATCATTTGATTTCAAAAAGTCTACAGAAAGATTACTCAAGATTTTGATACTTTCGCTACAAGATAAGATGGTAAAGGAAAAAATCATTTCATAAGTGAGTTCCATAGAGGTCGAATACAAGCTCTTGATCTTCCTCAACAGTTTTATATTCATGTTCCTCCTTTTTAAATTCATCAACATGTGATAAGATAGTATGATCATAAGTTAAGTATATACAGTTTAATTGGGATGAACAAATCTCAAAGTATGAGATGAACATCATCAACCTCTAATAGAATTATAATTGCTTATTCTCAATAGTATATTGCTAGTTACATCATGCACTATGACACAATATGGCTTAAAAACCAACACACAGGCTAATGCTAATGCTATTTTCTTAGTTAGTATTACTAACAAATGGACAACTTGATGCAAGGTGTAAAACTACAATAGCACTACTTTTAAGTAAAAACCCAAACCAACCTAGCCAAAAAGTTTATATGTACGAAGCAATAATTGGTCACCATGTCCCATATCGCCTGTTACATCATGCACTATGACAAAAAATTTATATATACGGAGCCAAAAGTAGTCACCATGATTGAATCTTTTGGGATAAAAGTAAAAGAGTCTCAACATACATTGTGCACAGTATCCATACGAAGCGAATCTACATAATTTCCAAAAAGACATACATCTTCAGTACAGAAAACTAAAAATATATATACCTGATGCGGCATATGAGATCACATAAGATTATTTTTTTAAGTTTACCATATATATAGTACCATTGAACACTCTAGTATCATCTGTTACATTATGCACTCCACTTTCACTCGCTAATCTTTAGTTAGTTGGAGTAGTTTATATTAGTATTACGGTACCAGAGCTTCATTTGATACTTGGCGACCCAATCGATTCAATCAACACAACAAAAATATATTGCAACTATAAACAATTTACTGTTACACAAAGCACATGCCATAGCTTTTTTCTTTTGAATACCACTTTATGAACTTATCCACAAGACAAAAACATGTCTTTGAATGAAATGAGGGAACCATACAAGACAATTCCAATCAATATTATCCCATCAAAACTGCATCATAGTCAATACTTACACCATCTGAACATGAAGTCACTAACCAAAACACCTAAACAAAAAAGACGTGGAGCCCCCAAAAAAAGAAAAAAGAAAATAACAATGAATAAATAAGAAACAAAAAAAAGTCAAGAAAAAAACATGGACTTAGGTTTCATTTTTAAATCTTAGGTTAATCCTCACCATTAGATCAAACTAAATAGATGGTGGGGATTTGTCCCTCAGTTTGTAGTAAAAAATTTTGTAAAAGAACTTTAGAGACAATAATTAACCAATAAAATGCGTTTAAAATAACTAATTATAAAAGTATAAACAAAAGCATTTATCGAAATTTAGTTGGTTTATTTTAAAAAATAAAAAATATTGGAATATGACTTTGCGGTGCGGTGCGGTTTTCGGCGGAAACTGAAACCGCATCGCAAAATGCGGTTTTCTTATTTTCAGGAACCGCATCGCGATTTTTGTTTCGGTTTTTGCGTTGTGGGCTTTGCTGTTTTTTTACGGTTTGCGGTGCGGTTCCTGCTCACCCCTAATTCTGAAGATTAATTTTTTGACAAATTATGTTATATTACAGTTTTAATCTAAAAGTAGAGCTAGTTTGTCAAATATCATTAAAAAAAGCTATAATTTTAATATTTTTCAGCAACAACACCTGCACCAGCATCAACAACAACACCAGCACCACCACCAACAACAACAACAACAATACCAGCACCAACAACATCTATTTTTGCCAAACATACCCTTTAACTCCAATGTAATCTAAATGACCCGTTTATTTGTAGGGTTGTTACTCCTTTTGAAATACTATAGAACATTGCCATGTTTGTGAACATACACAATCTTCTAAGAGGTTTATTTATCTAATTGTCACACCCCCAGAATCGGGTCCAGCGGAAGCATACAAGTAGCTGGGGTGTAACTCAAGTGGTATTACAACACAAGTTCAAAAATGGTTTTCACTTGACTCATTTAGAATAAAATAGCTTAATCAAAATGTTAAATTTACATTTTTAATAGTAGTGCGGAAGTAGGCCTTTAAATTAGTTAAAAACGGTCCCCATAAGAATATCAGAGTCTTCTATGACCATGCCATGCCCTGCCAAAACCTCCAGTAGCGTGCCATTGCTTAGAACCTGAAAATACATGCTAAAACGTCAGCATAAAGCTGGTGAGTTCATAGTGTTTAGTAAACAAGTATTTCCCGTAAACAAGTGGTTCCAGTAATCGAGTATTTTCGGTAAACAAGTATTTTCCAGAAATCAAGTATTTTCGGTAAACAAGTATTTTCCAGAAATCAAGTATTTTCGGTAAACAAGTATTTTCCAGAAATCAAGTATTTTCGGTAAACAAGTATTTTCCAGAAATCAAGTATTTTCCCAGCAAAGGCATCGTAAATCCACTCAGTTACAAGTCCCGCCATAAGAGACTTGTAACCTGTGTGTTTACAACCCACTGCCAAAAGTAATATGTTTAAGTAAACAAGTCATTTGCGGAACACGAGATTTTCATTAGCAAGACAATATAACAAATACCATGTCACAGCTAAAAATAAGGTATACAGTGCCTAAAGCTCATGACCCCGAAGCTCGACGTAATCGTATGCAATCAAGCATAAAATGCCCCAATAAGTGTTTGCCAGACACTCGGAAATAATCCGAATGATATGCGTCCGTTTGACAGGTTGGCGCGACCAACTCGGACGGGGTGTCAACCCAAATAGATCTATCCACAGCATTCGCGCTCACACGCATGTAATTAACGGTTCATGATAAAGGGGACTTCAGTGGCAGTAATAGGTAACTCAGGCAAAGTACAGTTTTATATTTATATCCGCAAAAGCAAGAACTTGTTTTCATAAGAAAGTAATCAAGGATGGAATAAGTAATTCATAATGTATTCAAGTAATAAATCAAGTATTTCAACTATCCAGTAATGTTTGAGAAAATGAATTGCGTTCAAGTAAAACAAGCATTGAATTTAAATAGTAAGGAGCATGTATCTTCCCCCAAAACAGTTGTAAAACAAGTAAAAGTAGGGGTTATGAACTCACCTGGTGCAATAGCTACGATGACAACAATGAATACACGAAATGAGGCACGATCTCTAATCGCAACCTAATAGGAATGATATGATCTAATGTAAGAAATGAAATAATGCTACACATGCGAATACGTATGCTATCGATACCACTCATTAGTTTTGAAAATAACGTTTATCGTCGACAAATACGTTTTTGACGTCTCGTTAGGTTAATAACCACTTTTCATGGAATTAGGTTGAAACGGTACTCCACGATCCTTGTTTGGTGTTCTATCGGCAATTATAAGGTTTTCGTCGCAAAATATAACATTTTTATTACTTAAAAATATGCCCGAAATGGCCTCGCAAAACGAGTCGCAAAATATTGTACGTTAAGGGTTAGTGATGAAACTCGGCGTTTTTGAAAACCTTGTAACAATATCTTGAAGTCGTGTCATTTAACTTTTGGCGATACGGGTCTCGATCGATGAGAAAATCGACTCTTATTGTTGTTACTTGAAAATATTATGTTCAATACTTAGAAAATTTCATTATAGCAAAAGCTGTCAAAATATGTAGTTTATCGGGTATATAGATGAGGTCGTAGTTTATTCGTTATAAGTCTATTTGACGAACGGCCAATTGATTTGGAAAGTAGGCTAGGAGTACTTGATTTTACTTAACTACGGCTCGGACTCAAACTAATCCGATCATAAAGAAAAATAGCCGTGAAAGTGGTGTCTCGCAAAGACAGTTTTGCGGCTAAAATGGTAATACAAAAGCTGATGAAAAAATATATGTATCGTCGGATTTCAAACACTTGTATCTTTTTCGTTATAAGCCCGTTTTCTATGTTCTTTATATCCCCGCGAAGGTAATCAAGTATACTAATATATTTTTGATAAGTCGGGATGGCTAGATCAAGTTTTAGGCCTCGAAACAGTCCACTAAAATCGTGGGACAGCAAGGTATTTTTCAGAAAATAGTTTTCGTCGTTAAAATTGAAAATAGCGTATCTTTTTCGTCGTAACTCGGATTTTATCCCCGTTTTCGGCCATAGTTTCGTTTCGGAATGTATTTTCTAAATCTTTGGTCCAAAGTTACCCAAAACCCACTGATCTTTCCAGATTTTACAAAAATGGACAGAACCTTATATATAGTTTGAAAAATCAACTTTTCTAGTTCAAGACTTGTTTAGATCTTACCCAAACTATCTCAAATCAACTCCACAAGTACCCAATCCTACCATACACCTTCTTAGGGTGTCATGGGTTCCTAAACATCACCAATCTTAGTGGATCTAATGAGATTGCTAGTAAAAATTGTAGATCTATTGTTTATAAACAAAAATAAACAATAAGTGGTATGGATCATAGTATATTTGCATGTTTTCTTACTAGATCATAAAAAGACATTAAGAAATAGTTTGAAAGATTAGAAAAATGATTAGTAACTTACTTGAAGGTTTGATGAGTTTTTGAGCAAGAAAACTTAATAATCTTGAGGTTTTTATTTCAAAACCTTAACAAGATCAACACTATGACTTGTTAAACACCTTGATCTTGAAAAGTTGATGGATCTTCTTGGTGTTGATGGTGGTGGCCGAATATGTAGAGAGAATGGAGGAGAATGAGAGAAATTTTGCTAGTTTATTTTGATGTGTTGAATGAAAATGAAAAGAAAGGAGTATATATATATGGTCAAGGGGGCAAGATCCCCTTTTTAAGGAGGGTAGGAGGGGGAAGGTTGGATGTGTAAGAATTTTGTTGAATATTTAGTAGTATTATGTGTTATTTTGTAGTTTTAAGGTGTACCGGGTACCGGGTTAACTAAAAATAAATTATGACGCGATGAAATAAAATATGACGAAGTTGTAAAAGTTGTAAAATATTATTCCTGATGATAATCGGGTGTTAAAATAATTATCGTGTTGAAATAACGCAAACCGACGGAGTTATAAGCTCCGACCGTGAAATATAGTAATTGATTTCAAAACACCGGGTAAATTAATAATATAATTTTTATATTATTATAATGAGTATGAATATATATTAGGATCATAATCGGGAGTATTGGGTATACGTTCGTAGTAAAAACTGAGTGGTAACGTTAATTACAAATTAAGCATACGTAAATGAAAATAATGCATATCCGTGTAGGGCCTAAAGTACTGATGATGTTATTGATGATATATATATAGACTACTCCAGTCTATATGAAATGTCATAAATGAAGGGTGCATGAATTCACAGCGAAACCACATTGGTTACGCGAATTTGAAGACTCGTAAACTCAGTTTACGATGAAATGAACGGCAATCGTGAATAGTGATTTCCCTCCGGAAATGAATAGTGTCACATGAATAGTAAAATTTTTGAACGCTTCTCGGAATCACAAACTGACTCCGAAAATGATGAATAGTAAAATGATGAATAGTGACCGGTGAATAGTGACCGGTGAATAGTAATTGATGAATAGTGAATAGGAGAAATGTCCTGAAAATGCGGGTTGTTACAGTCTCACCCCCTTAGAAGGAACTTCGTCCCGAAGTTCAGTTTGTTTTGGTCTCTGAAGTTGTATTGGTGAAAAGGTGATGATTTAATCGTGTAAGCTACTGAGCTCTAACAAGGTTCAAGTCTTACGGCCACTAGGCCTACTCTGTCAGAAATCGTAAATGGTTCAGTGTATATCGGGTTTAACTTTATGAAGTTTTCTGAATGGTATTATGCCTTTCCTAGGCAGAACTTTCAACATAATCATGCCACGAACTTGAAATTCTAGTGGTTTACCGCTTATCGAACTTGTAATTGATTCTTGATTTGTAGGAAATTCCAGGTTATTTCATGAATGCTTACGGGACTAGTGAGTTGGGCTTTTCCAAGTTTTGATCCGTCAATGGATGTTGGCACTTCGACCATAGAGTGCTTCGAATGGTGTAGTCTCTAAGCTCGTGTGATAACTATGGTTGCAACTGAATTTGATTTATGGCAAATGGTTAATCCAACCATTTCTAGTGTCAATCACACCCGATTTGGGCATATCTCCCTATGTTTGAATCAATCTTAAGTTCTGACCATTGGTCTACAAATGATAGTTGGTGTGGTTCCAAAGAAGTCTTTAATGTAATCGCTAGAAGTTTGAGGTGAATCAAATTCCTCTATTAGGAATAATTGAAATGAGTATCATGAATCTTGTTTTGAAAGACTTACAGGGTTAAATCCGTAAAAGGGTGTTGTTGAAAATAATAGATTAGGATAAGGTTGTGATCCTCCACAGGATGTCAGGAATTGAGTCTTTCTCCACCTACGGTGCTTAGTCTCCATTACTAAGATTTTCCCCAAGTTATAGGTCATCAACTCACAAACTCTTAAAGGTATAAGTGAGGTAATATAGTGACTGATTTTCAAAGTTTGTTTTGAGATTGTGTTTTGTTCATGAACCTTTCCTGAATAAATGAATCTACAAGTTTAAGCAAACAGCTTTTTAGGTAACATCCTTCTTGATGTTTCAAAATTTAGTAGTTATGCAATATAGGAAAATTTTCAACATAAGGTGGATAATATGGTTTACCAAAGATCGATGTTTGAAATTTTGTAATATTCAATAGTTTTGTAAAAGATTAGCCAAAAGGAATTTGCTTGTCAAAATAAGTGCATCAGAAAAGTATTTCTTACAAGATATATGTTTTGTATAACGGTAGTTTGGAGAAAAATCCATTTTAAAGTGAAAGTATTAAGAGGATAAAATAGCCAGGTAGGTATGTCTGCACAAATGCATAGGTGTCTAACATGTTCGAATAAAGTCTATTGGTGAGGACATGTTCAATTTATAATCTTGGTTAAGAGGTTGGATTTATCTCTATGGTGTGGCTTAGTGAGCACTCGTATCGAAACAAATCCTGTAATTCAGTCAAACCAATACTTTCTAGATGGTAGAATTTTTGGTGATCAGGCCAGTGATAGTGGTTCGAATCGTTTTGTGATATCTTGCGGTTTCTATTGAGTTTTGAATGGTCTTACTGTACCGAGGTATCCTCCTCATAGAAGGTATGGAAAGTCTTTCCTAGGGAGGTCATTGATAATATCCACTTATCAATATAGGGAGTAGTGAGGGATGAGTGACATCAGAATCTATAGAGTGTCACCTAATTCTTTGTATATATGGGGGTGGGGAAAAGAAATGATAGTGATGGTGAGAAGGGAAGAGACTGTGGCAACTGCAACAAAATGAGATTGTGACAAAAGAAAATAATGTGATATGAGTGTATTGTGCATAAATATGAAAGTTCATGAAATAAATGACTAGCTGACATGCTTCCAATCGGTGGTTTACGAAGTGATGAAAGTATGAAGGTTCCAACAACTAGAGTATACACACACATGAATGAAACATTTGGAAATTGAGTAGGGGATTCAATCCAGACATAATCTTATTATAACCATTCTCAGTGTTGCAAAATTCATCTCTGAGTCAGACATAGGTGGTCAGCCTATATCTCACTATCCCGGGTTGAATATAAATGACCAGTCTATATTCCACCGAGGTTCCATGAATTTTGAAATACTCAGTTCAGTTATACTAATATCATGTTCTTCACAAATACCAAGACATTCTGAAAGACAAAAGCAGGTGACCAAACTCGAGGTCAAATGATGAAACTATGCAAGGAAAAACATAACGCGGTGAAATATATGATACATGAACATGTTTATATGATAGACAGTTATAGAAATCAATTATGGTAAATGAATATAGTATATCAGATAATGAGACACAAATCTCATCACCTAAGTTAGCAACAAACCACAAATGAGGCTTCAGCTTGGCAGGCAGGCACGTGACGGTCATAGGGTTAAGTTTTCGTAAAGGTAGCTATAGTCTAGGTTTTAAAAACACTTAGTTCGCTATAGCCAAAGCTCTGATACCAATCTGTCACACCCCCAGAATCGGGTCCAGCGGAAGCATACAAGTAGCTGGGGTGTAACTCAAGTGGTATTACAACACAAGTTCAAAAATGGTTTTCACTTGACTCATTTAGAATAAAATAGCTTAATCAAAATGTTAAATTTACATTTTTAATAGTAGTGCGGAAGTAGGCCTTTAAATTAGTTAAAAACGGTCCCCATAAGAATATCAGAGTCTTCTATGACCATGCCATGCCCTGCCAAAACCTCCAGTAGCGTGCCATTGCTTAGAACCTGAAAATACATGCTAAAACGTCAGCATAAAGCTGGTGAGTTCATAGTGTTTAGTAAACAAGTATTTCCCGTAAACAAGTGGTTCCAGTAATCGAGTATTTTCGGTAAACAAGTATTTTCCAGAAATCAAGTATTTTCGGTAAACAAGTATTTTCCAGAAATCAAGTATTTTCGGTAAACAAGTATTTTCCAGAAATCAAGTATTTTCGGTAAACAAGTATTTTCCAGAAATCAAGTATTTTCCCAGCAAAGGCATCGTAAATCCACTCAGTTACAAGTCCCGCCATAAGAGACTTGTAACCTGTGTGTTTACAACCCACTGCCAAAAGTAATATGTTTAAGTAAACAAGTCATTTGCGGAACACGAGATTTTCATTAGCAAGACAATATAACAAATACCATGTCACAGCTAAAAATAAGGTATACAGTGCCTAAAGCTCATGACCCCGAAGCTCGACGTAATCGTATGCAATCAAGCATAAAATGCCCCAATAAGTGTTTGCCAGACACTCGGAAATAATCCGAATGATATGCGTCCGTTTGACAGGTTGGCGCGACCAACTCGGACGGGGTGTCAACCCAAATAGATCTATCCACAGCATTCGCGCTCACACGCATGTAATTAACGGTTCATGATAAAGGGGACTTCAGTGGCAGTAATAGGTAACTCAGGCAAAGTACAGTTTTATATTTATATCCGCAAAAGCAAGAACTTGTTTTCATAAGAAAGTAATCAAGGATGGAATAAGTAATTCATAATGTATTCAAGTAATAAATCAAGTATTTCAACTATCCAGTAATGTTTGAGAAAATGAATTGCGTTCAAGTAAAACAAGCATTGAATTTAAATAGTAAGGAGCATGTATCTTCCCCCAAAACAGTTGTAAAACAAGTAAAAGTAGGGGTTATGAACTCACCTGGTGCAATAGCTACGATGACAACAATGAATACACGAAATGAGGCACGATCTCTAATCGCAACCTAATAGGAATGATATGATCTAATGTAAGAAATGAAATAATGCTACACATGCGAATACGTATGCTATCGATACCACTCATTAGTTTTGAAAATAACGTTTATCGTCGACAAATACGTTTTTGACGTCTCGTTAGGTTAATAACCACTTTTCATGGAATTAGGTTGAAACGGTACTCCACGATCCTTGTTTGGTGTTCTATCGGCAATTATAAGGTTTTCGTCGCAAAATATAACATTTTTATTACTTAAAAATATGCCCGAAATGGCCTCGCAAAACGAGTCGCAAAATATTGTACGTTAAGGGTTAGTGATGAAACTCGGCGTTTTTGAAAACCTTGTAACAATATCTTGAAGTCGTGTCATTTAACTTTTGGCGATACGGGTCTCGATCGATGAGAAAATCGACTCTTATTGTTGTTACTTGAAAATATTATGTTCAATACTTAGAAAATTTCATTATAGCAAAAGCTGTCAAAATATGTAGTTTATCGGGTATATAGATGAGGTCGTAGTTTATTCGTTATAAGTCTATTTGACGAACGGCCAATTGATTTGGAAAGTAGGCTAGGAGTACTTGATTTTACTTAACTACGGCTCGGACTCAAACTAATCCGATCATAAAGAAAAATAGCCGTGAAAGTGGTGTCTCGCAAAGACAGTTTTGCGGCTAAAATGGTAATACAAAAGCTGATGAAAAAATATATGTATCGTCGGATTTCAAACACTTGTATCTTTTTCGTTATAAGCCCGTTTTCTATGTTCTTTATATCCCCGCGAAGGTAATCAAGTATACTAATATATTTTTGATAAGTCGGGATGGCTAGATCAAGTTTTAGGCCTCGAAACAGTCCACTAAAATCGTGGGACAGCAAGGTATTTTTCAGAAAATAGTTTTCGTCGTTAAAATTGAAAATAGCGTATCTTTTTCGTCGTAACTCGGATTTTATCCCCGTTTTCGGCCATAGTTTCGTTTCGGAATGTATTTTCTAAATCTTTGGTCCAAAGTTACCCAAAACCCACTGATCTTTCCAGATTTTACAAAAATGGACAGAACCTTATATATAGTTTGAAAAATCAACTTTTCTAGTTCAAGACTTGTTTAGATCTTACCCAAACTATCTCAAATCAACTCCACAAGTACCCAATCCTACCATACACCTTCTTAGGGTGTCATGGGTTCCTAAACATCACCAATCTTAGTGGATCTAATGAGATTGCTAGTAAAAATTGTAGATCTATTGTTTATAAACAAAAATAAACAATAAGTGGTATGGATCATAGTATATTTGCATGTTTTCTTACTAGATCATAAAAAGACATTAAGAAATAGTTTGAAAGATTAGAAAAATGATTAGTAACTTACTTGAAGGTTTGATGAGTTTTTGAGCAAGAAAACTTAATAATCTTGAGGTTTTTATTTCAAAACCTTAACAAGATCAACACTATGACTTGTTAAACACCTTGATCTTGAAAAGTTGATGGATCTTCTTGGTGTTGATGGTGGTGGCCGAATATGTAGAGAGAATGGAGGAGAATGAGAGAAATTTTGCTAGTTTATTTTGATGTGTTGAATGAAAATGAAAAGAAAGGAGTATATATATATGGTCAAGGGGGCAAGATCCCCTTTTTAAGGAGGGTAGGAGGGGGAAGGTTGGATGTGTAAGAATTTTGTTGAATATTTAGTAGTATTATGTGTTATTTTGTAGTTTTAAGGTGTACCGGGTACCGGGTTAACTAAAAATAAATTATGACGCGATGAAATAAAATATGACGAAGTTGTAAAAGTTGTAAAATATTATTCCTGATGATAATCGGGTGTTAAAATAATTATCGTGTTGAAATAACGCAAACCGACGGAGTTATAAGCTCCGACCGTGAAATATAGTAATTGATTTCAAAACACCGGGTAAATTAATAATATAATTTTTATATTATTATAATGAGTATGAATATATATTAGGATCATAATCGGGAGTATTGGGTATACGTTCGTAGTAAAAACTGAGTGGTAACGTTAATTACAAATTAAGCATACGTAAATGAAAATAATGCATATCCGTGTAGGGCCTAAAGTACTGATGATGTTATTGATGATATATATATAGACTACTCCAGTCTATATGAAATGTCATAAATGAAGGGTGCATGAATTCACAGCGAAACCACATTGGTTACGCGAATTTGAAGACTCGTAAACTCAGTTTACGATGAAATGAACGGCAATCGTGAATAGTGATTTCCCTCCGGAAATGAATAGTGTCACATGAATAGTAAAATTTTTGAACGCTTCTCGGAATCACAAACTGACTCCGAAAATGATGAATAGTAAAATGATGAATAGTGACCGGTGAATAGTGACCGGTGAATAGTAATTGATGAATAGTGAATAGGAGAAATGTCCTGAAAATGCGGGTTGTTACACTAATCTTTCTAGAATCTTATATACAACGTTTGTGAACATACTATAAATATCAAAGTATTCATTTATCTAACCTCTTTTTTCAAAATTTGAGCTAAAACGTCTTTTATGAAAGTATACGTTAGAAAAAAAAATTGGTACATGTTACTTACTTACCTCAAGCTAAATAATGTCTTTGTTATGAAATACATATGTGATATGTTTGTAAAGTATATGGATATATTGTGAGATTATTAGTTTTAAAAAATAGATGTATAATTCTTTTAAAATGCTACCAATAGAAAAGATATCAAGTGCTAATTCAATTTGCTTAAGTCATGACGATCATAAAATTAAATTAAATATATGTATTTGCTATATGCCAGATTCTTAGTTGAACTTTTAGATAGTAGCCGAATAATCTATTACTCTTTCCGTCCCAAAACAAGTATCTATTATTGTTTGATGAAAAATATAACAATCAAAATACATATAAAATCAACTCTAGGCAAACTTAAAGAGCTCCTTGTAGAATTCACGTAAATGCACCTTGTTTAAAGGAAAATTGTATCACAAATCCTGTTTAGATGAAGAATTCACGTTAATGCACCTTGTTTAAAAAGAAAATTGTATCATAGATCTTGTTTAGTACTAGTAATTTGCACATTTTAGTTGACATGACAAAAGGTAGTGAAAGCAATGTGTATGATTATTGAGAAGCGAGTAAGAGAGCTCACAATTCACAAACACATCGAAAATAAGCAATGACTTCAATGCGCCACATAGTTACGAGTAAGATGGACAAGTGCTTTACGTAAGTACTAGCAGGTCCTCACATGATTCGGTGGCCTCACATGATTCAGTGGCGGGTATCATGTAATTTAATTTTTTTGACTAATATTTTATTTCATTTGTACGTTTTTTGACAATAACTTTACCGATTAATTTGTTTATTTAAGGATTATAAGCAATGTTAAAAGTAAGTTTGATAAAACTTTGATTTGTTTGTTTGTTTTTTGTGTCTGGTAATTTGTTTTGTTTGTATAATAAATTATTTTAATTGTATTATTTATTGAGGAGGGGGGGGGGGGGGGGGGGGGGGTAGTTTAAAGTATTATTAGTTCAACGTAACTCAATTCAATATATGTGTTGATGCATCAATTGTTTGTACACATTATATGAATGTTCTATTCTTTAATTTTCATTTTTTTTAAATGTCTTAACAGCCACTTGTTCTTTTAACGAGTCAAACCTCTTAATCGGTCATACGTTTTGGGCATTCAAACCGTTTTTTTTTTTTTTTTTTTTTTTTTTTTTTTTTTTTTTTTTTTTTCGTTCAAACGCGGTCAGAGGCAGTTACATGTTAATGGTTTATACTAGAGGGGTGTCTTAATGCCTCTTGTTGGCAATAATTACACAAGATAGTTAAAAACTTAAATTCACCAATACAAACAATAAAGCATCAAGTACAACCAATTCAAACACAATTAACACGCAAAACTTAAATTTAAAGAACACAAGTAATAAAGCTAAAAGTACAAATGCTAGATTCGACATTTTCCCAGCACATATTGTTTATTAAATGTCACTAATTAAATACACTAAGGTGTTGTTTGTTTATTCAGAGACTCTGAATCTGAACCGCACATCTGTATCTGAATCTAAGGCGTAACTCAATTCAACGTAACTCAATTCAATATATGTGTTGATGCATCAATTGTTTGTACACATTATATGAATGTTCTATTCTTTAATTTTCATTTTTTTTAAATGTCTTAACAGCCACTTGTTCTTTTAACGAGTCAAACCTCTTAATCGGTCATACGTTTTGGGCATTCAAACCGTTTTTTTTTTTTTTTTTTTTTTTTTTTTTTTTTTTTTTTTTTTTTTCGTTCAAACGCGGTCAGAGGCAGTTACATGTTAATGGTTTATACTAGAGGGGTGTCTTAATGCCTCTTGTTGACACAAAATAACCCAAAAAAAAATTAGTACGAGCAAACAAATGACACAACACCTTACTTTAACAAAATTTTCGATCCAGATTCAGACATTTACGCCTTAGATTCAGATACAGATGTGCGGTTCAGATTCAGAGTCTCTGAATAAACAAACAACACCTTAGTGTATTTAATTAGTGACATTTAATAAACAATATGTGCTGGGAAAATGTCGAATCTAGCATTTGTACTTTTAGCTTTATTACTTGTGTTCTTTAAATTTAAGTTTTGCGTGTTAATTGTGTTTGAATTGGTTGTACTTGATGCTTTATTGTTTGTATTGGTGAATTTAAGTTTTTAACTATCTTGTGTAATTATTGCCAAAAAAGTGATTTGTGCATTATAAGATACTAAGATAAGAATATTTAATATCTTTACTAGGGACGGAACCAGGTAGGTCCCGGGGGTCCTGGAACTCTCATTGAATTTTGCAACGTAGCGTTAACTTTTGTAAGAAACCTTGATTTTTCTTAAATGTGCGTGGTTAAAAAAGAAAAAAAAAGCTGTGTTTCTCATGTATAATTTTACCTAAATACACCTGGACAAAGTGTGTATGCTATAAACAAATGTACACCATACTACAACAGAGCAATGGGACTCGATGGTGTTAAACTGGCCAAATCTCAACATTCATGTGACATATATTAGTTATTATGGATTATGGACAAGATTGCAAACTAATAAAGATTTTTGTTGAATGACATTTGTATTTAATTAAGCAGCTATCATCTGCAAAAGATCAAAAGTAAGATGAATTTTATTAGAGTCTAATATTGTGCAGCTAATACAAATTTACAGAAGCCCATTAGTCGTTTCAAATCTCAATAGTTGTAAGTAAAAAAACTAAGATCAATGTCAAAACAAATACACCATAATTTATTATAGATTTCAAAATTCATCATAAACATTTCTAAGTAAAGAAAAAAAAAATGACACTATATGTGATAACTTGCGACTCGTACCTATTCTTGATTGCCTATAAGATGAGGAGATACAAGGCTCTGCACAAATACGGAGGCACAAATATATCTACTCGTAGTTGAGTTGGTTTCCCGAATATTTTGGCCAAAGGACTTGTCACTCTCACATGGAACGTTGTCATTCTCCAGTTCATACAAGGAGTGTATGACTTGACGCTTAGCCTTGCAATTATCTGGCAGGAGTTCCCAAGACTGCTTAACATTGTAGTTGTTCATTACCCAGATTTTTATAGGACCGGTTCCATTATAACGTGTAATTATGTATAGATATCCGTTCATGATCCCTAGTCGATGATACAGATTCGATTGATAACGTGAGTCATCAGGTTGAGAGATATCTTTAAACTCTTCTTTAGACAAATCAAATGAAACAATCACAATCTTCTCGTTATGGTCTCTCATAAACCAGTGAAGAGCACCGTTACATAAAACACCAACTTCGAATTCACTAATATTACTAATAAACCTATACTTGATTTGAATAAGAGGAAATTGCAAAATACATCCATGTGGTTTACACATTTTGGCATCTTACATCCCTGTCAGAAACTTTTGGCAATATACATCCCCTGTTATGCAAACGTTTGCCACAATACATCCCTCGTTAACAATGAGGACTAACGGTGCAAATTTTTTCTCCGTTATCTCTTAACGAGACTGAAAATATTACACCGTTAGCCTTCGTTAGCCAAACATTTGCACCGTTAGTCCTCTTTTTTAGAAAAAAAGAAGTTAAAAAAAGTTAAAATTAAAAAAAAAGGAAAAAAATTTTAAAAATTAATTTTTTTTAAAGTTAATATTTAAAAAAAATCAAAATTTAAAAAAAAATTAATATTTGCGAAAAAAATTAATTTTTTTTAATAAATACGCATTTTTTAAAAATATTAAAAAAAAAGGAAAAAAAAATTTTAAAATTATTTTTTTAAGTTAATATTTAAAAAAAAAATCAAAATTTAAAAAAATATTAATATTTTCGAAAAAAAATTAATTTTGTTTATAAATATGCATTTTTTAAAAATATTAAAAAAAGGAAAAAATTTAAAAAAATAATTTTTTTTATAGTTAATATTAAAAAAAAATCAATTTTTTTTAAAAAATTAATATTTGCGATTTTTTTTTTATTTATTTATGAATACGCATTTTTTAAAAATATTTAAAAAAAAGGAAAAAAAATATAAAAAATTAATTTTTTTAAGTTAATATTTAAATAAAAATCAAAATTTTTTAAAAAAATTAATTGAGAAAAAAAATTATTTTTTTTAATAAATATGCATTTTTTTAAAATATTAAAAAAAAGCAAAAAAATTAAAAAAATTATTTTTTTTAAAGTTAATATTTAAAAAAAATAAAATTTTTAAAAAAAATTAATATTTGCGAAAAAAAATTAATTTTTTTTTAAAAAACATTAATTTTTTAAAAAAAATTAATTTATTTTAAAAATACGCATTTTTTTTTAAAATACGCATTTTAAAAAAAAATACTCATTTTTTTATAAAAATTAATTTTTTAAAAAATACGCATTTTAGAAAAAATTAATTATTATTTATAAAAAATTTTTATTTTATTTTTCTTAAATATTATTTTTTTTAATTTTGATTTTTTTTATATATTAACTTAAAAAAAGAAATTTTTAATTTTTTTCCTTTTTTTTTAATTTAAACTTTTTTTTTTTAATTTTAAACTTTTTTAACTTTTTTTTTTTTTTTTTTTTTTTTTTTTTTTTTTTTTTTTTTCTTAAAAAGAGGACTAACGGTGCAAATGTTTGGCTAATGAAGGTAACGGTGTAATATTTTCAGTCTCGTTATGAGATAATGGAGGAAAAATTTGCACCGTTAGTCCTCATTGTTAACGAGGGATGTATTGTGGCAAACGTTTGCCTAACGAGGGATGTATATTGCCAAAAGTTTCAGACAGGGATGTAAGATGCCAAAATATGTAAACCACATGGATGTATTTTGCAGTTCTCTCTTTCAATAACTTTCCAAACATTTGACTTTAACGATAACACTTGAAAACATATCACCTAGGACAACCTTGTAATCATCGGTAACGATGTCATAACCAAAACCGGCACATAAGAACGTGGCATCCTGAGCGATGATTGGCGGCCTTGGGAGTTGTTGTCCAACCTGTCAAATGGAGGGATTGGCTATAAGAATTCATTTAGCATCCATAGTACCTAAGCATACGAGGCCATTGGAAGAACCTAGGATAAAAGTGAAAAATGGGATAAGGCCGAAGGGTAACCAAGCCATTGTAATCCTTCTTGTTTGATTATTCTTACGATCTTTGTTATAACTATGCATGAGATGGGTCTTAATAAAAAGTGGATCAGAGATTAAAGACAGCCACGACTTACAAACTGCCTTGCATCGAATCAGATCTTCAACATCCGATCTTACTAGTATTTGCTCCACGATATCACCATGGAGACCCACTTCCTCTGCCATTGAAACAAAACCCTACTTTTGTAACCAAAAATAGAGTAAGAATTGATATTAGTATATATGTTTAAGTTAAAACCGATGTTGCTTTTGATATGGGCTAAACCCATGTAACAAATTTGATATTAGTAAGAACTTTGGGCCCAAACATTCACGACATGCTTTTACTTTTATTGTTCTTTAAGTGTTGTAAAAATCGGCCGATTAATCGGCGATTAATCGGTAATCGGTTCAGGACCTTGGAGAGAATTTCACGGAAATCGGCCGATTAATCGGCCGAGTCAAGAAAATCGGCCGATTAATCGGTAAAAAATCACTAATCGGCCTCGGACTGCCTCAGTACCGATTCACGATTTTTGCAACATTCAACTACTTCTTTTACTTTGAAATTATCAGTTTATTTAATTCCCAAAAAAAAACGACGCCGTCTCCATCCCTGTAGCTACACTGTAGCATTTTCCTGCCAAAAATCTGGGCCTTTGTTGGCATTGTGTTGCTGGCCTGTATTGGCCCGTTCCATTTTCGAGTGTATACGTTTTATATCAATCACGAGAACATTGCAAAAATCAAACACACGCACACGCACCCAATCAAAAATCACATAAGCTTGAAGATGGAGATGAAACGGATTAATATTGCAAATTTCAGGTTAGTTATCAGTTTTAGGTTTTTGATTTTGATATACACTTTACTTTTAATTTAGGGTTTTGTTATAATTTGGGGGTTTTTGCTAATTTTGGGTTTATTTATAAATTTTAGGTGTTTTGTAGATTCTTTGCTGAAATAACTGGTAAGAGCTAATCTCTACTGTTGTGTTACATAATTTTTTTAATTATTAATTTTAGTTGTTTGTAGTGTGTGTGTGTGTGATGTGCTAAAATATTTATTTGTTATGTGGCTCATAAGAATTAGGTTTTTGTTTTAATTTAGGGGTTTTTGTGAAATTTGGGGTATTTTGGATTAGGATTCCAGAAGTATTATTTGATTATTTGATGTGTTTTTGTTAGCTCATTTATCAGGTTTATAGGCTTATTTGAAAAGCTGACTCTTTTGAGCTTATCACCTTATTGGCTTACACCATTTAAAGAGTGGCCCTATTGACTTTTTTAAGATGACATGTGTTAGAACATGGACATTATTTTAGTAGTCGTGTGTTAGGATCGAACTCGAGATCACGGGATTGCACACTTTACGTATGAGTATTAAAGATTAATACTTGAATATAAATGTTGTATTTATTTATTAATTATCACAAAACATATAAACGTTTATTAGTATATAAGATATATGACTAATGGACGTTATATTAAAAGAACGAGGACTAGAATGAAATTAGATGTCAAGAAGCTTCCGGATCCCCTCCTCATTAGAGGGCCGATCGGTTTGGTATTGGGTTTACCCAATCCATACTTAACTTGAGCTCTAAGTTTCATATAGTATAAATACAATTCAAGGGTTATTGTTTTGGGTACACTTGTGCACACACACATAAACCTAAATTGTTTTCTCTCCTTCTTTTTCCCTTGGGTCGATCGAACCAAATCCCACAAGGATTTTCGATTGATGTTATTCTAAAACAAATAGTTTGGTTTAATGTTTTGTGATTTAATTACTTGCATAACTTTAATACGTTTTAGTATGTGTGTACAAGAACGTGATACAATCACATTATTGATTGTTTCTTGGATTGAATTACAAAAAGGTAAGGGGTAATTCATATAATCCTTATAAACCCTAATTAGGGTTCTTGGTTCCGGAAGATTGCATTGATTCTTGTTCGGGCTAGAATCACTACGGTATGTTTACTATTTAATTATTGATTAATTAATTACATGTTATTCGATCTATTATAATTGCTTCCGCTTATGCTCACTTTGATGTACTTGGTTTATTTATATGAAGGTCATGATATAATAATTCCAACAGTGGCATCTAGAGCCGTTATAATGTGTAATTAATTATCGCAACGCATAAAAAAAAATTGGATTTTGATTCGTATAGTTACATGTTTTTTTTAGGGTTTATGTTTTATCCCTAACCCTAATTTTTGGGTCGAATGACCTAAGGGGTTTTTAGGGTTTTGCTTTTATTTTTTTTATAAAATCTAATTAGAAACCCTAAGATGTCATGTAATTGTTATGCGTTTTAGTAAACGATCTTGGTGCAATGTGTTAATTGTTAAGCTAAATCCATGGAAAAGTGCATATTTGCATGGATTTTTATTGTGTATATTTAAATTGTTTAAATTGTTTATATATATTAATGGTTAAGTTATATTGAAACATGTAAATTTATTAATAGATGTCGAATTGGGGAAGACTCCAATATTAAGTAATCAATTATGTGTTATGTGGTATTTATTTAATTTTGGCTTACGCAATCGATTTATCGATGTATGTGGCTCTTTTTCCGAGAAGAAGAAAGCCTCAATTGAATTAATACGTTATACACCTAGATTTGATTATTAATAGGACTTTTGAATAAGATTTGCATGTGGCTACATGTTTTATACATATTTAATTGTTATGATTATGTATATTTGTTTTATTTAGTTGTTTTTTTTTATTGTAAATTACTTGTTTTGTTTATTTATTGTGTTAGACATGTTTATTTAAACGAAAAGGGTAATTTTTTAATAGAAAAATAATACGGACTAAATAATGGCGAAATTGTTTTGGTTTCTAAGAGTTTAAAATTTCAAATGATTGGTTAATTGATGTTTTTGTACGTAATGGTTAAATAGGCTCGACCGAAGTTTACACACTATAAGATGGGTATAAGGATGGCAACGCATTAAATTGTGGCCTTAGATAGACAACATTCTGTCTTAACGCTCGTTTGTGTGTAAATTAGACTTACCGAACAACCATTACATGTACATTGTCATCTTAAGGGTGAATAATCCACAATTCCACAATGATTATCCGAAACACTAAGCTTTCGGGCTTATGCAAAAGTACGATATAGTGGACGATAATTGATGATTATTCTTTAATTGGTGAACCCGATACCTCAATCAAAACTTTGTTATTTTACTCTTAGCTAATTGGTAATAAAAATGTTTTGTAAAACCAATGTTATGAAGTTGTATGCATGCTTCTTCATACATTATTTTGATCACATCAAAATAATTATACCCTTATAAAATTAAGTCGAATGCCATCTAATTAAGAACACTTAAAGTTGTAATTTACGTCATGTGAGACTTGGCGAGATTGCAATGGAGAGGTAAATTTCATAAATTCATTGCTAGCAGATCAACTGATGTGATGGATTTATGAGTTTGCAGTTTTTAAGTTAGACGACTTAAATTGAGTAGGAAGTGAGACTTGGACTCAAGGCATTAAGATGGGGATGAAACATGCTTACAATACAAAAGTTCTTGTGATTGTAAATCCCATAAATCTAGGAATTGCAAATGATATTGGCAATTATTGTTCGACAATTATCTTGTTGAATACTATCATTACTAGCAGATCAACTGATGTAATGGTACTATGTCAATTTAGGATCCTAGCTTTAAGAAAATACTATGGTTTATATGAATATTTGCCAATGGGTATTTTATTTTCTTAAAGATCTAATTATCGAAAATACTGAAATTGAATTTTGTAATTCGTTTTAATGTATTAATGCAACGTTCAAACCGTAAACGTATTTTGGGCTTTGGTAAATTGATCTAGTTCTGTTTTCAAACTAATGTTTGATTAAGAAATATTTACTTGAAAGACAAAAGAAGTCTCCTTTCTATGAAGGAAGAGTGAGGCACAATCCTATTCCTTTTCATCTATGAGAAAGGATAATAGGAATATTAGATATGTCTAAATTCTAATATAACTCATAGCAAATTTTTTTTAATGGTTAAGAAAATTGCATACATTTTTCATAGGGATTTTATCATCCCCATTCGGTGATCGAATTCTTAGTAACAAATATGATATTTGGTTAACAGAAAATTATGTATGACATTTTATGAGTTATCATAATTAGAAACTAGACTAATTACTGCAAATGTTTAAAGACAAACTAGTTGTTTTTACTATTTTAAAGGTGCTACATACATTGTAGGATGGTAGACCTATTAAGGAAGAAATTGCATGCCCAATTTTTCAAGTTAAAAGCATTTGGTGGATAGTCCATCATTTACATAGTAGAATACACTTTTAGTGCATAAGTAATTGTTACGTATGTACAATTAAAGGTGTAGGAAAGTTAAAAGTACACTATTTCTTTCACTAGATATGAAACATTTTAAATGTTTTCAAATTTAGTGGGAGTATTGTGTACTTATCACTGAATAAGGAATTATTGTAATGATCTTTAATTCAGTGGGAGTTACAAGCTTTGATATCTTGGTAGCTAAAGATAATTACTTTCCAAGTGTAGACACTCATACTTTTAAGGATAGTCTTGTACGTTTCCTTACTAGACATTGTTGTTCTACATCTACTAGTTATGCTAAAATCTATGACACAATCATATTGATCACATAAACAAATGCATGGCGTGTTGTTTATCAATTATATGAGGTTGTTCCATGCACAAGTGGGAGAAATGTTATCTTTATTGTGTGCAAGAAACAACTCATAAAAATATATGATTTAATGGATTCTCTTGACTACAAGGTAAGAGAATAAAGTTCTAATTTGAATTATACTTAGATAATTCTAGAAACAAGGTGAATTTCATATTTCATTACTAGCAGATCAACTGATGTAATTGAACTATGAGAATTTGCAGTTTCTAAATTAGAATAATGTTCTAATATGAATTATACTAAGCTAATCCAAGAAACACTTGGTGTTACAATTTATGTTATGTGAGACTTAACTAGATTGCAACAACAAAGTGAATTTCATATTTTCATTACTAGCAGATCAACTGATGTAATTGAACTATGAAAATTCACGGTTTCTATATTAGATAACTATTAGAACATGTGTCAAATGATATCAAGACTACTTTAATTTATAGATTTATGAATTCATGGAATGACATAAATTAATTAAGTAATCTAATGTTACTTCAATATGAATATTTATGTGTTCTTGGAATGACATAAATAAATGAATAAATAATGTTGTTTACATTATTGTGAAGTAATATATTAACTTGAAATTACTATTGAAACCAAAAGATGGTGTTCATAATTACTTTAGTTAAACATGTTTATGTTTCATTGTAAAGATATAAACATAAAGTCTTGTTACAAGACTTATAATAAAGTAAGACGTTATCTTGTTGTGTTTTTAATTAAGACATATACATGAAGTTATTAATTGTTAAATAACTTATAACGTATAGTGGGATTATAACACTTTATGTTTTCTTGTAAAGACATGGACATAAAGTGACTTTGTAAAAGTACGTGTGTTATAAAGCATGTAATTGGCTTGAAAATTATTATACCATTAAAATGACTTAGTTGGTAAATAAACAAGTCAAAAGGAATATGGTTATCTTAAATATTGTTAGATTGTCTTACAATATTAATACTAATGAAATATCAAATGTTTATGGTATGTTCAGTTAGGAAAATCAAACTCTTGTTATATTGTTTGATTAAAGATAACTATGACTTCTTTTCTTCCAAAAGATATCAAGGTTATAATGTTGAGTATGACTTGGACATATTTAATAAAACTCCAACATAGAAGATTAATAAGACATTATCATATGATGGAATGTGATAAATGTGATGAATCACATTAAGTCTTAAATTGAAGTTCCAAATTTGTTTAACTGCTTATGAAGAGGTTATAAACAAAATTAAGGTAGGAACTGTCAATATGTATTTGTAATATCCCAAAAGAGAATATTGTATTATTGCTTAATTTGCTAAGTATTTAAAGATAGTCTTTAAATTGCTAAAAGCAAGTGGGAGTGTTGATCTTTAAAAGATAAAATTACAAGATACATAATCTTCTAAAATACACTAGTAAATATCATGATGAAGTATGACATTTAAATGTTAAATCTCAAGATGATAAAGGTTGATATTTAAATGTTAAATCTCAAGATAATGGAATTATCATTCATAGAATAGCAATCTATCTCAGATATTTGATTAATATGCTGAGGGCTGAGATTTACAGGATTCTTGTAAACCTAATAATCATTATGATACATTACCAAATATGAAGTTGGGTAAAGTATACATGATATGAATGATTAAGATGCTGTCCATAAAGATAATCAATTTTTGAAATTTGATTTATCTTAATAGTTAGACTAGAAAATTAAGATGAGTTTCTTCAAAGATTAGGTAACCTTTGTGGTTTAAATCTTTGTATAGAAATCATATGGACAATGTTGTACACGTATTCAATGTATGTTTTATGATAAGATTATTAATCACATTTAAGCAATTAACTGTGATTGAATATTCTTTTCTAAAACACATTAAATATATAAAGATTATGATTGTCATATTTAGTTTCATTTATATGAAATTGACAATAGAATATCAAAACTCTTTCATGAATGATTACTTGAGCGAGGACGATAAGTAATTAAAAGGAGTTTATGAATTCAAATAAATCTTTGGAAGTGTACATGGTGCAATAATCCATGGATGGATAAATGCATGCATCTAGAAGATTACTATTATGTTTAATTATAAATTCATGTTTTGATTTGTAATTGAAATAAGATAATTTCTAAGAATTCCTAAAAGCTAGTGGGAGTATTATGTTTAATTTCTTAAATCATATATGTTGTGGAACATATAAAAGTAACATTCCATATAAGTAAATGTTAAGTCTTAGAATGGAATGAAATTTTACTTGTAAGATTTAGGAAATAAGACATATAACCTTGGAATCAATGTTTATTGTTGAAACATATGCGGTAAATGAATCTAATATAACATGATATATTATTTAGAAAGTCTAAATGGATATGAATAACATGAATAAAATCTAAGTATGACTCATAGATTTTTCATGTACATCATGTTTTGTTGTATCATGCTTGATTACAAGATGATTTGACAATATTAATATCTAATTATAAGTTATTAGATAACTTGTTAAAAGAATATGTTTGATTATAGAATTACATCCTAAAATTGGAACAGCTTCAAATTCTATAGATGAACAATTTTTCAATGGTTGTGAAAATTGTCATAGCCAACAAACTTGAAAGTTTAAAGGGCATCAAACATTACACAATAGATATTAATGTTTACGGAAAGTTTTAATAGCATATTGTTGTTGCATACAATGATGCTAATGAAATTGAGATGACACTCAATACTAGTTATGGTAAGGATTTCATCCTTGACTATATGTACTAGTTATGCTAACTAAAAGCATAGTTGCATTATACATTAAAAGAATAAGAATACTTTAAACTTTAAAATGTTTGGAAGTTTAATTATCATAAATTGGTGGTTAAGGATGTCTCACATTTTTATGAAATATGGCATTATCAAAATAGTTGACTATGCACATATAAGAATTTCAATAGTTGAATTATTGAAATAAGTATTCTTAAAATTCCGATAGATCAAAGTTGGGTGATTTATGTTTTGTCAACAAGTAGGAATGTCATTAGTTGAGACATAATTCATCAACAAGAGTTATCATGCATTGATCTATTTAGTATTTGGATAAGGGATGTTAAACAATTATTATGATAAATTGAAATACATGGTATGTTTAATTTATAATATATTGTATCCTATATTTGTATGTTTAAATCCGTGAATAAAGGTTATTCTTAAATTGTCCATTGTCGGTTAATAATATGGGAATATTATTAAATCAAGACAAATCTGAAGGTTGGTATAATATACTTAAAATATATTGATGCGTAGACATGCCATTTCAGATGATATTCGATGATACTGAATATAGGACTTATCCCAACTACATGATGTTACTTTATGGAGTTTGTTATTAAGTAAATCATGAGAAGTTATCCTCAGACTTGAGATGCAAGATAAGTGTCATGAATGTAGTACATTTTTGTGAAACAACTTAACGCTATCCGTAACTGGTAGTAATAAGGGTTGTTTTCGGAAGTGTTACAAAGTTTGTGGGTTTTGCTTGTAGTCAAGATAGAATTTGTTCCTTCAAATTTATTTTTGGAGTTTAATACTGCTGGGCCCCTCGTAGGGTTGGTAAGATGAATGTACGGCCGTACCCAAGATCTTCTCTGAATATGTTCAGAAGATTTGGTAATCTTGATCAATCATAAACAACGAGAAACAGAATGGTTAATTAAGGAATGACTTTAATCCATATCCTTATTAACGTGGTATTAGAAACAAAAGGATAATAATAATGAGAAATCATTAAAAGGTTTGTCCAGGAGCCTTGCTCGAGATCGTACTAGAGGCATCGGCGTGTTGCAAGACGCTAACCGATGTGATCACACTATTAAAATATGTCCAAGTGGGAGCTGTTAGAATATGGACATTATTTTAGTAGTCGTGTGTTAGGATCGAACTCGAGATCACGGGATTGCACACTTTACGTATGAGTATTAAAGATTAATACTTGAATATAAATGTTGTATTTATTTATTAATTATCACAAAACATATAAACGTTTATTAGTATATAAGATATATGACTAATGGACGTTATATTAAAAGAACGAGGACTAGAATGAAATTAGATGTCAAGAAGCTTCCGGATCCCCTCCTCATTAGAGGGCCGATCGGTTTGGTATTGGGTTTACCCAATCCATACTTAACTTGAGCTCTAAGTTTCATATAGTATAAATACAATTCAAGGGTTATTGTTTTGGGTACACTTGTGCACACACACATAAACCTAAATTGTTTTCTCTCCTTCTTTTTCCCTTGGGTCGATCGAACCAAATCCCACAAGGATTTTCGATTGATGTTATTCTAAAACAAATAGTTTGGTTTAATGTTTTGTGATTTAATTACTTGCATAACTTTAATACGTTTTAGTATGTGTGTACAAGAACGTGATACAATCACATTATTGATTGTTTCTTGGATTGAATTACAAAAAGGTAAGGGGTAATTCATATAATCCTTATAAACCCTAATTAGGGTTCTTGGTTCCGGAAGATTGCATTGATTCTTGTTCGGGCTAGAATCACTACGGTATGTTTACTATTTAATTATTGATTAATTAATTACATGTTATTCGATCTATTATAATTGCTTCCGCTTATGCTCACTTTGATGTACTTGGTTTATTTATATGAAGGTCATGATATAATAATTCTAACAACATGTTACTTTCGAATAAAGATTAACGGGTTTTTGCCTTCAGTTATGCTGAGGTTGTTCTAATTAGCCTTATGCGCCCCCTATCATGGCAGGGCATCACGGTAACGTGTTTGCACCCGGGGGGGGGGGGGGGGGTAGACAGCGTATGTGGTTTGCTCTCTAAGGCCTATGTACTGCATCAATGCAGCTTATTTGATATGATTTTTTTATTGAAGTAAGCAACGACCTTCGTTTACGGCTTTGTTTTAACTGAAGGTGATGCAGGTATATACATTGTTCGAAGTATGAGAATGGCCGTATTTTGGCCTACAGCTGTCACTACTTTCTTTTGTTTATTACTTAATTTTGTTTGAGATGATGATGTTAATTGTCTGACTTTTCATATTAGGCCGCATGTCCGGTTACCCACTGCTAAACAAAATGTTAGTATGCTTATCATTCCTTGCAAATTCATGTTTGGTGTTTAGACGGCATAGTAGCTAAGGCGATGATGAGTGGTTGCTGCATAACTGCATTTTGTTTTCGCAAAGTGTTGCCTACATGTATTTTGGCAGGGTGGCCACTTGCAGGCAGTGGCCGCAGCCATGCCCGGTAATAGGCGACACTTTTACTTATGCATATCTGAGCCTGGCATGCCTAGAGTTGGTAGTTGATGAACCACTCATGATTGCTCAAATCCGTTACTAAAGTATGCTACTGTCAAACTAGACTGCTGTTGATATTGGTTATAGGCTATGATGAATTTGAATGGGATCGATTAAACCCGTGAATCTTTGTATCTTGGCTGGCAAACTATTACCTTTGCAGCCAGCCATGGCGGATGTATTTGCTTTTTTCGATTACTAATTAATCTGAGCCACACATCATATGGTATATTGGAGCCATGCGTATTTGTGATTTTGAACTAGCATTTCATGGCAGGGGATATTAGGAACCAAGAAGCAAACGTTTCACAGAATAAGTGAAAAGAGGATGCTGACTCCATTAGAGGTATTATCTAACTTTATACACGTTTATGTGTCACTATGCAGAGCATATAAACCTTCATGACATTGTACATCAATCACATCAGGTGCAATGCAAGTATGAAACCATCTATATTTGGTATTTTGTAACTGTACATTAACCTTGATTCGATGATACTTGCATGTTCTAGCTTTTAAAGCTGGTTGAAAATATAAGATCAGGGGAAATGTAGCTCTAACAGTGTTAATAACTGCTGCAACAGGTTATGATTCCAATTCTCACCTCCTAATTAGTTGGCAAATATGTTGCAATAGATGATAATGCACTTCCTATATCCACACTGCAGGTGCGTACCCTTTTTTATGGATTTAATGCCTCATTTTTATATAATTTAGATAACATGGTTGATGTATGACTATATTAGTTAATTACGTTACTTAACAAAAATGAAATCCTAAATGTACAAAAAGTACTAATTATAATGTATTCATCAAACCCCGATAAACTTAGAATTAACTAAAAGGGGTTGGAATGTTGTGAAAATCCAACATGATTCAAAGAACTGAAAACCTGGTGACTTTCAAACCTTTTTTTTTTGTTCTCATAACACTATAGGTTTCTCCTTTATACCCATTATCATATGTACTTACTGTATCTCACTTTCGCACACTGCCTCATCAAATAACAGGAAACGGGGTCGGATTTAAACCCGATATCTCGTTACCTTTAATTAATGCAAGAATAAGATTAACATGCGATCTAAAACCCCACTAAGTTGTAGTATGTGTAGCAATTTTCGAGATTATTTAGAAACTTTTTCTTACTTGAAATAGAGTTTAGGTATGTATTAGTAAAAAAAATATTTATGTGGATGAGGCTAATCATATAAGGTTGATGGAAACTTAAATTGTTGACATTGAAATATAAACTTAAAAAATTTGAAACTCATGCAGCTTAATCTTTTCATTAGAGTAAAGTTTCTCCACGAACGACATAAACGTACATAGGGTATTCGAGAGACAACATTTATGATTATTGAGATTAACGAAAAAAAATAAACCATTGACAAAAGAAAGCTCAAAAACACAAAGATAATCAATCTACCCAAAAGTGCCACACATAGTTCCGAGTAAGATGGACAGAATGTTAAGTGCTATTTATAAACTTATAAAGTAATAATCTTCAAAATCGCTACTTTTAGGAGCCCAAGTTTTTAGATGCTTATTACATCACATATATACACAACATGGTATAAACAAATATCTCACCCGAATGATATTAACCTATCATATTCTTCAACATAAGGCCTAATATTGTGCATCAGATAGAAACATGCCGAAGCATTACATTAGTCGGTTCCAATCTCAACACTATATGTGATAAATTAGTATCTCAGTATTCATTGATTGCCTATAAGATGAGAAGATCGGAAACTAAATAATAAAATGAAATAATCAATTTGGAAATTTGGTACTTTTATTTAGCGCATTACGTGGAAAATATCTAAACATAACAGAAGTGTTTCCAATCAATTTCTCGCATACGAATCCAATTACTTTTGCTGGCCAAGTGTTACACCAACCATTGCTGTCTGTCACGCTTGCAATTCACGCAATCAGCGAGCACACTTGTATTGATACTGAGTTATCAGTTTCATTATTCAAAGACCATAACAGGATTTCTTTCAGACAGGTTTGGTTCTGTAAACTCAACTGGTACAGAAACATCCAGTTGACGCATGTGAACTCGTCTCTCAGTCTCATTGCTGTTGTTAAGCGGATATTTTTTTTCTTTACACAACCGAATCACCCCTGCAAGTTTTAGACAAAAAGTATTAATGTCACGATCTTTACACTGCCTCACTAACATATCCGCTTGCTCTCTTTCAGCCGCTGCAACAGAAAGAGTATTTCTTAAAACTGTTTCCATCGCCCACAACTCAGTCCCATGTAACACTCATGAGTAATGTTAGAGTATTATGTTGGTATGACCCTAAACCCATAAGCGGGTAGTTAAATTCTGAATAAAATGCTATTAGAATTGTCGCTTCCACCGGTCGGACGCCCCGTTACATTCCGTTATAAGCCCGACAGTCACCAACCAAAACAAAAAAAATCTTTATTTTTTCATATTACATTTATCCTGCAAAGTCTTCATTTTTATGAGGATAATTATATTTATCTTATGTTTTTATCTTTAGCTTTATTTCTAATAATCATAATTTTCTTTTTTAGCTATTTCGTCACTCAAATTGCGAAGAAGTGTAAGAGAGTATTATACTCTGTAAATTTATTAACACTTAGAACCAGGGGCGGAGCCACGATATTTTCCGAGGGGGGGGGGGGAGGGGCAAAAACAATTTTATGACAAGCCGTAAAAAAACAAAATTATGCATGAGTGTCGCAAGAAAGAAACGTTGTCCAAACCAAGAAGTAAACTAGATACCTCAAGGTAAACCAAATCAAATCGAGAATTTGACATTAAGTGATTTACCACACAAACAAGAATATCAAGTAAAGAAAACGTAAGTTTTAAACAAATACTCCCATAGTTATCACATAAGTATGTAACCGTCAATTTAAATAAAATTATATCACTGCACCAAAAAAATAAAATGACATCAAACGTTTTATAAATTTTTTGAGGAATCATACGTTTATAGTACGGGTGGAAACGAGCCGAGCCAAGCCCGAGCCTACCAGAGCTCGAGCTCGGCTCGTTTAGGTTATAAAAAGCTCGAGCTTGAACTTGGCTCGTTTCGAGCTTTAAATTTTAAGCTCAAGCTCGGCTCGTGGTATATTTTATAGGCTAGGGCTCGGCTCGTTTATACGATTTGGCCATGAAAGTTAAAGCTTGGCTCGAGCTCGAACTCAGCTCGTAATATATCTTTATTGTGCTCGTTAATAAGCTCGAGCTCGGCTCGTATATATATTTAATACCGAGGGGCTCGTTTAGGCTCGCAAGCCTAAACGAGCTTTGTATGTAAAGCTTGGGCTCGAGCTTGATTAATAAACGAGCTACAACTTAGGCTCGAGCTCGGGCACGAGCTCATTTAGGCTTGGCTCGTTCGAGCTTTTTACTGATCCGATCCCGAGTTTTCACAAACGGCTCGGCTCATTTTCACCCCTAGTTTATAGTATCACAAAAAGAAAGTCAAACAAATGTCAAAAGTAAAATAAATAAAACATAAAAATGATAAAAGCATACGGAGGTGTGAAAAAAGTATAGGGTTTATAAAAAGTATAGATGAGTTCCTTTTTCATTCACTGTACATCACTTGAAGAGAGAGAACGAGTTTTATCATATTCATATCTTATCATCTCTATTTCCTAACTTTCCGGCAAGATCAAATTTTTTTTCCCACTTTCGTGATCTTATGATTCTTTCATGAATGTTCACCTTTGCTAACTCTGTTTCACTTACTTATAAGGGGGGCAAAATAATGAAAAACTCGATAATCTATGAAAAAACTACACTACGCCGGAAAGTTTGGAGGGGGTACTTGCCCACCATGCCCCCTCTGTAGCTCCGCCCCTGCTTAGAACTCCAATGTAATGTAAATGAGACACATATTTATAGAGTTATTCCTCTTCTTGAAATACTATAGAACATTGCACATATATATTTTTCAATAATCTTCTGCATCATGTTTATAAACATACATAAATATCTAGGTATATATTTCTCTAACCTCTTTTTATAAAAACTATGCTAAAAAACAATTTGTTTTGAAAAAGGTTTCCAGTACATGTTAACTACTTACCTCAAGCTAAGAATATATCACGTGTTAGTTGCTTTTCGTTCAAGTTTTCATTTTCGTATTTGAGATATTTGTAATACTAGATGAGTACCCGTGCATAGCAACGGGATTTTATAGCGACAAATAGTTTATTGATAAAAAAGTGTGGAAAACTAGAAGGGGGTTGAATAGTTTTACGTCTTTTTAGTTCGTTATAAAATTAGTGTTAGAGTTTTGCTTAGCTTTTAAAAACTTAGATTCGATAATATGTGATCTCAAGTCTTGCACAATATAAACAATTAATACTACACAATATATTATAATGATAAGTAATGAAATAAGTAAGAGATAGAAAGATCGAACCGCGAGACAAGAGATTTATAGTGGTTCGGCTACAAGGACACCTTCCTTGCCCTACTCCACTCCCCGAGCACCTAACTCGAGAGTTTTCTTCACTATATCAACAAGCTCCCTTATGGCGGAGAAAACCGTACACACCAATATACACACCAATCTACACGCCAATCTTCACACCACTTTTCACACCACAACTTCGTCACACCTAAGTCACAACTTCTTCAAATCAATCTACTTCACAACTAACTACTCCACACCTATCTTCTTCACACCAATCTAGTACTTAGCTTATCTTCTTCACACCAAGCTACTAACTAATCACACAATCTATATCTAACACAACTATCTACAATCAAATATTCACAACAATCTTCACAAAGAATAATATAAATGATTTTTGATGATGCACCAACAACTTGGATGTGGAGATCACAACAAGTTGTAATACTTCTTGTCTTGAGGGATAGAAGTATTCTTCTCTTGCACTTGAGAGGATGAAGGTTGGATCACTTTGAAACAAAGAGTTTATATACTTATGATCAAAGGATAAAAGAATGGAGATTTGGATCTAGATCATAAAGTTTAGTAGTGCAAAAGGTGAGGAAAAAATTCAGGTTTAAGGTGGTATTTATAAGCAACAGAATCTGACAGAGGAGCGTGGCCGGTCCCCTTAAATCATGGCCTGCCCCCTTAAAATTAAGGGGACCGCCCTTTGTAATTAAGGGGGCCGCCCAGCTGAAACGGCCAGATTCTTTGTCTTTTAGTGGGGAAAGTTTATTTGGTGAAAAACAAACTGATTTTGGTAAAAAATCTGAATTCATATATTTAGTATGAATAAAACATTTTTCTTTATTACCAAAAGTGTTTTTCAAAAATATATAATATGTTTATATAATTAAATAAACTTTGTAATGATTAATTAAACTTTCCGTTGATCATAAAATGCACTAAACACTTTGTTTATTCATACCTTAAGTGATTTGGATGTAAAGAGAAATATTAATCACTAAATACTTGTTTAAGACAAGTTTTAGTTCTATGAGTTTATATTTTGTGATAATTAAAACATAGAGATATTGATAACATGTTAATAATGTTTTTAGGCATTATTTATGTCAACAATCTCCTCCTTTTTGATTATTACAAAACCTTAAACTCAATATATCTAAAACTTGTTTTTAGACAAGTATTATATAGTTTACATTTCTCTTCTCCCCCTTTTTGTATAATTAAAAAGGTTAAGCCGAGTAAGCTTCGCGAGGGAAATTTAAACTGGTAGAATGCTCCCCCTTGATGTATGCTCCCCTCATTTGAGAGCACCAAGGGAACGAGCAATGGAGATCTTTGCTACAAAAATATTTGAAGAGAGCAAGATTGTAACACCCCCAAAAGTCGTTATTAACAGCGGAAGACTTAACATGTCAGCGGAAGACTTTCGGGGTATTACTTCGAGGATCTTTGTCACAATCATAGTAGATATCACAAAGTGAAGTATTAAAGATTTATTTTATTTCAAAATACCAAATATCAGGAATACAAAACATTATTAAGTTAAGAACGTGTTTTATTCTGAAGGAAAGTAAGTAGTTTATTATGGTTCTTGTCATGCTTTTGCCCACTCCGTGCCATCCAGATCCGTCTTGTTTAGTTACCTGAGATAAACATGCTAAAGTCAACATAAAGTTGAGTGATATTCATAGGTTTGAATTTAAGAGTTTGAATCACAAGTTAAGAATGTATTGTAATCACATACAATCAATATGTAAAAAAAATCAGTGTTCTTGTTATTGCCTTAAGCTCATGATACTCAACGATTAACAGCCAATCATAAATGTGAATTATGATGGTAAGTAATAGGCCCCCAAAGATAGGTATTTGTCAATAACCTATTTATAAGAACAATAAAGTGCGCCTGGTGTTTTCTCCAACAACCAAACGAGGATTGTTAATCACTAATAGTACTATCCACAATTATTTACGTTCACCCTTCAGGTGATTAAGGTTCATGATAGAGGGACTTCTGACAATAGTAACTTAAGCAAATAACATTGGCCTGACGGTATTTCAATACCCGGTATAAAAGACTTGTGATCGAGTTTTAAGCATGTATCTCCCCACGGGAAAATAGTTAAAGAGTGGGCTACGAAATCACCTTAGTAGTACAGTGGTATCGTAGTCTCAACAAAGCAAGGAAACGGCTTCACACAACACAACCTAAAAGATAATGCAAGTTTCAGTTAATAGTCTAAATCTGGTTTTATCGCGAATGTTTGTCATGTTTTCAATATATATCGAAGTATAAAATGGTAAGTCATGATAAAAGTTAATAATCATATCGTATAGTTAACTTTTATTTATTACGACGAGGATTATATATATAACGTATATATAATTAAAAATTTCAAAGTTTTATATCAATTATCATAATATTTATATAAAACCTTATAAATGTAATAAGAAATATTTATTTCAGTAAAGTCCTTCAAGTTTCACAAGTTTTACAAATTTGACCCTGATGGTATAACATTTTCACCGTTAGTCTAATATATACATATTTTACATTTTTGGTCCAATATATAACAATATTTACCTTTTATGACTCCAAGTTTCAGTATTTACAGTTTATACCCTTTAGAAAAATAGTTTTTTTTTATACTTTTCACCTAAGTTTACAATTTTGGCAATTCTAGTCCCTACTTCTCGTACATTTGCAAAAATGGTCCAAGTTTTACCAATTTCAAAACTTAACATTTTTATTAGTTCATTAAGCTCAAAATATTTAGAAAAGTTTAGTTTGATAGCTTATTAGCTTATAATTAGCTTATTTTTATGTTTGGGCCTTAACGAGCTAAAATCAAGGTCCATTAACGTTTAACGATCCACTAAGCTTTCAAAACCTTTGGGCCTGAGTTTGTACTTATATTTTGAGTATAAAAACACTGGAGAAAAGCTTGTGGCATCAGCTTATTTGAAAAGCTTATTGGACCTAAACGGCCCAAGTGCTTATTTTCGTTCAAAATACTAGTTGGTAAGTCGATTCACTTTGGCTCTAGCAAACGGCTTATACGAGCTTATAAGGTTGGATAAAAAGTGTTTTCTAATTGTCTACTAGGTCGTTAGTGAGGTCGAGTAATAAAAACAACATGTTATTAATCTAGATTCGAAGAAAAAGGGTCAAAGTAAACGTATCAACTCATGACTGAAAGCAGTCCAATGACTTAGAAAATATTCTAAGTGTTGGGTTTGTGAATCGAAGGGTCAAGTGACCTTTTAAACGTGTCTAAATAAATATGTAAACGATATTATTAGCTTCGAATCTTTATTATACGTGATTGCTAGCATGGTCAAAAATGAAAAGAAAGGAAAACATATACATGTTACGTTTATATTTTTACGATAAAATTAGGCAAAGTAAATGTGTAAAGACTAAAATTTCGAAATGAAAATATAACCAAGGGAACTCCGTGTCTCACCTCACCACTTGGGGTGGAGTTCTCGTACGTATGGTTCGAAATGGGTACGTGAGATCAAGGTACTATGGTTCACTCCTAGCAAGGTTCACAACGAGCTATGGTGGTACTCCTTGGATCACTTCTATGCTTCGTTCTTGTTCCAAACTTCTTGTCCCAAACTTGACACTAGTACTTCATGAATATGTAGCTATGGTATGTTTTAGGGTGTGGTTTCAACTGAGCTTGCATGGTGAGGTTTATATAGGAAGTTTTGAGGGCATGATAAGTGTTAAGGTAACATGGGAGGGGTTCGTTGGTTTGTAAACGTGTGTAGCACCTTCCTTATTGCCCAATCGATCATTAGCCATCAAGGAGAATGTGTCATACAATCTACTATACATTCCTGACATGAACATAGATAGTATTGTTGTCATTGGGGATCATGGGGGGTTTGTGAAGAGTTTGTGATACGTTTTGGTTTTATGTGTCACATGGTTTTGGGAGTTTACTTGAGACAGATTCGAAGCAGTAAACGAGTGAATGAGTGAATAATATTTATCATTCACGAATCTATGTAAGGTGGTAAAACAAGTTAAGTGATAATATACATATGTTGTGTGTCGAATTTGAAAGAAACTAGGGGTGTTCTTGGCTTCGTTCGCGACTGGAAACAAAGAAAGAAAAAAAAAATAACAAGTGTTCGTTTGGGCTTATAAGCCTGTTGGGCTTGTGTTTGGTTTCGGTCCAGCAGAGAAAAAAAAGAAAAATGAAAAAGGGGTCCGTTTGGTATTAGTGCTAGAAAGTGGGGCCCATTTAAGATGTGGGGTCCACATAGAAATTTAGGGAGTCGGGATAAGTTAAAGTAACGATAGTGAGCAATCTCGGGAATTTTCGTAGGATTTGGAATATATAAATATTGTACGTAAAAAGGTGTCGTATAATATATAATTATTTATATATACGTTTAATAATTATCATTACAAATGTTAAAATGTATTCGCGATAATTTAGACTATCTAGGTTTGTGTGCAAGCGATGTCTCTAAGCAAATAATATATCACAACATTCCGTTTGTGATTCACATAATAAGTCATATAAAAAAAAAATTTGTCACACGTAATAATGGGAAATTAAATAGTGCAAGTGTTTACTAACCGTTGGGAAAAATTACGAGATGCTACAGTACATACATCTTACAGTGAATTCCGTCCCGGAATTCGAGTTTAGGAGGGTTGCCAAGGGTGTCTAAGAGAAGAGGTGTGGGTACTTGGTGCGAAACTGGTCCTCGCGTTCCCAAGTATACTCTGGTCCTCGTTTAGAGTCCCATCGAACTTTTATGATAGGGATACGGTTTTGTTTTAGTTGTTTGACTTCTCTATCCATGATTTCTACTGGTTCCTCGGTAAAAACGAGTTTGTCATCAAGTTGTAATTCTTTCAATGGAATGACCAAAGATTCATCGGATAAACACTTCTTGAGATTTGACACATGGAAAGTGTTGTGAATTCGGCTAAGTTCCTCGGGTAGTTCAAGTTTATATGCCATGGGTCCAATTCTTTCTAAGATTTTGAATGGACCGATGTATCTTGGGTTTAACTTTCCCCTCTTTCCGAATCGTATCATTCCTCTCCATGGTGATACTTTTAACATAACTTTATCTCCAATCTGAAATTCCATGGGTTTTCTTTTTAGGTCAGCGTAACTTTTCTGTCGGTCTCTAGCGGTTTGTAAACGTTGTTTGATTTTGATGATTTTCTCGGTTGTCTCATGAACTAGATCCGGTCCTGTGAGTTGTATTTCTCCGACTTCTGCCCAGCAAACGGGTGATCTACACTTTCTACCGTAAAGTGCTTCGAATGGTGCTGCCTTGATACTGGTATGATAACTGTTGTTATATGAGAATTCTGCCAACGGTAAGTGTTTGTCCCAACCTTTTCCGAAGTCTATAACACAAGCTCGTAGCATATCTTCTAAGGTTTGTATAGTTCTCTCGCTTTGACCATCAGTTTGGGGGTGATAGGCTGTGCTCATATCCAGCTTTGTTCCTAAAGCTTTTTGCAATGATTTCCAAAAATGAGACGTGAAACGACTGTCACGATCTGATATAATGGAAATCGGCACTCCATGTCGTGACACAATTTCCTTGACTATTGATTACGTGTCCCAAAAATTGCACCGTGGGAATCCAAAAGTCACATTTTGAGAATTTTGCGTACAACTTTTCCTTCCTAAGTAACTCTAGGATTGTTCTCAAATGATTGGCATGTTCCTCTTTGTTACGAGAGTAGATCAGAATGTCGTCAATGAACACTATCACGAATTTGTCCAAATATGGCTTGCATACTCGGTTCATTAGGTCCATAAACACAGCGGGTGCGTTCGTTAGACCAAATGGCATTACTTGAAATTCATAGTGTCCATAACGGGTTCTGAAGGCTGTCTTGGGAATATCCTCTTCCCGAACTCTCAATTGATGGTATCCCGACCTTAGATCAATCTTCGAGTATACACTCGATCCTTGTAATTGATCAAACAAATCGTCTATTCTAGGTAAAGGATATCGGTTCTTTATAGTGAGTTTGTTTAACTCTCGGTAATCTATGCACATTCGGAATGATCCGTCTTTCTTTTTAACAAATAGAACTGGGGCTCCCCAAGGTGATGAACTTGGTCTAATGAAACCTTTATCGGATAATTCCTTTAGTTGTTCCGATAGTTCCTCCATTTCGGAAGGTGCCAACCTGTAAGGTGCTTTTGCTACTGGTGCCGCTCCAGGCACTAGTTCAATTTGAAACTCTACTTGACGAGTCGGTGGAAGACCGGGTAGATCTTCAGGAAATACTTCGGGGAATTCCTTAACAATAGGTACATCTTTAAGTTGTTTCTTGGTTAACTTACTTTCCGTCACCTGAACCATGAATACATGACATCCTTCGTTCATGTATTTTATCATTCTGAGGCATGAGATGATTCCGTATCGGTTTTTATTCTTGTCGCCATGGATAACGAGGGTTTCATTCTTAAAAGGAATGTGTATGGCTTTCTCGTCACAATGAATCTTAGCTTGATGTTTGGATAACCAATCCATTCCGATGATAGCATCAAAACTACCGAGTTGGACAGGCATCAGGTCAATAGGAAAGGATTCTCCTACGAGGGTTATGGTACAATCTTTTAAAACCGAGTTGGTGCTACTTAAGTTCCCATTGGCCATTTCTATTTCGTATGTGGTGTTTAGCTTAGAAGGGTTAGAGTTAATGAAAGGGGCAAACGTATCTGACACGAAGCTCTTATCTGCTCCAGAATCAAATAATACTCTAGCATTATGATGATTTAATAAGAACGTACCCGTGACAACGTCGGGGTTTTGTGGTTCATTTTCATTTCCCATCACGTATGCTCTTGCTCGTGCAGTGTTCTGACCATTTCCCTTTGGACAGCGGTTCTTGAAGTGTCCGGTTTCTCCGCATGAGTAACATGTTGGTGCTATTGGTTGTAGGTTGCTGCCGGTAGCAGGGGTCCTACAATCTTTTGTGGCATGACCTATCCTTTGGCATTTATGGCATTTTACTGTACAAGCACCATTGTGATGAAGCTTGCATCGGTGGCACTGTGGCTTAATACCTTGATATCCATTGCCATTGGTTGCCGTAAATATCTTAGGAGGTTCTTGTCGTTGGTTCTGTTGTTGACGATGTGGGTTCTTGTTCTGGTGTTGTTGTTGGTTGATCCTGTTGTAGTTGTTGTTGTTGTTGTGGTGATGGTTGTTGTTGCGATGGCCGTTGTGGTAGTGATTGTGGTTTTGGTGGTGGGTGGTTCTCCTGTCATCGAGTTTTCTTTTGAGTTCGTTGCACTTGATTTCGCGGTCTAGGAGTTTTTGTGCTAACTCCATTGCGACTTCTAGTGATGGTGGGTTGGATGCTGTGACGTTTCCTTCGATATTCCGGGGAAGACCTTCAATATACTTCTCCAGAGTTTTCTCTAAATCTGGTACGATAGAAGGACATAATGCCATCAGCTCGTGGAATCTCCTATTGTAAGCCCTAAGATCGATTCCTTTGACTGCAAGGACGTGGAATTCGTCTTCCAGTTTTCTTATTTCGGATCGAGGACAGTACTTCTTTAGGATCTTGGCTTTGAATTCCGTCCAGGAGAGTTGGTATGCCGCTTCTGTACCTAAAGTTTGAGTTGTAGCGGTCCACCATGACAAGGCGTCATCCATTAAGGTTCCGGTGGCAAATGTGACCCTGTTATTTTCTGAGCATCCACTCCTTTGGAATACCGTTTCGCATCTCTCGAACCAATGGGCAAGTTTAGTTATCCCTTCAGTACCCATGAAGTAAGTTGGCTGACAAGCCATAAAGTCTTTATAGGTACATTGGCGAGGTGCGGGAGCAACATTTCTTGCCGGTTGTGCATTAGCATTTGCTTGTTCGGCTAAGGCTGCATTGATTCCATTGGTGATTGCTTGTTGGATCTCTTCCGGGGTCATGGTTGCTGTTGAGGTAGTGGTCGTGGTTCTCTTAGGTGCCATATTCCTAAAAATGAGAATATATTTTCAGAATTTTCATAATAACCATCTTGTGTTAGACTATTTAGTAACATCAATAGGTTCAAAGTTATAATAGTGTCACATATATCACGATGCAATATACGATATCATAACACTTATGAAAATAAAGCAAATATAACATCATTGATTAGATTGTCGTTTTACATCACTTATTCATTCTTGTTGACATATCTTCTAGGATATTCAAATACAAGTTATTACTGTGATGTGGGTGAGACTACGTCGACAATCTATGGCATTCTAGGGTTTTCCTTGGTTATCATCAAGACGACGTTCTAGTTCCTGAATTTTGGCGGCCATGGTTTCTATGATTTGGTCTCGGTCTCTCTCCCTAGCTTGTGTTTCTTGTTGTGCACGTCGCAGAGACATGACTTGGGCTCTTGTGGTGTCGAGGGCTTGATCGATGTCACACATGATGTCCCTGTTTACGGTGTTAGCAGAGCAAAGTAATCCGATGAATTCCATAGCTTCACCGAATTGGGTACTTAGTTGTTCAATTATGGTTCCCGTCTCTAGGTGTCCCATCACAAGTTGTTCGATCTCAGCTGACATGACTTCTATTAGTTCATTAGGGATGTTGTTCACCAAGGTGGCTATGGCGTCTAACCTGTCTTCATGTCTTACTAACCTAGCTGCCAAGAGTGGTATGGTATGGTGAATGGGTTCTCCAGTGACTGGAAGGATCTTAGATGCAGCAAATGATGATCTTTCACCAAGTTCTCTGTTGGTGGGAGTACCTTCTTGAGATCTCCAATACTTAAGGATTGGTAGTAGAAATGACCATTTGCGAGCATTGACCCGCTTACGAGCCTTATGGTTGGTTCTTGCATAATAGTAAGGATCTGAGGAGGTAGGACGAATCTGGTAATTCCTTGGTTGATAAGGTAGAGGAGCACTGGAAGTTTTCACAGGTGGTGAACTGTTGATTGTCACTGGTACAGTAGTGGTCTGCTGATAAAATATACTAGGTAGTATCACTGGTTCTGCAGTTGGAGCAACTTCCTTTTTCCATTTAGTATCATTCCAGATGTCTTTTTCTTCAGCATATGAAAGAGCTTTTCCAGCTGTGGCTGGTTCATAAGGCTGGAATGGAGAAGTTTGCTTACTGTGTCTGATTGGACCAGATGATGCTTGGGGTGAAGTAGAGGATTGCTGACTTTCCTTATTCTTATCTGTTGTAGGTGACACAGTCATTGGAGCAAGAGTTGGTACCATAGGTGTAGAGCTCTCAGTTTCCGAATCCGATAATAACACAATGAAGTTGGGTTTGGAAGACATGGTACTGTAATAATCCCGATTAGTAAACATAGTTATTAGCAAAATTATAGCATGTAAGCATATATCAAGTTATATAAGTAAGAAATAATGAGAAGTAACTTTTCTACCAGATGTTGGATTGTAGGCACGGAGGGCATGAAGTGGTATTTTGTAAAAATGGTCCAGTTAAAGTGTAGTTATAGTCCAATGTTTAAAAACATCTGGTTCTCTATAACCGTGGCTCTGAATACCAATCTGTAACACCCCCAAAAGTCGTTATTAACAGCGGAAGACTTAACATGTCAGCGGAAGACTTTCGGGGTATTACTTCGAGGATCTTTGTCACAATCATAGTAGATATCACAAAGTGAAGTATTAAAGATTTATTTTATTTCAAAATACCAAATATCAGGAATACAAAACATTATTAAGTTAAGAACGTGTTTTATTCTGAAGGAAAGTAAGTAGTTTATTATGGTTCTTGTCATGCTTTTGCCCACTCCGTGCCATCCAGATCCGTCTTGTTTAGTTACCTGAGATAAACATGCTAAAGTCAACATAAAGTTGAGTGATATTCATAGGTTTGAATTTAAGAGTTTGAATCACAAGTTAAGAATGTATTGTAATCACATACAATCAATATGTAAAAAAAATCAGTGTTCTTGTTATTGCCTTAAGCTCATGATACTCAACGATTAACAGCCAATCATAAATGTGAATTATGATGGTAAGTAATAGGCCCCCAAAGATAGGTATTTGTCAATAACCTATTTATAAGAACAATAAAGTGCGCCTGGTGTTTTCTCCAACAACCAAACGAGGATTGTTAATCACTAATAGTACTATCCACAATTATTTACGTTCACCCTTCAGGTGATTAAGGTTCATGATAGAGGGACTTCTGACAATAGTAACTTAAGCAAATAACATTGGCCTGACGGTATTTCAATACCCGGTATAAAAGACTTGTGATCGAGTTTTAAGCATGTATCTCCCCACGGGAAAATAGTTAAAGAGTGGGCTACGAAATCACCTTAGTAGTACAGTGGTATCGTAGTCTCAACAAAGCAAGGAAACGGCTTCACACAACACAACCTAAAAGATAATGCAAGTTTCAGTTAATAGTCTAAATCTGGTTTTATCGCGAATGTTTGTCATGTTTTCAATATATATCGAAGTATAAAATGGTAAGTCATGATAAAAGTTAATAATCATATCGTATAGTTAACTTTTATTTATTACGACGAGGATTATATATATAACGTATATATAATTAAAAATTTCAAAGTTTTATATCAATTATCATAATATTTATATAAAACCTTATAAATGTAATAAGAAATATTTATTTCAGTAAAGTCCTTCAAGTTTCACAAGTTTTACAAATTTGACCCTGATGGTATAACATTTTCACCGTTAGTCTAATATATACATATTTTACATTTTTGGTCCAATATATAACAATATTTACCTTTTATGACTCCAAGTTTCAGTATTTACAGTTTATACCCTTTAGAAAAATAGTTTTTTTTTATACTTTTCACCTAAGTTTACAATTTTGGCAATTCTAGTCCCTACTTCTCGTACATTTGCAAAAATGGTCCAAGTTTTACCAATTTCAAAACTTAACATTTTTATTAGTTCATTAAGCTCAAAATATTTAGAAAAGTTTAGTTTGATAGCTTATTAGCTTATAATTAGCTTATTTTTATGTTCGGGCCTTAACGAGCTAAAATCAAGGTCCATTAACGTTTAACGATCCACTAAGCTTTCAAAACCTTTGGGCCTGAGTTTGTACTTATATTTTGAGTATAAAAACACTGGAGAAAAGCTTGTGGCATCAGCTTATTTGAAAAGCTTATTGGACCTAAACGGCCCAAGTGCTTATTTTCGTTCAAAATACTAGTTGGTAAGTCGATTCACTTTGGCTCTAGCAAACGGCTTATACGAGCTTATAAGGTTGGATAAAAAGTGTTTTCTAATTGTCTACTAGGTCGTTAGTGAGGTCGAGTAATAAAAACAACATGTTATTAATCTAGATTCGAAGAAAAAGGGTCAAAGTAAACGTATCAACTCATGACTGAAAGCAGTCCAATGACTTAGAAAATATTCTAAGTGTTGGGTTTGTGAATCGAAGGGTCAAGTGACCTTTTAAACGTGTCTAAATAAATATGTAAACGATATTATTAGCTTCGAATCTTTATTATACGTGATTGCTAGCATGGTCAAAAATGAAAAGAAAGGAAAACATATACATGTTACGTTTATATTTTTACGATAAAATTAGGCAAAGTAAATGTGTAAAGACTAAAATTTCGAAATGAAAATATAACCAAGGGAACTCCGTGTCTCACCTCACCACTTGGGGTGGAGTTCTCGTACGTATGGTTCGAAATGGGTACGTGAGATCAAGGTACTATGGTTCACTCCTAGCAAGGTTCACAACGAGCTATGGTGGTACTCCTTGGATCACTTCTATGCTTCGTTCTTGTTCCAAACTTCTTGTCCCAAACTTGACACTAGTACTTCATGAATATGTAGCTATGGTATGTTTTAGGGTGTGGTTTCAACTGAGCTTGCATGGTGAGGTTTATATAGGAAGTTTTGAGGGCATGATAAGTGTTAAGGTAACATGGGAGGGGTTCGTTGGTTTGTAAACGTGTGTAGCACCTTCCTTATTGCCCAATCGATCATTAGCCATCAAGGAGAATGTGTCATACAATCTACTATACATTCCTGACATGAACATAGATAGTATTGTTGTCATTGGGGATCATGGGGGGTTTGTGAAGAGTTTGTGATACGTTTTGGTTTTATGTGTCACATGGTTTTGGGAGTTTACTTGAGACAGATTCGAAGCAGTAAACGAGTGAATGAGTGAATAATATTTATCATTCACGAATCTATGTAAGGTGGTAAAACAAGTTAAGTGATAATATACATATGTTGTGTGTCGAATTTGAAAGAAACTAGGGGTGTTCTTGGCTTCGTTCGCGACTGGAAACAAAGAAAGAAAAAAAAAATAACAAGTGTTCGTTTGGGCTTATAAGCCTGTTGGGCTTGTGTTTGGTTTCGGTCCAGCAGAGAAAAAAAAGAAAAATGAAAAAGGGGTCCGTTTGGTATTAGTGCTAGAAAGTGGGGCCCATTTAAGATGTGGGGTCCACATAGAAATTTAGGGAGTCGGGATAAGTTAAAGTAACGATAGTGAGCAATCTCGGGAATTTTCGTAGGATTTGGAATATATAAATATTGTACGTAAAAAGGTGTCGTATAATATATAATTATTTATATATACGTTTAATAATTATCATTACAAATGTTAAAATGTATTCGCGATAATTTAGACTATCTAGGTTTGTGTGCAAGCGATGTCTCTAAGCAAATAATATATCACAACATTCCGTTTGTGATTCACATAATAAGTCATATAAAAAAAAATTTTGTCACACGTAATAATGGGAAATTAAATAGTGCAAGTGTTTACTAACCGTTGGGAAAAATTACGAGATGCTACAAAGATACACATATATGCAAGGCAACAATTATGCAACTAAACATAGATTCATTCAAGCATTATAGAAACGATAAGCATTACAACATTCAATATGCTTGAAGCATATTGATAAAAATAACACAAAAGAAAAGACATAGTCCTATATTGCCTAAGAGAGCACTTGGACTTGCTTGCAACCCATGGTTGATTGTTTTATTTGCTTGAAGAGAAACATAAGCATAAAGCCTAGATGTTTGATTGAGAGGGATATGGAGTGGAGTGTGGAGCGGAAGAAGTGGATCTCACGATGTTGTATCGTGTTAAGGGTGGTATTGGATGATTGCGAGTGAGAAGATATTCAATCCAAGAGATATCTTCACTCTAGTAGAGGATTTGTTTTTGAAGGAATATGCAACAAGGGCAAAAGTGAGTGTGGTTTGTAACTTGATCCAAGTTGAGAGAGTGGGGAAGGCAATTTGCATAGGGTGATGATGGAGGTTGCCCTTTGTTGCGTTGTGCAAGATGCATAGCAAGGAGATCACTAAGATCATGGATTTGGTTTATTTCGTCACGGAACTTTTGTTTTTCCGTGGCAATGTGGAGGGGATCATAGGTTTGGTATGGATGAGTTGGGTTTGTGTAGTTGGAATTGTAGTTTGATGGTTGATCAAACTTGCATGGATCATAATAAGTTGTTGGAGGTTGAGAGGTGTAGTTTGGCTTGAAGGAAGAAGTTTGGCCAATGTTGTATGGTTTGTAAAGAGGATCAAATGAATGACCTTGTTGGTTTGATGCAAAGTTTGGGAAGTAAGAAGTTGGGGGTGAGGAATGATTTCCAACTTCATTTATGATGATGGATTTCTTTCGAGGGCTTTTTCTTCGCCAAACGGGTTTTTCCGTCATCCTTGCTAGCCTTGAGGCTTTTGATTTTGGTTTGTTTGGAGAGTTCATGATGGGATGAATGGAGAGTTTTGAGGATTGGGGATATTTATAGTGTAAGACTTGTGTGTTTAAGGATGGATAAGGTTTGTTTGGGGGATTAGGACAAAATGTGTTGGTGAAAAATGTGAAATGTAGGTTGAAATGGGCTAAAAAGCAGAAAAGATTCTGTAAACCCGACCATCAGATGGCCGGTCCCCTTAATTAGGGGGCGGTCCCCTTAATGATTAAGGGGGCCGCCTTACAAAATTAAGGGGGCCGCCCATCTAGTGATTTTCAGGTTGCCAGAATTGGGTTTTTGGCAGAAAATTTACAGAAAGGTTATGTGTTTGGATTAGAATTCAAGCAAGTTCAATTCTCTTAGGCAATATAGAGTCTAATCTAATCAAGATATAGCATGCATGCAAAAACACATAAACACAAGAGCAAATAATCAACATATAATAGGCAACAGGAGGCAAATAAAGGTAAGCACAATTAAGCTTCCTAAGGCATCTATCTTAGATTAAAGGCAAGGATTATTAGTGAGTAAATAACTAATGATGGATGAAGATGACACCATTATTAATGAATTTGTCCTAGTAAGTGTCTATGGTGAGTGCTTATTCACTCACTATTATTTGACCAAATACCAACCCAAAACGACTATTTGAGCTAACAAATGCAAAGAAAACGTGTGTTTTTGTGTTTGTGATATGCAGGTACGGATAAATCATAAAAAGCTAAAAAAATCACAAGAAAACCGGAAAACGAGCACGAGAATTGAAGTTGGTCAAAGAGTCAATGCCGGGGATCCAAAAGTCATCATCAGTCCTTCATTTATTCAAGATTGTCAAGAGTAGTCCTTGGAAATACTTTTCAAAATTGACATTTTCAGCCCTTGAAATTTTGGAAATTTACAAAATTAATCCTTGGATTCCAATTAATATCAAAAATCTGAAATTTACTCATAGGCTTGATCCAATGTATTATCTCATAATCCAAGCCCACTTTTACCAAACACTAAAAGCCCAACATTCCCAAAACCCAGCCCACATCCCTCAGTCAAAGATAATAGGGTCAATAAAACTCTCGGTCAACAAATGAGGTCAAATACATATAATAAAAATCAAACCGCGCTTTTTAATTCCCCCAATTCCCAAACCCAAAAAACACCCCATATGAACCCTAGCTCACCCTTATCCTCAATTGACTTGAACCACACCACACCACACAAATTAACCAAATGATTATCTAATCATTAGCGTTTCTAGAAGCCCTCACGTGCTCAGTCATGTGTCAGAGAGAATGTTTGAAGAATAATCAGGACAGATGGCAGGTGTTGATTGGGCATAACGCGTCACGCATTCTCATTGGATTCTGCTGACATGATAGAGAGTATTGAATAACGAGAGGGGGACATGTGGCTGCTTGTAATTGGTCAAGCCACATCACAATTTATGATCCAAGGGCTGTGGTTGCATTAAAGAAACACAAAGTTGATCAAGAGGCTGTGAATCGAAGGGAGAAAGCACAGATGAGTTGTGGATCGCCAACCTGGCATTCTGACCCAAACCCTCTCACTTCCTATATATAGGTGTCATTTTTAAGCTTCTAGTATGTAGATTTTTAGGTATTGTTATGCTGCAGAAATGTATTTAGATTAGTAGTTGTAATAGTTAAGCTTTTAATAAAATTCAAGTCTTCTTTTCATAATCTCAGCTTATCCATAAATTTCAATTGCTTATTCTGTTTTACACTTAGCTTATTATTAGTTTATTTCAATCAATCTCAGCTTATTTTCTCTTCTAAACTTTCTCTTGTTAGCAAATTTAGCTTATTCAAATGTTACTTTTCATTTCATTCACAATTATTGCAAATTTAGAAAATATAAAAAAAATAAGAAAAATATAAAAAAAAAAATAGTTTCATATTCAGTTTTAGATCTAAAATTTAGTTCAATTCAGTTTACAAAAATGTTAGTATAAGCTTTGAAAGCTTATTGTTCATTAGAACTGTTTCATTCAATTCCAATTGAGGTGATCAATATGATGTTGTGGTGGTTGATAAGCTGATTCAGACAAGCTAGATATCAGCCTATCTTAAAGATAGGCTACAGTGAACTCCCTCTGTTCTAGCTGAGGGAGAGTTGTGGTAAACTTTGTTCTCATTTTCAAATTTTAGCATAATAATTGATTGATAGTTGATATAGTTGGTTAGATCTGTTATAGTGTAGCTTGTTTGTTTATTGTGTTGATTTTAGCTTTGTTATTTGGTAGTTTGATGTTTGAGATTGTGTATTTGAGTAGTATACTTGATAGTTGATCATCTGTCATATCAGCTTGAATACTAGTTATTGTTGTAGTGATTGTCATTAGATCTGTGATACTATCATTTTGTGGACTTGATTTGATCATTATTTGTGGATCTGAGTTGAATGATTGAGTAAGTGTTGTACTAAGTAGCCATTTCATATGCTGAGTTCCATATCTGTCATATTTGTGAGTTTGTGTAGCTGTGGTTGATTGAATCTGATTTCTAATTTTCTGAAGTTCCATTTAAGTTTGTGAATCATTTCCAATAATTGAGTTGAGGTTTGGATTTTATTAGGTGGATCTGTATTGGTGTTGAGAAGTATATTTCATCTAATCATAGCATAAACTGCACATTTAGGAGTGTTTGTATCTGAGATTTGTGGTGAAAGTTGGTGTTAGGACTGCTGATTATCTGTCATATTTAGTTTGCTTTAGTGTGGATTTAGAGTTTAGGTTAATAAAAACAGTAGGAAATATTATCAAAAGGTCAAAGTTAGTTTAATAGTTACTTTAGCTGTTCTTATAGGTTAAATAAGTTAGTGATTTTGCTTTGGTAGGTGTAGTATAATATGAGTTGGCTTAATTTAGAGTAACTATAGCTTATTACACATTGTAGAAGTAGAATTAGTGATTAGTAATTGGAATTGGTCAACCATTGAGTGCAAGCTGATAGTCAAAATACCCTGCCCCATAACACAACCAAGTGCTGCTGATCTTGAATCTTTTTAGAGTAGTATATATGGAATCTGAGTAGGATTTAAGAAGTTTTGGAATATCTGTAGATCAGTGATCAATTTGCACCATTTAGTTTGGATATTTGAGCTATTTGAGTGACTGTTTGCTCTTGCTTATTTGCGCCATTGGAACAGATTTCTGTTTTAGTATAGAAGCCTGCAAGTTTGAGTTTGAGCTTGTTTCTGTGATTAGTATAGATATCTGAGTTTCTATTAGAGTAGTTTGAGTGTTGTGTTTGATAATATTGATTCTATTTCTGCTTTTGCTTATTCTGCTTGCACCTAGAGCTTATTATTGAGCTTATTGCTTAAGTTTGTGCTTCTGTGAATTCTGAGCTCATCATTGATCATATTTTGCATTTTTTTTGAGTTCTTAGCTTCATTCTCAGTCAGTGTTTTAAGTTTCATAAGAGTTTGATCTCAAGTGCTTAATAACAAGCACTTGAGATAAGCAGTTTTTTTTAAATAAGCTGTTCAGCTTTTCAATTTTTCTTCAAAATTTTATTCTAAGTTCTTTTTATTATTTTAGAATTTCTTGAATTTTTCCAACCATTTTACTATTTTTTTTAATTTCTTTTGATTTTATTCATTTTTAAATACCAAAAATCAATAAAAAATTAGAAAAGGTTCTGAAAAATACAAAAATATTTTTATAAATTCTTTTATAATATTTTAGAATTTTTAGAATTTAATTTTCATTTTTCCAAGTTATTTTTCTATTTTTCTTAATTTTTAATTCATTTTTAATTCCAAGTATAGAAAATAAATTCTAGAAAATAAATAAAAACTCAAAAAAATATTTTCCTTTTTCTTAAAATTCTTTTTAATAGTTTTAAATTTTTAGAAATTATTTCCAAGTTCGTAGGGTCATTTTTCGTTATACGTTACGTTTTAAATCTTACGGTTGCGCTTCCGTTTTTACGTTTTTTATTTCGGTGCATAATTATCTTGTACTCTTTGCATGCTTTATCATTGTTTGTGAATAATTGAATTTCTTGATTGCTATTTTCACTCTATAACTTTTTCACTATTCACTTACACTACACGATTCCCAACTTGATAATTCGGATTTTCCATTCGAGCCTTCGTTGGGAGAACGACCCGAGAAATACTTTCACTAGTATTTCTTTGGAATATAATTATACTAAAATTGACACGAATCAATTTTTGGCGCCGTTGCCGGGGAAGGCCGAAGTGAATTTTTGAATATCTTTTTGAAAAATCGTGTTTTGTTAAGCCTTCCTCTACTTTGTATATATATCTCTATAAAAATTAAAAAATCAAAAACACTTTTCCTAAAGTGTTTTCAAAAATACCAAAAAAATTAATAAAAGTTACAGCCTCGACTCGATCGAAAGAATGGGCGTTGTAAACCAAATAAGTCTCACAATATAACGAAAACGTAATTTAGTTGTTTATCGGACTATTTCAATTACTACAACCGAATAAGCGGGAAATACGGATAGCTAAGACATTAAATTGCTAGCTGAAGAGAGATCCATTCTTCTCTCCCGTCCCGTCGCACGTGGTTTTGAAAGAAACGGTTTTCGATTAACATTACGTTTTAAGAAAAGAAAAACAAAAGAAATAAAAAGTTTTTGTGAAAAATATAAAAAAAACAAAAAGATTTTATTTTCTCTTTTCTTTTTAATTTTGCTCGTGGTGTATGCACACCCGATCTACTTTTGAGAGTCTTACGTCTCCGTTCTCTAACCCCGAGCGGGTTTTACGACATACGAGTCGGGTTCATTTCCTTGACGACGAGGAGATGAACCAAAACGAACACAACGGACCCCCGCCGATGGGTGGTCCGCAGCACAATGTTATCCCGCCGATGGGACAACAACCGGCATTTGATCCGCGTCCGATAGAAGAACAACTCCAATCACCATTCAATGGTGTGAGGAGAGCTATTGTGATTCCGGACATCAATGCCAACTTTGAGATCAATCACGGATTACTCAATTTGATCACGGGTATATCCTTTCACGGGTTCGATCACGAAGACCCCTATGCTCACATCAGAAATTTCACCGACATCGCTGAGACGATTAGAATGAACCAAGTTCCTCACGATGTGGTGAAATTGAAGTTATTTCCTTTCTCCTTAAAAGGAGCAGCCTGGACTTGGCTGGAAAAGGAACCGCCGAACTCGATTCACACTTGGAATGATCTCGCTTCCAAGTTTGTGAATTACTTCTATCCTCCCTCTAAAACTTCTAACCTATCTTCTCAAATCTTTCGGTTCCAACAAGCTTTTGATGAAACGTTTAGTGAAGCTTGGGACCGATTCAAAGATTTGAAGGAGAAATGTCCAAACCACGGGTTTACCGACCTTCAGCAGATTGATACGTTTTATAATGGGTTATGTCACGCCGACCAAAATTCGCTTAATTCTGCTGCGGGTGGTAACTTGTTGGCTAGGAACACGAATGATGTTTTCATGATAATTGAGAATAAAGCTCGTGTGAGAATGTCAAGGAATAAACCTCAAGTTTCTAATAATGGTAAAAATAATGATGAATTGGTAAATATGATTGTGGCTTTAACAAAGAAAGTTGATGCAATGTCTATTGAAAAACCAAACCATCAAGTCAATGTGGTTAGTCGCGGTTGTGAGACTTGTGGTGGTCCACATTTGTATTATGAATGTCCGGCCACCGGTGCCTTTTCTCGTGAGAACGTGTATGCTGCAAATGCGGGTAACACCGGTTACCCACAACCTCAAGGAGACCGTAATCTCCTTAGCTACCGTTCTTCTCATTTTCTTGGACCACCCGGTTTCGAACAATCAAACCAAGTCAATCAAATCAATCAGAATCATAATGTGCAGAATCGTAATAGTCAAGGAAATCAAAATCAAAGTCGAGCTAATAATGGTTTTCAAAATCATAATCAAGGGTTTAATCAAAACCGGGGTTTTCAAGGTAATTTTAATCACGGCCCGCCTCAAGGGAACAATTTTCAAAACCATCAAAACCATGGAAACCCTGGGAATTTTCAGAACGCTAATCATGGAAATCAAAATCATGGTAATTTCCAAAACCGTGGGCAGAATTTCAACAATAATCAAAATCATGCTGTTATTCCAAATCCGTCGCCCACGGAAGATTTGATTAAGCAATTGATTCAAAACCAACAATCTTTTATGGCAAAATATGAAGAGTCGACACGGTTGTTTGCTAATCAAATCAGTGATATTAACAAACGTTTAAATGATCGACCCTCGGGTTCGGGTATTACATCTTTGCCAAGCAACACGATCGCAAACCCGAGGGGCGAAGTTAAGGCGATCATAACTCGCAGTGATGCTACATATGAGGGACCCACAGCTCCTACTACCTCTTCTTCTTCTTCGTCTCCACCCAAGGTAGTAGACTGTGAGACCGAGGCGACAAAGGACCCGGTTCCTCCTATTAATAATGGAGGAACTGAAAACGTCCAACCTCCGGTTGTCCAAAAGTCGAAAGATAAAGAAAAAGTCGTTTTTGAGAATAATGTGAAATACAAGTCTAAATTTCCATATCCGTCACGATTTAACGATGAAGAGCTTCGTGCAAAGTCTAAAATACAAATGGAAAAATTTTTGGATATTTTTCAAAAATTGCACTTTGATATAAGTTTTATGGATGCTCTCGTGTACATGCCGAAATTTGCTTCCACGTTCAAAAACCTCATAATTAATAAAGAGAAATTGCTTGAATTAGCCGAAACGCCGATAAATGCTCAATGTTCCGCGATTCTTCTCAAGAAGCTTCCCGAAAAGCTTGGTGACTCGGGAAAGTTTCTCATTCCTTGTTCATTGAAAGATCAAGAAGTTTGTAACGCGCTGGCCGATTCGGGTGCGAGTATAAACCTCATGCCATTATCGATCTACGAACAACTTGGAATGGGGGCTCTTAAACCGACGAGAATGACTTTGGAGCTTGCTAATCGATCGATCACTCATCCAGTTGGAATTGCTGAGGGCGTTTTTGTTCGTGTGAATTCGTGTACTTTTCCGGCAGATTTCGTTGTTGTCAATTTTGAAGCTGATCCGAGAGTTCCTCTAATACTAGGGCGACCGTTTTTACGAACCGCAAAAGCCCTAGTAGACCATTATGAGGATACTCTAACTTTACGACATGATGACGATATTATGATTTTTAAAGCCGATGCTTCGAACTTGAAGAAGTACTCCGTCAAAAGCATTGATGTTTGTGATTTTACCTTTGATGATTTTGTTAAAACTTTCGTCTCCGACTCTTCCCCATCATTTCCTCTGACTAAGGAATATGATTCTCTTTGGGATGAGGTCGATGAATTTCTTGCAATTGAAACGATTCCGTTTTCTGAGATTGATAATTCTTACTTTGATTCGGAGGGAGATACTATTTTTCTTAACAATTTGTTGAACGATGAACCGTTAATTCCTCCGGATAAAGTTAAGACGAAAATTGAGCTTACAATTGACGATCCTCTGGAGCCCGAGCTCGAGGAATTTTTACCAAACTTTGAGAGTTTTACCTTCGATACGACTGAGGAGATGAGTGGCAATCCCACTTATCGTCCTGATTTTTCTGATCCGATGTTTGAAGATTTTCATTTCGATCACTCGGAAGAGACGAGTCGTGGCAGTACCACTTCTCATGCTTTTATCTCTCTTCCGGAGTATGAATCATTTCGTTTTGATAAATCTGAATGTGAAATTGAAAAGTTTTCTAAACCTGAATATGAGAGTTTTAGTTTTGATCTTGAAACTGATCATGATCCGGGTGGTGTTCTTAAGAATGAGAGTTTTAAAGAAAAGTTTATCCCAACCCTCCCACCCAGAAAAACTTTTAAAATGAGCATAAATGATAAGATTCATAATTTCACAATTATGAAATTTTCTTTTGAAGATGAAGAATTTTTTAAGATTATTATCATGACCTTCTTGCCGTTTATAACGTTTGGTGCGATTTCTCTTATCCTTCACTCCATGGGGAGTGACGATGTTGTTTTGGACCCTGGTATCGGTTTTCAAAGTTTTCATACTTAAAATACCAGCGGTTATCTATTCGGGATGGAACTTTCAAATACGTCATAAGTTTTTTAAAATATTTTGAATGAAAGCCCGAATGAGATTATTTTTCCACAGTTTTTCCCCAAGGACGAATTAATTCGGGGATCGAGTCAAGCTCATGTGACTCGGTGAACAAAAACAAACGCTTCGTGGGTGGCAACCTATGCTTATCCAATTTCATCTTCTTATTTTCTATTTTCTAATAAATAACGTGAGGAGGGGGTGCCTCTTCTACTCTTGTGTTTCGTGGTTGTTTGTGATGATTTTTCAGGATTGTCCATGATTTATGATGACTCTCGTGCTCGTTATCTCTCCGCTCGAGTTTCATTCATCAGTGCTACTTGGAAATCCTATATCCGTTAAATCTTATCGACTAACGTTTTCTTTGGCATAATTTATAAACGGCCTAGAATTTTGTTAGGATTACCTTAACCCGTAAAACATTGAGGACAATGTTTCGTTCTAGTCGGGGGGAGGGTGAATCTTCGATTCGATTTTGACCTTGCATTTTTCACAAGTCGTGCACTCTTGCAACTCCGTTTTTCCACCAAAAATAAAAAAAATGAGAAATGAGAAAATTTCAAAAATTTTGAAGAAAAATCAATGAAAAAAACAATGACAAAGCACAAAAAAATGTGAAAAAGTTGAAAAAGTTGTGCAAAAATATAATAAAGTTTGAATAAGTGTTTTGACACCTTGTTGACTTTCTTGCTGGCGAGAGTAGGAATAAATATTTTGACTTGACCGGGCGTGTTGAGCCCTAGCTTGTTCCCTTAACCAATGATGATCATATAAGCTTGTGCTAGTTTTGTACACAAGGAGCTATAAAATGCGAATTCTTTCTTAAGAATCTGCAAGTTCCCGTACTTGACTTTATACATGCGCAGCTTAAAAATTTTCGCTAGTCTTTTACATAAGGAGCTAGAAAACGCGAATTCTTCTTCTAGAATTTGCAAGTTTCCGTAACTGACTTTATATATGCGTGGCTTATTATCGGCTAAGTATTCGCGGGTTTCATTATTTGGAATCTTAAATTGCGAAGAGCGAGAAATGATAGAGTTTATTTAGAAGTTAGATGCTAAACGTGGAGTAGTGGTTTTCTTTAGAGCTCATGAGAGGTACTTGTGGCTTTTTACTCCCATCAGATACGTCACCCATATATAATAGATGTTCTAGGTTAATTAGTGGTATTTCGGTTTGAATAATATTTAGTTCTTTGTTTTCTTAAGAGAATTTTTGCTTTAGAAGTTGGGTACATATCAAGGAACATCAAAAATAAGAGCAAAAAGTGAAAAAATCAAAAGTCAAAAGTTGATTATCTATGTGGTTTTGGAGCTACCCGATAAGCTTCCATTGATGTTGAGAAAAAAGTCAAGAAAAGAAAGAAAGAAAAAAGTATCAAAAGTATGAAAAAAGTGAAAAATGAAAAAAAATGAAAGTTGAAGTATTGTTCAATAAGAGCTATGTATGTATCAATAAGTTGTTGGCGCGTGAGGTGCATGTGATAAGTGATTAGTAATCAGTCACATGAGGTGCACGTGATCGTACTCCGCAACTTATATCTTTGATATTGTATGTATCCCAAATTCCTTGATGTGGACCGAATTTCTATTGCAGTGGTTCTTAAGAGAAAATGAATAACTACTTATCGTTTTAACTTAGGTATCACTATCGGACTAAAAAGTTATCGAAACGAGAAAATATGAAGCAATTCATTTCTCAACAAAATAAAATATTGAGATACAAAACCTAGGAAATGGGAGTAAGGAGTGTTAGCATCTAATTTGTAGATAAGCTGTGATCTCGTTTGTACGCTTAGTTTGGGGACTTGTGAAAAATCAAGGATGATGATTTTTATCCGTATGGTCGCTTCTTAAATAGAAGTGTTTCTACTCGTTGACCCTAATAATTATTGCAAAATAATGAAAGTTCAACATACCGTCACAAGTTTGAAGTATGGAAAAGTCCAAAAATAGAAAGTGTAAGTGGAATAAAGGAATAAAAAGAAAATTTTGGAAAACGGAGCGTTTGCGGGAATAAATGATTTTGTAATCTCTTTTGAACCTCCTTGCTACTTTTCAAAGTTAGTAGAAAGAGTATCAAAATTATTTATCCCAAAAGCGTGAATTGATCACATTGCGTGAGGACACGGCAATACCTTAGTCGGGGGGATTTTGGTGAGTGCTTATTCACTCACTATTATTTGACCAAATACCAACCCAAAACGACTATTTGAGCTAACAAATGCAAAGAAAACGTGTGTTTTTGTGTTTGTGATATGCAGGTACGGATAAATCATAAAAAGCTGAAAAATCACAAGAAAACCGGAAAACGAGCACGAGAATTGAAGTTGGTCAAAGAGTCAATGCCGGGGATCCAAAAGTCATCATCAATCCTTCATTTATTCAAGATTGTCAAGAGTAGTCCTTGGAAATACTTTTCAGAATTGACATTTTCAGCCCTTGAAATTTTGGAAATTTACAAAATTAATCCTTGGATTCCAATTAATATCAAAAATCTGAAATTTACTCATAGGCTTGATCCAATGTATTATCTCATAATCCAAGCCCACTTTTACCAAACACTAAAAGCCCAACATTCCCAAAACCCAGCCCACATCCCTCGGTCAAAGATAATAGGGTCAATAAAACTCTCGGTCAACAAATGAGGTCAAATACATATAATAAAAATCAAACCGCGCTTTTTAATTCCCCCAATTCCCAAACCCAGAAAACACCCCATATGAACCCTAGCTCACCCTTATCCTCAATTGACTCGAACCACACCACACCACACAAATTAACCAAATGATTATCTAATCATTAGAGTTTCTAGAAGCCCTCACGTGCTCAGTCATGTGTCAGAGAGAATGTTTGAAGAATAATCAGGATAGATGGCAAGTGTTGATTGGGCATAACGCGTCACGCATTCTCATTGGATTCTGCTGACATGATAGAGAGTATTGAATAACGAGAGGGGGACATGTGGCTGCTTGTAATTGGTCAAGCCACATCACAATTTATGATCCAAGGGCTGTGGTTGCATTAAAGAAACACAAAGTTGATCAAGAGGCTGTGAATAGAAGGGAGAAAGCACAGATGAGTTGTGGATCGCCAACCTGGCATTCTGACCCAAACCCTCTCACTTCCTATATATAGGTGTCATTTTTAAGCTTCTAGTATGTAGATTTTTAGGTATTGTTATGCTGCAGAAATGTATTTAGATTAGTAGTTGTAACAGTTAAGCTTTTAATAAAATTCAAGTCTTCTTTTCATAATCTCAGCTTATTCATAAATTTCAATTGCTTATTCTGTTTTACACTTAGCTTATTATTAGTTTATTTCAATCAATCTCAGCTTATTTTCTCTTCTAAACTTTCTCTTGTTATCAAATTTAGCTTATTCAAATGTTACTTTTCATTTCATTCACAATTATTGCAAATTTAGAAAATATAAAAAAAATAAGAAAAATATAAAAAAAATAAAAAATAGTTTCATATTCAGTTTTAGATCTAAAATTTAGTTCAATTCAGTTTACAAAAAAGTTAGCATAAGCTTTGAAAGCTTATTGTTCATTAGAACTGTTTCATTCAATTCCAATTGAGGTGATCAATATGATGCTGTGGTGGTTGATAAGCTGATTCAGACAAGCTAGATATCAGCCTATCTTAAAGATAGGCTACAGTGAACTCTCTCTGTTCTAGCTGAGGGAGAGTTGTGGTAAACTTTGTTCTCATTTTCAAATTTTAGCATAATAATTGATTGATAGTTGATATAGTTGGTTAGATCTGTTATAGTGTAGCTTGTTTGTTTATTGTGTTGATTTTAGCTTTGTTATTTGGTAGTTTGATGTTTGAGATTGTGTATTTGAGTAGTATACTTGATAGTTGATCATCTGTCATATCAGCTTGAATACTAGTTATTGTTGTAGTGATTGTCATTAGATCTGTGATACTATCATTTTGTGGACTTGATTTGATCATTATTTGTGGATCTGAGTTGAATGATTGAGTAAGTGTTGTACTGAGTAGCCATTTCATATGCTGAGTTCCATATCTGTCATATTTGTGAGTTTGTGTAGCTGTGGTTGATTGAATCTGATTTCTAATTTTCTGAAGTTCCATTTAAGTTTGTGAATCATTTCCAATAATTGAGTTGAGGTTTGGATTTTATTAGGTGGATCTGTATTGGTGTTGAGAAGTATATTTCATCTAATCATAGCATAAACTGCACATTTAGGAGTGTTTGGATCTGAGATTTGTGGTGAAAGTTGGTGTTAGGACTGCTGATTATCTGTCATATTTAGTTTGCTTTAGTGTGGATTTAGAGTTTAGGTTAATAAAAACAGTAGGAAATATTATCAAAAGGTCAAAGTTAGTTTAATAGTTACTTTAGCTGTTCTTATAGGTTAAATAAGTTAGTGATTTTGCTTTGGTAGGTGTAGTATAATATGAGTTGGCTTAATTTAGAGTAACTATAGCTTATTACACATTGTAGAAGTAGAATTAGTGATTAGTAATTGGAATTGGTCAACCATTGAGTGCAAGCTGATAGTCAAAATACCCTGCCCCATAACACAACCAAGTGCTGTTGATCTTGAATCTTTTTAGAGTAGTATATGGAATCTGAGTAGGATTTAAGAAGTTTTGGAATCTCTGTAGATCAGTGATCAATTTGCACCATTTAGTTTGGATATTTGAGCTATTTGAGTGACTGTTTGCTCTTGCTTATTTGCGCCATTGGGACAGATTTTTGTTTTAGTATAGAAGCCTGCAAGTTTGAGTTTGAGCTTGTTTCTGTGATTAGTATAGATATCTGAGTTTCTATTAGAGTAGTTTGAGTGTTGTGTTTGATAATATTGATTCTATTTCTGCTTTTGCTTATTCTGCTTGCACCTAGAGCTTATTATTGAGCTTATTGCTTAAGTTTGTGCTTCTGTGAATTCTGAGCTCATCATTGATCATATTTTGCATTTTTTTGAGTTCTTAGCTTTATTCTCAGTCAGTGTTTTAAGTTTCATAAGAGTTTGATCTCAAGTGCTTAATAACAAGCACTTGAGATAAGCAGTTTTTTTTTTAAATAAGCAGTTCAGCTTTTCAATTTTTCTTCAAAATTTTATTCTAAGTTCTTTTTATTATTTTAGAATTTCTGGAATTTTTCCAGATTTTTCAAACCATTTTTACTATTTTTTTTAATTTCTTTTGATTTTATTCATTTTTAAATACCAAAAATCAATAAAAAATTAGAAAAGGTTCTGAAAAATACAAAAACATTTTTATAAATTCTTTTATAATATTTTAGAATTTTTAGAATTTAATTTTCATTTTTCCAAGTTATTTTTCTATTTTTCTTAATTTTTAATTCATTTTTAATTCCAAATATAGAAAATAAATTCTAGAAAATAAATAAAAACTCAAAAAAATATTTTCCTTTTTCTTAAAATTCTTTTTAATAGTTTTAAATTTTTAGAAATTATTTCCAAGTTCGTAGGGTCATTTTTCGTTATACGTTACGTTTTAAATCTTACGGTTGCGTTTTCTTTTTTACGTTTTTCATTTCGGTGCATAATTATCTTGTACTCTTTGCATGCTTTATCATTGTTTGTGAATAATTGAATTTCTTGATTGCTATTTTCACTCTATCACTTTTTCACTATTCACTTACACTACACGATTCCCAATTTGATAATTCGGATTTTCCATTCGAGCCTTCATTGGGAGAACGACCCGAGAAATACTTTCACTAGTATTTCTTTGGGATATAATTATACTATAATTGACACGAATCAGTCTATATGCAACAAATGTGGAGTTGTGATTGTTTCGACTCCTAGAAGCAAAAAGAAATAACGATCCTAAGAAACAATCCAAATAATCTCCTTGATTCAATTTTTGCTCGATCATGAATGTCAAAGACATATATTAGATTATATATCTTGACAATTTATGTGAGAATTTATGCATGGTTTTGAAATATAATGTTTTTAAAATTAGTCAACAATGCAAGGAAAATGATCTTCATGGGGTTCCTAGATTGTGAGAATAATTTTTTAGAGAAAATTGATTGAGTTTTACAAAACGGTTTATGCAAAGAAAATAACTTTTCTCAATCTTTAGTTTTGTGCGAAATAGATTCCTAGACTCAGAGTAGGTGAAATGGAAGAAAAATGAATTTCATGCAAGTATAAATTTGAAATAATTCAATATAATTTAGTCAACTTGTTCCATCATTCCTAATCCTAAATGCAAGTGGTTGAATAATTCACGCTTAAGGGGTTTTGTGAATATATCCGCAATGTTGTCTTCCGATGCAACCTTTTCTATAGATATATTTCCTTTTTGTACATTATCCCTTAGAAAATGGTGACGTATTTCTATGTGTTTAGTCCTAGAGTGTTGCACCGGATTTTTACTTAAATCTATCGCACCTTTGTTATCGCACATAATGGGGACATTTTCTAACCTAATGCCATAGTCTACGAGAGCTTGTTTCATCCATAGTGCTTGTTGACATGCCTTTCCGGCGCTTACATATTCGGCTTCGATGGTAGAAATAGCAAGAGCGGTTTGCTTCTTCGAAAACCAAGACGTTAGACAACATCCCATAAACGTGCAAATACCGCTAGTGCTCTTTCTATCTACGTAGTCTCCCGCGTGATCCGAATCCGCATAGACAATGGTTTCTATGCCGGATTCCTTAGGATACCATAATCCTAAGTGTATAGTGCCTTTAACGTATCGAAAGATACGCTTAACCGCTTCTAGGTGAGAGGTTTTGGGATCCTCTTGAAAACGGGCACAAAGGCAGACACTAAACATGATGTCGGGTCTACTTGCCGTCAAGTATAGTAAACTACCTATCATTCCTCTATACTTGGTGTTATCTACGGACTCACCTTCATCATCCTTTGTGAGCTTTACCTCCGTAGACATGGGAGTTTTCATGGGTTTTGAGTCTTCTAGGCCAAACTTCTTAAGCATTTCCTTAATGTACTTAGATTGGTTAAAAAATATTCCATCTTCTAATTGTTTTATTTGTAATCCTAGGAAAAAGTTAAGTTCACCCATCATACTCATCTCAAACTCATCATGCATGATTTTGGCAAATTCATCACACATGTTTTGACAAGTCGATCCAAATATAATGTCATCAACATATATTTGGACAATGATGAGATTTGGGTCTTTCCTTTTAGTGAAAAGAGTGTTATCTACCATTCCCATGGAATAATCATGTTTAATAAGAAAAGCTTTTAATCGATCATACCATGCTTTGGGAGCTTGTTTGAGTCCATACAAAGCTTTCTTTAACTTATAAACATAATCAGGTTTTGCGAAGTCAATGAATCCTGGAGGTTGTGCCACATATACCTCCTCATTGATAAAACCGTTAAGGAATGCACTTTTCACATCCATTTGGAATAACTTAAAATCTAGGGCGCAAGCATAGGCAAGTAATATCCTAATCGATTCTAGTCTAGCTACGGGGGCATAAGTTTCGTCATAATCAATTCCTTCTTGTTGATTATAACCTTGGGCAACTAACCTAGCTTTATTCCTAGTAACTATTCCATTCTCGTCTAACTTATTCCTATATACCCATTTGGTTCCTATGATGGTCATATCCTTTGGATTTGGGACTAATTCCCAAACATCATTCGCCTTAAATTGATTTAATTCTTCTTGCATAGCTATAACCCAACTTTCATCCTTTAAAGCTTCGCTAATATTCTTAGGTTCTATTGCTGAGAGGAAACAAAAGAAATTGTTTTTATCTTGGGCTTGTGACCTAAGGGTTCTTTGGTTAAGATGTCCTATTATATTATCTAATGGATGTGATCTAGATTCTTTAATATTAACAGTTTCGTTATTTTCTAAGTGGATGTCTTCATTATCATTTCCTATGGGTTTTGTTTTACTAACCTCAATAGCTTCATCTTCGACTAAATCATCATCTTCTAAAGGTAATGTTTTAGGAGGTGGTGGTGTTTCATCAAATGTTACATTTAGTGATTCCTCTACTTTCATGGAGTGTTTGTTAAGTATTATATATGCTTTGCTATTTTGTGAGTATCCTAAAAATATTCCTTCATATGATTTTGGATCAAACTTAGTGAGATAGTCCTTAGTGTTTAAAATATAGCATTTACTTCCAAATACCTTAAAGTAGCTTAAGTTTGGTTATCTACCTCTTAATAACTCATAAGGAGTTTTTCCTAGAATTCTTCTAATTGATACCCTATTTAAAATATAAGTTGATGTATCTACGGCGTGACACCAAAATTTTTGTGGGATGGATTGTTCATTTAACATAGTTCTACTCATTTCTTGTAGTGACCTATTTTTTCTTTCTACTACGCCATTTGATTGAGGAGTACGAGGAGCGGGGAAATTGTGAGATATTCCATTTAACTCGCAATATTTTCCGAATTGTACTTCGTTATCAAATTCCCTACCATGGTCCGTCCTAATGGCAACTATTGAGCATCCTAATTTATTTTGAATCATTTTACTAAATATTTCGAATTTTTCAAAGGCTTGGGTCTTGTCACTTAAAAACCTAGTCCACGTGTATCGTGAGTAGTCATCTACTATCACTAAGGTATATTTGTTTCCTCCATAGCTCCGCACAGCGGATGGACAAAAAAGATCCATATGTAATAATTCTAGGCATCTAGTAGTGGATACCATATTCTTGGCTTTGTGACTAGCATGAGCTTGTTTTTCAATTTTACATGCATCACAAAAATGCTTGTCATATTTTGGATTAGGCAAATTTCTAACTAATTCCTTAGAGGCCAAAGATTGTATTTGTTGCATGTTAGCATGTCCTAATCTCCTATGCCATAGTATAGAGTTTTCATCTAGGGTCGTTAGGCATATCCTATCCTCAGGTTTGTTTCCTAGTTTCATAACATATATGCCACCTTTTCTAATTCCTCTACCTATAATTTTTCCATTCTTAACTATTTCGCTATCATCTTCGGTAAATGTGACTCTACATTTATTATCACATATTTGTCCTACACTAAGCAAGTTATATGTTAATTTATCTACATGCTCTACATTTTCAATAGTAAGTGAGTCTTGAGAGATCGCACCTTTGCCAATGATTTTTCCACGTAAGTCACTACCGAAAATAACGTTACCTCCATTGTATGCCTTGTATGTAGAGAATAGATTGCGATTCCCCGTCATGTGCCTCGAACATCCGCTATCTTTGATCCATTCGTCAGGTTCCAAGTCAATTCCTAAACATATTTCGTCGGTTTCTTTTGCCATAAAACACTTTTCGTCTCTTGGCTTTTCAACTTCTTCTTTGTCACTATCACTCCAAGTTCCACTAACAAAAGCACCTTGACTTTCATAACCCGGTGGCTTTAGACATTCGCCAATGAGATGATTTGGACTTCCACATCTAAAGCACTTTCTCTTCCCGTAGTTGTCACTTCTATTCCTTTGGAATGCTTTTCTTTTGTCTCGTGATGATCTAGTGAATCTTCCTCGTCTCTTGAAGAACTTCTTGAATTCTCTTACGGCCATTGCATATTCTTCGTCTTCACTTTCGTCACTTGAATCATCATCATCACTAAGTTCCTTTTTGGCTTTTAGAGCAATGGATTTGGTTTGTTCTTTCTTGACTTTAACCGTTTCCAAATCTCTTCTTATGATTTCTTCATGAACCTTCAAGTTGCCAATTAGTTCATCTAGTGATAACGTCATCAAGTTCTTTGATTCTTCGATTGCCGTGACCTTAGCTCGCCATTTTGGATGCAATGCCCTAAGAAATTTCCTAACACAATTTTTACTAGAAAATGTCTCATCAAGTGCTTTTAAACTTGTGATGATAGTGTTAAACTTAGCAAAGGCATTATCAATTGATTCCTCTTCCGGAATCGTAAATTGTTCATATTGTTGTACAAGAAGATCTATTTTATTATCTTTGACTTGGCTATTACCTTGGTGAGTAATTAATAAAGAACCCCAAATTTCTTTGGCGGTTTTACACATAAAAATTCTTTCATATTCTTTGCGTGGTAACGCATTATAAATTACCATTTTAGCCTCATTATTTTTTGCTAATTTCTTTTTCAAATCATCATTTTGTTCTTCAAAAGATACAATTTCATTCATTTTAGTTTCAACATTATATTGAATAGGAGGAAAATCACCAAAGGTAATAATATGCCAAAGATCAAGATCTTTTGATTTCACATACTTTTCGAATCTATTTTTCCAATATAAAAATCCATCACTTTCAAATAGTGGTGGTCTTTGCATAGATTGCCCTTCTAAATATTTCTCAGATTCCATAGATCGTTACAAGTTTTAAAATACAATATATTTTAAAAATCTTGCTAGACGTGGCTCTTGATACCAATTGTGGAAAACTAGAAGGGGGGTTGAATAGTTTTACGTCATTTTAGTTCGTTATAAAATTAGTTTTAGAGTTTTGCTTAGCTTTTAAAAACTTAGATTCGATAATATGTGATCTCAAGTCTTGCACAATATAAACAATTAATACTACACAATATATTATAATGATAAGTAAGAGATGGAAAGATCGAACCGCGAGACAAGAGATTTATAGTGGTTCGGCTACAAGGACACCTTCCTTGCCCTACTCCACTCCCCGAGCACCTAACTCGAGAGTTTTCTTCACTATATCAACAAGCTCCCTTATGGCGGAGAAAACCATACACACCAATATACACACCAATCTACACGCCAATCTTCACACCACTTTTCACATCACAACTTCGTCACACCTAAGTCACAACTTCTACACAACTTCTTCAAATCAATCTACTTCACAACTAACTACTCCACACCTATCTTCTTCACACCAATCTAGTACTTAGCTTATCTTCTTCACACCAAGCTGCTAACTAATCACACAATCTATATCTAACACAACTATCTACAATCAAATATTCACAACAATCTTCACAAAGAATAATATAAATGATTTTTGATGATGCACCAACAACTTGGATGTGGAGATCACAACAAGTTGTAATACTTCTTGTCTTGAGGGATAGAAGTATTCTTCTCTTGCACTTGAGAGGATGAAGGTTGGATCACTTTGAAACAAAGAGTTTATATACTTATGATCAAAGGATAAAAGAATGGAGATTTGGATCTAGATCAGAAAGTTTAGTAGTGCAAAAGGTGAGGAAAAAATCCAGGTTTAAGGTGGTATTTATAGGCAACAGAATCTGACAGAGGAGCGTGACCGGTCCCCTTAAATCATGGCCTGCCCCCTTAAAATTAAGGGGACCGCCCTTTGTAATTAAGGGGGCCGCCCAGCTGAAACGGCCAGATTCTTTGTCTTTTAGTGGGGAAAGTTTATTTGGTGAAAAACTAACTGATTTTGGTAAAAAATCTGAATTCATATATTTAGTATGAATAAAACATTTTTCTTTATTACCAAAAGTGTTTTTCAAAAATATATAATATGATATAATTAAATAAACTTTGTAATGCTTAATTAAACTTTCCTTTGATCATAAAATGCACTAAACACTTTGTTTATTCATACCTTAAGTGATTTGGATGTAAAGAGAAATATTAATCACTAAATACTTGTTTAAGACAAGTTTTAGTTTTATGAGTTTATATTTTGTGATAATTAAAACATATAGATATTGATAACATGTTAATAATGTTTTTAGGCATTATTTATGTCAACAATCTCCCCCTTTTTGATTATTACAAAACCTTAAACTCAATATATCTAAAACTTGTTTTTAGACAAGTATTGTATAGTTTACATTTCTCTTCTCCCCCTTTTTGTATAATTAAAAAGGTTAAGCCGAGTAAGCTTTGCGAGGGAAATTTAAACCGGTAGAATGCTCCCCCTTGATGTATGCTCCCCCTCATTTGAGAGCACCAAGGGAACGAGCAATGGAGATCTTTGCTACAAAAATATTTGAAAAGAGCAAGATACACATATATGCAAGGCAACAATTATGCAACTAAACATAGATTCATTCAAGCATTATAGAAACGATAAGCATTACAACATTCAATATGCTTGAAGCATATTGATAAAAATAACACAAAAGAAAAGACATAGTCCTATATTGCCTAAGAGAGCACTTGGACTTGCTTACAACCCATGGTTGATTGTTTTATTTGCTTGAAGAGAAACATAAGCATAAAGCCTAGATGTTTGATTGAGAGGGATATGGAGTGGAGTGTGGAGCGGAAGAAGTGGATCTCACGATGTTGTATCGTGTTAAGGGTGGTATTGGATGATTGCGAGTGAGAAGATATTCAATCCAAGAGATATCTTCACTCAAGTAGAGGATTTGTTTTTGAAGGAATATGCAACAAGGGCAAAAGTGAGTATGGTTTGTAACTTGATCCAAGTTGAGAGAGTGGGGAAGGCAATTTGCATAGGGTGATGATGGAGGTTGTCCATTGTTGCGTTGTGCCGGGTCAACTTGCTAGGTTGAGTCGAAAACGGGTTAAATTAAACTGGGTCAACCCGCCGGGTTTGAAGCGTCCCGGGTCAACCCGATTTGTGTTTGATTGGTTGTATTTAATTTGGTAGATATGCTTTAATTTAGTTGTACAATGTGAATAAATAATTGTACTTCTAAGTATTGGGGTGTATTAATAAGAGTATTAATTACATTTCACTTTATCTCTCATTTGACCATTGTTGAAAACTCAACATTTCACTTTTGACCATTTTTCCATTATAGATAGTATAGATATATTGTGAGATTTGATCGTTTGTCTTTCAAAAGATAAATCACGAATTCTTCCGTAAGAAATCCTACCAATCGAAAAGGTAGACTAATTTAATTTTGAGAGAACTGCAAAATACATCCCCGGTTTACAGGTTTTGCTATCTTACATCGGTGCCAGAAACTTTTGACAAGATACATCCCCAGTTAGGCAAACGTTTGCCACTATACATCCCTCGTTTACAATGAGGACTAACGGTGCAATTTTTTTCTCCGTTATCTCTTAACGAGACAGAAAATATTACACCGTTAGCCTTCGTTAGCCAAACGTTTGCACCGTTAGTCCTCATTTTGGGGTTTTTATCCGTTTTCTTTACGTTTTATCCGTTTTTTGTCAGTTTTTTTTTTTCCCTTTTTTGAACGTTTTATCGGGTTTTTTACGTTTTTATCCGTTTTTTGTATGTTTTATCCGTTTTTTGTAAGTTTTTTTCCGTTTTTTATACGTTTTATCCGTTTTTTATGTTTTCATCCGTATTTTGTACGTTTTATCCGGTTTTTGTCATTTTCCCCTTTTTCATACGTTTTATCAGTTTTTTACGGATTTATCCGTTTTTTTGTACGTTTTATCCAGTTTTGGTCAGTTTTTTCTCTTTTTTGTACGTTTTATCGGTTTTTTTTTTCCGTTTTTTATCCGTTTTTTTGTACATTTTATTCGTTTCTTGTCAGTTTTTTTTCCATTTTTTAATACGTTTTATCAGTTTTTTTTAACGTTTTTATCCGTTTTTTTGTACGTTTTATCCGTTTTTTGTCAGTTTTTCCCCTTTTTTGTATATTTTATCGGTTTTTTTTTTTATGTTTTTAACCATTTTTTGTACGTTTTTTGTCAGTTTTATTATGTTTTATTCGTTTTTTTTGTAAAATTATCCGTTTTTTTGTCAGTTTTTTCTCGTTTTTTATACGTTTATCAGTTTTTTTACGTTTTTATCCGTGTTTTGTATATTTTATCCGGTTTTTGTCAGTTTTTCCCCCCTTTTTTGTACATTTTATCAGTTTTTTACATTTTTTTTACGTTTTATCCGTTTTTTGTCAGTTTTCCTCCTTTTTATACGTTTTATCAGTTATTTTTACGTTTTATACGTTTTTTGTACTTTTTATCAGTTTTTTTTACGTTTTTATCCATTTTTTTACGTTTATCAATTTTTTGTCAGTTTTTTTTTTCCCTTTTTTGTACATTTTATTAGGTTTTTTTACGTTTTTATCCGTTTTTTGTACATTTAATCTGATAAAACATAAAAAGGGGAAAACTGACAAAAAAATGGGTAAAACATAAAAAAAAAACAGATAAAACTTATAAAAAATGGATAAAAATTGACAAAAAGCGGATAAAAACGTACAAATAACGCATAAAAACGTAAAAAAATTGATAAAACGTACAAAAAACGTATTAAATGTTCAAAAAAACGGATTAAAACGTAAAAAAAACTGATAAAACGTACAAAAAAGGGAAAAACTGACAAAAAACATACCAAAAACGGATAAAAACGTAAAAAAAAACTGATAAAACGTATTAAACATAGAAAAAAACTGGCAAAAAAACAGATTAAATGTACAAAAAACAGATAAAAAACATAAAAAAAACTGATAAAACGTACAAAAAAGGGGAAAAAACTGACAAAAAAACGGATAAAACGTAAAAAAATGGATGAAAATGTAAAAAAAAAAAACTGATAAAACGGACAAAAATGGGAAAAAAAACTGACAAAAACGGATAAAAACGTTAAAGAAACGGATAAAAACGTAAAAAAAACTGATAAAACGTAAAAAAAAGGGGAAAAAATTGACAAAAAAACGGATAAAAACGTATAAAAACGGATAAAAACCGATAAAACGCATAAAAAAGGGGAAAAAGCTAACAAAAAACGGATAAATTATACAAAAAATGGATAAAAACGTAGAAAAACGAATAAAACTGACAAAAAAACGGATAAAAACGTAAAAAAACTGATAAAACGTACAAAAAAGGGAAAAGAAACTAACAAAAAAAACGGATAAAACGTGCAAAAAAACGGATAAAAACGTAAAAAAATTGATAAAACGGAAAAAAAATGGAAAAAAACTGACAAAAAAAAAGGATAAAATGTACAAAAGACGGATAAAAACGTAAAAAAAAACTGATAAAACGTACAAAAAAGGGGAAAAAACTGACAAAACACGGATAAAATGTACAAAAAATGGATAAAAACGTAAAAAAACCAATAAAACATTAAAAAAAGGAAAATACTGACAAAAAAACGAATAAAACGTACAAAAAAGGGATAAAAACGTAAAAAAAACTGATAAAACGTACAAAAAGGGGAAAACTGACAAAAATGGATAAAACATAATAAAAAACAATTAAAAACGTAAAAAAAAAAAAAAAAAAAAAAAAAAACAAAAAAACAAAAAAAACTGATAAAACGTATAAAAAACGGGAAAAAAATTGACAAAAAATGGATAAAACGTAAAAAACAGAAAAAAACCTCAAAATGAGGACTAACGGTGCAAACGTTTGGCTAACGAAGTGTAACGGTGTAATATTTTCTGTCTCGTTAAGAGATAACGGAGAAAAAAATTGCACCGTTAGTCCTCATTGTAAACGAGGGATGTATAGTGGCAAACGTTTGCCTAACGGGGGATGTATTTTGCCAAAAGTTTCTGACAAGGATGTTAGATGGCAAAACCTGTAAACCACAGGGATGTATTTCGCAGTTCTCTCTTTAATTTTCTTATGTCCAAACGATCATTTAATTGAACGGAAGACAGGTGTACGCAGTACGCTATCTAGAGGCTAAGCTTCTTAGTTGGACTTTTAGATAGTCGACTTGACTAATCTTGACAACCTTGTAAAAGTAATATAATTTAAGGGGAATTGCATTTATATCCTTCCAATGATAAATAATTGCATATATATCTTTGAGTTAATTGCATTTTTTATTCTTGTGGTTTGGTTAAATTGCAGATTTGGTCCTCAAAATTTTAAAAGTGTAGCAATAGTCCTCATTTTGAAGTTTGGATTGCATTTCTGATTCATGGATAAAGTTAAATGACTAAACTACCCTTTGCTTTTTTAGAAAAAGACAAGGGTAATTTGGTCATTTCATACTAATAAGGACCAAAAATGCAACCCAAACTTCAAATTGAGCACTATCGCTGCACTTTTAAAGTTTTGAAGAGCAAACTTGCAATTTGGCCAAACCACAAGGACCAAAAATGCAATTACTCTATATCTTTGGTATAAGTTTTTGATGCACATAGTATAATAGTTTTTATGCATTCAAAAGATACATATGTAACTTTGCATCTTTTGAGAGATATATATGCATATAATTTATTTTGTACTTGAGTGTTGTTGTGGACCATTGCTCAAGCCTAGAACCCTAGACCCAACCACCCGATAATCAAGTTCACAGTAAGAGAATTAGCTGTAGTATGGAAGGTTACCCTCCTCATTTGGGGCTCACGAGGTGCCACATCACTTTAACAAACCTCCACAGCTAACCCCCTCTCACTTACAACTAACCTCAACTAACTCATTTGGGGCCCACCATTTACAATTTATTTTTTTTTTTCATTTTTCAAGCAAATTAAATTTATTTCATTTAAAACAAATAACTAAACATAAAAAATAAAAAACACCAAACTGTATATAAAGAAAAGAAAAACACAATGACCAAAAACATAAATAAAGAAAACCACAAGGACTAAACCACGAAGGACCAAAACTGTAAGAGCACTTGCTCATCTTCTTCCTCCTGTGATCTTATTCCTCCCATATAGGGAAAAAAAACAAAACATTACACATACACATCGAGCCACAAATACAAACCCAACACAAAAAGACAAACAAAGAAGAAAACCAAAAACCAAAAAAAAAAAAAAAAAAACACCAACTAACTAAAGTGCAAATTCTACCCTCGTTGTGTAGACAAGGAGGGATCAAGTGGCGAAGAAAGGCGAGGGGGCGGTGCAATGGCGATGAGTCTACGCAGGATTGGTGAACCATGGCGAGGCTACACCCAGTGCTCTAACTAAAGACTGGAGACTAGATTTTTATTTTTTTAGTTCGGAAACGAATTTGGTCTAACCTATAAAGTGTTGTATAAGCCTTCCATAATAAAATATTTCCATGTATGAACTTATTTGATATTAATACATACCTTATTGAAACTCACTACCTTAATTATATGTGTTTACATCATATATTTATAGAAATGATTAGTTCTTACATGAAAATGTTTTTAATCATGATACAACACCCTAAGGGTTGTTTTTAACAAAACCCATATGTTTAATAAGTCAAAACTGATGTTGCTTTTGATATGGGCTAAACCCATGTAACAAAGTACTATATATACTAATTTGCATTTGAAATGACGTCGTGTATGTTTCTGGGCTCCATGTTTTTTTTTCGGCCTGTTACATGGGCTAAACCCATGCAACAAATTACTATCTATATACTAATTTGCATTTGAAACGATGTCGTGTATGTTTCTGGGCTCTATTTTTTTTTCAGCCTGTTACATGTGTAGTGATCCAATGTCATTGTCGGCCCATTGTTATTAACCATTTGATAAGATGAAGAAGAAGCTAGAAGAATTGACATTTTATCAACAAATATTCAAGAGGCGGTTATCTCCCGAAGCTTCTTCCACTGCACAAAATAGCACAAAAAAAATCTACAGAATATTTGGAGCATAAATTTGGTAGATGAAGAGAACATTGAAGCCGTTTTAGTAACCGTTGATTAATGATTGGTGATGGTGAAGATGAGGTTTGATCTAAAACCCACATCTTCCGGTGGTCGGATTAACCCGAAAAGAAATTGTCGCCTTGGCAGTTGACGGTTCTCACAAGTAGCATGCCTTTGTTAGCCCTGTAAGTTGAGTAGTTTAAAGAATAAATTTAGGGAATTGATTGGCACACTCAAAAAATTGATTGGGACACTCAATGTACAAACAGTTAAAACAGTTTATATTTACAGTACAACTGTTTAATGCACTGTTTGGAGTGTCTCAATTAAATGTGAGAGTGTGCAAATCACCTCCCATAAATTTATGTAAAGTTTGATTTAGGTTTGATGGAACTTAAATGAAGCTTTTCAGCTTATCTTTTGTATGTTGAACATATATGTAAAGAATATATTAATGACAAAACAATGATAGCTCATAAGGAGTAAAAAAAAAAAAAAAAAAAAAAAAAAAAAAAAAAAAAAAAAAACCTTTTGTCTCTTTAGTACTTATGGGTTTAATCTTCTTATTTTTAATTTTGATTAATTATGTTTTAAGTTGAAAAAAAATAGTTATTTATTTTTTTGTTAATCTCCAGTTTTTTTGTAATAAAGACTCAATCTTGATTTCCGAATTATGGTTAACATAGTTAACGGCTTATTTGTAGGAAGGAACAACTATTCAAATTGCTGAAGGAGTTGTTGGAGCTCTAATAGGTGAGCTTGCAATGTTTCAATGGTACCTGTTGTGGTACAAAAGTCTGGCTGATTATCATTTCATTTTTTTCCCCATTTTTTTGGTCAATAAACAATTGCTATTATGGTGAATATTGCTTATCTGATATATCAGTTTACAGGGCCTTTTGGCGCTGCGCTTGAATGTTATGATTTGGTGTTGAGTGGTGGAAGTTTTATTGCGGCTGCGGATTGGTGATAATCAACAAGTCGTTAACATGACGCATGGATACTAATGTGAGCTTGGTAAGTTCCTTTACTTTATTTTGAAGTACTTTCAAATAAAGGTTACATCTTTGATAGAAACTGGGAATGTGTTGTATTCGTATTCGTCTGATGGGACTTTTAGAGGGTGGGATACCTGTTTGTATCAGCAGGTGGTTATCGCTTGCATTTTAAATGAAATTGTGTAAATGTAGTGGTAAAGTTTGGTTGATGTTATTTACATAAATTGCAGGTAGCCTGTTTTAATGGTGGTCCGACACAAGAAATATTTAACTTTTCATGGTGCGGAACAGCTAATAACTCTTTCTTGCTGCAGGTTGTAAATCTTAGGTAATGTTACTATATCGAACTGTCACATCTCTTGTAGGTTAGTTTCGTACTTTCATAGCTTTTATTTTCCTTTGTAACACAATGTACATGTAAATGCACAAAACTTATGTACGGTGGATTTGTTACTTAGCCTTGAGAATTAGGAGAAGTAGTGTTGAAATCAAAGTAAATGTATAAGTATTTTGTTCCTTATTGTTATGCTTTTAACCCTGTGCAATGATCAACGGCATAAAACAACGATCAAGTAGTGGTAATGAATCAGATATTGGCGGAGGTTATTAATGGTAGTTAAATCTGTCAATCGAGCCATTTATGGTGCAACGGAAATTGAATATGTGGGATCAAGTAGTGGTAATTCTCACGATGAGAAAGTTTCTTTAATTTATAATATAGTTTGAGCGTTTATTCTTATGCCTCAATTTTGTTTTTTTTTCTCTCTAAATGTATTGATTACAGCCGTAACACAGCCTCTTCATACCGATCACGAATGAGCGTGTTCTTATGGTCCTTTTTTGGTCGCTGATATAAAAAGTAAGCATATGAAATTCATCAATGTAAAAATTGTTTTCTGCATTATCATTATACTTACCTGCTCTGTTTGGCAGATACGGTATGCTTCTAGCAGACGGTGTGTCAGGAGGAGTGCTATTTTTTATAAAGGCTGTAGCTCGCTGGATTTGGATACCGCAACCAAGTTGCAGGATGCTGATGCGCATTCGAAACAACATCGTTTTGAGGATTCTTCGGTCACCTGTGTTCCCAAAAGTAAACATTTGGAATCAAATAGCTCTTGAACTCGAGGTTGGCAATTTTTATACTGTTTTTTTCTGTATGACATTCTATTTGTTCCAGTATATATCTTCTAATTACATCCACATATTTGGTTCTGAATTTGCCTTTGTAAACAATTTTACACAGCCGTGCCTGTGTCTTCCAGTTTGTGTTGTGAATAAGAGATGGTCCAAAAATGAAATTACAACAGATAAAGAACTACCTGTTACGTATAGCAGGTATTGGCTTCCAATGTAGTGACAAATTATTGTGAAATGTGATTAGTATCTTTATAGTAGTTGTACAATGTGGTCTAAGGTTTTTTTTATCTACTTATTAGTCATTGCTATTGCTAACTCAAACACGCTACCCAAGTCTCAACAACTTCTTATAATCTTTATATGTTATGCAGGTCGCGACCTCTTGGGAATGAAGTTATAGGGATTGACTTAGGTACCACAAATTCATGCGTTGCAGTTCTGGAAGGAAATGTAAGATTTATACATAATCTGTTGGAAGGTCATAACGATACGTCTTATTTGCATATAACGGTAACTTTCATGAACTAAATAGCTTCTCTTAAAGAAGCAAAGAGGGATTCTTTTTACAGCTACTATATAGAGGGTAAGCTAATAATATGGCTTATGATCAAGCTGTCATTATTCCGCGTACCTGATTCAAACATTCATTTCAACGTAAACGATTATGACAAAGATCTTAAGCAGGTTTGTCATTGCACAAGCTTACATGTAAGACTCCCAATTTAATCTTTGATATGGTCATTTGGGTTGAAACGGGTAAATATCATATTTGGATTACCTAAGATTGGGTTTAGTGTCGAATATATTTTTATAGGGTTCTTTTTTTGTTCAAATTCTTTGGCATAAAACAGAGCTCGTATTCACCCATTCATGAGGTTATGGGACGAATTCGTCACGACTAGACTGCATGCAAATTTTTTTTTTTTTTATTTTTTTTTTTTTTTTATTTTTTTTTTTTTTTTGCAGATTCCAATGTAAAAAAAGGTACGCATAAAAGAATCTGGCTACTGTGAAGTGCAGAACATATATATTGAGGTTTCCAGGAGCTAGGACAGTATCCTGGTATGCATTTATATTCTTTAGTTTGGCCATTTATCTTAGACATAAGCAAATTCTTTTCGTTCCGCTCATACTTTGTTCTTACTTCATACTGTAGCTCAAGACTTGGAGGACGATTTCTACAAAATTATTCTTCAAGAACAACCTTTTTAAGTCTACCCGGGTATGTTTACTTCGAAACGGCTGAAACGTTACATTGTCATTTGGTGTATGTCACAAGATTAATGTGTGCAAACAACGTTAAAATTGCATATTTGATGCATCCTTCAAGTTGTAATGGATGACATTGACTTTATGGAACCTGAATATAATTTGTATCAGGCCATCTTTAGTCATACGTATGCTTAAGACTCTTTTATCTCACTTTGGCACTTGATGTGGTTTCATGTATTAAATTCTTTGGGTGAATGAATTGTGGTATTATATTTGACAGTATATTTTTTTAAAAGCTCATGTTGCAATACAATAAATTTTATCAACTGTGTTACCTGTAATATACTTTTGAATTTTTTTTCTAAATTTAGCGTTCACCTAAAACGGCAAAAAAGAGGGGAGTATCGGTTGCATTTCCTAAACATATAGTTTCGACCTTGCTTCCCAAAAAAACAAATATCATGCAATGATCAACGACATAAAACGACGCCCCGCCGCAACGTGGCGGACCGTGACCCATCTCATTTGATATATAAGTAAGGAGGTGAGTTATTTTAGAGACTAAGTTTTTGTTACATAATAAGGGGCAAATCCCCACCATCCATTTAATTTGATCTAATTGTTGGGATAAACCTAAGATTTAATAAGACAACTTAAGTCCATATTTTTTTCTTGTCCTTTTGTCTTTCTTATTTGTTTTTTTTTTTCTTTCTACGCCTTTTTTTTCCCTATTCACGTATTATTTTTTTATTTTTTTTTATGTCGTTTCTTTTCTATCCATTTTTTTTTTTTAATTCACTTATTATTTGTTTTAAATCGCGTTGTTTTTAAATTCACGTTTTTTATTTTAATTCACGTCTTTTTCACATTTTTACTTTTTCATATGTTTTCGTTCTTTTTTTACGTCTTTGTCCGTTTTCATACGTTTTCGTCCGTTTTCTTCTGTTTTCTAACATTTTCATCCGTTTTCAAACGTTTTTGTCCGTTTCTTGCGTTTTCATTCTTTTTCGTCCGTTTTCATACATTTTCGTCCACTTTCGTCCGTTTTCGTCTATTTTCTTACGTTTTCGCCCGTTTTCATACTTTTTCGTCCGTTTTGATACGTTTTTGTTTGTTTTCTTACGTTTTCAAATGTTTTCGCCTGTATTCATATGTTTTCGTCTGTTTTCTTACGTTTTCGTCCGTTTTCTTACGTTTTCGCCCGTTTTTATACATATTCATCCATTTTTTTACTTTTTCGTTTGTTTTTATACGTTTTCAGCCGTTCTTATACGTTTTCATATGCTTTCGTCCGTTTTCATACATTTTCGTCCATTTTCTTACGTTTTTGTCTGTTTTCATACGTTTTCATCCGATTTTATACGTTTTCATATGTTTTTGTCCGTTTTCATACGTTTTTATACATTTTTACCCGTTTTGAGATGTTTCCGTTCGTTTTTCTACATATTCGTCCATTTTCTTACATTTTCATCCGTTTTTAAATGTTTTCGGCCACTTTTAGACATTTTCATACGTTTTTGAATATCACAAGTGATATTCTGAACATCACAAGTGATTTTCAACTAATGTTTTGTAACATGAAAATCACAAGTGATATTCTGAATATCATAAGTGATATTGATATTCAGAATATCACAAGTGATATTCTGAATATCACAAGTTATTTTTAACAAATGTTTTGTAAAATGAAAATCACAAGTAATATTTTGAATATCACAAGTGATATTCTGAATCACAAGTGATATTAAGAAAATCACAAGTGATATTCAGAATATCACAAGTGATTTCATGTTTTTTTTCACTTTTACGTTTTTGTCTGTATTTATACGTTTTTATCCGTTTTCGTTCGTTTAATATCACAAGTGATATTATGAATGTCACAAGTTATTTTCAACAAATGTTTTGTAACATAATCACAAGTGATATTCTGAATATCATAAATGATATTGATATTCATAATATCACAAGTGATATTCTGAATATCACAAGTTATTTTTAACAAATGTTTTGTAACATGAAAATCACAAATAAAATTCTGAATATCACAACTGATATTCAGAATATCACAAGTGATTTCACGTTTTTTTTTCACTTTCTTACGTTTTTGTCTGTATTCATACGTTTTTATATGTTTTCGTTCATTTAATATCACAAGTGATATTATGAATATCACAAGTTATTTTCAACAAATGTTTTGTAACATGAAAATCACAAGTGATTTTACGTTTTTTTTTTTTTTTTTTTTTTTTTCACTTTCTTACGTTTTTTTATGCATTAATACGTTTATGAATATCACAATTGATATTCTGTGATATTCTAAATATCGCTTGTGATGTTAAGAATATCAATTATGGAATTTAAAAACGTATGAAAATGGATGAAAACGTAAGAAAATAAGCGAATACGTACGAAAGCGTAAAAACACGTCTGAAAATGGACGAAAACATATGAAAAATTGACGAAAATGAAAGAAACAGACAAAACCGTACAAAAATGGATGAAAACGTTTTAAAACTACCGAACGGATGAAAACGTCTAAAACGGACAAAAATGTATAAAAACGAAAGAAAACGTATGAAAACGGGAAAAAACGTATATAAATCTATGACGAAAACGAATAAAAATGGATGAAAACATTTTAAAAGAAAGCTCACAAACACAAAGATAAGCAATTTACTCAAAAGTGTCACATAGTTACGAGTAAGATGGACAGAATGTTAGTTGAGTGCTCTTTATAAACTTATAAAGTAATAATCTTCAAAATCGCTACTTTTAGGAGCCCAAGTTTTTAGATGCTTATTACATCACATATATACGTATAAACAAATATCTCACCCGAATGATATTAACATGTCATATTTTTCAACATAAGACCTAATATTGTGCAGCAGATAGAAACATGTAGAAGCATTACATTAGTCGGTTCCAATCTCAACACTATATGTGATAACTTACTATCTCAGTATTCATTGATTGCCTATAAAATGAGAAGATCGGAAACTAAACAATAGAATGAAATAATCAATATGGAAATTTGGTACTTTTATTTAGCGCATTACGTGGAAAATATCTAAACATAACATACAGAAATTACACAAAATAAGAATAAAACCACTGGATCGGATGAAAACTAGTCCGAATAAAACCCAAACCTTTCCCTGATTAGATAATAGGTATTGGATCAAATCGAGCTACAGGAATACAGACCAAAGGGTTAACTCTAGGAAGGTTTAAACCAAGTCCTTCCTTCATATCAACTTTAGTAAGATTGCCATCAATCCCAGCCTTCCAATCAAAGCACTGAATCATAACACCAAAAGTTGCATAGATCAGTTTTAACCCTAAGGAAGCCCCTGGACACATTCTCTTTCCACTCCCAAATGGTAAGAAGTCATAGTGTTGTCCTCTCACATCCTTATTTTTCCCTAGAAATCTTTCAGGCCTGAATTCTAGCGGGTTTTCCCATGAGTTTGGATCCCTGGCGAGAGCCCACACATTGACAAAAACAGTTGTGTCTGCTGGAATAAGGAAACCTGCTACTACACGATCTTCAGTTGATTGCCTAGGAACCATGGGGACGGGTGGGTGGAGACGCAATGTTTCCTTTACAATAGCTTGAAAGTAGGGAAGGTTTGGTACATCTGATTCTTGTACAAGTCTTTTTGTTCCGACAACTTGATCAATTTCTGCTTTTGCCTTTTTCATAATGTCTGGATTATTGATGAGTTCTGCTAAACCCCATTCTGGGGCAAGTGCTACATTGTCTGTTCCTGCAACAAATACATTCTGAAATTGCAATATAGAAGATTTAGTTAATATTAGCACATATGAAACCATAAGACACTTAAATATGGTCAGTTTTATTTTTACCAGAATGAAGGCTTTGATGTTCTCTCTTGTCAATTCTACCTCCATGCCTTCAGCTTCTGCGATGTCCATTAACATGTTAAGTATATCCTTCCCTTGTGATCCTCTCCTTTGCTTTCTTTCCTCTTCATGCTCCGAAATGATCCTCTCAACAAGTTCATCAAATCTTCTATGAATATCCTTCACCCTTTTTCCAAATCCCTGCAAGTCTAGATTCTTAAATAACCATATATTATCTGAGAGATTGAACACACCGATAACCTCAGTTATCTCGAAAATCAGTTTCCTTATATCCCCTGCGTTTCCTTCCTCTTCTGAACATCTTTGTCCCAAGAGTACTCTTGATATCAAATTATTGGACACCTTAACTAGCTCAGCATTAAGATCTAGTGCTTTCCCAATGCTGGCTTTGTGGGATAAAGATTTATAAAAACGGTTAATCTCATCTTGCCTAACTGGAAGGAGCATGTCAATAGTTGCACCACTTAGCAACTGTGACATGACAATCTTCTTCATGAATTTCCAATAGAACCCGTGATTAGCAAAAGCAAAATCTTTGGACCCGTAAGTTACGCACTCAGTTGCTGAATTATAGGGTCGGTCTAAAAAGGAATTTTCACAAGTTTTAAGAAACTCTTTTGCCGCATCTGGTGAACTAACTACAACACAAGGTACAGATCCCATCAAGAGGCGAATAACTGGCCCATATCGGAGAGAGAGCTTATGAAAAGCTTGATGGGGGACTGGATTAAAGAGGTGTAGATGGCCAATGATGGGAATAGTAAAGGGGCTTGGTGGAAGACGAGGTTTAGAGCTAGTAGATTTAAAGAATGCTCGGATCAATAATGTGGAGATCAGCAGTGTTAGAATGATGAAGAAGTAGGCTTGAAAATCTGCCATGGTTATGCACTTATGTGAAGTATCGATCGAAATGTTGATGCTCTAAATAAGCAAGAGTGTTTTGGTACTTATAACAAGTACGTGAACATCTTCTTCCAAAAAACGTGCATGGTATTATTGTTGTTAGGTGCCATGCAAGACTAATTTTGCACTCCACAGTTTAAAAATATATTCCCCTGCGATGAAGTTGACTATAGGAGGCGTATATCTTTTTACCTTTTGAACTTTGAATAAGAAAAAATTATTACTGTAATAACTATAAGCATCCAAGGACTATCTGTCATTTTCTTAAGCACTTTTCAAATAATTATACAATTTTGATATGATTTCAAGACCGTACCGTAGTAGGTGATGTGTCAATTCCAATAATTAAAGATGACTAATAAGCTACGATATTTGGAAAAAGACTGTTCATTTCCAATAAGGTGGCGAACATGCGAAACTAATATTGAATATTGTGGCTTGGACTTTTCGATTAGTCGAAGATGTCACACAGAATTATCCCAAATGTGATTTTTAAAAATATTTTCAATTGTAAGTTTATTTTATTAAATATGTTTTAAAATGTTTAAATTATATTGTATTTTTTTGCGATAATTCCTAATATGCCCAGATTGCTCAAGTGATTTGCTTTTTTGGCCATGAATTCAGAGTTTTCGTACCCATATGATGTCAAATGTCTGACATGAGGGCTGCCAGTTGCTCAAAAGTACACAAGTTGTTCAAAAAATAATTTGAAAATTGACACTTGTCACTTGCAGATTGCGGTTGCCCTGATCTAAATACGGAAACTCCGAATTTTAAGGGAAAAAAGCAAATCCCTTTTTTTAAACAAGTTTATTTTTTACTCGCATGTTGAACAACGTAAAATACATGAGAGCAACAATTTACATGATGAAATGCAAACGTTAGCATTACTTTATCATTGCAAAAGTCAAAGAAATACTGAATTTTTAATTAGAATAATTAAGTAAATAAGATTATTTTAAATTTTTTGAAAATAAATAAAGGTAAGGCGGAGCGGTTTTTTCGGTTTCAGTTTTTCATATGCAACCAAAAACCGCCCCAAATATTCTGTTACTCTATAAATTAAAACCGCCCCGTCAGTTTTTCATTTGGTTCAGTCTTTTCGGTTTTCTACCGCAATATAAACTCTTGTCAAAATTAAAGAAAACTGTAGCTAATTCGCTGTAACTTGACCACTCCTAGTTTAAACATTCTTATATACCACATACACAACATGCCATAAACAAAAATTTCCACCATACAATAATTGAAGTACATAAAGCATTCATGCCGACAGAGCAATAGGACTCGATGGCATTTAATTTGCAAATCTAAAAATTCAACTTTCGTGTGTCGTGTATATATTAGTTATGGACAAGATTTCGAACTAATTAAACGACTATCGTTTGTAAAGGATCATATTAGGGTAATAATATATTCTTTTCATATCTCACCCGAATGATATAGCCTATCATATTCTTCAACATAAGGCCTAATATTGTGCAACAGATAGAAACATGCAGAAGAATTACGTTAGTCCGTTCCAATCTCAACACTTTATGTCATAACTTACGACTCAGTATTCATTGATTGCCTGGAGGTGATACAAGGCTACAGAGGCATAAGTATATCTACATGAGTTTGTTTCCCAAATTTTTTGGCCAAAGGAATTGTCACTCTCACATGGAATGTTGTCATTCTTCGGTTCATACAAGGATTATGACTTGAAACTTAGCCTCCCAATTATTTGCCAACATTTCCAGAGACTGCTTACCATAGTAGTTGTTCAATACCCATATTGTATATATCAGAAACGAATCCATGATTACGTATGGATATGGATAGATACCCATTCATAATCCCTAGTCTGTGATACCAACTCGATTAATAGCATGAATCATCAGGTTGGGAAATTTCTTTAAGGGCAAAAGTCAAAAATTAAAAACATGTTTTTTCAGTTGTATCTAAATGTTAAACATGTCCATTTAAGTACCAACATACTATACCTAATTTCAATATTGTACTATTATAAATAACTTTGCAAGTGATTTGACAAAAATACCCCCATATTCATCATCTTCATTTTCTACATGTTCACACCCATATTCCGGCCACCACCATCTTTAGATTCCGGCCACAATGTATGGCAAATATTTAATTTTTTACACTAAATACACGAATATCATTTTTACTTCTCATCTACACAAATATCTACCAAATTTATCTTTTAAATACACGAATATCTTAACTTTTGTTTTTCCTTCGTTTCTTAACAAATTAAATGCACTCTTTTCACTTCTTTGTATATTTTCCAAACAACATACAACCAAAACCAACACACAAATTGCAAGGAGATCCTTTTCATAGCTCCTACTCACAAAACACATTCACACCCTTTGATTTTCTTTCAAACAAATTCACGTGACACACACAGATTCCACATTGGGTTTATCTTATTGAGTTCTTCGATACGGATGGAGCCAGTGGGGGGCTAGAGGGTGCTCGGCCACCCCCAACAATGGCGAAACCACTTTCAAAGATCGAAGCCTTTTAGAAGGTATGCTTAAGAAAAATTAGGATATACCTTATAATTAGATCGCAAAAACCTTGTTTCAATGGTGGTTTTGAAGTCTTCATGTTTTACGAGGAAGATGACCGGATAACAAAAGAAAAAAAGTTGTCAGCAATTTTTTATTATTATAATAACTTAGTACTTTACTAGTTTACTTTTATTAAAAGGTTTGATTTTATCCCCTACAGTTTGAAATTTTATCATTTATGATTGAACATTTTTTTGCTATAAATCCACTACATTAGTCCGATTAAACCATCAAAACAAAAGATTGTATGTTACTACCGAAAAAAAATTGAACCCCCCTTAACATAAATTCCTAGCTCCGTGACCACCAATTACACCACCATCAGATTCAGTTTTTTTGGGTTTCCAAACAATTGTCTTCACAGCTCCTTGTCTCATATTCAGTTTTCTTGGGTTTGGTAGCCGAAAATAATGGGTGGAATATGGGTTTTGTAAGGTAGAAGATGAAGATGAAGAACACAATGTATTTTCGTCCATATTTAGCACTTAGGTATATTGATACTTAAATGGACATGTTTAGGAGCATGTTTCCATTTTTGACTTTTGCCTTTTTTTTAAAGGAAAATTACCAAAATAGACCAGTCGCCCAGGCAACTTTTTCGATAGATCGGGCGACCGGGCAACTTGTACAATGGGACACTTGTCGAATTTTATAAGCTGACAAGTGTCCCGTTGTACAAGTTGCCCGGTCTATTTTCGAATTAAAATTACCTCCTGATCTAAAAAGTGACAAACCATAGGGCAACAATCTAGTCATATAATTATCCCTCCTTTTAAACTCTTCTTTAGACAAATCAAATGAAACAATTACAATCTTCTCGTTAAGGTCTTTCATAAACCTGCCAGTGAAGAGCACTGTTACATAAAAGACCAACTTGACTAGTAAATTAAACGAGTGTGGTAGCCCGCGCGTTGCCGCGGGATTGCCTTGTAGATAGTGTCGACTTTTTAGTTTTTTTTGTTTATCATTTGTTGTTGCTACAAATTATCCAAGTAATTGTTAGTATATAGTGTTAGAACTAAAACGTAGTGGCTCATAAAAAAATAACTTGGATATATTCATGTTAAAGTAGACCGACACAACTCGATATACAACCTTAAAATTTTATACAAATTTGCCTTCATAAAGTCGGAATCCTCTATTCTGCAAGCCTCAAGTTTTGGCGAGTACCCTGTTGATCTTCTATACTTTCAAATCATCACATGATATGTTCTGGCAACTGCAAGTGAAGACGTATGACGTGTTTCGTTATTGTGAAGCCTGTGCACCTGTAGCAAGTCATGTTACAAAATAATTTAGCTTTAGTCGAGAACACTAAATCTAGATATAACAATCTCAGCATGTAAACATAAAGGAAGACAACATTAAAATATTGAAGTAACCAACAAAAAATGCTCTATTTAAGATTTTAAGCATCACAAATTAAACTATTTAAGCCAGTGGATAATTGAAGTGACAAATAAGCTAGAGCAAATACTGGGAAGTTAAGATATAAATTTAGCAAGTAAATGTCAAATATAAGCAATATGAAAAGGAATGTGAAAATTAATGGATCTAGTTTTGACAATCGACATTTAAGCTTTCTCATCTTCTGAGTGATCAAACACGAAAATGCAACTGGTCATTTGATAAAAAAAATAAAAAAAAATAAAAAAGAAAGTTATTTTTATATCTCATGTACTATTAATTATGTAACAATAATTAAGATTTATTAAAATATTTGAATGATGATATAAGTTCATTCATATGTACAAAGTCATGTTGGTAACTTATAAGTTCATTCATATGTACAAAGTCATGTTGGTAACTGATCTGAGTTATTTAAGGTAAGGTCCTAAAGGGGTGTTTGGGTTACATTATTATAAAATGGCATGAAGCACAAAGGACATAAACAGATGAATATATTTCTCCTACAGTGCCAATGGTTTTGGTCCATAAGAATCCTATATAGCTATATCGTGTGATTCTTGAGGGGTGTATTATTTATCGGATGCATTAATTTTGAGACCGTAAAATTGCCTGCCATCAGTATACATTAGTACGTAAGAAGTCGTACCTTTTTCTTTGCAATGCTTCTGAAAAGGTGCCCGCTTCCATCCTTACACCTTCTTCTTTCTTCCTAATCTCCAAGTACACCAACCCTGCATCTACCATTGCAAGTGTTGACCCACATTCCGCCCCTTTCAGAAACAAATCTAATGCTTTTTCAACGTTCACCTTCACAACAAACAAAACATTTAACATACAATGTTAACAAAAACTATATCATATTCAGGTGCACCCCTCAACACAAAGGAGACGGAATGTGTCATAAATTCTTGGATGTTTTCTTCATTAAATCGAAAAACATGTAATATTACAGTTTATAGCCGCTCAATCATTTCCGGCTCTTGTTCGGCACCACTACTAAGAAGCAAAATGAAGGATTCTGCAAGGCAATGCAAATAGCTGAAATGGAAAGACATGCTAAAATATGTATATGGAATTTTGACTCATACAAAAAACTACCCGTTTTGATCAATTATGCAACATGTCTGACCCAACCATTTTTCCTATATTAGTGTGTCCGATTTATGCAAGACATTAATTGAAAGCATCATTAAACGCCAACGTACCTTTGGGCTTTTCCTGGTTGCCATTGAGTTTGTATCCGTGGATGGGTGGGTATAACTTGATGTACTCTTCAATTTGATTTTTAAAAAATCCCAAGCAATACTGGAGGTGGTGATGAAGATTTTGTCTGACAGCAGCATATGCAAAAATTTGATTATTACTGATGTTGAACGTAAGTCTGTCAATTCCCCAGGATTAATATCAATGTGCTCTTTCTATAGATACCAAGTAATGGAAACCTGGTGAATACAGAAAAACAGATAAGTTCATTGTTGAGTTATGTGAGCAAGAGAATCATGAAAACAACAAACTAAAACGATATAAGAAAGCCCAATAATGCTTAAAGAAACAGTATGTTAGGTGACTAACATGTACAACTGTAAAGAAATGTTTTATTTTAGAAAAATGTGAACTTATATAAAGTACTATAATATTACGGAACGAAATAATATTGCTTAAAATGTAAGCCGAATGGTCTAAACATTTTCAGTAACATATATATAAGACAATAACTGTTAATTCTTACAACGTACACCACATTACCTCCGTGTATAATTGTTAATTGTTAATCCTCAACGCATCCTCTTAAAAAATTGTGGTATCAACTTCTGGTGGTGTCTTCTTGCTCCCTTCCCCTTCTCCTGTTGTTGCTGCATAAACCCATAAAGAGGCAACAACGTTGTTAATTACCAGCTAAAATAAGTATCGATTTGTGTAAGTTGATTCTAAATGTACCTTTAAACAGTGATCCAACTCTATCAGCTAGCTCCCATTTGAAGACATAGAACCATCTTCAAGAAACCTGATTGGAGTATCCTGTAAACACAAAGAATCTAATTGTGAATCGAGAAATGCAAAAGACCAAGAACAAACGAAACTAACACTCAAGAAAGAAGGTTACCTACTCAGATTATATATATGAAAATGGGAATGAACTAAGAGACACCGATTTTCCGTTAGCATTTCCTATGACAGCCTGCATAAGGAAATTCTCTTTTAAGCTAGTTCCTGTACAAAGAGAATTTCCTATGACAGCCCAGAGCATTTCCTATGACATCCAACTCTATCAGCTAGTTCCTGTACAAAGAGAATTTCGTTCAATAACTGGCACAATAGCCTGCATATATATGAGGTCTTTCAGAATATCATATAAACTTGCCTGCAAATATCAACCTATAGTAACTCCCAGCACATATGATCTTTATTCCCGTCTCCAACCTATAGTAACTCCGAAAGTGACCCATTAAATACCAATAAGTTGTGAAACATTAACTTGTAAAAAAAACAAAAGATTCATGCAATGCACAGAAACACTCGATGTAGGCCTATGCACATAAACAAAAGATTCATGCAAGTAAACTTTCTAGTTAGATGGGTATCAAGAAAAAAACTATCTCACCATTTGGTTCACTTTCATAATAAGAAACATCGTTTAAGAATCTTGATTGGATTTAAAGTAATAATATACACCCTAAATGTATATATCAAATTGACAATATAGACTTACAAAAAATAGTTTGTAACAACAGCAACCATGTTTATGATAAGATAAAAACTATACTAAAAGTAATTAAACGCATCCTATAATGTATATATGAGATCATGAGATTAGAAATGAACTTACCGAATTAATTGATTCAATGCAGACCTCATTTTCTCTTGCTGTTGTAGCATTTGTATCTATGTAACTTTCTTCAGTCTCAAGTGTCTTTAGAAGCTTGGGATAAAAACATGAAAAAGTCAGAGTTCGTTCTCCAACTTTATCATCACTAAGATATACTTTGTTGTGTTCATCGTCCATAGGCTGCAAGTTTATCTTCCTTTTCTTAAAAAGACCTCATACAATAGCCTGTATTTTTAAAGATAAGCATGAAAATGTTTGAAGCATACAATAGTCACATTACCATTCAAAGAAGAAATACTATGTTATACACTGTCAAATTTTGCTTTATATATATGTGATTATAATGTTTAATTAATCATTCAAGTGAAATATTAAGTACTCAATTTTGTTGAAAAATGATAGAATGAGCTTATTCATCTTTTGTAGCCCAGATTAAAGATCAAAAGCAATCTATTAAATTTACACAGAAGGTGCAACAACTATTACGACAGTTCTTTGTAGAAAGAATCAAAATATATAATTTTTTTGATTGTTGTTTCAGAACACATTAAGGAAATGAATAATTTTTATAAGCAATCCCAAACACCCCTTCAGTAATCATCGCATATAACAAACTCACTATGTCAAAAGGTCAGAAAGCAAACTCACCAATCGAAAACTTCACAGGCAATATAACATCGTCAATGATTGCATAGCACTATGAAGCACGGCGCATCATTCCATTTTCCTCAACCAACCTATCTTTTCCAACATGTTGATCCATTTCATCTTGTGCAATAGATTTACGTAGAATAAGTTACCTGTAACCGAATATATTCAAGATGTAAAATCACATGTATGCTATAAGGCTTGCTATAAGACGGCCTCATATCTCGGTGTTGGTCATGCAAGTCAGCAACCCCAAACTTAAATGCAACAGGAAAAAAAACGAACCTCATGGATCCATTCAACTCGTAACAATATGGAATATTTGAGTCACCAATCTACTTCTATAAACGAAATGTAAAACTATTATATTTATAGATAATTAGGACCACAATTTAGTTATATAAACATATAGTTATGGTAAATTGAAATCCACATGTTCTACTTTGCAAATAAGCATATTCGCCTTTTTTTTGGATCTTACATATAAATATATACAGTAATTCAGGTTATGCAGACATACCTCAATGGTCTTTTGCTCCAAATCAAGTATTGCTTTTCAAAAGAAAGTGTTATGCAGCATACTCGAATGGTCTTTTCCTCCTCTGCCACGAATCATGGTGTGACACCTCAATCTTACAGGAACTATTCCACACACAAAAATCCCAATATATAAATCGCCCTAACATCTTATACACTTAAAACATCATCAAACCTAAAGAAATCAACAACAACAAAAGCATACCTCTAAACTGTAATCTTCCGTCGATGATACAACTGCGAAACATTGAAAATGAATAAAACTCAAATCAAAATACAAACCCGTAATCACATAAGGAGACCCCTAAAACGTGTTTATTAAAAGAAGTGGGGTTTAAAAGTAAGGGGCAGAAAAATTAAACGTCGCAAAAAAGCATACATGTGATTTAAAATCGGCTCCGATCTTGTTGGTGATGCATTAATGCTTCATGATCATGGGGTAAAAAAAATCTCGATTTTGGATGGTGGTTTTGGAAAAAGGGGGTTGTGGGAAATATGGGATTGATTTTTGAGAAAACTGTGTGTGGGTTTGAGAAGATTGGGGAAGGTTTTAGAATAATCTGTGGAGGAGAGATTTATTTTTGGGTTGCACTGTTAGCGTACAAATCTTCGAAGCATTTTTACTGTTTAGTCAACTGTTTTGAACAACTCTTTGAAGCACTCGTGTGCCAACAGCGATCCCGGGTTTTTAATATATTTATAATTATAATATAATGTATACTCCAATTGAATAACTTTCCAAACACTTGATATTAACCGTAACACTTGGAAAATGTGTGATCACCTACTATAACCTTGTAATCATCGGATAAGAAATCGTAACCAAAACCGGCACATAAGATCATGACATCCCTAAAGATGATTGGTGGCTTTGGGAGCTGTTGTTTACCTGTGTAATGGAATGGTTCACTATAAGAATTTCTTTAACATCTAGAGTAACTAAGGATATGACATATATACGAGGCCATTAGAAGAACCGAGGATAAAACATCTAGCATCCGGAAGATGAAACATGATATATGTACACGGGGAAAGCCATATATAAGGTAACCATAACAATCCTTCTAGTTTCATTATTCTTGCAATCTTTGTTATGACTATGCATGAGACGTGTCTTAATGAATACATGACAAGATATTCGAGATAGCCATGACTTACATACACATTTGCATCGGATCAAATCATCAACATCCATCCAATCTGGCTAGTATCTGTTCAGCTATATCTCCATAGACGCCCACGCCCTCCTAGCTCCTTTGCCATGCAAACTCTAAACAAAATCAAAGAAAGATATATGGAAGGTGCATGTATATGCATATGTTGCGTTATCTTCAACAGACACCCGATCCCTTGCAAAGTGAGTAAAATTAAAAACTGTAGAAAGCCATTCATAGTGTGACAAGTGTCCCCCACTCTAAATTATACATAAAATCCGCCTAGGGGTAATATGGTCATTTTACTCGTTTTTTCTTTTCCACCTCAATTTTCAAATGGATATATCTCTTAATCGACAAACTTTTGGAAAAAACCGATTTTACCAAAATTTTTAAAATTTGATTCTCTTTAATTTGGTATAAATCTTTTTAATTTTTTCTAAACTTTTTTTTTGACATATTCATTGGGTCATGATTTTCTTGATGTTTTTGTTATTTTCGACCCTATTTTTTACCTTGAAAATTGCCGAATCATAAAATACTTAAAACACGAAAGTTGTAGATTTTGATTCACTTTTTACCCAGAAATTTGAATCACTCAAATCCGATATGATATGAGTGAGATATCGCACGTTAAAGATGATGTTTTAGTCATATTTGTTGCACACAAGGTGTTTGATGAAATGTCTAGCTTATATTTTTAGTATTAAAATTGCGTTAAATGCTCTAATTTTTGTCCCACAACGCATTATTAATAATTTTATTAATGTAACATTCAAAAAGTGATGTTTTTTAATCATTATTATTTTTAAATATACATTTAGTTCATTAGTTACGTTATTAGGTTCATCAGTTAAGTTATTAGATTCATCAGTTAGATTATGTTTTGTTCATCAGTTAAATTATGCATTGTTCATCAGTTAGGTTATAGGTTATAGGTTCATCAGTTATAGGTTCATTAGTTATATTATGTTTTGTTCATCAATTAGATTATGTTTTGTTTATCAATTAAATTATTTATCGTTCATCAGTTATGTTATAGGTTCATCATTTATAGGTTCATCAGTTAGGTTATAGGTTCATCAGTTAGATTATGTTTTGTTTATCAATTAAATTATTTATCGTTCATCAGTTACGTTATAGGTTCATCAGTTAGGTTATAGGTTCATCAGTTAGATTATGTTTTGTTTATCAATTAAATTATTTATCGTTCATCAGTTACGTTATAGGTTCATCATTTATAGGTTCATCAGTTAGGTTATAGGTTCATCAGTTAGGTTATGAACAATACATAATTTAACTGATGAACAAAACATAATCTAACTGATGAACCTATAACCTAACTGATGAACTTATAAATGATGAACCTATAACGTAACTGATGAACGATAAGTAATTTAATTGATAAACAAAACATAGTCTAACTGATGAACCTATAACCTAACTGATGAACCTATAACCTAACTGATGAACAATACATAATTTAACTGATGAACAAAACATAATCTAACTGATGAACCTGTAACCTAACTAATGAACCTATAACTGATGAACCTATAACCTATAACCTAACTGATGAACAATGCATAATTTAACTGATGAACAAAACATAATCTAACTGATGAACCTAATAACCTAACTGATGAACCTAATAACGTAACTGATGAACTAAATGTATATTTGAAAATAATAATGATTAAAAAACATCACTTTTTGAATGTTACATTAATAAAATTATTAATAATGCGTTGTGGGACAAAAATTAGAGCATTTAGCTCAATTTTAACACTAAAATCTAACCTAGACATTTCATCAAACACCTTGTGTGCAATAAATATGAGTAAAACACCATATTTAACGTGTGATATCTTACTCATATGATATCGGATTTGAGTGATTCAAATTTCTGGGTAAAGAGTGAATCAAAATCTACAATTTTCGTGTTTTAAGTATTTTATGATTTGGCAATTTTCAATGTAAAAAATAAGGTCGGCAATTTTCAAGGTAAAAAATAAGGTCGAAAATAGCAAAAATATCAAGAAAATCATAACCCAATAAATATGTCAAAAAAAAAGTTTCGAAAAAATTAAAAAGATTTATACCAAATTAAAGAGGATTAAATTTTAAAAATTTTGGTGAAATCGGTTTTTTCTAAAAGTTTGTCGTTTGAGAGTAATGTGCGTTTGAAATTTAAGGTGGAATTAAAAAAACGAGTCAAATGACCATATTACCCCTGGGCGGATTTTATGTATAATTTAGAGTGGGGGACACTTGTCACACTATGAATGGCTTTCTAGACTTTTTAATCTTTTTCACTTTTCAAGGGATCGCAACTCATCTTCAACATATGGCTATAGATTTAGCTAAACAAAATACTGTGGGTCAGTGGATAGGTGAATTGACCCACAAAACTTACAACTATCTACTTGAGATCGGCCCAGTAATGTGTAGCATTTCATTTGGGAACCCCTATCTCACTAGACAAGACTTTTTTTTATTGATGAACAACACTTTTTATTGATGCACAAATTTCTTTTTTATTGATGAACAAGGTTTTTATAGATGAATAACGAGTATTATTGATAACAATTATTTTAATTAATGAACAACTCTTTTAATTAACGAATAACTTCTTTTATTGATGGAAGAACAATCAAACTACTAATAAATATCTTTGGATCATTCATTATTCATTCAAATTTACTCGTTAATGATTTCATAGTGATGATGTCATCAAAAGAGTTGAGTCAAATAAGAAGTGCTAAAATAAATCGACTTAGAAATAATTAAACAAAACCAATCTGCCACATCTAACCAAAATAAAATGCATCTCAACTTATAAAATCATTATACCATGTTGTTTATGTGTCGTATGTGGGTGATAGATTATCCTGATAGCAATTAGAAGTCACGAGTTTGAACGCTTTCAGATCGATTAAATTGGAGTGGATACCAATTAACGACCGGATAAAATCTAATTGATTCAAGTTTGTGTATGTTGTTATGTCTACAATCAAAATCGTTTCTGTATCCTTATGTTTGATGAAACGGGTTTTAGGGTTAACTGCCTTTTGGCAGTTTCAAGGTTTCAAGCTGTCAAATTTAGTCCCTCAATTTTCGAAAATTTAATTTTCTGAGGAATTTTTGACATAGCAACTTAGTGGAAATAAAAAAATTTCCAGCTGACCTGGCAGCTCGACCCCAGCCAGGGGCGCTGCCCCTTGGACCCTGCTTCTCTCAGGGGCGTTGCCCCCGAACACCCACCAAGGGGGCTACCGCCCCCTTGGAACCCCCGTTAGTCCAGTTAATATTCATATAAGTGTCGACTCTTATATGCATATTAAACTCAATCTATTTTACACTAAAATACCAACATACCATCCAACAATTCTCTTTAATATACATTTCCTATGTAGGATTAACTTCGTTCAATTCCGCGCTTCTCGATCATTTAACGCACTACATTCCGTCATCATTTCAGTTGAGTTCAATAATCATATTCACATATTCATACATTCACATACAAACTACGTAACAATCACACAACTAATAATACCTTCGATTATTCGAAAATCATAACAACTTCATCAACTACAACTTTGTAAAAGAATCTGCCGCATTACCACTTCTTTTGGTATCATTCGCATTTATGCATTTGTTCATTTTTCACAAAGATACAAAACCATCCATTCAAAGATACCATTTTATAAAAGCAAATCAACAAAATGACATTTATGCATGTATTTAGTTTCCACAAAGATACCATAGCATCAATAAAACTTATGCAAATGAGTATATGGGCACATGAGGATCTCTCAACCAATAAGTTTTATTGATTGTACCTTTCTTAAATGAGGTCAATTGATTAGATGTCTAGATCATCTAACGGCTCAAATCACTTTCTAGACTTTTTAACTTTTATCAGCTTTTTATTTGATCCGCTTTCTTTAGAACTTAGATACAAATTTGAACTTAGGTGTAGTATATTGATACTTAAATGGACATGTTTAGCATTTAGGTACATCTAAAAAAGCATGTTTTTTTGTTTTTGACTTTTGCCCTTTCTTTTAAATAACTTTTCTTTAGACAAATCAAATGAAAGAATTACAATCTTCTCTTTAAGGTCTTTCATAAACCAACCACTGAAGATCACTGTTACATAAAAGACCAACTTGACTAGTAAATTAAATGTATACTCGAATTGAATAACTTTCCAAACACTTGATATTAGCCATAACCATAACACTTGGAAACATGTGTGATCACCTAGTATAACCTTGTAATCATCGGATAAGAAATCGTAACCAAGACCAGCACGTACATAAGAGCATGACATCCCTAAAGATGATTGGTGGCTTTGGGAGTTGTTGTTTAACCTGTGTAATTGAATGGTTCACTATAAGAATTTGTTTAACATCTAGAGTAAGTAAGCATGCGACATATATACGAGGCCATTAGAAGAACCGAGGATAAAACATCTAGCATCCGGAAGATAAAACATGATTATTCTTGCAATCTTTGTTATGACTATGCATGAGACGTGTCTTAATGAAAACATGATAAGATATTAGAGATAGCCATGACTTGCACACACAGTTGCATCGGATCAAATCATCAACATCCAATCTGGCTAGTATCGGTTCAGCTATATCTCCATCGACGCCCACGTACGCCCTCCTCCTTTGCCATGCAAACCCTAAACAAAATCAAAGAAATATGCATCTGTTGCGTTATCTTCAACATATGGCTATAGATTTAGCTAAACAAAATACCGTGGGTCAGTAGGTGGGTGATTTGACCCACAATACTTACATCTATCTACTTGAGATCGGCCCAGTAATGTGTAGTATTTCATTTGGGTCAGGCCCAATTGTATCTAGAGTGTTACCGTCTTAAGTGTATAAATATTACCAATTATATTAAATCACAAGGTATGCGACGCCGTTTTGCTCAGCCACTTTCCCGCCAAAAATGCGAAGGCCCAGCCCGAAAAAAATTGTGGCCCGTTTACTTGGTTTTGCTGCTTATTGTGGCCCATATCAGTCTTTCTATACGATATACATCACGTGAGTTTCCAAAGTCATCCACACAAACCTAGAACGTTCCACAAAGATGATGATCGAAGGATGTGATCTGCTGCTGATGATGATGATCAAAGGATGTAGCATGATTCATTAGCCCTAATATTTGAAAGTATTCATGATCATCGACTGATGATCCAGGATGGTGGTGATGTGATGATGCTCTGCCATAGACCCACATACCAAAAATTCACTCTTATTTCTTTTAAGTTTAACAGGTATTGCAACTTATACATATATACAAAATTAATTAGAAATTAAGGTTTTGTGATAATTTGGGGGTTTTGTTATTTATTTAGTTTTTATTTTTTGTAGTGGTTTTTAAAAACATTGGGGTTTTTTTGTAGTTGGATTAGATGCTGATGCTTGCTTCGCTGATGGTTTGGAACTGAATAATCTGTTCATGGTGAGATGATGCCGCGATTAGATGAAAGAAAATGATAAAGCAAAGTTAACATTTTTCTCTTGCAACAATATTGTTTGGGGGCCATTTTTTTTTTAAATGAAATAATGCTTTTTTTTTTGGGAGTTGATCAAAGGGGTTTTTGATTAGGTTAGTTTATATGATGAAGTAGGTCTTACTTATATTGTTTACTTTGCGACAGCAATAATCTTACGATGGCTCACTGACATGTGATTCAGAAAGTGGCCATGTAAACTCGATTGCCAATGAAGGTATATTTCTTTTTTAATTTATCACTTTCAATATCCGAAATATGTGCTTATAGATTTAGCTTTATGTAATTTTTGGTTATACAGGAACAGATAGCAAGCAACAAATCGGTGTAAAAATGGCAGGTTGGGTAAGGTAATGCGTTGAAATGAGTATGGTTAGTTTGGACCGGTTTCAAGAAGAGTCACGGGAGGAATGGTTAAGGTAAATGACAACGGTTAGATTAGTTTCCTAAATAAAATAATGTAATAAGCATAATCTCATGAGATTAATGATTTTCGATAACATCTAAGCTTATCCCAAACATCGGTTCCCAAAACCGAAACTACATAGTCAACGATAAGAGGGAATCAACTAATTGGATGTTTCGATAACATCTAAGCTACATAATCAGATTTATTATGTATCTTCGGTTTTGGGAATGGATGTGGTAGACCAAGCATCCATGATAAGGAACGTGGAGTATTAAGGTCAAAACGAGGAATAAATTTGCTTTTCATGATAAGGAACGTGGAGTATTTTAGATAATTAGATATATTCGAGATTCAAAACTTTCATGAATCATGATTATGCACCGAAGAACATTGGATGATTTTCAGTGCTAATCATAATGGCATTTGCAAGATACCATTTGTTCTAATTGTTGATAGAGACATGTATTTGTTAAAACTGTATCTCAAAAATTCCTAAAATTGGTTTGCTTTGGTTTTAGGTATCCAAATGCTACAAAGCGACAACTGGATTTCCACCGTGGTGGTGATGTGGGAGAGCCATCTGCACCATAGGCTAACTTTTTTTTGGGCCCAGCCTTAAGAAGCCAACCAATTTTAAAAACAATTTTGGCAGAGGTGTTTTAGAAAACCGGGCTGGTGCAGCTACTGATGACGTGACTGCTAATGTAAGCCAAGGTAAACTTATGCATTCCATTGAAAAGCAGCTTACTATAGCCTACTATTTGGTATTTTAGTTGTTTCGATGCAACATTCAGCCGCTGTTTTTTTTGGGATTTTCTTTGGACAGCAGGAACAACTAGATATCATAACGCTGAATCAAAATTACACATGATGTTGGCTGTTCACTTGAAAGTCGAGGGAGAAAGAAAAGCACCAACAAGACCACTAGAAAGCGTGTGATGCAGTGTTGTGGCACACCCAATTTGTCGCCTAATTCAGATGGTGGTGTGTAGAGTGATGGTGAACTGTTAAGTTCCCATTCGACTGAAGGTCACCATTTGTATTCTCTTTTGTGGCACACCTTTTTTTACCTGAATTTGTTGTGTGCAATATTAAACTCAGATTTCTGCTGTATTTTTTCCTGCTAATAGGGCTGGCTGCAAATGATGATGATCCTTCACAGCAAACTCGAAAAAGAGGCAGGCCAAGGGAAACCAGTGGTGAACCGTCAAGTTCTCATGCTACTGAAGGTGAGCCTTTCTATTTTATTTTGTCTTACACCTTTTCTTTTTTTAAGCTGACTTTTTTGTGTAGAATATTATAATCATATTTCCACTATATTTTTTTCCTACCAATAGGTAGATGTGAGCCTTTCTTTTTTTAAGCTGCAAATGATAATGACCCTTCACGGCAACCTCGGAAAAGAGGCAGACGAAAGAAAACCGTTGGTCAATCGTCGAGTTCTCATGTGACTGAACGTGAGCCTTTCTATTTTCTTTTGCGTCATACATGTTTTTAACCATGGTTCTTTGTCTGCAAGATTAAAATCAGATTTTCATCACAAATTTTTCTAACGATAGGAACAGATGCACATGACAACTTCCCTTCACAGAAGACTTGAATTTTATTAAACTTATGTTTTTCCTGTAGGTTTACTTTGTGTACTAAAGATAATCAACTTTAGTTCTAACAATATTGCTTGAAAATTTTGAAAGTGGCAGTGAAACATTGCTAGAATTTTAGCAATATAACATGTTAACATCACCTTTTCTTTTAGTGTGTTTGCTGGCCTTTTTAGTTTATGTACATTTGAAAAATATCAAAATCCACTTTTTTACCATATGCATGTCAGAGATCTGGTCCCCAACTTAAGTGGTTAGACGACAAACAAAATGTTAGTACTCATATTACACGGTAGCTTGCTTCCAAGAGTTTCAGTAGCTATACATTCCGTTCAAACGATTTCTTCTCTTGTAGCTTTCACTTTATTTGGATATAGCAGGTTTAAGTCATTTTAAGACTTTTTTCCCACAATTTTTAGTTTTACTCTTATCTGTTTTCTTTATTTGATTTATTAAGGTTACTGATTGTTTTGTTGCTCATACATTTGCGTGGTTCGGCAGGTAACGAGACAAAGAAAAGCAAATATTCATTCACTTATTTTGCTTTTAAGCACCACCCTATCACGAACGAAGTGTTAAAACATGTGATTACTTAGCATATGACTTCATTAGAGTTACTGGTAAATTTGATTAATAGATAATGATCATATTTCTTACAGGTTTTTCCGGATCGACTATTCCACCGATTCTTCAGAAAAATGTCAAAGTGGATCTACTAAAAGTATTGCATCGTAGGCCTGTTGCGTCTGCATTAACTTCTTCTGATTCATTTTGTTTCTGGTGCATCGAGATTAGTTTGTGGTCGTTAAAGGTTTGCCTTTTTCATACATCCTAAATCATATTGTTGTTATAGGTGTGTTTGTATGTTTCTGTAAACAGATTAGTACTTTCACAGAATCTTAAGAAATTTTGTACAAACTTTAGGGACTATTTGTTTGGTTAAATTGAGAGGGGAAAAAACAATTTTAAAACGGTGTTTGGCTGCTAAATTTATGTGTAGCAAAGCGACCTGAAATTGTTGTTTGGGTACTGAATTATTTATGCATAATCAAAAAACTTTAAACGGTTGTTTCGTGGCTAAAATTCGAGGCAAAAGAACTAGGATTTGAGAAGAATGATGAGGGTGATACTCATTTACGAGTACGGGACATGTTACACCCAAGTAGAACATTAGGAGTGGAAATGCTCTCATACTCATTAGTTATAATGGCCACACAACACTTGGTGTGAACGCCGTGGCAACACATTATTATTTTCACATGATACATCATTGGCAAATGTAGTTTCTGCAAGTTTTAAGGTGTGAAGAATGGATGGATTTTTCTATGACATTCAAAATAATCAGGTTTGTTCTAAATCTGATGTTGTTTTTGGGATTATGTTTAGAAAAATAATCTGTTAAGAGTATTTGGGTAAGCTTATATGGAAATACATGTAAATGCAAAAGCATATTTAGTTGGTTTTATAGGTTGCTCATTAAAACCGTTTATGTTCTAAAAAAAGGCACAAAATACCCAAACAAAAAACATCGACAGATAACCTCGCGAGGCCGCAGCGCGGCCGGCCGCCGCCTTACTTGTTTTAACTAAAAGCCTTCTTGTGATACACTTTTGAAACCGGTCAAATACAACAACAACAAGAGGCATTTAGAGGCACTCAAAGTAGTATAGTTTTTCTTTTAGTGTATTGAGGATCCATGTACATTTGGTAATGTTTGGAATAATAAATAGGAAAATGAAGCTTGGATTGTCGACACTAAAGTATAAACTTCAAACCTAAAGACCGAGTATAGAACTACGTAATAGTAAAGTGGGTCGATAAACGACTTTTGAAAGATTGGTTATTATGACGCGCTTTCAAGATTCAAAAGGGCAACGAGAGGACTCTGAAGCAAATGTGAAGAGGCTAAAACTAGCAAGCATTTGGGATATAATTATGGAAATACTGAAACGGTATGAACTCCCAGATAAGTTTGAGAACAATGAAGACCGGATCAAGCTAGGGACCAAGTTCAGAAAATTGGTCAAGTCGCTTGACATAGCTAATTACTAGCGGCACTCAAAGGATGACCTACTTGAGAGAGGGTGGTAGACCAAAACGTTTCAAGATAATAATCTAAATAAAAAGATTCAACCGCAAATTCATTTCAATAAATAAAAAGATAACAATATAAATCTGTAGCAACAATGATAATTCGATACAAGAAAGAAGATTCAAATAAGTTACCATAACATTTGATGCATGATAGCAGTCTTCGTTAGATATATTAGTGTTTGTGACTGCAGGTAGTACATGGCTCATTGTTATTCTTCTTTGTCTTATTATGCTCCTCGTACATTTGAAGATAAAATATCACCCTTGACTCATATGCATCAGAACGCTGTTCCAATGCATCCATCCGCCGGCTTAATGCACCAATAAGCCGTTCCAGTGCATCAGTACGCCGTGCCAATGCTTCAATCCGTGGACTAGCCTGCCTTCGCAATGCATCAGCCAGTCCCAATTCCTCAGCCTGCTCTTCCAATTCCTCAGCCCGTGTTAATAAATTATCCCACTTTCTCGTCAATTCTTTCCCGCTATCTACTAAATCACGATGCTGTCTCGCAAGAATATTATAATGTCTTAAGTCATCAGCCCGCAGCAACAATGCATCAAGCATCCGTAAGAATTCATATTCTTTAAATTCAAGGAAACCCCGTTTGGTGAATGGAAATAATGTGGCCGATGATGCCTGCATCAACAGTTTTTATTAGAAACAAAGTTGTAAAATAATAATAATAATAACTAAAAAAAATGATTCAGATCATCTCAAGTTGATATGAAGATGACCAGTAACGTTCTCTCACAAACAAAACAGTGGGCCTACTGACCAGTTTTCTTTTTGATTGTGAGAGAGCATGACCGGTCATGTTTATATCAACTTGAGAGGATCTCGATACAAAAAAGAAAAAGGTGTCAAGGTAGGTTAGTTTTAAACAAAGACCTTTTGATGAGCGGTAACACAGAGGGGAGGTTGATAAAGAAGTATTGCATCCTCAAATGAGCATAAGGTGTTGCATTGGGGGCACTGTTGTTGATAAACAAAGGTAGTTAAGACAAGATGATTTACACAGTAGTAAAATTGAATGAATACGATATTTATGGCGTACAAACATACCTTCCCACTGGAGGAGCTTTGAAGAAGCCATTTCTTTATACATGAGAATCCATACATATGCCCACAAGGAAGACAACTGCAAATGCAATCAAGTACATTATTACTCTTGACAAAGTAAAATCTTTAAGGTAAATTAATAATCTTTGGTAAGGATATACACAGCAGTACCCAATCCTGTCGGAGAGAGGTATGGGGGAGGTGAAATGTAGATAGTCACACTCCTACCCGAGGGTAAATGACCTCCGGCAAGTGCGCGTGTGCAAATGAACAGACAAAAAGCAAGGTGTGGGGAAAGAGAAACAATGACATCAACAGAACCATATAAAGCAAAAACAGGAACAAACATGAGGCCAAAGACATATATGCAAACAGACAAATAAACATGGTAGCAAGCAAGCCAAAAAAAAGGGTACGTAAGATCAAAAATTTACAGAGACAACATATAAGACGAAAAAAGCAAAACACATCAAACAAACATAATCAAAGGCATTAAACACGCAAAAGCACACATAAAAGCCAAAGAGCCATCAAAAGGAAACAAACATACGAGCACAAAGGAGGAAAGGGAAAAACAAACTAACAAAAGCTGAAAACGCAAAAAAGCAAGAAAACCTACCGACAAGAACACTAAAAGGGAAAAAGGGTGTGCGCATATGTCAGGAGGAGTGAAGTCTACGCCTACGCGCCTTACTCATCTACCCTAATGTACCTGACTTGACTCGGGTTCCTTTATCTCTTAGGTCTTCCAAAAGGAAAAGCTACGATGAAACTCTACACCTATGCGCCCTACTCCTAGTTCTCCACGTCACGCGTTCCTATCAGTCCTCGGACTTTGGTAAGAATATGAGTAGAGTTGTAAAAAAGGAAATTGAGGTTTGGCCGAGTGTTAATAAAAAAGGTCACAAGGGATGAAACCAAAGCTTGAAGAAACAAAATAAAAATCAAATAGGTAGGTAAAGCATGTTTGTTAGTATATAAAAAGAAAGAAAAGTACCAAATTCTATGTTTTCCCTGAGTAGTGGAAGGTTTATAACAGATGGAGCAATCATGAAATTGGCATCGATGCTTTAAACGAATGATGCCATCATCGATCGCCTTTATCCCATGAACTGTAATACCATCTGGACCCATCCAACTGGTAGCCACTGGTGGCCTCATCTCCTCCAATTGTTCGACTTCCTCTTCTTCTTCTTCTTCTGATCCCATTATATTATCTCCTTCTCCTTCTCCTTCAAATATATATGTTCTGTTGTCCATTCTTCTTATAGATTAGTAATTAATTAACTTTAATACAAACAACCAGCAGATCGTAGATGATCGATTCACCAGACCCACAAAAAGAAGAAGATATCCTAGGGTTTATAGTTTAACTTATGAATCGAAGGTCTCAAGATTATATATATATATATATATATATATATATATATATATATATATATATATATATATATATATATATATATATATATATATATATATATATATATATATATATATCCTAGGATTTCAAATCGAAGGTAACTCTTGTCGTTTTCTCGCATTTACATCTTCGGTCCTTTTACTTTTATCCCTTCTACTTTTTCTTTTAAAACCATCTTTTATTTTATTACTAGGCCTCTACCCGGCCGATGGCCGATTTTCTCAATTGCTAATTAAAATCGTAAAACTATGTTCAAGAGTTAATATGCAATAATAATAGCAGAATGCGTACACTTTACAGTCGATAATATTAAATAATTCCTAAAAGAATAGTTTGATGTTTCAGTTACGTGTTTAAGCATATCTTTATCGAACTCAACCCAATTTTGACATTTGAGGTTACCTTCTCTGATACGCTAACTCATTTTTCCCGCGAATCAATAAACCCACCCACCAACACCCCTATGCCCACCATAATTACACAGACCTATTGAAAAACCAGATCCAAAAAAAAAATAAATAAATAAATAAATAAATAAAAAAAAGAAAAAATTCATTTACTGAAAATCCAAGACGAAATCCAAGCCTTCATTTTCCATTACTCACTCAATCTTAACTAATTCCAACAATACCATGTCGTTAGGAAGGAATGTTATTAACTTCACGCCGGATTATATTAGCAACATGCCGGATAACTTAATGACTAATATTATGAATCGTTTGCCACTAAAATACGCGGTGGCGACATCTACTTTGCGAAAAACTGAAGGTCTAAGTGGAAGTTGCTCACCGATGTCCTAGTTGATGAGGATTTCTTTTACTTTTCTACAAATAAGTTTGATGGGAGGCATGTGACTAGATTGCTGCTTCATCTCAAAGGTCCCATAAGAAGGGTTGTTTTCTCTGTAGAGCCTAAAACATTCTTTGAACAAGATGACTTCAATTATGAAGATGTACATGATTGGCTGTTGTGGTTGGGTAATCAAGGAATTGAGGAGCTCATTATTCGAAACTGGTATGCTGAACCAGTTATTTTGCCAACCCACATGTACACTCGTTTCGAGTTGAAACATCTGGAACTTCATTGGTTTACTATTTCTAGTTTGGCAAATTTTGAAGGTTTCCCAAATCTCTTGAGCTTAGAATTGTTATCCGTCAACTTTAAGACCGGTATAATTTGGGACTTTATAGCTGGTTGTCCCAAAGTTGAGTCTCTCAAAATGAATCGTACTGATTCTAACGAGATGAGACTATTGGTCATTGCACAACTTGGGAATCTGAAGAAATTGTATTTGTCATTCGGTCGTTGGAACCAGGTCACCACAATCACAACTCACAGTATATTTCAGCTAAGAAGTCTTCCAAAACTTGAGTCTTTTACACTGGATTTTGCGAAGTGTAGGGTAAGACCAATTTTGAGTTTCATACCTAAAATTACAAAATTTTTAAAGTAATGTCTAATACTTATGAAATGTAATGTTGAAAGTATAATGAAAATTTGATCTATTGTAGTTGTTGGAAGAAGGTAGCTCATCGATGAATGTCCCTGTCGCATTTGTATCCCTCAAAACTTTAAATTTATCCTAAGTCGATTTTGGGAACAAAGCAATGGTGCCATTCATCATTCAAATGATTTTTGGAGCTCCAAGAATGTAAACACTAGAAACTAGAGTAAGTGGAATTCATATGAATCAAATACATCATCATAAATTTCCATGGTTGTGCATCACAATACTATCTCAATTTGTAGGCTTCATTGGCAAGTGATCAACATTTGGAAATTTTTCATTAGATTTAAGCAGGAACAGAATGAGGTCTACACAACTAGAGAGTGTCATGTTTTGATCTTTTCCTAGATCAGTGAATGAATTAACAGTAATAAAGTTTGTGCTTGCTTGTTCCCCCGTGCTGAAGAGGATTTATATCAGGCTCAGCAATTTGAGTGTTGATGAATATGAAAATGTGAGGATGAACTGGGAGTTGGCTAGAGAGCTGTTGAAACTGCACTGAGCTTCTTCCACAGTCGTAGTGGAATTCTTCTAGTGTTTGATGTCTTATGTAATGTTATGTAACCAATGACAATTAACCTCGTATTTTGTTGTTCCTGTTAGATTATATGGTTACATTAACGTTTATCTTGTAAAAAAAATTGCCTAATTTTGATGGTCTTATGGATATGGCAATTTCACTTTTGAAGGTCAAACTTATTACTTAAATTTGTATTTGTAGATGAAACTTTTAGATACTCCAAATTGGAACTTTTAGAAAGTGCTAGTTGAAAGTAGCATATACATAAATCTGTAGAAAGCAACGTCGCAATTCATGAGTCCAATTGAAAATGGCATATTTGAATTTTGACCATCTAAAGTCAAAATTGGGGGACCTAATGTGAACACTCAACATAATAATGGGCGGGAGTTTTAACTATACCAACGGCAACATAGACAAGTTAAGGGACCAACAGTGAAAACAATTCCATTATTAAAACCCTTGACCGTCTCTTCCCTGAGACGCTATTTACTTGTGTGCTTTAACCAATAAACACATCCAACCGCCTTATTTCTCACACATTTCCCAATGGAAGAGTTCCCACTGTTGGATGAACTAATGGAGGTTGCTGGTTCACACCGCCTACATGATCGTATGGGATTGTGGTTTGGGCAAGAGGCTGTAGAAGAAGGGGTTTTGCAAAGCTAATTCGTGCCGCCATTGATCATCTGAAGAGGATGATCATCAAGCGTAGGGAGCTGATTCGAGAGAACAAAGCGTTGGGACCACTTGGTCTGGCGCTTAACTGTTTGGATGCGCTGAAGGAAACCCAGGCCAGGCACACCGACCAACTTGCTCGATTAATATAGATTTATGGTGAAGCTGATGCTGGTATTCGTAAGCATGAAGGTTATGTTGCGAAAATGGCTGATTATAATGAGTCATTTTTGGGTATTTAATGGGTTTAGGTTGGTAACAGGATTATGTAAATGTATATTATGTTAGGTTGTAGATCAACCTTTAATCTAGTTCTTGATGTTGTTCCTGAAGAAACTCCAACTATTATGTAATATAAATCTATGTTTTATGTTAAAATTTTGATTTTGCTGAATCTATTACATTGGGTTGCATTTGCATATGTAACCCGGGGGAGTGTTTGGAATATCCATATGTTGACTTATAAAGTCAACATATTCCACAATCATAATTAACCAAACTTTTTAGTTTTAATCTGTTAAAAATTCCTTTGTATGGAATTGTGGTTTATTTTTTGGTGTTTTCATTTCAACATTTATCAATTTCATATGCAGTTTAAGGGAGTGTTTCGATAAACCCATTTTGACTTATATAGTCAATACATAAAACACAAGTGTTACAAATTATCTATTTAAAATCATAAGTTATGCATACATATATTGCATCATAGTTGGAAAGCATTGTTAATGGACAAACCCATACGGTTTAACTAACACAAATAGATACAAAACATTTCTCTAAGCATTGTTCAAGTTTTTTTGTTGCCACCAAGCCACCATATATACATTTCCACAAAAGATGTTTAAAACATGTCATTGATCCAACTGTAAAGCTCCATCAGCAGTTCAGCACACATCAAAGTGTAAAACGCTTTGTGCCCTGTTAGTTTCATCACTTAAAAAAAGCGGACCATTGAACCTTGCCCAAACCGTGCTTCCACCCTCAACTCCCTGAAACTTTTGGATGAAACAATAGCCACTTTCCTCCTCAAAATCCCTTGACCAACTTGAATTGTTATCTCACGCACCTCGAACACTTTCTGCATCGTTTTATGCTTCGCAACAGCGACAAGGAACCCATCAAACTTGAGGGTATAAACTGTTACATAATGAAGAAAAGTAATCAATAGTTTGTGATGGGATGTGATGAGGCGAAAAATGAACCACTTTTAGGGGGTCATTTAAGCCCGGAATTGAATTTATTTGATCAAATATTGCCCTAAATTGTTCCTTTTGTGATTTTAGGTACTTTGGGAGTGAAATCTGGAAAAGGAAGCAATTCGGACGTTTTTGGAGCATAAAAGTAAAGAAAACGCCAAAGACTTAATTTTCCAAGCTGAGAACAGTGTATGACGGCGTCAAGAGGAAATTCATGACGGCGTCAAGAGTAAAAGTGGTGACGACCTAGTACAAATCTGAAGGCGTCACAAAAAGGGCGTCAAGAGTTAAAATCATGACGGCCTGCATAAGGAGACCACATGACGGCGTCAGACCCAGATCTAGGCAGTCCGAGGAACTATTTGGCGGCGAGATGACGGCGTCAGACATTTGTTCTTGACGCCGTCACCTTCTAAACTATATATATAGTTTTCTATTTTTCATTCATTAGAAAGGAACTTATGTGGAGAAACCCTAGGGCCAAACTTTGTGAACCCTAGCTCATGTTTTACAGTATATTCAAGGGTTTTAACCCCTTGAATCATTTCATGTGCTATTGAGATAAGTCTTCTCTTAATTCAATCAATATGTCTATGTGTTGGTTGTCTATATCTTGTGCTTGTCTTGATTTCAACATGCTAATCTAGATCTATCTTGTGTTTGCTTAGATCTAATCAAACCTAGATGTTAATTATTTGTTGATTACTTGTTTATGGTTGTATTGGATGAATGATTTCAATGTTAGGCTTAAGAAAACTGGCAAATCTCCATTGTGTAACATGCTTGAACGTCTTAGGAAACATGAACCGATGTGTACTAGGTTTTATTGGTTGTATTTAATGCATGAGTAAATTCTAATGATCCCATGTTAGGAGCTTCTTAGCCGGCTCGACATAGGAGTGAAGTAGGCACTCATAGGATTGGGGAAGTAAGTACGCCACCCCATGAATGGTATTAAGGAATACAATCCGTCATCCACGCAACTATAACAAGTAATTAACGTGTAAAAGATATCTAGGGAGTAGTGAAATCTAAGTAAACACATTTCTCCCATATATTGCTCACAATTTTAGTATAATTTAGTTTATTTTCATTTCTAGTATTTTATTTTGATTGCATCTTAGTATTGGGTTAGTTGACTAGCAACTAATTCCGCCCAAATGCTTCAAACCCGAGATTTTTACTTGCTTTCTAAAAGAAATATAAAAATACAAAAAGAATCATCCCTCATCTCTAGACCTAGTCTTTAGGTTTTCTAATCCTAGCGACACTATTCCTAGCTAAACGATCAATCCCCCGGTACTTGTCATTATACTATACTACATCGATCAGGTACACTGCCTGGTGGGGGTTGTAAGCTTCTCGAGATCCCTTGAGAGGTAAAGCCTGGTGCAATCCCTACGCATCAAGTTTTTGGCGCCGCAGCCTGGGGAATAGTTATTGTCTAGGTTAGAATCTCTTTTTATTAGGTCTACTTGCTAGATTCCTTTCTAGTAAGATTTTATTTTTAATTTTTAGGTTCTCTTTAGTCTATCTTATTTCTTTGTGTTTTTTTTCGTAACTCTTCACCACCCGACATCATGGACGATGGGAACATCTTTGAACCCGTCATCCCACCACAACAAAACCCACCACTAGAACCTCTTAGGCCCCGAACCTTAGGAGAGTATTCCCGACCTAGCCACCAAGGCTATCGAAACACCATTGAGCTCACCGGAGCCAATGTGACCCCCTTGCGATCCGACACCATCCGGTTGGTGCAAAGCGGATGTGCATTCCATGGACTTCGTTCCGAAGATCCAAATCAACATCTCAAGGACTTCCTTAAAATCGTAGATTCCATAGACCTAGATGTTGCAACTAAAGAGACAACCCGATTACGCCTATTCTAATTCTCTCTATGTGATTAAGCTAGTCAATGGCTTGAATGTTTACCCGCGGGATCCATCACCACATGGGATGATCTCACCACTCGTTTCCTTGCTCAATTTTTCCCACCGGGGAGAGCTACTAAGCTTAGAAATGACATCTTGATGTTCCAACAACGTCAAGGAGAAACTCTTTATGAAGTATGGACTCGTTTCAAGGACTTACTCCAAAAAGTCCCTCATCATGGCATAGAACTTTGGCTCTAAGTCCAAATCTTCTATGACCATATCGATCTCTCCACAAGGCGAGCCGTTGACCAATCGGCCGGTGGTAAGCTACGTGATCTAAGTGCGGAACAATCATGGGAACTCATAGAAGATCTTGCTCTCTATGACAACGAAAGTTAGAATGATCCCCGTGATTTGAACAAAACGGTCAAGGCAATATCTTTGCCTTCAAACAACTCTAGCATTCCCGACCATAGGATCATGGAACTTGAGGACCAAGTCATGTTTCTCATGAAATCTTACGAAGCTCCTAAGCCTTCAAGCCAAGTGAACAAAATCACTTCTTCATGCGAATTATGTAGTGGTTCCCATGACACTCGTGATTGTGTGGAACTCCCCGGAACAGCTTTTGCGGACTACGCATCCTCGCGTACCGACGAAGCGGGAGATAAGTGGTATACTTTCAAACCCGAGCCAAACCCTTACGGTGATTCATACAACCCCTCTTGGAAAAATCACCCAAACCTTAGGTGGAAACAAAATCAAGCCAATTCTTCCAATCCGCCTAATCGTTACCAACCAAACGGTCCACCCTCCAACCGTACTTTCAACAACAATCCTTCTAACAACTATGGTAGTACCAACAATCTTGAAGGATTGATGTCCAAGTTTTTGGCATCTCAAGAAGCTCGCATATCTAAGTTTGAAGCCGATTTCAACCAAAAGCAAAGCGAGATGACCACCAAAATTGAGACATTGTTGAAAGTTCTCAATGACCGAGAAATGGGAGCACTCCCAAGCGACACGGTTAAGAATCCGAAACTAAACGTTAATTCCATATCATCAGTTTTGTCACCCACTTTTTGTCCGCAATACTACTTGTTAAATCAAGGAGCACGTTTTTCAAACAAAACCAAATTCTTCAAAAGGACCAATCAAGTAAAACACCCAATATAAAACCGGTCAAAAGCAAAGTTGAAACACCTCCTACGCAAGACCTTGACGATGAATTCAAGGAACTTCACCTTGAACGCCCCGTTATTGATGTCTTAGCCCGTGCTCCCTACTATAGTGCCCTCCTAGAAAAATATGAGATGTTTAAACTAGGTAAAAATGGGACCGCCTTCGTTCAAAACAAGTTGCCTAAAAAGCTTGATGATCCGGGTATATTTGTTTTGCCTTGTAAGATAGGAAGATTCGAAGCTTTCGACACACTAGCCGATTTAGGGTCAAGCCTCAACTTGATTCCCCTATCCCTTTTCACCACTCTTAAGCTAGGAAAGTTAGAGGAGACGGAGGTATTGATAGGTCTAGCGGATGGGAGTATTGCCCACCCGGTTGGAATTATTAAGGATGTAGTTGTTCACGTAGGAAAGTTAACTATCTTAGCGGATTTTCACGTCCTAGACATGGTTAGTGACACTACATGCCCATTGTTAGTAGGAAGAGGATTTTTAGCAACCGCTAGCGCCATGATAGATTGTAAGGAGTCTAAGATTGCCGTAGGTGAGGGCGACACTTGGTCGGTATACGATGTTAAGAAGCATAGTTATGATTGTGATGATGAGCCGACACCACATTAGGTAGAGATTAATAGGAGACCATCTAGATATGGACCTTGGATAGAAAGGAACTTTATAGGACCTCAATGCCCATTCTATTTAGAAAAAGATTTCATTGAAAAGACACATTCGGTGGAACAACTCATAGCTAGAGATGAAGAGCTAGATCCTTTTGAGGACCCCTTAGTCTTTAGGAAGATGATTGAGTTCTTAAGCGTAATGCCTATTAATATAGAGATGAATAAGTAGAAAAGAGAGGGAGACAAGTGTAAATGGAGGTGGGACAAGCCACTTAAAGAAGGTGACGGATCATGGCATATGAAAATGACTTTGTATGATCCGGATGGAGAAAAGTTTGAAAGGTCATACCGTACTAAGAAAACCGATAGGAAGCTAAAACCTAAGTTTGATCCCAAGGATGTCCTCAATGAGGAACTCAACCGTATCACGTAGTAACCCATGACCTTGAGTCTGGCTACAAGACTCGTAAATAAATAAAAGCGCTTCTTGGGAGGCAACCCATGATTTTGTGTGATTTTATTTTGTTTGTTTGTTATTTGCTTCCGTATGCATGTTTTATTTTTATTGTTGGTAGATCATGCTTCTAAACTAAATAGTGGAAATACTTTATTTTGTTGTTTGGCCTAGTCTTAATTTCACCCAAAGGTATTTTTGCAAAAGATAAGTGTAACGGGAAACCCCAAATATGTTTTTAAGAAACAATCCGATCATGATTCTCCACAATATTAAGTGAACATGTATATTTGTATTTGTTAGAGTCAAATGCTTGTATCGAGTCATAATGAAGTTTTGCAGGATTTTCCAGGAAGTAGGATGAAGTTTTTCCAGAAATTTTCCGGAAACTTAACATAAAAATTTCTGCAGGTCACTTCTGACGGCGTCACGAGTTTACTCTTGACAGCATCACGTGTAAAAATCTAGAAATTTTACCGGTTTTGTTTTTCTAACGGAGTCTTAAAGTTTTTGTTGAATTATTAGTTTTATAATCTCCAGGAAATCTGCAAACATCATTCCACAAGCATTATATCTTATTTTGTTTTCTAGGATTTAGTAACATATGTAGATTGCCGCCGATTTTATGCGAGGTTGGTAGGGTAAAAGTGTATGCAAAAAAAAAAAAAAAAAAAAAAAAAAAAAATCGAAAAAACTAGAAAAAGAAAAAAAAAGAGAAAAAACATACGGACTACCATTCCTTTTTATTCTATGTTCATTTTATGTTTTTGTTATTTTTCATTTATTAGCTTAAGTCGAGTCTAGTCTTGGCTTAGCAACGCCATATTGTACATGTAATTAACCAAGATTGTTAACTCGCCACCAGTAAAGACTGCCTATATCCAACAAAACAGTGTATTTCATATCCCTACACCTAACGTTACAACCCTTTAAAAGACCTCTTTGATAGTTTATCCTAGGTGCTTACGCCATGTGGTGGATGTTTGATCCTTTCCCAAGCCTATGGTAATCTATTTTGCTATGACAGGTAGTGAGAGATATCTTCCGTTTCCATATTGTAATTTATACTTTATTACACCCGAGAGATGTGAGTATCTAAACACTATTTGTGAGGTGCTAGTATATGACCTCCGTGCTTGTCTTTGGTCTTTAGTGGAACGATTATTTGTTGTAATTACTTTTATATTAGTATTAAATGACCCCTAACTTGTATTTTGATTAGAATAAAAGCGCATTTGCTTGAGGACAAGCAAATCTCAAGTGTAAGAGTATATGATGAGGCGAAAAATGAACCACTTTTAGGGGGTCATTTAAGCCTGGAATTGAATTTATTTGATCAAATATTGCCCTAAATCGTTGTTTTTGAGGTACTTTGGGAGTGAAATCTGGAAAAGGAAGCAATTCGGACGTTTTTGGAGCATAAAAGTGAAGAAAACGCCAAAGACTTAATTTTCCATGCTGAGAACAGTGTATGACGGCGTCAAGAGGAAATTCATGACGGCGTCAAGAGTAAAAGTGGTGACGACCCAGTACAAACCTGAAGGCGTCACAAAAAGGGCGTCAAAAGTTAAAATCATGATGGCCTGCATAAGGAGACCACATGACGGCGTCAGACCCAGATCTAGGCAGTCAGAGGAACTATTTGGCGGCGACATGACGGCGTCAGACATTTGTTCTTGACGCCGTCACCTTCTAAACTCTATATATAGTTTTCTATTTTTCATTCATTAGAAAGGAACTTATGTGGTGAAACCCTAGGGCCGAACTTTGTGAACCCTAGCTCGTGTTTTACAGTATATTCAAGGGTTTTAACCCCTTGAATCCTTTCATGTGCTATTGAGATAAGTCTTCTCTTAATTCAATCAACATGTCTATGTGTTGGTTGTCTATATCTTGTGCTTGTCTTGATTTCAACATGCTAGGCTAGATCTATCTTGTGTTTGCTTAGATCTAATCAGACCTAGATGTTAATTATTTGTTGATTACTTGTTTATGGTTGTATTGGATGAATGAATTCAATGTTAGGCTTAAGAAAACTGGCAGATCTCCATTGTGTAACATGCTTGAACGTCTTATGATACGTGGGAATCGCACCAGGCTTTACCTCTCGAGGGATCTTGAGAAGCTTACAACCCCCACCAGGCAGTGTACCTGATCGTTGTAGTATAGTATAGTGACAAGTACCGGGGGATTGATCATTCAGCTAGGAATAGTATCGCTAGGATTAGAAAACCTAAATACTAGTTCTAAAGGTGAGGGATGATTATTTTTGTATTTTTATATTTTCTAGAAAGCAAGTAAAAATCTCGGGTTTGAAGGATTTGGGCGTAATTAGTTGCTAGTCAACTAACCCAATACTAAAGATGCAATCAAAATAAAATACTAAAAATGAAAATAAACTAAATTATACTAAGGTTGTGAGCAATAAGTGGAGAAAATGTGTTTACTTAGATTTCACTACTCCCTAGACATCTTTTACACGTTAATTACTTGTTATAGTTGCGTGGATGACAGATTGTATTCCTTAATACCATTCATGGGGTGGCGCACTTAATTCCCCAATCCTATGAGTGCCTACTTCACTCCTATGTCGAGCCGGCTAAGAAGCTCCTAACATGGGATCATTAGAATTTACTCATGCATTAAATACAACCAATAAAACCTAGTGCACGTCAGTTCATGTTTCCTAAGACGTTCAAGCATGTTACCATTTGGAGATCTGCCAGTTTTCTTAAGCCTAACATCGAATTCATTCATCAAATACAACCATAAACAAGTAATCAACACATAATTAACATCTAGGTTTCATTAGATCCAAGCAAACACAAGATAGATCTAGCCTAGCATGATGGAATTAAGAAAAGAACAAGATATAGACAACCAACACATAGACATATTGATTGAATTAAAAGAATACTTATCTCAATTCATGAAAGGTATCAAGGGCTTTGAACCCTTGAAAAACCTGTAAAATTCGCACCAAGTTCGTACTTAGGGTTTCTCCAAAACTTCTCTCTTTAATGTGTGAAAATTAGAAAAATATATATAGGAAATAGGGTCTGATGGCGTCAAGACAAATCTTGTGATGCCGTCACCTCGCCGCCTGATACGTGGGAATCGCACCAGGCTTTACCTCTCAAGGGATCTTGAGAAGCTTACAACCCCCACCAGGCAGTGTACCTGATCGTTGTAGTATAGTATAGTGACAAGTACCGGGGGATTGATCGTTCAGCTAGGAATAGTGTCGCTAGGATTAGAAAACCTAAATACTAGTTCTAAAGGTGAGGGATGATTATTTTTGTATTTTTATATTTTTTAGAAAGCAAGTAAAAATCTCGGGTTTGAAAGATTTGGGCGGAATTAGTTGCTAGTCAACTAACCCAATACTAAGGATGCAATCAAAATAAAATACTAGAAATGAAAATAAACTAAATTATACTAAAGTTGCGAGCAGTGAGTGGAGAAAATGTGTTTACTTAGATTTCACTACTCCCTAGACATCTTTTACACGTTAATTACTTGTTATAGTTGCATGGATGACGGATTGTATTCCTTTATATCATTCATGGGGTGGCGCACTTAACTCCCCAATTCTATGAGCTCTTATCTCCTCCTATGCCATGCCCAGCACAACCATAGGGATTATAAATAGTGGCTCATACATTAAATACAACCAATAAAGACCTAGTGCACATCGGTTCATGCTTCCTAAGACGTTCAAGCATGTTACCATTTGGAGATCTGCCAGTTTTCTTAAGCCTAACATAAAATTCATTCATCCAAAACAATTATAAACAAGTAACCAACACATAATTAACATCTAGGTTTCATTAGATCCAAGCAAACACAAGATAGATCTAGCCTAGCATGATGGAATTAAGACAAGAACAAGATATAGACAACCAACACATAGACATATTGATTGAATTAAAAGAATACTTATCTTAATTACAAATGAAAGGTATCAAGGGCTTAGAACCCTTGAAAAACCTGTAAAATTCGCACCAAGTTCGTACTTAGGGTTTCTCCAAAACTTCTCCTTTTTTTTGTGTGAAAATTAGAAAAATATATATAGGAAATAGGGTCTGACGGCGTCAAGACCAATCTTGTGACGCCGTCACCTCGCCGCCAAAACTCTTCTCGGACTGCCTTGATCTACTTTTGACGCCGTCATGTGTTGTGCATTTCCAGGCCGTCATGCATTTTACTCTTGACGCCCTACCTCGTGACGCCGTCAAATCTGTACTGGATCGTCATGGAAATTACTCTTGACGCCGTCAGGAATTCCTTCTTGACGCCGTCACCTACTGTTCCCAGCAAGAAAAATTAAGACTTTGGTGTTTTCTTCACTTTTATGCTCCAAAAACGTCCGAATTGCTTCATTTTCCAGATTTCACTCCCAAAGTACCTAAAATCACACAAAGAACGATTTAGGGCAATATTTGATCAAATAAGTTCAATTCCGGGCTTAAATGACCCCCTAAAAACGGTTCATTTCTCGCCTCATCATATACCCTTACACTTGAGATTTGCTTGTCCTCAAGCAAATGCGCTTTTATTCTAGTCAAAATACAAGTTAGGGGTCATTTAACACTAATATAAAAGTAATTACAACAAATAATCGTTCCACTAAAAACCAATAGACAAGCACGGAGGTCATACGCTAGCACCTCACAAATAGTGTTTAGATACTCACATCTCTCGGGTGTAATAAAGTATAAATTACAATATGGAAATAGAAGATATCTCTCACTACCTGTTATAGCAAAATAGATTACCATAGGCTTGGGAAAGGATCAAACCTCCACCACATGGCTTAAGCACCTAGGATAAACTATCAAAGAGGTCTTTTAAAGGGTTGTAACGTTAGGTGTAGGGATATGAAATACACGGTTTTGTTGGATAAAGGAATTTTTTACTGGTGGCGAGTTAACAATCTTGGTTAATTACATGTACAATGTGGCGTTGCTAAGCCAAGACTAGACTCGACTTAAGCTAATAAATGAAAAATAACAAAAACATAAAATGAACATAGAATGAAACGGGATGGTAGTCCGTATGTTTTTTTCTCTTTTTCTTTTTCTATTTTTTTTCTTTTTCTTGATTTTTTGATTTTTCGTTTTTTTTTTTTTTTTTTTTTTTTTTTTTTTTTTTTTTTTTTTTTTTTGCATACACTCTTACCCTACCATCCAAAATAATACATCATAGGGAATAAACATTCCCCTTAGACTTGAATTTTTACATACTTTACAATAAACTAATATAATGACTCGAATTAAGATAATCAAAACACTTGGAGCACTTTTAAGATTAACGAACAAATGGGGGTAATAAATGATGTTCTTCCCCATTACTCCATAAATAAGTACTTTACCCATGAGTCCCAATCGTCCCAAAACAATTTGTACAAGGATATGACTCGACTTAGCAACCATGTAATCAATTAGATAGTTAACTTAGGGTTTAACAAATAACAATAATGCACTAAAAATGAGCACATACACGGAAGGCTAAGGCGATTTGGGTGTACATTTAAGTAGGGTGTAACAAATTCTTCCTTTAAGTAAAATGCTTAAAGTTAGAAACGAAAATATAGGCTCGGAGGGGTGTACTAGGGGTTTCGTGTACTAAAAATGAGTACAACGCTAAGGGTGTGGGAAAATTAGTTGACTTAACTAGCCAAGTAATATGACTTAAATGGTCAAGTAATTATGATACGGGTTTAACACAAGGGTGATCCTAATGCCTCTTATCATGTAGTAAATCCTACTACACGAATGTAGTCTCACTAGTGGTCTCGGGATGCATCACTAACGCAAGTTCTAGAATCTAAATGCTACCGGTACACTCATAAGCACTAATAGTAAATGCTTTTCCTATCAAATCTAAAGGCGAACCTCACATATTTGGGTGGAAAATTTTTCTGAATATACGGTTATGTGCTAGTCATACAATCTCCTATCCATGAGTTGCTTGCTATGGCTAAAGTTTCACTCCTAAATGTTGTAAAAAATTTTAAATTTGGCGCTAAAATTGCACTAACAAGTGTTTCTCATAGTTTTATTACACATCTACCATCAAACAAAACAAACTCAAGCGAAAGTGCATATGTAAGGTATCATCTTTTTACCCTCCCCTTAAACTTAAGATGAACATTGTCCCCAATGTTCAAGTAAAGAATGTAAAAGTGAAAAAGTAAAAAGAATGAAATCAAATACTCCCCTGATTCGCTCGGTAAGGATAATAAGGTGACCAGGTTAAATCTTCCTCCAAGAAAATGAACAATCAAAGCTTCCCTTCCAGAATATAAATCATCTTCTTGTCATACATAACCTGTAAATCCTGAGAAAACAAACAAGACAACCTCGCTTAAAATCGGCGGCATCCTATATAAGTTACTAAATCCTAGAAAACAAGATAAGATATAATGCTTGTGGAATGAAGTTTGCAGATTTCCTGGAGATTATAAAACTTAATAATTCACAAAAACCATAAGACTCCGTTAGAAAAACAAAACTGGTAAAATTTCCAGATTTTTACACGTGACGCCGTCAAGAGTTAACTCTTGACGCCGTCAGAAGTGACCTGCAGAAATTCTTATGTTAAGTTTCCGGAAAATTTCTAGAAAAACTTGGTCCTACTTCCTGGAAAATCCTGCAAAACTTCATTATGACTCAATACAAGCATTTGACTCTAACAAATACGAATATACATGTTCATTTAATATTGTGGAGAATCATGATCGGTTTGTTTCTTAAAAACATATTTGGGGTCTCCCCTTACACTTATCTATTGCAAAAGTACTTTTAGGTGGAGTTAAGACTAGGCCAAAACAACAAAGTAAAGTATTTCCACTATTTAGTTTAGAAACATGATCTACCAACAATAAAAATTAAGCATGCATACAGAAACAAATAACAAACAAACAAAATAAAATCACACAAAACATGGGTTGTCTCCCAAGAAGCGCTTTTCTTTATTTACGAGTCTTGTAGCTAGACTCAAGGTCATGGGTTACTACGTGACCTCGTCATCAAACTTCACATCCTCCTCACTAATCATTTCATTGTTATTTTCTTGATAATGTTTTACACGTTGTATGTTAACAGTAAATTCCCTACCTTCATCGTCTAATAACACCACGGCTCCAGCTTTAGAGGAATTCTTCACCGTAAACGGTCCATACCATCTAGACTTAAGTTTTCTCGGAAATAATCTCAACCGGGAATTGTACAATAGGACTTTGTCTCCCTCTGAAAATTCTTTGGGTTTCTTAATTCTCTGGTCATGCCATCTTTTTGCTCTCTCTTTATATGTGATGGAAGATTCGTAGGCTTCTAACCTAAGCTCATCAAGCTCGTGTAATTGCAAGAACCTATTATTTCCAGAAATTGTGTAATCTAAGTTACATGTCTTAAGCGCCCAATAAGCCTTATGTTCTAATTCCACTGGTAAGTGACATGCCTTACCATACACCATGCGGAACGGGGTCGTTCCAATAGGTGTTTTGTAGGCGGTTCGGAATGCCCATAAGGCTTCGTCGAGTTTAAATGACCAGTCCTTTTTATTTTGACTAACCGTCTTTTCAAGTATTCTTTTAATAGCCCTATTGGTGTTTTCGACTTGGCCATTGGTTTGTGGATGATAGGCGGTGGAGAACCGATGGGGTACTCCATACCTCCTCATGACCTTTTCCATTTGTGCATTGCAAAAATGGGTCCCCCTATCACTGATGAGAGCTTTAGGAATCCCGAATCTCGCGAAAAGCTTTTTCAGGAAATGAATAACTACTCTGGCGTCATTGGTCCTAAGGGCTTGTGCCTCAACCCATTTTGAAACATAGTCAATGGCGACTAATATGTATTCGTTCCCCCCTGAAGATGGAAAGGGTCCCATGAAGTCAATCCCCCAAACATCGAAGACCTCACAAACTTGTATAAAGTTCTGAGGTGCTTCATCCCTATGTGATATGTTCCCGGCCCATTGACATGCATCGCATGCCTACACCATTTCTTTTACATCACGGAAAAATATGGGCCAATAGAATCCCGCATCGAGAATCTTTCGGGCGGTAATGTTTATCCCATGATGCCCGCCAGAGGGACCAGAATGACATTCCCTCATAATCTTCACTGCCTCACTTTCCGAAACACAACGTCTTATAATTTGGTCAGGACACCTTCGGAATAAAAATGGTTCATCCCAAAAGTAGTATTTTAGCTGAGAAAAGAACCTTTTCCTTTCGTACCTAGTCAGGTGTTCAGGAACAAGTCTACTTGCGAGGTAATTAGCAAAATCGGCGTACCACGGCTCCGAATCAATCATTAACATGAGTTGTTCGTCAGGAAATGAATCCCTAATCTCACTTCTATCGTGCATATCCAAGGGGTTTTCGAGACGAGATAGATGATCTGCGGCCAGATTTTCTGCCCCCCTCTTATCACGAATCTCAACATCAAATTCTTGTAGCAACAAGATCCACCGAATTAGTCGTGGCTTAGCATCCTGCTTCGCAAAAAGATATCGAAGAGCCGAGTGATCAGTGAAGACGACTGTTTTTGAGAGGACAAGATATTGTCAGAATTTGTCGAACGCAAACACTACGGCTAATAATTCTTTCTCGGTGGTGGAGTAATTCTCTTGAGCGGGATTCATGGTTTTGCAAGCGTAGTAAATAGGTTGGAAAAGCTTGTCACGTCGTTGGCCTAATACAGCCCCGACAGCGAAGTCGCTAGCGTCACACATGATTTCAAATGGTAACTCCCAGTTGGGTGTGATCATGATTGGAGCTTGTGTGAGTTCCTTTTTCAGGAGATCGAATGCATCCTTGCATTCTTGGGAAAAATCGAACAGAGCATCCTTCACAAGTAATTGAGTCATTGGCCGAGCGATTTTGGAGAAGTCTTTGATGAATCTCCGATAAAACCCGGCATGCCCTAAGAAGCTGCGTATTGCTTTAACGGTCGTGGAGTATGGTAACTTAGATATAGCTTCAACTTTAGCTTGGTCCACCTCTATTCCGTTCCCTGAGATCTTATGCCCTAACACAATCCCTTCTTTTACCATGAAATGACACTTTTCCCAGTTTAGCACCAAGTTGGTTTCCTCACACCGTTTAAGCATCTTTTCTAGATTAGCAAGACAGCGGTCGAAGGAGTTCCCGAAGACCGAAAAGTCATCCATGAACACTTCCATGCTTTCTTCCATGAGTTCGTGAAAGATTGCGGTCATGCATCGCTGGAAAGTAGCGGGGGCATTACATAGCCCAAAAGGCATCCTTTTGTAGGCAAATGTTCCATAGGGGTAAGTAAACATGGTCTTTTCTTGGTCCTCAGGTGCTATGGGAATTTGAAAATACCTAGAGAATCCATCCAAGAAGCAATAGTACTCGTGTCCAGACAATCTCTCTAACATCTGATCAATGAATGGCAAGGGAAAGTGATCTTTCCTCGTGGCATCATTGAGCTTTTGATAGTCAATGCATACCCGCCATCCAGTGACCGTTCTCTGGGGCACCATCTCACCCTTGTCATTCTTAACTACAGTCATTCCACCCTTCTTAGGTACAACCGGCACAGGGCTGACCCATGGGCTATCCGAGATCGGGTAAATCAATCCTGCATCCAGAAGTTTGATAACTTCTTTCTTTACTACTTCCTTAATGTTAGGGTTCACCCGCCTCTGGGGTTGCAAGGTAGGTTTATAATCTTCTTCCATGAGAATCTTATGTGTGCAAAAAGTTGAGTCAATCCCCTTAATGTCGGCCACACTCTATGCGAGCACCCCTTTGTATTTCTTTAGGACCTCTAAGAGTTTACCTTTTTGTTCATGTTCCAAGGAAGAGTTTATGATTACCGGCAGTTGGTCCTCTCCTTGAAGGAAGGCATACTCCAAATGGTTAGGAAGCTCTTTAAGATCTAACTCATGAGGTTCGATAATAGAAGGTTTGAGCTTGTTTTCGGGCTTTCGGAGCTCGAGATGCTCCGTTGCCTCTTGTCTAGGGTAGAAGGAGACTGCACCAACATCCTCCATCTTTTCTACCTCTAACAAAGGCAGGAAACTCTCGTCCTGTAGCCAACCTTCATCGACACAACTATCAATGACATCTGTGAGTTCATCGACTTCCCCGATAAAATAGAGCCAGTTGGCTGCTTCGAGGGAGAGGTCCATAGAATCCTTAATGTCGAAGGTTGTGCTATCGGTTCCCACTCGTAAGGTTAATTTACCGTCATAAACATCGATGACTGCACGAGCGGTGGCAAGAAATGGTCTCCCTAAGATGATGGGTACCAAGTCATCCTCCTCCATATCCAGGATTACGAAGTCGACCGGGAATTTGAATTTCCCAACTTTGACTAGCACATTCTCGCATATCCCTACGGGGTACTTGACCGATCTATCGGCTAGTTGGATGTTCATACGGGTAGACTTTAATCCAGAGTATCCTAGTTTAAGGAACATAGAGTGAGGCATGAGATTGATACTTGCTCCCAAATCGGCAAGAGCATTCTTGATTGATAGAGATCCTATGGAGCAAGGCAGGGTGAAGCTGCCCGGATCGTCTACCTTTTTTGGTAGCCTTCGATGGGTCACCACTGAGCATTCTTCCCCCAGGGTCACAAGACCCTCGAGTTTCTTCCGGTTAGCAAGTAGTTTTTTAAAGTATGCGCTATACTTTGGCATGTGATAGCAAGCATCAAGGAGGGGTATGGTGACAACCGAGTCTTTTAGGTATGACAAAAATCTCTTGTTATCATTCTCAGTTTTCTGGTTCCTTAATCGGGATGGAAACGGGATTCTCACGGGTTGGTTAGGTAGGGTTGATGGGGAAGGGGTCGTCAAGGGCAGTTGGTCGGGGGTCTTGTCGCCGACATCCTCCTCCTCTTCGCCAGGTTTGTTTGGATCGGGGGCAATGGGGGATGAGCTTGGGTAAGGTGGGTCCTTGGTTGTTGTTCCAGCTCGAGTGGTTATCGCGAGCATGGGGTCTTTTTTGCTTACTGATGGCATTTCAAGATTATCTAGGGCTGAGTTAAGCTTGTTGAAAAATTCTCCAATGTCATCCTGCTGCTCGTCGAAAAGCTCATTAAGACCTTTCATTTGCAAATCTTTTTCTTGAGTGAAGTGACCAAGGTCATCTTCAAAAGTGCTCCTGATCTCGAATTCAAGGCCTTCCTCTCCTTCTTTTCTCTTTACCAGATTTCCCCAGAGGGTGTAATCGTCATTTTGGTAAAAAGGTAAAAGGGAGGGATCAGCATAAATGTCCCCTCCTGACAAGCATGCATGTTCAGTTGTGGCTGCTCCTCCGCATTCTTCTACCTCATGCGGGCCCCCACAGTAATCGCAGATTAAGTAAGGATTCGACAGTTGTTTAGGTAATTGCGATCCAGCTAGGTATTCCACTCTTTTGTGAATTTTTCTCAACCGATCTGAGGTGATTTCAGAAATGCTGACAGTCGACTCAGGTTCATCCCAAGTGTCATCCTGGTCTTGAGCATATTCTTCAATCCTATCCCATCCTTCTTCGGTACTAAGATTGGCCAATCTCCCTTTTCTAGATTGGTTAATTCCGTTTCGATCGTTAGAGGAAATATTATCGTAGAAGATTTGGACCAAGAGCCAAAGCTCAATGCCATGATGGGGAACTTGTCTTATTAAATCTTTGAATCTAATTCACGATTTATGGAAGGGTTCGTTCTTCCCTTTTCAGAAACGGAGGATCCTATCTCTTAATGCTGAGGTTTTTCCAGGTGGAAAGAACTTCTCATAGAACTTGGATATGAGTTGCTCCCATGTGAAAATAGATTCAGAAGGGAGTTTATCAAACCATTCTTGGGCTTTTTCATATAAGGTGAAAGGAAAGAATCGCAATCAGGACGTGTCTCTAGTAGCCCCATCCGTATGGAGGGTGTCTACTATTTTCAGGAAGTCTTTAATGTGGTGGATTGGATCTTCCTCATCTAATCCGCAAAACTTACACACACTTTGGACAAGCCAAACATCGTTTGCATGCAAAACCTCGTTGGTGTGTTCGTTTGGGTAGACAATGGCGTTTGAGAAGCCACGAGAGGTTGGGGAGGAGTAGTCCTTAAGGCACTTAGGAATGGGAGTTGCGGGGGTACTCATCTCGTCGTTGGGTTGGGAACTAAGGGCTGTGACATGATTTTCTGAATTTTCTTCAGAAAGAGGTGCATCAAAATCGATGGCAACGCTAGATGGTTCAGAAGTTGAGTGATATTGTCTCAATCTATGCATTTCTCTTTCGGGTTCCGCATAAGGCAAGACAAGGTTTCTAGTGGAACTACGACTCCTAGTGATCCTAAGGTTAAAGGATTCGTCGTTTGCCATGATGGCAGGTGGTGAAGAGTTACGAACAAAGACACAAAGAAATAAGATAGACTAAAGAAAACCTAAAAATAAAAATAAGATCTTACTAGAAAGGAATCTAGCAAGTAGACCTAGTTAAAAGAAATTCTAACCTAGACAATAATTATTCCCCGGCAACGGCGCCAAAAACTTGATACGTGGGAATCGCACCAGGCTTTACCTCTCAAGGGATCTTGAGAAGCTTACAACCCCCACCAGGCAGTGTACCTGATCGTTGTAGTATAGTATAGTGACAAGTATCGGGGGATTGATCGTTCAGCTAGGAATAGTGTCGCTAGGATTAGAAAACCTAAATACTAGTTCGAAAGGTGAGGGATGATTATTTTTGTATTTTTATATTTTTTAGAAAGCAAGTAAAAATCTCGGGTTTGAAAGATTTGGGCGGAATTAGTTGCTAGTCAACTAACCCAATACTAAGGATGCAATCAAAATAAAATACTAGAAATGAAAATAAACTAAATTATACTAAAGTTGCGAGCAGTAAGTGGAGAAAATGTGTTTACTTAGATTTCACTACTCCCTAGACATCTTTTACACAGTAATTACTTGTTATAGTTTCATGGATGACGGATTGTATTCCTTAATATCATTCATAGGGTGGCGCACTTAACTCCCCAATTCTATGAGCTCTTATCTCCTCCTATGCCATGCCCAGCACAACCATAGGGATTATAAACAGTGGCTCATGCATTAAATACAACCAATAAAGACCTAGTGCACATCGGTTCATGTTTCCTAAGACGTTCAAGCATGTTACCATTTGGAGATCTGCCAGTTTTCTTAAGCCTAACATAAAATTCATTCATCAAAAACAACTATAAACAAGTAATCAACACATAATTAACATCTAGGTTTCATTAGATCCAAGCAAACACAAGATAGATCTAGCCTAGCATGATAGAATTAAGACAAGAACAAGATATAGATAACCAATACATAGACATATTGATTGAATTAAAAGAATACTTATCTTAATTACACATGAAAGGTATCAAGGGCTTAGAACCCTTGAAAAACCGGTAAAATTCGCACCAAGTTCGTACTTAGGGTTTTTCCAAAACTTCTCCTTTTTTTTGTATGAAAATTAGAAAAATATATATAGGAAATAGGGTCTGACGGCGTCAAGACCAATCTTGTGACGCCGTCACCTCGCCGCCAAAACTCTTCTCGGACTGCCTTGATCTACTTTTGACGCCGTCATGTGTTGTGCATTTCCAGGCCGTCATGCATCTTACTCTTGACGCCCTACTTCGTGACGCCGTCAAATCTGTACTGGATCGTCATGGAAATTACTCTTGACGCCGTCAGGAATTCCTTCTTGACGTGGTCACCTACTGTTCCCAGCAAGGAAAATTAAGACTTTGGCGTTTTCTTCACTTTTATGCTCCAAAAACGTCCGAATTGCTTCCTTTTCCAGATTTCACTCCCAAAGTACCTAAATTCACAAAAGGAACGATTTAGGGCAATATTTGATCAAATAAGTTCAATTCCGGGCTTAAATGACCCCCTAAAAATGGTTCATTTTTCGCCTCATCACCGCCAAAATAATTCTCGGACTGCCTTGATCTACTTTTGACGCCGTCATGTGTTAGCATTTTCCAGGCCGTCATGCATTTTACTCTTGACGCCCTACCTCGTGACGCCGTCAAATCTGTACTGGATCGTCATGGAAATTACTCTTGACGCCATCAGGAATTCTTTCTTGACGCCGTCACCTACTGTTCCCAGCAAGGAAAATTAAGACTTTGGCGTTTTCTTCACTTTTATGCTCCAAAAACGTCCGAATTGCTTCCTTTTCCAGATTTCTCTCCCAAAGTACCTAAAATCACAAAAGGAACGATTTAGGGAAATATTTGATCAAATAAATTCAATTCCGGGCTTAAATGACCCCCTAAAAGTGGTTCATTTTTCGCCTCATCATCTTAGGAAACATGAACCGATGTGTACTAGGTTTTATTGGTTGTATTTAATGCATGAGTAAATTCTAATGATCCCATGTTAGGAGCTTCTTATCCGGCTCGACATAGGAGTGAAGTAGGCACTCATAGGATTGGGGAAGTAAGTACGCCACCCCATGAATGGTATTAAGGAATACAATCCGTCATCCACGCAACTATAACAAGTAATTAACGTGTAAAAGATATCTAGGGAGTAGTGAAATCTAAGTAAACACATTTCTCCTATATATTGCTCACAACTTTAGTATAATTTAGTTTATTTTCATTTATAGTATTTTATTTTGATTGCATCTTAGTATTGGGTTAGTTGACTAGCAACTAATTCCGCCCAAATCCTTCAAACCCGAGATTTTTACTTGCTTTGTAAAAAAAATATAAAAATACAAAAAGAATCATCCCTCATCTCTAGACCTAGTCTTTAGGTTTTCTAATCCTAGCGATACTATTCCTAGCTGAACGATCAATCCCCCGATACTTGTCATTAAACTATACTACATCGATCAGGTACACTGCCTGGTGGGGGTTGTAAGCTTCTCGAGATCCCTTGAGAGGTAAAGCCTGGTGCAATCCCTACGCATCAGGATGCATCTATAAGACATTATGATCCATCAAACTTTGTATAAGACACACGGTATCTGATAAAAATGACATCTATATATCTTATTAAGCAACCATTTCCACAATGCGTAAAGGAAGTATAACAAAGTTTCAAAATATGTGGAAAACTAGAAGGGGGGGTTGAATAGTTTTATGTCCTTTTTGAATTTATTATCAAAATATTTTGTAGCTTATTAAAAAACTTTCGATTCGATCTCAAGTGAATTCAAGTGACAACCAACATAAGCAATTATAATCTAATAATGAAAGTATTGAAATGTAATGTAGAAAAGATAGAGTTAGAAAGATCAAACCACAACACGCGAATTTATAGTCGTTCGGCTACAAGGACACCTTCCTTGCCCTACTCCACTCCCCGAGTACCACACTCGAGAGTTTTCTTCACTATGTCAACAAACTCCTTATGGTGGAGATGTTGGAGTATGCTCGTGTCATAATAAATAATTATATGGCTAGACATATATGAGCCTATGGGGTCACACACTTATACACAGAGACACCATTATATATGTTGTATTTATCGTATTTACACTATATATATGACTACGTAACTCGAGATCAATAACGGGCTACTAATAACTAAGCTAGTACTTAGTTTATTGGATTAGACCAACAATGGGCAAGCCCATTTAGGGCCCCCATGGCAAGCCTAGGTGAGAAAGGAACAAGGGAAATAGTTCAAGGGGTTAAGTGTAACATGTGATCTTATAACCTCCTCTTGATTTAGTCATTATGACCAATTAAATGGGAAAACTAATTACCAATTTTTTCTCCCCCTTCCTATACCCTAGAGCCACGAAATAACACATACACATATTAGGGTTTGGTGTTTTTGATCTCATCTATCCTTATTCTAGTGTAGTTCAAGGCTAGATCGTGTGTTACGGGGTCAAGACTAGCATCGGGTGGTGATCGGTGATGTGTAGTGTGGATCATGCATAGAGGTGATCAACCTTATTGATCATTTGGGTTTCTCATTCCATTCGTGGGTATTGGTATTGGTGGTGATTCCCGGTGCACGCTACAAAGGTATAACTATCTTGTTTATCTTATTGATTGATCATATGGCTATATGAGATCCGTGTGGGTGATGTTGTTTCGCTGCGTTTATTTGATTCTTATATATTTTATATTCATACATCACCTATAGTGGTATCACGAGCCATCATATGATGTCATATGATCATCTTGTATGCGTAAAAATGGCTAAAAACGTGTTTTTTTAATGGATTTAAAAGTATAATCTTAAAACAGCCCCTAGGGCTTATATATTCTGAATATATTGACCTTTATGAGGTCTTAAGATCTGGACTTTTTAATCCTATGGTCATTTGTTATGCATACATCAATTGGTTTCTTGATCGGGTACGTGAAAATGGCCTAAAACGCATGTTTTTGATCGATTTATGAAACGATTTCAAATCAGGCCCTATGGCTTAATTTTCTGTGGTAAAAAGATAATTAAAAGGTCCTAACATCAGTGGGTTTTGAACCTAAGGCCATTTGACACAAGTACCAAACGGGGTTTTAATTCTTGTCAATTAATTTCTTCGTTTTCGTTGGCTAACAATTTAATTCTTGTTATTATTTTGTTTTCCATGGAAAATACATGCATGTTTGTCCATGGAGTTAGCCAACACCATGTTTCATTCATAATATTATGGTATTATTATGTTTATATGCAAAGCCGATGAAAACCTAAACCACTTGTGCATTGAATGGTTGTTTATGTTGCTTAATTTCGTGTTTTGGGGTTTTGTCATTGTTTCGGCATTTATGTAATTATATTCTTTTGGTTGTAGCCATTGTTTGGGCACTTTTACAGTAGATTAAAAGTAGATTAATTGTATTTTACTTTCAATATAATGTAATCGTGGCTTGGTAGTGAAAGGCGAAAGAGTAAAAGACGTTTTTGCCGAAAAAAAAATGACTGCTGGAACACCAGTTGGTAAAACGGAGTTTCCCGGTGATTGGTAAGGTATTTTTGGCTGAAATTTTTTTTGCAGGTACCCAAGACATGGGCCTACAACTTTCTAGTTTTGAGCTAAGCCCGGGGAAGCCTCCATCATGGACTTTTGGGCCCTCTAACACAGAAATTCTGGAAGGACAGAAACTGCTTTTCATGTACATCATGGGCTTCCTACTTGCTCTTGATTGTCTTGGAGCAAGTGGGAGTCCTCCGTGTGGTTGTGTGGTTGTCCCTAGTTGACTCTTGGCTCTTGTGATGGCTCACGAGACCAAGCATAGGTTTCTTCATCGGTTGAGGCTTTGCATATTGTGGTTGTGTGTTTGTTTTGCCTTTTATATATCTTGTTTCATATGTAAAATTGCAAATAGTTTTCTATAAAACTTAAAACGAAACACAAACCATTTTCAAAACTAAGTCTTATGATTTAGTTTTACTAAGTTTTTGAAACTTAAAATCATTGTTTCTTAAAATAACACCTAAACTTGTTATGTATGTTATTTTATTTATGTATTGTCCAAACTTTATTATCCACGTAGGATTTATATTAGTCATGAAAATGGACAACTTGACACACATAAATTAAAACAATGATTAGACTTAAGTTAAGAAATGTTTTTAACTTGTGCTACGAAGGATGAATGCATGCTCTTTTCGTACACCTTTTGATTCACATCAAAACTTTTACCCATCAAAATTTAAGTCACGCCGTCCAATTTTGAGAACACTTGCAATTACTTTTTGCCTATGCGTGGGACCTATGTTGAATTGTAACCCAAGGTGACTATTCTCTATGCGTGGGACCTAGATATATTCTCGCACGTTCTCAAATTGGATGACTTAATCGAGTTAAGCGGTGAGACCTTGACCCGAGGCAAAGATGGGACTAAACATGCCTACATGACACTAGTTGTTTGACACTAGATGCCATGAGTCCCATAAAGATCTAAGAGTTGCACTTGTAATGCAATTGGTGATCGTCGCCTACCAATTGAATCTACTATTGCTAGCAGATCAACTGATGTGATAGTAGAAGCACAATGTGGATCTTAGCCTTTTACGTAAATTAATTGTTTTAAATTGTAAACATGGGGTAATTAATTTATAAAAGGATAATTATCGAAAATACTAAATATGAACTTTTAGAATTCAATTAATGAATTAATGCAACACAAAACGTAAACAAAAGTTTGTTCTTTTCTTGTTAAAAGGATCAAACTAAGTCTTCCTTTCCTTGTAAGAAAGAGACTTGTTCCTATCCTTTTCCTTATGAGGAAAAGCCATAATAGGAATATTTGAATTATCCTAATTCTAATCAAACTCAAAGCATACATACTCTAGAAATTGTGATGTCTTGTAAAAGTCAAAACAGTTAAGTATGGTTGCACATCTTATTCCATCAAGTTCGTTTTATAACCCTAGTTCCGGTTTTGAAACCTTGAAGAAATATAAGATATTTGGATAACTAGAGAACATGTTTTCTATAGCTACCAAACTGAAATGAGTTTAAGTAATTAGAAAAAGGAAATATCAATAAACCGTAAAGTGGTAAAGGCAATTACTAGCATGATTACCTAGCAATGTGTCTTTAACCCAATAAACATGGAGGAACTGCATGCCTAATTTCAAGCTTAAAATGATAGCTAGCCCATCATCTATATGTTAGAACTTGATGCACTTCCTTGAATACCTAAGTACATGTTTACTAGTCATAGTGACTCACATTAGCAATAATGTGTAGATATTCAAAGAAAGCAGGAAAGTATCCAATCATCACTCACTCTCCACTAGTGATGTAGCACTTTTAATGTTGTCTAATCCAGTGGGAGCTAAATGATTGTATTACTGGTGACGAAACACATGTAATGTTCTCTAATCCAGTGGGAGTTGTAAGCTCTATTAACTTACAAGTTGCCCATCTTATTTCTAGATTGTCTTGAAATAATACATTACTTTCCACATATGAAGCATCATAGTTTTATGAGAACCATTGCATGAATTTTATTAGATAACTTGTCGCGTTTCTGATGTTGCTTCCTGAAATGTTATCAATAAAATTGTTATGCATGATTCATTATAAAAGCGATAAAGTTCTACATATCTATATTTTGATTTTGACTAAAATCATATGTTATCTGTGACATTGTCATATTTGCTTGCATAATGTTGTGCCATGCACAAGTGGGAGAAATCTTAATTGTGTGCAAGGTACAACATATAACAATATGACTAATGGTTTTTCTTGAATGCAAGATAAGAAAAATAAGGTTCTACTAGGACTTATACACATAAAATGTATGTTGCCCTAATTAGAACAAAATGTCAAGATAACATGAAAAGCTACTTCAACATATTTGCTGAATTGTTTAGTAAATATGATTATGTCTTCTTGTAAATTCATAATCATGAAGTATGTAATTAACTTGAAATTACTATTTAGGCAAATTGTCGGCACTCATAATTACTTTAGTTGAATATGTTTAGGTCTCTTGTAAAGACATAAACATCAATTCCGTTAATTGTTGAAAGGCTTATAACGTAAAGTAAAGACGTTAATTTGTTATGTCTTCTTGTTAAAGACATGTACACTTACGACGTATAATAAAATATTTAATGTTTATGTTTTCTAGTTAAAACATACACATAAAGTCATTGATTTGGTCAACGATTTTAAATATAAAGTATGCAGTAGGCTATAAATACTATTGATGCCATCTGGTATGACTTGGTTGGCAGATACGTAAGCTAAAGAGTATAAGTTCATCTAATGAGTTGTGTGATAGTCTCACAACATCTATCCATGTGGAATACCACAACTTTATGGTATGTCCATCATGGATATTGTTTGATCCTTGATGACTTAAACTCTTTTACCTCCAAAGCAATCAAGGTTAGAAAACTGGATGTGCCATGCGTACACCCAATATGGTTCCAACCCAGAAGGAATTTAAGACACCATTGTACTATGGAATGGGATGAATCCCATTATGTCTTGATTGAAGTTCTGAATTTGTTAAATACCTAAGAGTAAGTAATTAACAAACTAGAGTCAAGAACTAACGATGTATTTTGGTTGTCCCACTTGAAAACAATTTATTGTTAATCAAGATGCTGAGTACTTGGAGATTAGTCTCCACTTACAAAAGCAAGTGGGAGCACCTTTAGATCTTGAAGTCATTCAAGAGCTAAATACACAACCTTCTGAGTACACTTGCTAATGTCATACTAAGGTTGAACATGCATATGTTAAACCATAGATTGATATCTCTCATTCATAAATCTGCAAGGATACCCCTAACACCTGAATGATATAGTTTTTATATCAATGTTAAGGGACATAAGTTGGAGGATCATAGTGAACCTGCTAACTAAAGAGATGCATTATCAGATCTTGAATCTGATGAATAGCTCAAAACAATGAATGTTAAGATGCAGTCCTTTGAAGATAATCACTCATGGAGCTTGATTGATCTCTTACCAATCAGTTAGACTGTGAGGTTTAAAATGAGTTTCTTGAACTAGAAGACTCATAAGGACAAACTTGTACACATATTTAATGCATGCGTAGTAGAAGGAGTTTACTCATGCTCAAGAAATTGATTATGATTAAATCTTCATACTTACAAAAATTAAATGTATAAAGATGATTAATTGTCATACCTGTTTTCATGTAAATGAAATATGACAATGGGATTTCAAAACACTTTTTGATTACTTTTGCGAGGACGATGAGTAATCAAAAGGGTTTATGAATCTGTATAATCTTTATTATGTATACAAGACATAAGAATCCAGGTGTGGATTAGATCATGCATCTAGGAGCAGAAATCTTAATTTAATCATTAATTTGATTTTGATTAAATAAGATTACTCCCGAGAACTCAGAGTGCAAGTAGGATAAATGAATTTATTTTCTTAAATCTCATATGTTGTTAACATATAAGAAACAATATTCCATCTAAGCTAGACTTTATCCTTAGCCTGGAATGAAGTTTCAATTAAGGAATTTAGGCAATAAAACATAAAACCTTGTTGCATGTGTTTATTAGAATAAACATAAGCGGTTAATAATCTAAACACAATATGACATGTCATTGAGGGGAGTCTCAATGATCAATCTTACATGATGAGATTGAATGCATGAATGGAAATCTTAAGTTTGACTAAAGGATTCATTATGTAAGTCATATTATGTATTGGATTATTTATATCATTTGTATGAATGCAAGATGAGTTGATAACAACAAATATCTAAGTGAAAGTCGTTAGATAATTGTTAAACGAACAACCTAATGGACCTGCAAAGGACCAAAGATTTGTTCAAAATGTTTACGGATATTCAAGGAGCTCTATTATACTTTCATTCATTTATGCTTATATAACTGAGATGATGCTCAACCCTAGTCGTAGTAGGATGACATCATGAATGATGACACCTCTAACTAGAAGTGCTCAATTGAGAGCATTAATGCATTATACATTAAAAGAATAAGAATACTTTACAGTTTGGGAAACTATTATAATGACTGTCTAAAGTAGGTGTTTTGCTAGCATCAAACACACTATGGAATGTATTGTTGCAATACTCGTATTGTACTTGATTGCACACATACAAAAGGACAATCATCATTCAAAACATTTTTGAATTTTGAAACAAGTATTCTCAAAGTTTACTTAGATGACTACTTGTTGTCTTGTACAACAAAATTGATCATGGTGGAAACATCGGATTCCGATCTGTATGTAGTCTTGTGCATATCTGCTTTTAGTATTTGGATAATGGAACTGTAAGCAGTCGTATTATATAATGAATTGATATACCGGGTATTATCGTCTTCATTTATACTACTGTGTTCTATATTTTCATGTTTAATCCATGAATAATTTATTTATTCTAAAATTGTCCATTGTCAGTTGACGATACGGGAGTATCATCGAATTAAGGCAAATGTGAGCGTGTTGGTGATTTATTTGCCAAACTCATATGTTGTTCATTGTGATGAACATTGGACTGACCCAACCTTCGAGATTTCACTGCATGGATCGGCGTCAATAGTGAATCTCGCTAATGGTTATGTCTCTTATCCTTAGACTTGAGATGCAAGTAGGTCTTGCATGTGTGGAATTTCATTCTTTGATATGGTTAAACGCTGTCCTGAATAAGGTAGTTATAAAAACCATTTTCAGGAGTGATTTGAAACACATGAATGACACGTGCAGTCAAAATAGGATTTGTTCCTCCACATGTCATGGAGTTAGATACTATTGGGCCCCTCGATGAATTGAACGGATGTTTGTATGGCCGTACCCAAATGAGATTAAGATGAATCTTAATTCACTTGGTAATCTTGTTCAATATCTAGATCGAGAAACATAATAGTTGAACAAATAGAATGACTTTGATCCATGTCTAGTGTTCAACATAGTATCTGTAACAAAAGGATGAATGACATATAAACCATTTAAATGAGACGTTTAAGAAACTTCCCTCACATATTTCTAGGGGCATTGGCGTGTTGCTAGACGCTAACCTTTGCTTGTATAATTACTTGATTATTATGACGTCGCAAGTGGGAGCTGTTGGAGTATGCTCGTGTCATAATAAATAATTATATGGCTAGACATATATGAGCCTATGGGGTCACACACTTATACACAGAGACACCATTATATATGTTGTATTTATCGTATTTACACTATATATATGACTACGTAACTCGAGATCAATAACGGGCTACTAATAACTAAGCTAGTACTTAGTTTATTGGATTAGACCAACAATGGGCAAGCCCATTTAGGGCCCCCATGGCAAGCCTAGGTGAGAAAGGAACAAGGGAAATAGTTCAAGGGGTTAAGTGTAACATGTGATCTTATAACCTCCTCTTGATTTAGTCATTATGACCAATTAAATGGGAAAACTAATTACCAATTTTTTCTCCCCCTTCCTCTACCCTAGAGCCACGAAATAACACATACACATATTAGGGTTTGGTGTTTTTGATCTCATTTATCCTTATTCTAGTGTAGTTCAAGGCTAGATCGTGTGTTACGGGGTCAAGACTAGCATCGGGTGGTGATCGGTGATGTGTAGTGTGGATCATGCATAGAGGTGATCAACCTTATTGATCATTTGGGTTTCTCATTCCATTCGTGGGTATTGGTATTGGTGGTGATTCCCGGTGCACGCTACAAAGGTATAACTATCTTGTTTATCTTATTGATTGATCATATGGCTATATGAGATCCGTGTGGGTGATGTTGTTCCGCTGCGTTTATTTGATTCTTATATATTTTATATTCATACATCACCTATAGGAGAAACCTTACACACCTTGGCTTACACGAGTTAACGACACTAAGCTAAATGTCGAGTTCTAATCGTAGCTAGAACCAATCTCACAACTTCTTCAAAGGCATCACACCTTCTTCACACCTTCACAACTTCTTCAAGACTTCACACCTTCTTCACACCTTCTTCTATGCACAACTAAGTCACAACTTCTAAACTACTTTACAACACACCTAGTTTCTACAATCAACAAATTCACACAACACTTTTACAAATATCTAACACTACAACAATATGAAACTAGCTATTCACAACACTACTACAATTAGATGAAATGGAGGTTGGATCATAAAGTTTATAGTACAAAAATGTGAGAAAAATATGTGAAATGATCCAATATTTATAGGGCCAGAAAATACTGTTATGGAGCGTGCCGGTCCCCTTAATTAGAGGGCGGTCCCCTTAATGATTAAGAGGGCCGCCTAGTAAAATTAAGGGGGCCGCCCTTGTTAGCATTGAAAATTATATTAAAAAGTGATGGTCATTCTCATTTATTGTAACGTTGTAATGTGTCGTAGTTTATGTTATTAGAATAGTCAAATGGGCCTTGGTCTTGGTAAGCTAATATGTCATGAGTTAAGTTATGTAAGCCTTTATATGTAAAAGGAAACCAAGCCCAAGACCAAGCCCATGGAAAGCCTCTTAAGGCATCATGTTAAGAACTATATAAACACCTCAAAGGCTCATTTGAGGTGTGTGCTTGTGTGTGTTTTTAATAAAATGTTCTCTTCATCTATTATTCTCTTTTAGATACTAATGCCTCACATACACATACATATATTCAAGTCACCATCTTTACTTCATCTAGTGCTCATATTTGTGTTAAAGTTGATATATCTAAGGTCCTATAAGTGGTATCAATCGCCTAACAATGATTTAGGAGTGTTTTTATCAAGTTTTTTTGTTAAAAAGTTGCATTTTTCATCCATTTATGCACTTTTCTTCAAAAAGTTTTGATTTTTACGTGGTTTTAGTGTTAAAGTTGTTGTTTTTATTGAAGTTTTAGTGATTCTAAGTGTTTTGGGAAAGATTTTGATCAATAGAAACAAGTGGAAAAAGTGGTTTTGGTTGAAAAAATCGGATTTTTCACGTTTCTGGTCATCTTACGCGTAACTTGGGTGAATAGTACGATTTCATAGCTGTCTACAGTACTGTTTACGCATAAGATTAAGTCAAAACCCTTTTCCTACGCTTAAGTTTAGTCAAAACCCTCTTCTTACGCATAAGTTCAATTTCTTACGCATAAGATTGAGATCCTACGCTTAAAATCCTACGCTTAAGTCTGTTCCTACGCATAAGATTGGATTCTACGCCTAAGATTGGATTCTACGCATAAGATCCTACGCAGAAGTTCCTACGCAGAAGTTGTACTCAGTACTTCCCTGACTTGGATAAGTTTGTGGAATACTTCGACTTGGGATATCTTTCAAGCTTGGATAAGTTTGAGAGATTTGTTTGGTTGAAAAACCTTACGCGTAACATTCTTACGCATAAACTTTAAGTTTACGCGTAAAATCAAAGTCTACGCATAAACAATATTGTTTACGCATAACTTTAGATCTTACGCATAACTTAAAGGTGACGCATAACATCTTACGCGTAAGATTATTCAAGGTTTACGCGTAAAATCAAGCTTTACGCGTAAGTTTTTGACTTTTGACAACCAAACTTCAAACGGCGATAACTTTTGAACCGTAACTCCGTTTTCGACGAATCAGCTGTCAAAACGACCGTGAAACAGAGAAGAATGACACATTGAACCAATTTATTCATTCAACCCAAGTTTCGAGGCCTAAAAACGCTCCGGGAAGAAGTTATTGAGGTTTTAAGGTTTTAGATCAAATTTTTCACCATAAAAACTTGCATCAACTTACACTAAACACAACTCCTACTTCGTTGAATCGATCCAGGTGTAACACCCCCAATTCATGGATGCAGCGGAATTCGAACTGGGTGTTACTTGACGGCACAATAGTCACAATAATAGAAAACGAACTCTAATTGAGTCGTTTTAAAAAGGTTTATCATTCAAATTATATAAATATCAGAGATTACAAAATGAGGTCCCAGATGGTTCTATGTTTACAAATTAAATGAGTTTTGAATGATAATAAAATTTATAGCCCTCTTGAGTATCCGTGTCCTTCCGTGCCATCCTTGATCGTCATGAACCTGAAATACATGCTTGAGAGGTCAACACAAAGGTTGAGTGATATTCATAGAGTTTGTTAAATCGTTTGAACACAATATGTTGGTAGTGTGAGTTATAGGCTCACACCAATGTTTGGAAAACAAAATCGTTATTTATTTCACTAAGCTTATGATACCATAACGTTAACGTGTACCAATATCAATCGGCGGTTTATCCCGGTAGGTACTTTGCTAACATACCCAAATCTCAAATATTAATGCATTTGTTTGCACTTAGTCAAAACAAATGGGATTCGTCAATCCCAATAGGCCTATTATTAATATTCGCGCTCACTATTGCTAGTGACTAAATGGTTCATAATAAAGGATCTCGGTTTAGCAAGGTTGGTACTTAGTGATAATAAAACATCGTCGTGAAGCATACATTAGAAAGCATTGTATTCGATTTAGAAATAGCATGTATTCCCCCCAAGGAATTGTAAAACAATTAAGTAATGGAAAGTGGGGCTATGAACTCACCTTAAGTTTAAGATAGCAAGAAATGAATGTAACGGTCGAATCGTGAAGGTTTCTACGAGCAACCTATAATCGAATGTTGCGACTTAGGATCGGAGTAAAGAATATGAAGTAGTGCCTATATATATATCTTGCATTTAGTCCATGATGTGGTATGATGTATATTGTATGTCCTTGAAAGAAAAGATTCATGAACATGTATGTTTTGTATATCGTTTACTACCGTTCGGGCTGACATATTTCAGAAGTCATGTTAGTAAGCGTTCGAGGAGCCAGGACACTTTAACTCGTAAATCCACAACTCAACTCGACGGCTTACATAATGAACTCCTCACATGAGGCTCCCTACTATTGTAGTAGTTGATGAAATATATAGATATAAGTTTTGATCCGAAAAGTTACATGTCCGATATTTGAATAAACTTAGGAAAGTTTATTAGTACATGAAGATTGTTATTAGGGGTAGTTTCATAAGTCTTGAATGACCATTTTCTCTTGGTAAAATCTCATGGTTTCCTTTTAAGTGAAGTAGATCCAAATTGCTTATTCATGTTATCGCCTAATTCATTGTTTCATGTTTACGCCTATGTAAGTTGGTATGGTCATTTCGTCATGGCCTAGCCATGACCTTTGGTCCTTGTTTCAAGGTCATGAGACACAACCTTGGCTCTAGCCATGGTTGTGGTCTTGATTATAGGTCATAAGACCCCTTTGGTCTTCATAAACCATAACCTATATGTAATGACTTTGTCTAAAAATGGGCTGTTTAGAATTTGAAGAAATTTATCACTCGGAAAGCATTTTTAGGTCTCGAGCTTCTTTGTTCCTGAACGAAAACGTCGTTCCGGACAACTTTCGTGTTTTAACTTTTTGATGAATCGGACCAGAAGTGGGACTTTAAAAACCTAAATTTGATCAGGAAGCTATTTGGCAGTTTTGCCGGAAATCTTTGGTAATTTCAAATCGCCATAACTTTTGACTCGTATACTCGTTTTGGGTGGTTCAAATTGCTATGGTTTCCTTTTTAGGTCCTCTACCACAATATGTAATAATCAAATATCATAATTTTACCATTTTGGTCGTGGTTTTCCAAGAAAGTCACTAGTTTACTTGTTTTAGTAACTTGTTGTAACAATCAATAACAATAACTTGTTTTGTTCACTTTTATACATCATGGACATAACTACAAGACATAATATAGCAAGAATAACATGTAAATAACATGAACATGAATATTTAACAAGAATCATGTTAGGGTTTGGCTTACAACTTTTGGCTTTCAAGCATGAAAGGAAGTTAACATGTAAGGATAGGACATTGATAGACTTGCTTCAACCCACTTCACTTCATGCAATCTTTCTACCCTTGGTATTCTTGAAAGATGAATGATGAAGGTTTAGGTGACTTGAGTGGATTCAAACTCAAGAGAAATCACCAAGTATATTAGGGATTGGAAGAGTTTTGGTGAATGATAATCTAGCTAGGGTTTCTATCTTGAAGAATCACTTGAACCTTGCAAGAACTTGGAAGAAATAAAGCTAAGTGTGGAATGAAATGGGGTGTGGTGTGTGGCGTTCAAGTGAAGGGAGGAGAGGGGGTATATATACTCTCATGAGGAGGTTAGGTTTATACTAATACATGGTTAAAAATGTAACACATGAAACCTAGAAATTCTATACTTGTAAGTATTTTGACCACAAAACTTTCCAAGGCTCATCACCAAGCCACCAATGCATGGTGATGTGCATAAATTTCGTCCATATGGTTATATGGATGACTTGGTTGGTCATTTTGATATTATCTTGATTTATGGAGTGAGTTTTGGTCCCGTTAATTGCTAACCGTAAATGATTAGGCCTTAAAACGTAAAACCGGGTGTCGTAAAATTATGGAATTTGAAAGTATTGTTAAACATGTCCATATAGTCCATAATAAAATATAAAATGAGTGGTAGGATCTATCGGGTGCCAAAACCCTGCTAAAAACTGGAAACACGGGTCTAAAACGCGTAATTCGCGTAAAATGCTGAATATTGCGTAAAATTGAGAAAAGTAAAATGTTACTTTTCTAATAGGATATAAATGATTTAAAAAGACTTATAATGTCTAGACTGGGCTCAGTCTAGTGTCGGTTGGTATTAAATGTCTTTTAAACATCAAACCGTAAGCCTAAAAATCAAGGAATGACTTATAAAATCAAGGGATGATTTTTGGTCAATGGAGGAGGGAAAAATATGTTGACTTTTTCTAATAAGTTGAAAACTCAAATCTTTTTAGAAACGCGGTGCAGGTATAGGCTAAGGTTACGGCTGAGTAAAAACGCTTAAAAACTGAAAATTCCAGTTTTTCACGGCCGAGGCTTATTTTGGTCATGATTTTTCTCAGTCACGATTAATTCTCAAATAAATCATGAGTGTGTCAAACATTTTTCTGATGTGGGGTCACCTTACGGGGTCGAATTTCGTTGTGCGTAGAATTTCTGATTGACGTTTTACCCTAAAACGTGTAATTCCGTGTAATTCCTTAATAACTTTTACGAAAATGATCTGACGGATGTCAAACATTTAATTTGCCATGGAAATGATTTATCACTTGAGAATATCAAATAAAAATCAACTTTCGGGAAAATTTCGGAAAGAAATGAATAGTAAAAATGAATAGTAACATGAATAGTAAATGTGAATAGTGAATTTCCCGGGAATAGTAATTGTCCTGAAATTGCGAATTGTTACAGTCTCCACCCCATATGAGAGCTCCGTCCCGGAGATCAATTTGTGTTGGGAGTAGAAACTTTGTTGGTAAAAAGATGTGGGTATTTCTTACGTATCTAGTCCTCTTGTTCCCATGTGTATTCAGGACCAAGTTGTGAGTTCCAACGAACTTTGACAATTGGAATACGGCTTTGCTTGAGTTGTTTGACCTCTCGGTCCATGATTTCTACGGGTTCCTTAATAAATTGAAGATCGTCATTGAGTTGAATTTCATCGAGTGGAATCACGAGTGATTCATCTGACAAGCATTTCTTTAGGTTAGATACATGGAAAGTGGGGTGTACACTACTGAGTTCTGATGGAAGCTCAAGTTTGTACGCCACAGGGCCAACCCTGGCTAGGATTTTTGAATGGTCCGATGTATCTTGGGTTTAGTTTTCCTCGTTTACCGAGTCGTATTAAGCCTTTCTAAGGCAATACCTTTAGCATAACCCTGTCTCCGACTTGGAATTCTAGGGGTCTGCGTCGTGTGTCGATGAACAGGTGTGGTTACTTATGAGGACTAAAGTCTGGGATTACCAGTGATGCAGTTTGATTTGTCATTTTAGTGTATGGCGTAGGATGAGGCTTACTTTTATGTAGGAAAGGTATGGTAATAGTCGAATATCAAAGGAATTTGATATAGCAGTCGAATATTAATAGGAATTGAGATAGTAATTGCAATCATAGCCTAGTAGGTAATCGGTTGTTGACTTCATACTTATGTTATTTCGGATACAAATAAGCCCACTTGTTTATAATTCTTTATTTACATAGAGAGGCATCCCAAACAATGTAGATAAGGAAATATAAACTTATGGTTTAGTGATTTACAATGTCTTTATTTAAATGAAAAGGCATCCCAATCCATTCAAATAATTACAAATCATCCTACACAACATTCATACTTAGTCGGTGAGTTACAAGGTAGTGTATTATGAGATGATACTAGTGTTCCAAAGGTACAAGATGAATATTCAAACTTGTAAAGCTGATTAGGGTACTTGTGATGTAACTAAGGATGATTTGAGCTTTAAAAGTGCATCAAGATCTGTTAATGAGCTTGTGTTTGCCACGGTTGTGAAGGTAATGTTGTGATATGTTGATGAACAAAAGTGCGTAGTGTATGCTTAACATTAATATTCTTAGGCATAGATGTTGAGTTTGCTTTGAAAATCTTAAGAGATTTTAAAAGTTTATGATGGAATGTTATCCTTAGGACCTAAACAGGATAGTACTTCTAAGGGATGAAGAGAATAATTGATAATTATCCCAAGATAGTAGTTCGGATTATCTCATAAACGAAAAATTTCAAGAATGAAATTTAGATCATACAAATAAGGTGTTAAGATCTTGCTGAGTGGTAAGACACTATCGTGTCTCTAGATTGTTTTAATGTATTTTGGTGGTTTATCGTGTTCATGTAGGAAATCAATCTAAACATAACCCTAGTACAACTATTCTCAGTATTTGAAAATTTTAAGTCGAATATAGTTAGTCAGACTATATTCCACTGTCCCTAGGTTAAATATAGGTGACTAGTCTATATTTAGCCAAGGTTCGATAAAATTTTCAAATACCTAAATTAGGTATACTTGTGATACGTCCGTTGCTTTCGGGAAACTGTCCACTAAACAAAGGCGATGTCAAACCATTCAGTTGCAAGTCCCGCCATAAGAGACTTGTAACGTATGTTTTCACATTCCATTGCATAGAAGATAGTACGGGTAGATATGTGTGGAAAGGAAGTTGAAGTAATTCTAAAACAGTCTATACTGGGCTAGAATTACAAACTTTTAACAATGAAGGTTTCAGAAGAAAACTTTGATGGATGTAGAGAAAGTTCAACTTTTGTCGATGATGGATTAGTTTGTCCTTTAGAAATCTCATATTTCTATTTAGAAATCGAAAGATTGTGATAGGTTTTTGATATCATATGAAATGATATTGATGATGTGATGGAATGATTCGAGAGACCATTGCACAAATCACAATGTCTCGGAAGTAGATTAGACCATTGTGTGACTCAAAACATTTGAGAAATGATTAAGACCATTGTGTCATACAATGTTCGGGAAATAGAAAAGACCATCGTAATTCGTTACAATATCTTGGATATAAAATGTTGGAGTAGGAACATGGTTGGGAGAATGTGGTTGTGTCGAAATGCCATAGAATAGGCATGTGTAGATATGTTTAGATAAAATGATTGAAAATAAACCAAGTTTATATATCAATATAGTAATGCTTACGGGGAAATGCTCAAAATGGGTATATATGAATATACTAACATGTTTGTGTATCATAACATGCTTACTAAATCCATAATCGTCTGGAGGATGGAAGACACGGAGAGCGGAAGGCTATAAAATGTTTTTGTTTGTAATTGCGGTTATAGTTTAGGTCTCAATTAGACCCGTTTCTCTATAACCATGGCTCTGGTACCAATCTGTAACACCCCCAATTCATGGATGCAGCGGAATTCGAACTGGGTGTTACTTGACGGCACAATAGTCACAATAATAGAAAACGAACTCTAATTGAGTCGTTTTAAAAAGGTTTATCATTCAAATTATATAAATATCAGAGATTACAAAATGAGGTCCCAGATGGTTCCATGTTTACAAATTAAATGAGTTTTGAATGATAATAAAATTTATAGCCCTCTTGAGTATCCGTGTCCTTCCGTGCCATCCTTGATCGTCATGAACCTGAAATACATGCTTGAGAGGTCAACACAAAGGTTGAGTGATATTCATAGAGTTTGTTAAATCGTTTGAACACAATATGTTGGTAGTGTGAGTTATAGGCTCACACCAATGTTTGGAAAACAAAATCGTTATTTATTTCACTAAGCTTATGATACCATAACGTTAACGTGTACCAATATCAATCGGCGGTTTATCCCGGTAGGTACTTTGCTAACATACCCAAATCTCAAATATTAATGCATTTGTTTGCACTTAGTCAAAACAAATGGGATTCGTCAATCCCAATAGGCCTATTATTAATATTCGCGCTCACTATTGCTAGTGACTAAATGGTTCATAATAAAGGATCTCGGTTTAGCAAGGTTGGTACTTAGTGATAATAAAACATCGTCGTGAAGCATACATTAGAAAGCATTGTATTCGATTTAGAAATAGCATGTATTCCCCCCAAGGAATTGTAAAACAATTAAGTAATGGAAAGTGGGGCTATGAACTCACCTTAAGTTTAAGATAGCAAGAAATGAATGTAACGGTCGAATCGTGAAGGTTTCTACGAGCAACCTATAATCGAATGTTGCGACTTAGGATCGGAGTAAAGAATATGAAGTAGTGCCTATATATATATCTTGCATTTAGTCCATGATGTGGTATGATGTATATTGTATGTCCTTGAAAGAAAAGATTCATGAACATGTATGTTTTGTATATCGTTTACTACCGTTCGGGCTGACATATTTCAGAAGTCATGTTAGTAAGCGTTCGAGGAGCCAGGACACTTTAACTCGTAAATCCACAACTCAACTCGACGGCTTACATAATGAACTCCTCACATGAGGCTCCCTACTATTGTAGTAGTTGATGAAATATATAGATATAAGTTTTGATCCGAAAAGTTACATGTCCGATATTTGAATAAACTTAGGAAAGTTTATTAGTACATGAAGATTGTTATTAGGGGTAGTTTCATAAGTCTTGAATGACCATTTTCTCTTGGTAAAATCTCATGGTTTCCTTTTAAGTGAAGTAGATCCAAATTGCTTATTCATGTTATCGCCTAATTCATTGTTTCATGTTTACGCCTATGTAAGTTGGTATGGTCATTTCGTCATGGCCTAGCCATGACCTTTGGTCCTTGTTTCAAGGTCATGAGACACAACCTTGGCTCTAGCCATGGTTGTGGTCTTGATTATAGGTCATAAGACCCCTTTGGTCTTCATAAACCATAACCTATATGTAATGACTTTGTCTAAAAATGGGCTGTTTAGAATTTGAAGAAATTTATCACTCGGAAAGCATTTTTAGGTCTCGAGCTTCTTTGTTCCTGAACGAAAACGTCGTTCCGGACAACTTTCGTGTTTTAACTTTTTGATGAATCGGACCAGAAGTGGGACTTTAAAAACCTAAATTTGATCAGGAAGCTATTTGGCAGTTTTGCCGGAAATCTTTGGTAATTTCAAATCGCCATAACTTTTGACTCGTATACTCGTTTTGGGTGGTTCAAATTGCTATGGTTTCCTTTTTAGGTCCTCTACCACAATATGTAATAATCAAATATCATAATTTTACCATTTTGGTCGTGGTTTTCCAAGAAAGTCACTAGTTTACTTGTTTTAGTAACTTGTTGTAACAATCAATAACAATAACTTGTTTTGTTCACTTTTATACATCATGGACATAACTACAAGACATAATATAGCAAGAATAACATGTAAATAACATGAACATGAATATTTAACAAGAATCATGTTAGGGTTTGGCTTACAACTTTTGGCTTTCAAGCATGAAAGGAAGTTAACATGTAAGGATAGGACATTGATAGACTTGCTTCAACCCACTTCACTTCATGCAATCTTTCTACCCTTGGTATTCTTGAAAGATGAATGATGAAGGTTTAGGTGACTTGAGTGGATTCAAACTCAAGAGAAATCACCAAGTATATTAGGGATTGGAAGAGTTTTGGTGAATGATAATCTAGCTAGGGTTTCTATCTTGAAGAATCACTTGAACCTTGCAAGAACTTGGAAGAAATAAAGCTAAGTGTGGAATGAAATGGGGTGTGGTGTGTGGCGTTCAAGTGAAGGGAGGAGAGGGGGTATATATACTCTCATGAGGAGGTTAGGTTTATACTAATACATGGTTAAAAATGTAACACATGAAACCTAGAAATTCTATACTTGTAAGTATTTTGACCACAAAACTTTCCAAGGCTCATCACCAAGCCACCAATGCATGGTGATGTGCATAAATTTCGTCCATATGGTTATATGGATGACTTGGTTGGTCATTTTGATATTATCTTGATTTATGGAGTGAGTTTTGGTCCCGTTAATTGCTAACCGTAAATGATTAGGCCTTAAAACGTAAAACCGGGTGTCGTAAAATTATGGAATTTGAAAGTATTGTTAAACATGTCCATATAGTCCATAATAAAATATAAAATGAGTGGTAGGATCTATCGGGTGCCAAAACCCTGCTAAAAACTGGAAACACGGGTCTAAAACGCGTAATTCGCGTAAAATGCTGAATATTGCGTAAAATTGAGAAAAGTAAAATGTTACTTTTCTAATAGGATATAAATGATTTAAAAAGACTTATAATGTCTAGACTGGGCTCAGTCTAGTGTCGGTTGGTATTAAATGTCTTTTAAACATCAAACCGTAAGCCTAAAAATCAAGGAATGACTTATAAAATCAAGGGATGATTTTTGGTCAATGGAGGAGGGAAAAATATGTTGACTTTTTCTAATAAGTTGAAAACTCAAATCTTTTTAGAAACGCGGTGCAGGTATAGGCTAAGGTTACGGCTGAGTAAAAACGCTTAAAAACTGAAAATTCCAGTTTTTCACGGCCGAGGCTTATTTTGGTCATGATTTTTCTCAGTCACGATTAATTCTCAAATAAATCATGAGTGTGTCAAACATTTTTCTGATGTGGGGTCACCTTACGGGGTCGAATTTCGTTGTGCGTAGAATTTCTGATTGACGTTTTACCCTAAAACGTGTAATTCCGTGTAATTCCTTAATAACTTTTACGAAAATGATCTGACGGATGTCAAACATTTAATTTGCCATGGAAATGATTTATCACTTGAGAATATCAAATAAAAATCAACTTTCGGGAAAATTTCGGAAAGAAATGAATAGTAAAAATGAATAGTAACATGAATAGTAAATGTGAATAGTGAATTTCCCGGGAATAGTAATTGTCCTGAAATTGCGAATTGTTACACCAGGTATCAACTTTATCAATCTACACTTCATCAATGGCATCTCAGCAAGATATTCATGCAGCCGGTGCGGAAAACCGACCTCCAATGCTTGAAAAAGGTGGATATCTCCCATGGACAAGCCGCATGCTTCGTTACATCAAAACAAAGCCTGATGGTAAATTAATGATCAACTCCATTACAAATGGTCCATTCAAGCCAAGACAAGTTCAAATTGAAGGTAATCCAAATACAACACCTCTTACTCAACCATTCGTGCGTGAACAAACAGAAGCAGATTACACAGAGGAAGACAAGAAGCAGATCGCCGCTGATGATATGGCAATGCATTTAATCCAACTTGGATTACCATGGGAGATCTTTGCTGCGGTCGACAGTTGTGAAACTGCTTATGCTATGTGGGAACATGTTAGAAGGATATGTCACGGAACAGAGATTGGACAACAAGACGTTGAGAACAAACTTCTTACTGAATGGGAGAATTTCACATCAACTAAAGGTGAACAGATTGAATCCTACTACACAAGGTTCTGCACTTTGATGAATGAGTTAATCAGAAACAAGTTGACACCTCGAACAATTGCAACAAACATCAAATTCATCAATAACCTTCCAGAAGAATGGGGTCGTTATGTTACAATTGTCAATCAAACAAAGGATTTACATAAGGTGAATTATGATCAACTCTATGATTTTCTGAAACAAAACCAAGCTGAGGCTAATGAAGTAAGGAAATAAAGATTGGCAAAGAATCATGATCCTCTTGCATTAATTGCTACTACACCAACACCGCTACCAGTGAACACACAACAATCATCATCATCTTTCACTCACAAGTACTTGCAACCATCATACATTCAACAACCAACACCGGTCTACCAACAACAGTTCTACCCACAGCAACAACAACATGTTATTCCACAATAGCAATTCCAACAATTCCAAGAACCAGAATTCACTGAAAATGATGAAGCTACTGCAGCATTGACCCAAGCGTTTGCTTTTCTGTCAAAGGCATTCCAAGGACGTTATTCTACACCAACAAACAACAACCAAAGGATTTCATCGAACACTCGCAACAAGCAGATTGCTCAGCCGAGTTTCAATATGGGCAACGGAGGCCAAATGGTTGGAGTTTATGGGAATCAGCAAGGATATGCTATTGGATTTAATATGGGTAAACAGAATATGCAGAATGCAGGTCAGTATGCAGGGAATCAGATGGGTCAGTTTGTTGGAAATCAGAGGGGTCAGAATGTTGGTAATCAGGCAATGGGTAATCAGAATAGAAATGTTGCAGCTCCAGTAGTTGGGAATTTGGGAAATGTGAATCAGGGTAATCCGGTAAAGTGTTTCAACTGTCAGGGTGTAGGTCATATGGCAAGGAACTGTCCTACTAAGCCGAACAAGAAAGACACAGCGTACTTGCAGAAAGCATTACTGTTGGCACAAAAGAATGAGGCAGGGTTTCAGTTGAACACAGAGGAGAATGATTTTATGCCTCTTATGGATGACATGGAAGATTGAGAGGATATCGATGCGAACTGCATATTTATGGCGAATCTTCAAGAAGCTAAGTATGACACGGATTATGACACACTTCTTGTTTATGACACCAATGCACCATCTGAGGTATCAAACTTCAACACATGTCACAATAATGATATATTTGATATGTCTCCTCATGAGGAACAACATTCTGAGAAGCTAGCACCCACTTATGATACATACCTGGACACGCCAAGTAGTAGCAATACTCCTTCAGCAACTCCAGATGTGAATCATAATGGAGGCTTCGTTTCACAGCATGCTGAGAATGATGAGGAAACACGTGCTTTGTTTGAATCATTATTGAATAATTGTCGTATTGAAATTGAGAATGTGAAAAAGGTCAATCGCGATGTTTAGGCCGCGAATGTTAAATTGACCGCTGAGCTTGAGAGTTACAAAGAAAACATTAAAGCTTTTGAATTTCATAACAAAAGAGTGTCTGAATTAGAAACTGGTTATCAAAATTCCATTTCAAGGGAAAAACAATTACAACTCAAGTTTGATACACTTGATGTTAATTCTTTCAAGAAGATAAAAGCTTTAAACGCGGAAATTTCTGATTTACAAAACCAACTTTCTAAACAAAAAACAGCTTATACCAATCTTGAAAAAGAAAGGGATGAGTTGAAAAAGGATTTTGCAAAGAAAGAAGACAAACTTTTGGCCGAAATCGTAGAGTCAGAACACATGATTGCACATTTAGAAGAATTAGTGGTTAAGTCGGGTCAGTCAAGTCAAACAATGAAAATGATTTCAAATCAAACTAATCCGATTTACCATACGAAACATAAAGTGGCTCTTAGTAACAACACCCCCTGTAATCTCAAGAAAGCTCAGCAAGAACAGAATGTTTTATATAATGGTAATGTGATTTACACCAAACATGATCCTCCCATTGTTTGGGATTCTGTGCAAACGATAGAACATGTCAAAGAGAGCATAAATAAAATGAAACAAAAGGATTTGAAACCCATTGATTACAAAAAATTGAACAAACTTTCGGGAATTACTTTTGTTCCACAAAAAGAACCATCTTTGTTTTCCATAAAACGACCATTCTCAAAAATGTTTTCTAAGAAAGTAATTGTTTCCAAATCTCTTTCAAAAATGGAACAAATGTCTTCTAACAACACTTTTAATACAAGTGAGGCTAGAGACATTCTGGATGACGTTAAAAAGAGAATTCAAGAACTTCAAAATATTGTTGCTTCTAAAACTACAATCAATATTAACAATTGGCATTCCAGTTTTCATATTGAGCAGAAAAAAGTTTTTGAAAACGAAATTACTATCCCACTGAATAACATCAGTGCGAGGGTAATCCATTTTGAACAAGCTTTCTTAAAAGAAACGGCCGACTTTGTCAAGGACCATAAATCCCTGGTAAACGAAGCTAATGATACTCGTGAAAACATGAAAGTTTTGGAAAACCTAAATGATTCTCTCTTCGAAGCTGTTATGACCACCGATATTATGTCCATCATTTTACAAACATATTCTGTTCAAGACGATGAAAGACTAAGAGCTGAGACCTCCGCAATTGTTTCAAAATATGAAAATGCTCTTATAAAGCTTGAAAAAGAAAATGTGTCATATTTTAAACAACTTGATCGAAAAAAGGAAGAATGCAAGTATGACAAATTGTCGTATGAGCGTGACTTAAAGAACATGAAAGAGCAAAATGATCTTTTGAGAGCTCAGCTTGAAAGTCAAAAAGGAAAGGGTGAGGAAACTAAGTTTGCAAAACCGTCGACTTCGGAGAAACCAAATGTTTCAAACACGGTTCAAAAACCAAAAATGTCAATTTCACGGTTTGCTCCAAAAGTCGATGAGAAAAAGGATTTGACAAAACCAGTCACTCCAACACCCTTGTCTAAGAAAAGTGATAATGTAAAGATTGTTGATAAAGGAAAAGCGGTTGTCGAAACACCAAAAGTGATAGCACCTGGCCTTTTTAGGATTAGTCCCACTAGTGCGACTGCCTCAACATCCAAGACAAATGACAAGTGCATAAAGGCTAATTCTAAAGAATCTAGGGTTGCTAAAAAGGACAACAATATAAATCCTAATGCGTGTGCCTTACCTTCTACAGGATTAGAAAGCACCTCTAGGAGCAGCAGACTAAAGCCTAGGAGCAATACAAGGAACAATAGAGTCTCGCCTGTCTCTACGAGTAGTAGCAAGAATAAAGTTGAAGAAGTAGAAGAACACCCTAGGAATTTATCGCTTTGTAATAAGAAACATGATTCATCTGAATGTAATGTCGAAAGTACTGGTTCTAATGCATGTAATGACTCTGTTTGTTTAATATGCAAGAAATGTTTAATTAATGATGTTCATGATGAATGTGTTTCTAAGAATGTGAATGTTACGCCTGAACAGAAGAATGTTCCAAAAAGACCTAGTGCTAGATCCAGATCTATAGAACGATTAGTTGCACGATTTAGGACTACCACTATTAGTCGAATGCCTAGGAACTACCTTAAGTTTTGTATGTGGACTCCAATGGGTAGAGAGTTCACTCTTCAGAACGGTAGATTAGAAATAGCTCAAGCTAAACAAGTAGCAACTGTCTATGAGTGTGATTTAAATTTTACTCCTAACCCCGTGGAACCAAATTCAAAACTGTAACAATTCGCAATTTCAGGTTAATTAATTTTTCCCGGAAAATTTCACTATTCACTTTTACTATTCATTTTTCCCGAAACTTTCCCGAAAGTTGATTTTTATTTGATATTCTCGAGTGATAAATCATTTCCATGGCAAATTAAATGTTTGACATTCGTCAGATCATTTTCGTGAAAGTTATTAAGGAATTACACGTTTTAGGGTAAAATGTCAATCAGAAATTCTACGCACAACGAAATTCAACCCCGTCAGGTGACCCCACATCGGAAAAATGTTTGACACACTCATGATTTATTTGAGAATTAATCGTGACTGAGAAAAACATGACCAAAAACTTCCCAGCAGGTCACCCATGCCTATACTACTCTCGCATGAGCACGCTTAACCATTTGGGCGATTAACCGTGAGACCACAAAACGTGTTTCTAAGAAGATTTGAGTTTTCAACTTATTAGAAAAAGTCAACATATTCTTTCCCTCCTCCATTGACCAAAAATCATCCCTTGATGTTATAAGTCATTTCGTGATTTTTAGGCTTACGGTTTGATGTCTAAAAGACATTTAATACCAACCAACACTAGACTGAGCCCAGTCTAGACATTATAAGTCATTTTAAATCATTTTTATAACATTAGAAAAGTAACATTTTACTTTTCTCAATTTTACGCAATATTCAGCGTTTTACGCGAATTACGCGTTTTAGACCCGTGTTTCCAGTTTTTAGCAGGGTTTTACACTCAAATGGAACCTACCACTCATTTTATATTTTATTATGGAACATATGGACATGTTTATCAAAACTTTCAAATTCCATAATTTTACGACACCCGGTTTTACGTTTTGAGGCTTAATCATTTACGATTGGCATTTCCCGGAGTCAAAACTAACCAAGTATCTTGGATAATATCATCAAAAGTACACACCTTGTTCCCCAAGGTGATGAACCGCCACTAGGAGGGGGGATTCACACTAGGTGTCATGATCTTATGCTTAGAACTCTTGGATGAGAACATGTGTTAACCTTGGCCTCCAAGGGTTGACAAGTCAACATATGTAACCTCCTTAAACTCATATAAATACCCTCCCCTCCCTCCTTTTGCCGTGCACTTCCACACACACAAACACTCTCATCTTTGCTCTTTTCCTTCCAAGTTTCATGCAAGATTCAAGTGATTCTTCAAGGTGGAAACCCTAGATAGGTTATCATTCATCAAACACTTCCATAACCTCATATACTTGGTGATTTATCTTGAGTTTAAATCCACTCAATTCACCTAAACCTTCATCATCCATCTTTCAAGAATACCAAGGGTAGAAAGATTGCATGAAGTGAAAAAGGGTTGAAGCAAGTCTATCAATGTCCTATCCTTACATGTTAACTTCCTTTCATCTTTGAAAGCCAAAAGTTGTGAGCCAAACCCTAACTTGATTCTTGTTAAATAATCATGTTCATGTTATTTACATATTATTTGTGCTATATATTGTCTTGTTATCATGTCCATGATGTATAAAAATGACCAAAACAAGTTATTGTTATTGATTGTTACAACAAGTTACTAAAACAAGTAAACTAGTGACTTTCTTGGTAAGACCTGATCAAAATGGTAAAAATATGATGTTAGATCATTACATATTACAGTAGAGGACTTAACAAGGAAACCATAGCAATTTGAACCACCTAAAACGAGTATACGAGTCAAAAGTTACGCCCATTTGAAGTTACCAAAGATTTCCGGCAAAACTGCCTAAACCTCCTGAATCGCATTCTGACTTTTTGAAAGTCCCACTTCTGGTCCGATTCATCAAAAAGTTAAAACACGAAAGTTGTCCGGAACGCCGTTTTCGTTCAGGAACAAAGAAGCTCGAGACCTAAAAACACTTTCCGAGTGATAAAATTCTTCAAATTCTAAACAGCCCATTTTTAGGCGAAAGTCACTAGATTATGGTTATACTTTGAAAGGAACAAGAGGTCTTATGACCTATAATCAAGACCACAAACATGACTAGAACCAAGGTTGAGTCTCATGACCTTGGAACAAGGACCAAAGGTCATGGCTAGGCCATGACGAAATGACCATACAAGCTTACCAAGGCAAATACATGAATTAGAGAAGTTGGCGATAACTTGAACATACAATTTGGATCTACTTCATCTAAAGGAAACCATGAGATTTTACCAAGAGAAAATGGTCATTCAAGACTTATGAAACTACCCCTAATAACAATCTTCATGTACAAATAAACTTTCCTAAGTTTATTCAAATATCGGACATGTAACCTTTCGGATCAAAACTTATACTTTATCAACTACTACAATAGTAGGGAGCCTCATGTGAGGAGTTCATTATGTAAGCCGTCGAGTTGAGTTGTGGATTTACGAGTTAAAGTGTCCTGGCTCCTCGAACGCTTACTAACATGACTTCTGAATTATGTCGGCCCGAACGGTAGTAAACGATATACAAAACATACATGTTTCATGAATCATTACTTTCAAAGACTTACAATATACATCATACCACATCATGGACTAAATGCAAGATATATATATAGGCACTACTTCATATTCTTTACTCAAATCCTAAGTCACAACATTCGATTATAGGTTGCTCGTAGAAACCTTCATGATTCAACCGTTACATTCATTACTTGCTATCTTACTTAAGGTGAGTTCATAGCCCCACTTTACATTACTTCAATGTTTTACAAACCCTTGGGGGGAATACATGCTATTATTTTTCTACTCGAACACAATGCTTTCTACTGTATGTTATTCGACTATGTTTTATTATCACTAAGTAACATCCTTGCCAAACCAAGATCCCTTAGTATGAACCATTTAATTACTTGCGAGGGTTACTTGCAAGTGAGCGCGAATATTGTGAATAGGCCTATTGGGATTGACGAATCCCATTTGTTTTGATTAGTTCAAACAAATGCATTAATATTTGAGACATTAGGTATGACGGCAAAGTACCTACCGGGATAATCTGCCGATCGATATTGGTACACGTTAACGTTTTGGTTTCATAAGCTTAGTGTATAATACATTTTATGGGCGTATAATAACGTAGCCTACCTGTTTTGTTTTCCAAACATTGGTGTGAGTCTACAGCTCACACTACGATTATTGTGTTCAAACGATTTACCTACAAACACTACGATTATAGTGTTCAAACGATTTAACTACCAACACATTGTGTTCAATCGATTTAACAAACTCTATGAATATCACTCAACCTTTGTGTTGACCTCTCAAGCATGTATTTCAGGTTCATGACGATCAAGGATGGCACGGAAGGACACGGATACTCAAGAGGGCTATAAATTTTATTATCATTCAAAACTCATTTATTATACATTGTAAACATGGAACCAATTGGGACCTCATTTTGAAATCTCTGATATTCATATAATTTGAATGATACATCTTTTAAAACGACTCAATTGGAGTTCGTTTTCTATTATTGTGACTATTGTGCCGTCGAGTAACACCCAGTTTGAATTCCGCTGCATCCATGAATTGGGGGTGTTACAAAAACGGTTTCCAAATACAAACTCTTCTGTTCTTGGCAGGTTATCGAAATATGTCTTTGGATCGTCGACTCGGGTTGCTCCAAGCACATGACCGGGAATTTAAAGTTGCTGATCAATTTCGTCTGGAAATTCATGGGAACTGTACGATTTGGAAATGATCATGTAGCAGCTATTCAGGGTTATGGAGATCTTCGGTTTGGGAATTTTTTAATCACTCGAGTTTACTACGTCGAAGGGTTGGGACACAATTTGTTTTCAGTCGGGCAGTTTTGTGATGCAGATTTAGAAGTTGCATTCAGGAGAAACACGGTTTTTATAAGAAATTTGGTTGGTGATGATCTTTTAACTGGTAATCGTGGTACAAATTTGTATGCTATCGACATCAACCAAATGGCTTCTACATCACCAATTTGTCTTATGACAAGGGCAACCGAAACTAAGTCCTGGCTGTGGCATAGACGTTTATCCCATCTCAATTTTGACACCATCAACAAGTTAGCCAAAGATAACATCGTCACCGGACTTCCTAAGTTCAAATACACCAAGGAACACCTATGTCCATCATGCGAACAAGGAAAAAGTAAAAGAGCATCATATAAACCCAAAACCGTACCTAGTTCGGAAGCAAGGTTACACATGTTGCACATGGACTTATGTGGCCCAATGAGAGTTAAAAGCATTAATGGGAAGAAGTATTGTTGGGATATGAAATATCAAAGTACTTCTGGATGTCAATGTACTGCTGCATGAAGAATAAAGTCAAAGTACTGCTGAAAAATAAAATCAAAGTACTGCTGATATTGAAGAATGTTTAAAGTACTTCGAAGGAAACAAGGACTGATATGCAATATTAGATAAGGATTAATGTGTAATATTAAACGAATATTCTAGAATTAGTTAGGGATAATTACTTGTCGTTCAAGGATTACATGTTGTAAACCGACTTAAGGCTATCTATATAAAGAGCCTTAAGAGGTATTGGTCGATATAAGTTTTACAAGTCTTAGATACGTTTAGAAGTCGATCAAAGTTAAATAGTTAGGGATTGTTAGTGAATCTGTGTAACAAAGCAGGTTCTAAGTTTGATTAATATAAAAGTTCTTCTTAAGCTTTGTGTTAGTAGATTCCGCATACTTTACAAGGTCAAACAGTGTTTCAATATTAATAGTGTTGAGTTTACTCAATATTGTTAAACCCTTACAAGCTACAAAGTAGTTTGGTCAGAGTATATCGATCCAACAAGTGGTATCAGAGCTTGTGTTGGAAACTCTGATTAAGAAGACAAACCTTTAATACCTTTAAACCGATTTCACTACAAACCCTTCAAGATGTCGACAGATGCTGCACCTGCTCCCTCAATCACTGCTGTTAGAATCCCTATTGTTAAGAAGGGAGAATACAACCTATGGGCCATGAAGATGAGGCAGTACATTGCCATCACTGACCATGCTTTGTGGGATGTGATTGTCAATGGTAACATGCAAATTGATGAACCAGTAGAGGTACCTGGACAACCAACACCACCAAAACCTACTGTACCTGCTGCTACCAAAAGAAATCAAGACAAAGCTCTCAACATACTGCTTTCTGCTATTCCTGATGGTCACCTATTAAAGTTTCATGATGCCAAAGATGCCAAACAACTATGGGCTGCAATAAAGAAGAAGTTTGGAGGTAATGATGCTTCCAAGAAGATGCATAGGAATTTGCTGAAGCAACAATTTGAAACTTTCATTGTTGGTGAAAGAGAAGGTCTTGATTCTCCTTATGAAAGATTTCAACATCTTTTGAGTATGCTAGAACTATATGATGCTGAGGCATCAGTTGAAGATGCTAATTTAAAGTTTATAAGGAGTTTGCCATCAGCATGGCATGTAGTTGCTACTATGATCAGAGGACAATCAGGGCTGGATACTATGGACTTTGATGACCTTTACAACAATTTGAAGGTGTATGAGCATGAGATGAATGGTACTACATGTTCAAGCACACAACAGAACATTGCTTTTGTCTCTTCTGAAAAGAGAAGCAGTACTTCCAACAAAGATACTGCTTACCTTGTTCAAAGTACTGTGACTGAAACACAGATTCCATGCACAACAATGGTCACCACCAATTCATCACAATCACTTACCCCCACCTCAGATGATGTTCTATGTTCATTCTTTGCTCAACAAGCATCTATGCCAGTCACCTATCAAGAAGATGTATTGCAAATAGATGATGATGCCTTGGAAGAAATTGATATCAGATGGCAAGTTGCTATGCTCACTGCAAGGATCAAGAAGTATGTGAACAAGACAGGAAAAGGCATCAACTTCAGAGCTAAACAAGGAATAACATTTGACAAGTCCAAGATTGAGTGTTTCAACTGTCAAAGGACTGGTCACTTTGCAAGGGAGTGCAAGTTTGCAAAGTATCAAGCAAACAAGATGATTGAACCACCCAAGCCTGAAAGAAAAGAGATTCCAATTACTAAACCAAAACCAAAAGCTTTGGTTGCTCAAGAGAATCTGTCAGAGATTGATTGGTCCAATGAGTTTGATGATGAACCTGTAACCTATTCAATGGTTGCATTGGAAGACTGGAGCACATAATTTGATGAAGAGCCTGGATATGCTGCTTTGGAGTCAAGAGATGAGTTAGGAAGTTTTGATTGGAGCATGGAAATTGAAGAAGCACCTGTTCAGCTTGCTATGGTAGCTGCTTCACCAAGTTCATCCACTAACTCTGAGGTATGCTCTAAGTGTAATGATATGTATCAAAAGTTACTTACTGAGTATGTAGCAGAAAGAGATAAATTTCAAAAAGCTAGGGCTGAGATAACTGGTTATCAACTAACTTTAGAGTCAATGGAAGCCAAAATTCTTACACATGAAAACAATGAAGTAGCATGGCTTGAAACATATAAACAACAGGATTACCTAGTTAAATTGAATGAATGGAAACTAGGTTGCAAGGTGTCTGAACTAGAAAAAATGACTGCTGAAAGGGATAAGTTGTTAGAAAAACTTGCTGTATGGAATGAGGCAAGTGTGTCACATGTTCAATTTGTTGAAAAGCAAAGAACATCTAATATTAAGACCGGCCTAGGTTATGATAGTAATGAAGGTATTCCATTTAAGAGCAAGGAACTAAATCTTACTGTTGATACCTCCACTAGTGATGAAGAGTTCATAAGTCTAGATGAAAACACTTCTAGTGATGAGGAATCCCCTAGTCCAACACCTCCTGTATTTCAGAAAGAAAAAGGGTATAATGCAGTTCCACATCCCCCAGGTAGCTTTCAACCACCTAGAAAAGATGTTGATTGTTATGGTGTAGATAATCTGGAGTTTAGGAAAAAGCTTAAATCTGAAACTTTAGAAAGATCTGTTGAAGCTCCTAAGGTAGAAGAGACCAAGTTTACAAAACAAGCAGTACCTTCAAACTCTTTTCGAAGTACTGCTGATCACTCAGCAGTACCTCAAAGAAAACTTTTTCAAAATACTGCTAATTTTAGAAACACTTATGGAAGGTGATTTGGGGATATTGGTCCAAAGGTCTGTTATGTTTGTTACATCCTCGTCATTTGATTAAAGACTGTGATTATCATTCAGACTACTTAAGTAAATATCCAAATACCAGAACTGTACAACCAAGTTATAGGGAGAATAAGCCAAGGGATAACAAACCAGTTTGGAATTACACAAATAGGGTTAACCATAGTAATTTCTCAAAAGACTATAGGTACCCTCATCAGAAAAAGCCATACTCCAAACCATCAGTACCTTCACAAAGTACTGATAGAAAGTTCCCTAATGTTTCTAGCAAACACTCAAGTGTAAGACCTATGAGGTATAATCACTACAACCCTAGAAGGCCTTACAACACAAGAAAAGATGCTAGAAAACAGAACCCAACTCCTAAAGTCACAACAAAATGGGTTAAGAAAGAAAGTACTGCTGGGGTAGAACCAGTACTTTCAGAGGTTAAGGGTGAAAAAGGGAAAATTGATCATGAAAAACAAACTATTTTGGAAACAAAAACCTTAATTCTTGATCATGCTTTCAAAGACAGTGGTGATTACATACTCAAAAACTTTGAGTATGTCACTCCACAAGGGGAACACAAGTCAGTAATGGCTTGGGTTCCTAAAAATAACTAACCTTTTCATGTAAATGCAGGGCAACCCAGAGGAGGAGCTTAAAGATCATCTTATTGTATATAGTGGTTGCTCTGGCAGTATGACAGGAGAAAAGGAGCTCTTGTCAGATTTTAAAGCTTATTATGGAGGAAAAGTTGCATTTGGGAATGATCCTGATGGAGGAAGAATAACTGGCAAAGGAACTATCAAGGCAGGAAACATCGATTTTGAAGATGTTAGATATGTGAAGGATCTAAAATTTAATCTTTTGTCAGTCTCTCAGATTTGTGATAAGAAGTACCCAGTGTTATTCTTTGACACAGCAGATTATAGCATTAGATGAAACTTTTTCTTATGCTTTAAAGATGAAACTTTTGATGCTATTCATGACCTAATTATAGCATTAGAAAATCAGTTAAGACTCAAGGTTAGAGGCATTAGATGTGATAATGGGACTGAGTTCAAGAATCAGCTTATGGATGAATTTTGTGTCAAGAAAGGAATTAAAAGAGAGTTCAGTATTGCTAGAACTCCTCAACAAAATGGAGTTGCGGAAAGAAAGAATAGAACTCTTATAGAAGCAGCAAGGACTATGCTTGCAGACTCTCAACTACCTGTCCCATTCTGGGCTGAAGCTGTAAGTGCTGCTTGCTATATATTGAATAGAGTATCAGTGACTAAACCTCAATTAAAGACACGTTATGAGTTACTCATGGGAAAGAAGCCTAGCATCAAGTTCATGAAACCTTTTGGATGTCCCCTAACCATCTTAAATACTGCTGATAACTTGGGCAAATTTGATGGGAAGTCAGATGAAGGATATTTATTGGGATATTGTACAAATAGCAAAGGATTCAGAGTGTACAATAAGGCTACCAAAAAGGTTCAAGAATGTCTTCATGTTGATTTTTTGGAAGAACAAGAGAATTCTAAAGGTAAAGGTCGTGATTGGATGTTTGATCTTGATTTAATGTCTTCATCAATGAATTATGTACCTGTAAGGGAAGAAAATCAAGTTGCTCCCACTGAAGAAGAAGCACAGTACATTGTTCATGATGTTAATTTAAGATCTGAAGATGAGCCAAAAGATAATGCCAATGATGAGAAGAAAGATACTTCTCAACCTAACAGTACTGTTGACCCTCAAAGTATTGTTCCACCACAAATACCAATATCTGCAGAAGATCAAGCCATTCAAGATGAGCTTTCTAGGATGTTTTTTCAAGAAACAATGGCTAAGTTGTATGATGATGAACAAAGGAGAGCTTATGAAGCAGAAAAGAAGAAGGCAAAAGAAACAACCAGTACTTTACCCCAAAGTACTACCAACCCATTTGAAAGTACTTTTCAGCCATTGAATACTTCAAATTGGATAAATACTGATGCTGTTCATGATCCAAATATGCCTGACTTAGAAGATACTACTGATCCAAACACAATTACTTTAGAAGACACTGATGATGAATTGGATCAAGAAGGCATTTTCTCAGATTCTAATGAAGATCCTGATATAACTAATTTGGAAGATAATCTTGAAGTTCCACCAACTCCAACTCTCAGAATTCATAAAACTCATCCTGTTACCAATATTATTGGACCCTCATCATCAGGGGTGCTCACAAGACTAAGGCTAAGAATATGTCTCAACAACATACTTCTTTACTTAGTTTTATCTACAAGCAAAACAGGGTGAATCACAAGGATCAGAAGTTGTGTTTATTTGCTTGTTTTCTATCTCAAGAAGAGCCCAAGAATATCAAACAAGCATTAGCCAAGGAAAGCTGGGTGGAAGCTATGCAAGAAGAACTTCTACAGTTTAAACTTCAAGAAGTTTGGGTATTATGTGATCTACCTGATGGAAAGAAACTTATTGGAACTAAATGGGTTTTCAGAGTAAAAAGAGATGAAAGAGGGAATGTTATTAAGAACAAGGCAAGGTTAGTGGCTCAAGGATATAGACAGGAAGAAGGAGTAGACTATGATGAAGTTTTTGCTCCTGTGGTAACGCTTGAAGCCATCAGGCTATTTTTGGCTTTTGCATCTTATATGGGATTCCCTATATATCAGATGGATGTTAAAAGTGCTTTTCTATATGGCAAAATCACAGAAGAAGTTTATGTCAAACAGCCTCCTGGTTTTGAAGATCCTGCACACCCAAACAAAGTTTACAAGGTTATAAAAGCTCTTTATGGTCTTCATCAAGCTCCAAGAGCTTGGTATGAAAGGCTTTCCAACTTTCTATTGCAACATGGTTATAGAAGAGGAGCTATTGACAAAACTTTGTTTATCAAGAGAGATAAGAAGGATATTATGCTTGTTCAAGTATATGTAGATGATATTATTTTTGGTGCTACCAAACAATCTATGGTGAAGGAATTTGAAGATCTTATGCAGAAAGAGTTTCAGATGAGTTCCATGGGAGAATTAACATTTTTCTTAGGCCTTCAAGTATAACAGTCAAGCAGTGGGATTTATATTTGTCAAGATAAGTATGTTGCAGATATTCTTAAGAGATTCACTTTTACAACTGTTAGGCCTACATCTAAACCAGTGGATACTAACAAACCTTTGGGAAAAGATGAAGATGGAGAAGATGTTGATGTCACATTATATAGGTCTATGATTGGATGTCTTATGTATTTAACTGCATCAAGAACTGATATTACTTTTGCCGTAAGCTTATGTGCAAGACATCAGGTTAATCCAAAAGTATCTCATTTGAATGTTGTTAAGAGGATTTTCAGGTATCTTAGGCAACAACCTAAGCTAGGATTATGGTATCCTAGGGATTCACCTTTCCATCTCCATGCCTTCTCAGATAGTGATTATGCTGGAGATAACTATGACAGAAGGTCCACCACTGGAGGATGCCAGTACCTTGGAAGCAGATTAGTGTCATGGCAATGTAAGAAGCAAACAATTGCAGCAACCTCTTCTACAAAAGCAGAGTATGTAGCTGCTGCAAGTTGTTGTGCACAAGTACTTTGGTTGCAGAATCAGCTTTTGGATTATGGATTCAATTTCAAGAATACTCCCATCAACATTGATAATGAGAGTACCATCTGTATTGTTAAGAATCCAGTCTATCATTCCAAAACCAAACAGATTCAGATTAGACATCACTTCATAAGAGATTGCTATAAACAAAGGCTTATTAATGTGGTTAAAGTTCATACTGATGATAATGTAGCAGATCTACTCACAAAAGGCTTTGATGTTTCAAGATTTACTTTCTTAGTTGTGAGTATTGGCATGATTAATATGTAAGTTATTTTTGAGGGGAGGCATAAGTAGTTATTAGTTAGTCATTATTTGAGGGGAGGCTACATGTATCATTCCAAAGAAAGGATTTTATTCATGATTCTTACAACTACCATTCAGAAGTACAACACCATTCTTGTTTTCAAGTACTAGAAATAGACACAACAAACACAACAAAAACACAAGACTCCATCAACCTACTACCAAGCTCCACACCCTACTCCATAGGCCTTTTACCCTTGCCCTCATAGCTTTGCTTTCCCTTTTGAGCAGTCCTTCTCTTGTCATCAAAAGAAGTCTGTTTTCTTGGGCAGGCCAGGCCAAGAACCAGTTTAGGAGGTCTTTCTTTTCTTGGAGCAGGCCACTTCATATTCTGGATAGCTGTTTCCAGGGCCTGAGTCAATGCATGTGGAAGCTCTTTAGCCAAACTTGAACCAGAACCAACTTTCTTTTTGGGTCTTTTACTGGTAGCACTGCCTGCATCAGTTATGGTAGAGTTGGCTGCACTCATTGTTGATGAAGCTTCTTGGTGTCCCATCCATTGCACATGAGGAGGAAAATAGTCTAACCATCCTGGATCTTCAAACTCAGAATCAGAGTAGTACCTTATCTCTGAGTCTGTGGTACCTTTTGAGTCTGAAGAGATGTTCACAATTGGTATGTGACTCATTCTGCTTACTTGTTTGTGTTTAGAGAAAATTTGGTGTTTGCAAAGTATTGGTGAAGTTGCTTTTATAAGCAAGGTGAAGGTTAATGGGCATTTAATGAAGTGTATTGCAGTTCACTTACTCTGGTTGTTTTGGAATTTAATTTGGTGCTAGTATTTAATGAGTGTTGACTTTTTAAGATCTTTTGGTCAAATGGTCAATCTTCAAGATTTTTAGTGGGAAAGTACTTTGGTCAATCTACTGTTTGAGCTTATGGTGGAAAGTACTTCTCCATTCTTTATGGAAAGTACTGCTTGGTGCTATTAAAAGGGTTCGCTGACGTGTCAGATACTGTTCCAACGGTCAGATTTGTGGCTAACAACCTTTCGAAAGATATGGGATATTTACTTCCAAAAATAACGGTAAAGTCATTAATTAACCGTGATTTTTTGTAATTTTATCCGTATATAAACCTCATATCTTTTCCTTTTATTCACCTTACTCGTTCATATAAACTCATACATACTTTGAATCGATCATCACTTTTTGTACTCTAACCCTAATCATCATGGCTAATCGACGTACCAACACCAAACACAATATGATTGCAAACCTAGAGAAAACCCAAGCAAACCTTGATTTTCATGGAATTATTGATTTTCTCAATGGTACCAACATCTGTTACTCCATTCTTGTCAACCCTGAGATTATTGGACCCTGGATTCAAGCTTTTTGGGATACAGCTAGGTCACATGTTGAAGATGGAGAGGATATCATTACTGCTACAGTTGCTGGGAGAGCTATCCGTGTTACAGAAGCATCAATTAGGGAGGTTTTGCTATTTGATGATGAAGGAGGCTCTGTTTTATTTGGGAAACAAGAAGTTTGGAATACACTCAGAGATATTGGGTATGAAGGTTCTTTGACTAAGCTTACTTTTCAAAAAGCTATGGTTAGTCCTCATTGGAAATTTCTTATTCATGTTTTGCTACATTGTTTGAGTCCAAAGAGTACTGCTTGGGATCAATTCAGTCATTCCATAGCTTCTGCTTTTGTTGGTCTTATTACCAATCAGTCTTTTAATTTTTCATACATGATTCTTGAGGGTATGCTTAATCATATTCAGGCTGGCAAACCTTTTCTTATGTATCCTAGGTTTGTTCAATTGCTTTTAGAAAATCCACTAGATGGTGTACCAAAACCTCAGGATTATGTACCTACCATTAGGATGCCATCTAAAGTTTTCACTTTTATGTCTCATAAGGGAGTTAATTTTTCGGGTAGGAATACACCTCTTAATGCATATATGTTAGAGGTAGCTCAAGCTGTTAGGAATGAAGAAGACAATAGTGGTTCTGCACATTCTGATAATGCTGCTCAATCTGATTCTGCTGAGCATTCTGCTTCAGTACATACCCCCACACCACCTATTGTTTCTCCTCAGCATGTTGTTTCAGGTGAAAGGACTCCCTCAGTTACAGCTTCTTTGGATAAATCTGTTTCTGCTCAAGGTACTTCTCCACAAAGTACTGATCCTCAAGGTACTGCTTCAGAGGATTCACAAGTACCTCATCCCAATGATTATACTTCCACAGGTGGGTTTCAAACACCTGGAGGAGATGAGGGAATTAAATGTACTGAGAGTCATTCTGATTTGGCTAAGGAATTGGAGAAGCTAAAGTCAACTGTTCATACTCAAGCTGCAGAAATCAAAAGGTTAAGAAAGAAGTTCAGAAGATTGAAGAAATTTGTCTGGCCTCTTGTTCAGAATTTTAGGCTTTTTGTGAAAGAAAAGAAGCAGTCTCAGAAGCTACAATCTAAACAGAAAAAGTCTAAGTCTAAGAGGAGGCATAGGAAATCCTCATCTATCAAATTGGGGAGGAATCAGGATGATAATTTGGATAGATTTGATGATATGGATAGATTTGATGATATGGTTCAATTTTCAGATAACAAGAAAGATCAAGATGCAAATGTAGCTCAAATCAGTACTGAAAGAAAAAGTGGGGATACAGAGCAAATTGATTTAGAAGGAAATAATGCTCAAAGTACTTTTGTTGAAAATACTGTTGTGCAAGGTACTGATGAACAAGATATAGCTGGTCCTTCTACAAAGTATCATGAAGATGAAGCTGGTCCTTCCACGTTTATACAGCAAGAGGAAGAAAGAGTGCATACTGCTAGTGATGATGCAACAATTGCTCAGGTTATGATGAATTTAAGAAGACCTACTGGAGGAATACATATATCTGAGCCTGCACAAAAAGATGATGAAAGTACTTATGAATCAGAGAAACTAGATCCAAAAGATAAAGGGAAAGGTATAATGGTTCAGAAAAATACTAAGAATAAGAAAAAGAAATTTTCTATTGCTCAGATTAGAGAATTAGAGACTGCAGAAGATTTAGAGCTTGCTAGAAAGCAACAAGCTGAATATGATGCTGAGTATTTGGAAGAAGTTAGCAGGCCAATTACAAAGAAGCCAATGACCAAAGCTCAGGAAAGGAATTGGATGATGCAATTCTTAAGAAAGAAGGGATACAAGAATTTACATAAACAAAGGTATCTAGAAATAAAAACTTTATGGGATAAAGTACAAGAAGATATCAGAAGAGAGATAGAAAGTTTTGTACCCATGGAAGTTGATAGAAAGAAGAAATTAGAAGATGTCAGAAAGGAAGAAGCTGACCAAAGGAGATTGAAAAGAAAGAAATTAGCTGAAGATGATCAACTGACAAAAAGGCTGAAGTTAGTTCATGAAGATACAGTTGATGAACTCAGAAATTATTTCAGAGTTGTTGATTTTGAGAAAAAAAAGATTGATGATTCTGAAAAGAAGTCCAAGATAATCTCATTTTCTGTGGTTGAATCTAAAGAGGGAAATTATTCTATGATCCACAGAGAAGATGAAAGCTTCACAACATTTTATATGTTATGGGATTTGTTGCACTGTATCAAAAGGGCAGATCTTTACGACTTATATGTGCAAGTGCAGATTTATTATACAGAGAATGAAGCTTCAGAAGTGGGATTAGTTCTGCTTGGAGACTTATTTACCATCTGGGATACTGAACAAACAAGTGTTGATCCTCTCTGGAATGATCAAGAGAATTGGGAAATAACAAGATGGAGATTCTTTGAGTCATCAGGAGTTCATACACTAGAGATGGAAGATGGTACCATGATTCACATGTTGGCTGAGAGGAGATATCCATTGATCAGAGAAATAATGCTCAGAATGCTGGATCATGGAATGGAACTTGAAGAGGAATCTGAAGTAGCTTTGGATGTTATCAAGCTATTTATCAGATGGGTCAAGTCTGAAGAGTAATATTGCATAATAACTGGTATGATCTGTTTTGTAAAATTAAAGTATTTTTCAAAGTGCTGCAAACAAACAGTACTTTATCAAAGTACTGCTTGCTGATATAAACCAGTATAAGTTCTTTAAAATAAAAATAAATGTTTTTGATGTTTAAATAAAAATGGAAAAGGATTTGAAAAGAAACACATGGTGTTAGTATTTATACTACACAACAAATGGTAATCAACTCACCATGTTTAACAAAAAAGAAAGAGTTTGACTCATCATGAGGGTACGGCTCTGATGTGATAATCAAATCTGTTGATGGTTGATAGTTTACCAAAAACTAGGTTATCAACTCACCATACATCCAAGTGATCAAGAGTTGGCTAGTCCATAGCAAACGGCTTATGGTAAAGACATATCAAATTCGTTGATAGCTGATGATTTGCTAAAAATCATAATTTTCAATGATTCACCTCTCACAGGAGTTAACACACCTGGAAGTGATGAGAATAGTATGAAACTTTTAAGATTTGATGATCTTTGTACCTAAATGTTGCTGAGTTGCTGAAAAGATGCTATGGAAGATATGATGCTGATGAAGAGTACTTTGACAGATGACAGATAGAAGAAAAGGAATAAAGAAACAACCTCAATGCATAATTAAAGATTTGAAGATTAAAGATAACAAAGAAACTTGAAATCAAGCAGGTAGAGTTCAAGTTAGGGGAGGATTGTTGGGATATGAAATATCAAAGTACTTCTGGATGTCAAAGTACTGCTGCATGAAGAATAAAGTCAAAGTACTGCTGAAAAATAAAGTCAAAGTACTGCTGATATTGAAGAATGTTTAAAGTACTTCGAAGGAAACAAGGACTAATATGCAGTATTAGATAAGGATTAATGTGTAATATTAAACGAATATTCTAGAATTAGTTAGGGATAATTACTTGTCGTTCAAGGATTACATGTTGTAAACCGACTTAAGGTTATCTATATAAAGAGCCTTAAGAGGTATTAGTCGATATAAGTTTTACAAGTCTTAGATACGTTTAGAAGTCGATCAAAGTTAAATAGTTAGGGATTGTTAGTGAATCTGTGTAACAAAGCAGGTTCTAAGTTTGATTAATATAAAAGTTCTTCTTAAGCTTTGTGTTAGTAGATTCCGCATACTTTACAAGGTCAAACAGTGTTTCAATATTAATAGTGTTGAGTTTACTCAATATTGTTAAACCCTTACAAGCTACAAAGTAGTTTGGTCAGAGTATATCGATCCAACAAGTATATTCTTGTTGTTGTTGATGATTATTCAAGATACACTTGGGTAAAGTTTTTGAGATCAAAAGACGAAGCACCAGGCATCATCATCACCTTTCTGAAGCGTATTCAAGTTCTACTTCAAGCTCCAGTAAGGATTATAAGAACAGACAATGGCACAGGATTTACAAACCAGGAGTTAAGAACTTACCTTGAAGATGTTGGAATCACACATCAAACATCAGTTGTTAGAACTCCACAGCAAAATGGGGTAGTTGAAAGAAGAAATCGAACTCTTGTGGAAGCTGCTCGCACAATGCTGATTTTCTCTAGTGCACCACTTTTCTTATGGGCTGATGCTGTAGCCACTGCTTGTTTTACTCAAAACCGATCCCTAGTCCATTCGAGATTCAATATAACCCCATATGAGCTAGTGAACAACCGTAAACCTGATATCTCTTACCTTCACGTGTTTGGCGCTTTGTGCTATCCGACGAATGACAGAGAAGATCTAGGGAAGTTAAAAGCTAAGGGTGATATTGGAATCTTCATTGGATATTCAGAAAACTCGAGGGCATTCAGGGTGTATAATAGAAGAACGAAAAAGATAATGGAGACGATGAATGTGAAGTTTGACGAGATTTCACAAATGGCTTCTGAGAGATACGCTCTAGAACCTGCGCTTAATCCAATGGCTTCTAATCAAAACGGATTAGGACCCGCACCAAACCAGCAGACTTCTGGACACATCAGTTCAGGACTCGTGCCTCAAGGAGCTAAGTCAACAAACACGGATAAACCTTCAGAACAAGAACTGGAAAACTTCTTTGAGTTAATGTTTGATGAATACTATGGTGGAACTTCGACAAATGCATCTCAACAACATTCCGCTGCACCCACTCAAAACCATCAACCACCACCACCACCACCGGATGCATCTACTACAATCGAAGCTGAAGCACCAACTACCTCAGCATCATCAACACCTACTCCAGCAACTCCAGTTATTGAAACTGTTCTACCAAGAGTTGATGAGCAAAATCAAAACACAAATTTTCAAGAAGAACCAACAAATAATTCAAACGATGTTGCGTTAGAAGAAGAAGAAGAAGTATTTGAAAACCCCTTTGCAACGGACTCTGCTGAATCTTCTTCAAGGTTACAAGAACCATCTAACACACATTCGTTAAACCCCAAGGTACCCTTCTACGTTTCAATGGACAAAAGACCATCCAATAGAACATGTTATTGGTGAACCTTCAAAGCCAGTTCAGACAAGGAGACAACTTGCCACTGATCTCGAATTGTGCATTTATATTTGCTCAATCAGCCTCAAAGAACCAAAGAACATTCAGGAAGCAATGGCAGAATACCCTTGGATAGAAGCGATGCAGGATGAAATTCTTCAATACGATTTACATGACAGTTGGGAACTTGTTGAACGACCACTTGATATACGTGTTCTTGATCTCAAGTGGTTGTGGAAGAACAAACTGGATGAGGAAATGACTGTTATTCGCAACAAAGCTCGTCTCGTGGCTAAAGGTTATCCACAAGAAGAAGAGATAGATTTCGAGGAATCATTCGTGCCTGTAGCTAGACTTGAAGCAGTCCGGATTTTCTTAGCCTATGCAGCTCACAAAAACATCACAGTCTATCAGATGGATATTAAGACTGCTTTCTTAAATGGAACTCTGAAAGAAGAAGTGTATGTAAGTCAGCCAGAGTGATTCATCGACAAAGATCATCCAGACTACGTCTACAAGCTTAAGAAAGCAATTTATGGTTTAAAACAAGCTCCAAGAGCGTGGTATGACGAACTATCATCTTTCTTGCTTAAAAACAATTTCACAAAAGGAACGGTTGATGACACCTTGTTTATCAAAAAATTCAAAGATGACATTTTGATCGTTCAAATTTACGTGGACGACATTATTTTTGGATCAACCAATCCTAACCATTCAAAACATTTTGAAAATCTCATGAAAAGCAAATTTGAAATGTCCATGATGGGGGAACTAAAGTTCTTTCTTGGTTTACAAATCCATCAATCCCCTCGTGGTATTTTTATCAATCAAGCTAAATATACAATAGAGATTTTGAAAAAACATGGAATGGAAAATTGTGATTCTGTTGGTACACCAATGGTCACTTCACCAAAAATAGGTGCTGATTTGTTTGGGAAACCTATCGATCCGAAGAAATATCGGAGCATGATCGGTTCTCTCATGTACCTAACTGCTAGCCGACCCGATATTCAATTTGCTGTTTGTTTGTTAGCACGGTTTCAGGCAAAGCCTACCGAACTTCACCTCAAAGAGGTTAAACGGATCTTTCGGTACCTACGAAGCACCATTAACATGGGACTTTGGTATCCGAAGGATTCGGGGTTTAATCTAACAGCATTTTCAGATGCAGACCATGCCGGTGATCAAGTTACAGCAAAGAGTACATCAGGTGGAGCACAATTTTTGGGTGAAAAGCTAGTAAGTTGGTCGTCAAAGAAACATGATTGTACTGCGCTATCAACCGCCGAAGCCGAGTATGTGTCTCTATCTGCGTGTTGTGCCCAAGTTCTTTGGATGCGGACATAGCTCACAGATTATGGCTTTATTTTTGACAGAATACCTATGTATTATGACTCAAAAAGTGCCATAGCCATCTCGTGCAATCCCGTACATCACTCTAAGACGAAGCATATCAAAGTCCGCTACCATTTCATCAAAGAACACATGGAAGAGGGTACTGTTGAATTATTTTTCGTTAAGACTGATTACCAACTCGCCGATCTATTTACTAAAGCCCTTCCAAAAGAACGGTTTGACTATTTAGTTCGACGAATTGGCATGCGAAGCCTAACTCCAGAGGAGCTAGAACGTCTTCTCGAATCTTCTTGAAAATCTATTTCAAAATCGCTTCGCTGTAAATATTTTTGAAAAACCAAAATACAAAATTTGAAAAACCAACAAAAACAAAATACAAAAATATAAAATTTTCAAAAAATACAAAAACAATATAAAATCAAAAAATCCAAAAACATTCTTCTCACGACATGTCTCTCGTATAAATCAATATTTTGTACGTTTCTAGAAATGTCATTCAACAATGATACGGACATGTACAGATGCTTGAGCGGGAGTTCTTTTTAATATTTTTCTAAAACATGTCGTTCTCAAAAATTTCTTCACGATGGCTTTCGTATACTTCTGTACGAAACCCGAACTAAAATGATGACTTCTGATTATTTTCAAATCAAGGACTCGTACGTTCAAAGATGAAATCACTTTCAAAAATTTCGAGTATAAACAAACGAAAAGGATTTCAAACATAAACTAGTTTCTCAAAACAGAATTCTTGAGCACTTTTTCAAGATTGTTCAAAAGATTTCTCAAAATCTTTCAAATGAGTGCTCAAGATAACTCCCTCAAAACCCTTAATTGATTTTAAAATGTGCTATCATCAAGGGGGAGTACAAAAACAAAAATGTTCCGTATTCATGCAAAATGAAATCTGTCTTTCTCGCCAAAAGCTTTTTCTTAATCAGTTGATATCAAAAATATCATGATATGCTATTTTTGAGGGGGAGAAGACATGATTAAAATGTGATCAAAGATGTTTAAAGCTTGTGACTGAATCTCAAAAGAGCTAGACTCAGAATGTACCAATGAATTGACGAAGCTTAAAATGTCAGTAATCGAAAAGACTTGTCCTGGACGAGTAATAATTTCAAGCTAGTCTAACTAGTGATGTAAGCGTGTCTCGAATAGGACTTGTCTGAGTAGAATGTACCGTATCGAGAGACTTTCCTTGGACTTGACTAGGACGGGTAATAATTTCAAGCTAGTCTAACTAGTGATGTAAGCGTGTCTCGAATCGGTCATGTTCACTGAAAGTGGATCAATTCAAAAAGTGCAAACTCCTCACGCATGTGCAAATTTCTTAAAAAAATCATGAGCACATGTGAAGGGGGAGTCCCTCAAAAGAAACAAAAACTCTCAAAGTGTCAACAAAAATGTGTTTATATTCATAAACTCTTTGAGAGATTTTCAATCAAAGGTTTCATGGCAATTATAGGATTCATGGAGTTATAAGGTGACTAAGGTTTGGGAAAACCGTCCTATGATCCGCCAGAGCCGGAGGGATCTACCCAAGGACAATTCCAATAGATTAGAATTAGAAGTCCTTAGGTATGATTCAAAAAAAAGGAGAAAATGAGAAAGGAGAAAGAAGGGGTTGAAGAATTAAAAAGAAAAGTTATGAAAAATGGTGAAAAGAAATAGCCCTCCATATGTTCAACCTTAGGGCAGACACCGGGTACAATTCGTATGCTACTGGTTGTTACTAAGGTGACACCGGTATTGAAGACAAAGACGTCATAGACCCAGTGACGCACTGCACTTAACCTTCTTAACCACTCAAGTTCTCTTAAAAGAGCTTGTTTCATTCTCATGGGGAACCGGTGTAATCTATCGACCTATCTCTTAGAGATGGTTGATATTGAAGTAGGAGACCTCTCCCTAATCTCCGCATAGGAAACCAAATGTTCACTTATCGAGTCTAGAGCCCCGAGATTCATCAAAAGATCTCATAGGAACACATGATATTTCTACACTGGTTATTCATCATTAAGGACGCCAGATGTAAACTTAAGAGTCCTACGCAGATCTTAGCAATCTGCCAGAACATTTATGAGAGGATTCACTTTTGTGATTCTCAATGATTGAATGGAAATTCCTGTCAGGGTCAACATCAAGCAGCCCTGACAGCAGGTCACTTCGGTAATTCTTTATGGGTTACGCTTAGTGTTCGCGGTGGTTTCAAACGGTCTACAGTCGTGGAGTGATCCCCAGCGACTCACCCAGTCATTGTGCTACTAAGTAGGTCTTGTAAGCTCTCTCGAGAGTATCTGACATAGGAACAGCCTTGGGAAGGGTTAGAAGGAGTCTTCACACTATGCTGTTGACGATCACTAATTCTTATCTGTAAGTACCGGATGTTTTATTGCTAACTGTTTATATGCAGGGACACTTCATCTCCATGGTGAAGGATTCCACACGCTCATACATGCATCACAAAGTCAAAGGAAAGTTCTCATAAAGATCAAAGCAAAGAAGGGATCAAAGAAAGATTCTACGCAATGTGAAAGAATCTACAGAAGTATAGTCACAAAGATCTGTGTGAAAGAACGGGAACTGCAAATGCATGTATCACAAAGACTAAGGACGTATGAGCATGTTGGAATGGCGAACAACCACCACAGACGCAGAAGTGACGAAAGGCAGATTGCTCCATATCACAAAAGAACAAAGAACGATGAAAAGTCAGTCATCAAAGGTCACAAAGCATGAAGGAACAAAGTCTAAAGAATATTCTACTACGACACACAATGGTCAACAACATAGTACAAAGAAGACCTAATCACGTGGAGCATCATTCGAATAACCACCCCTTAGGGGGAGATTGTTAGCATTGAAAATTATATTAAAAAGTGATGGTCATTCTCATTTATTGTAACGTTGTAATGTGTCGTAGTTTATGTTATTAGAATAGTCAAATGGGCCTTGGTCTTGGTAAGCTAATATGTCATGAGTTAAGTTATGTAAGCCTTTATATGTAAAAGGAAACCAAGCCCAAGACCAAGCCCATGGAAAGCCTCTTAAGGCATCATGTTAAGAACTATATAAAAACCTCAAAGGCTCATTTGGGGTGTGTGCTTGTGTGTGTATTGTGTGTGTTTTTAATAAAATGTTCTCTTCATCCATTATTCTCTTTTAGATACTAACGCCTCACATACACATACATATATTCAAGTCACCATCTTTACTTTATCTAGTGCTCATATTTGTGTTAAAGTTGATATATCTAAGGTCCTACAGCCCTTCTGAACGTTGGAAAAGTTTTTCTGGATAAAATTTGCTCTTTTTGGTTGAAAATTTGAAATCACATCTTTGTAGTTTAATATAGCATTACCAAAAATGATTTACAAATATATATAAAGTGTTTAATATATCATTTTATAAGATGTTATGTCTTAAGACAAAATTTCCTTTGATCATGTAATGCATAAGATACTTAGTTTATGCATACCTTAAGTGATATTAGATGTAGAGGTAAATATTTGTTACCAAATACTTGTTTACGTCTTAATCTTGACTTAATTTGATTTGAGTTTTGTGATTATCAAAACATAGGTTTATTGAGAGATATTAATAACATTTTTAAATATTATTTATATCAACAATCTCCCCCTTTTTGATGATTACAAAACTTAAACTCATTAACTCAAAAATTAATTTTTAAACAAGTATTTTAGTGAGTTTATATTTACTTCTCCCCCTTTTTGTAGAATCAAAAAGGTTATGCCGACAATTTTCAAACGTGAAAGATTGACGGGAAGTTATCTCCCCCTTGATGTGTACTCCCCCTCGTTTGGGGGTACCAAGAGAACGAGCTATGGAATGCTTTGCAACACAAAAATATTAGAAGCACAAGTATATTCATGCAAACATATATTAGGTGCCAAAAAAAAATAAGCATGGTTTAAAGAAAGCATTCATATAAAAGAAATGGTTATGTTAAGACACAACATACAAGTAGCAATAAGGATTACAAGTAGAAAAGCTAGTACACAAATAAACAACTAGGAGAATACATCATCATGCAAAGAGTACATGGTCTTCATAGAGCTTGCAAGCAAAAGGGTGGTAGAGTCTTTATTTATTAAGCATATCAAATGCTTAATTTGGAGAGCATGATGGTGATGGTGGAGGAATGGGTGAGAATTGTGGTGGAGGAACGATTGGAGAGGATGGTGGAGTTGGTGGTGGTGGTGGGTTGGTAAGCAAATGTTCAATATATGAAAACATATATTGAATTTCATCTCTAAGGCCAAAGATGACGGTGCGGTTGTGGATACAACAAAGACAAGTATCCCCATGGGATTCAAGTAGCCTCCAAGGCACGAGATTGGCAAAGAATGGTGGTGTAATTGGTGGAGATGAAAGATGAGAATCAAGAGGTGTTATTGGTGAAAGTGAGATGGTAAGATGGGTGGAGATAGGTTCTTGTGGAAGTGGTGATGATACTTGTGGTGACAAGTGTGAGTTGATGTAGTCATTGATTGATGAGGTTGAGGGTATTGAGGATGAGGAAGTTCCATGAGTGGAAGGTGTTTTAGATGGTGCACTTGGGGATGAGCATTTGGGTGGAGGTGATGGGGTTTTGTTGTCTTCATTTGTTAAGTCAATGAAGAGTTGTTTTGGAGGGATGACCACAAGTTTTTGTTTCTTGGAGACTTTGGAGTGTGAGGTGCTTGGTGGAGTCATGATGATTTAGATGATGAATGATGAGATGAAGGATGATGATTATGGAGGGAATTTATAGTATGGAAATGGTTGTTTTAGGTATGTATTTGAAATGGTTGAATGAGATGCTAAACTCAGTTGGGTTAAAATGGGAAATGGCAGCTGATACTAGAGAAAGGGTTCACAAGATGCAAAAGAAAACAGTGAACCCAGTTCCAGATGGTCGGTCCCCTTAATTTTATGCTGGCCCCCTTAATGATTAAGGGGACCACCTAGGGAATTAAGGGGGCCGCCCATCTGGTGTTTTCCCAGACGACCAGAAACCCAAAATTTGCAGAATTTGGTGATTTTTCAAGTGTGTTTTTCCAACAAGCTCTATTAGAAGTATATACTCTAGGAATGATGATATATAAACATATATATATGACCAAATTTTGCATGCAAATTAACATATTATAATCCACATTGAAAAGAAACATAGCATAACATTAAGATAGTAGCATGATAACAATTTAAAGTCTAAACATCATCCAAGAGATAAGCAAGAAATAACACAAGTATTTCCGAATAAATCGGACAAATAGCAAACCATACAAATGTCTAATAAGAAAAAATAATAACAAGTAGCAATATATCAATATCTTCTACTTCTTCTTCTTTCCTAGCATCTTCCTAAACATCTTCCCAACGGATTTGAATCCTCCTCGAAGCTCTTCATGCATTTGTTGTTGACGGTTGATGATGGACGTTTGACGAGTGAAGAGAAGCTCATCGGTACGTTCATGAGGAAGAGGAACTTGATACTCGGTATCATCAATATCGGAAAGATTTTCAACAAAGGTCGTGGGGGATGGAGTACTAACACGTGAGGTGTTTTCCTCCTCATCATCATCATCCTCACGATGAGATGTGGAACCACGAGGCCTAGAATACAAAGGAGCACGAGATTTTCCTTTGTCACTTCGAGAACGACGAGTACGAACACGAGTAAGTTGGTTCAAAGTATGAAGGATATGAACGTAGTAATCTTTTTGAAGATGTGGGTAATGTTCCATCACATAACGATAAAGTCGTGTGAGGAACATACCATAAGGAAGATTTGCATTTGGGGTGTTTTTGGCGGACATGATTCGATGAATAAAGAGATAAGCCAAGTTGTATTGCTCTTCAGCAACTACACAATACAACATGTGGGCAATGCTCTCCGTGACATGATCACGGTGACCACCCGTACCAAACGCATTCTCGCGAATGAGTTCTTCCCACTTTTTCAAATCTTGGCTTAACTCTTTGAGGAGGATTTGATTTGCATGAATATCGACATTCTTCGACTTGATTACTCGACTAGGCGTACGACGTTCTAGTTCAAGCATTCGACGAATGTCTTCAGGACTAAGAATCTCAAAATAGTAGGGGCCATCCTGAGGACGATTTCTTTCAAGAGAGGAAAGATCCCATTCATTTGAGAAAACGGCTTGGCCGTTGAATGGGATTCTAAGAATTTGTCCGAATTGAGCAAGAGTAAGAGTGATGAATTGATTTTGAATCATGAAGGAAATGAGGATATGACCATAGGGATCGGTTTGCACAGTCACGTGGCTACAGAAGTCGAGGATAAAACGAGGAATGATTGGTTCGTTGATTTGGAAAAGACATTCAAAACGAATATTGGAGAACATTCGTTCTGTTTGATCATTTTCATAGAAAGATGGATCGACAATTCTTCCTTCGAGAATCTTTCTATATTCAATAGGACGATAGAAACATGCAACTGAAGGAGACATGCCGGGAGTAGAAGAGACATTTGGAATCTATTGTTTTGTTTTGGAGACATCACCAACCGTGGTCTTAGGCATTTTCACCTAAACAATATAACAACAAAAATAAAATTAATGTAAAAACAACTATCATGCATATGTTATATATATATATATATATATATATATATATATATATATATATATATATATATATATATATATATATATATATATATATATATATATATATATATATAATTTTATGCAATATATGTGGAACGAAATTCTACTTCGACACAAAAAAATATTCAATGAAGTAGTTTCATAATGTTCCTTTTTATTTTGATTTTAAACTCGTTTATAATATATATTATCAAAGAGTATGATATCATAATTCATTTCGAAGTAAGGCTAGATATATATTAGATTATATATCTTCCATTTCATAAGAGTTTGACACAACATAAGCTTGTTTAAAAGATTAAAATGCGAATCTTAGTTTTTAAAAATATCATTTTCAAGATAAACCAAACGCTCCCTTAACTAGATAAAAATATCCTAAAATATCAATATATATATATATATATATATATATATATATATATATATATATATATATATATATATATATATATATATATATATATATATATATATATTGATTATATATCTTGATGACGTCTATTGATTCTAGTAGTATTAACAAGTTTTATGAACTAGTTTTTAGTTTCAAATAACTACATATAGTTATAATTTGTTCATGAACCAAACGCCCATGTTGTCTTCATGAACCATTTTATAACGAATTGAAAAGTATGTTTTGATTGTTTATAACATTAAAACAATGTAATATAGTAAGTTTTAAGTAGTTTTTAAGAATTATATCAACAATGTGCCTTTTGAAAAATAAAATTCAACAAGGGTTTATGGGCGATTAATGATTTTGACAAAATGATATGTTATACTAAATTTGAGTTGCAATACATCATCCTAATCCTATGGGAAGCATTTGGTAGTTCAATTTCTAGCTTCTATTTCACTAAAATTTGAATTAAAATAAATTTTAATAAAATGCATAATTATTGATTAGAAACCAAATCGAATGAAATGTGATGAAATGCATGTTGGAAAACTTACAAAAGATGTTGTTATATGTTTGGTTAACGTTTGCCCCTTGCGAAACAACCCCGGATTGGTGATATGGTGGAGGATTTTGATGGTTTTGGGTGTTTTGGTTCGTACTCAGCAGTAATGGGGAAGAGATGAATGAGTAAATGGAGTGTTTGGGAATGGAAATAAGGTGGAAAACGTATTTGGAAGTGTCAGATGGCCGGTCCCCTTAAACATTAAGGGGACCGCCCTCGATAACAAGCCGGTCCCATTAATCTTTAAGGGGGCCGCCTTTGAAATTTTTGCAATTTCGCGGAATCAGTTTCTGGAACAAATATATTTATACGTATATAATTAGATTTATAATATATCAAAAATACGTAAACGTTTATTGGCACGATGATAAGATACTTAACAATTTTTAATTACCGTTTCGATAATTAAAATGTACCTTTGACAATTTTGGATAAAATGATCAAAGTGTTAAGTTGATGAGGGGTTTGAGGTGTGTTCGGGAATATGTGAATAAGTGTGTGTGTGTATATATATATATATATATATATATATATATATATATATATATATATATATATATATATATATATATATATATATATATATGTGAGTGAAAGATGGGTTGATGGGTAAGGTTTGAAAGATAATAGCGGAGATAGGATATAGTCGGCGAGAGGAGTTTGTTTCATCCATAGTGTTCACGTGCGAAGACGTTCTTGCATGATAAAAGTCCACTTGACTAATATCCCTTCATCATCATGAGTCTTCTAAAAGAGGACTTAACAGAATAACGCGAGGGGGGAAGGGAAGGGTTCGATAATGAACAATTTCCTGGAGTTCTAGAGAGTCAACTAATGACGTATCTAGGTTATGTGCAAATAATTATATATATATATATATATATATATATATATATATATATATATATATATATATATATATATATATATATATATATATTTAATATACTAAGTATAAGAGTATATATATATAAGTACATGATTGAACATATAGAAAGAAATAGCAAGCTATATCTATGCAAACAAAGTAATCAAATAACGCATATTTATCTAAGCATGGCAATGAGTTATGAAAGAATGGCGTACCCGGTGGTCTTCAAAAAATCTTCAAGATCATCAAGATGAAATATATACTTTGAAAAAGTCTATGTTGAGAGAAGCTTCAAGATTCCCTCAAGGAATGTTCATCTAGCCATTTGATCCCCATTGTTTCTTTGATCCAAAGTTGTTTGGTCCAAACATGTTTAACATTTGACTAGGATGCATGAAAGGTGGTAGTATACCCCAAGGATTGTAGCTTTGTTGGTAGTTCCACATATGATTACTATTGTTATTATAGTTTTGCCTATTTTGGTTTCTTCTTGATTGAGGTGTTTTAGACCTAGGATTAGAATTATTTGGTTTTCTAGGTGGTGGTGTTTTAGATCTTGTCTTAGGTTTAGAAGATCCTGCCTCATTTTTTAAAGACGGTTTATAGAAAACTTTTACTTCTTCATTGTTGGCAAGAGGTATTTTTCTATCATTAATAAGTATATACTTAGGATTAGATTTTAGAGGTTTTTGTTCATTAGATTCATTTTCGAATTTGACATTTTTAATCTCACTTGTTGAAGCTTCATTTGAATTATATCCTAAACCGGTTTTATCTCCGGATGTTCTTTGAATACTTATTATTTTACTAAGTGAGTGACTACTATTTTCAAATTTATCAAGTTTGCGAATTTCTTCCCAAAGTATTTCGTTTTCACCTTTAAGCTCTTGACATGATTTACATTCTTCAAAAATTTCTTTACCTTTTTCAAGTTGATGTATTTTAATTTTTAGTTCTAGTACTTTATTTTCCAATTGATTGTTTATGTATTTTAGTGATTTGTTTTTGGCCATTACCAGTTGTCCTAATTTGCATAGCCTATTATATTCATTATCTAGATCTTTTTCATCTAATGATAAGCTTTCATCACTAAAATATTCAGTTTCGGAACGTACCTCATTTGATGTATTCGCCATAAGACACTTCTCTTCTTTTGTCGTTTCTTTCTCATCTTCATCACTATCACTCCAAGCGCCTCCAACAAAAGCTCTTTGATTTTGATCTCTTGTCATCATTGGACATTTTCCAATGAGGTGATTTGGATCACCACACTTGAAACATTTTCTTTCAATCTTGTAGTTCTTGTCATCCTTACTCTTTTGAAATGTTTTTTTTTCATCATGCGGTTGTCTTACGAATCTTCCTCGCCTTTTGAAGAATTTTTTGAAATCTCTTACGGCCATGGCGTATTCTTCGTCATCACTTTCGGAAGATGAGCTATCTTCGATACTAGATTCCTTTCTAGCTTTCAAGGCGATTGACTTGCTTTGCTCTCGTTTTTCTTTGACCATTTCGGAATCCTTCTTAATAATAACTTCGTAAACTTTTAGATTTCCAATTAATTCATCAAGTTGCAATGTTGAGAAATTCTTTGATTCTTCAATAGCCGTCACTTTAGCTCGCCATTTTGGATGAAGAGCCCTAAGAAACTTCCTAACAAAATTCTTACTAGAAAAATTCTCATCAAGTGCTTTTAAACTTGTGATGATAGTGTTAAATCTAGCAAAAGCATTATCAATTGATTCCTCTTCCGGAATCGTGAATTGCTCATATTGTTGAACAAGTAAATCTATCTTATTATCTTTGACTTGACTATTACCTTGGTGAGTTATTAGTAAAGAGTTTCAAATTTCTTTTGCGGTTTCACACATAAAGATCCTTTCGTACTCTTTACGTGGTAGCGCATTATAAATAACCATTTTTGCTTCATTATTTTTAGCAAGCTTTCTTTTAAAATCATCATTTTGTTTTTCAAAAGGTACGATTTCATCTTTCTTTGTTTCAGGGTTATTTTGAATAGGTAAAAAATCACCATTAGTAATAACATGCCAAAGATCTAGATCTTTTGACTTCACATAAGTTTCGAATCGATTTTTCCGATATAAAAATCCACTTTCAAATAGTGGTGGTCTTTGCATAGATTGTCCTTCTAAATATTTTTCAGATTCCATAGATCGTTACAAGTTTTAAAATACAATATATTTTAAAGATCTTGCTAGACGTGGCTTCTGATACCAATTGTGGAAAACTAGAAGGGGGGGGGGGGTTGAATAGTTTTATGTCCTTTTTAAATTTATTATCAAAATATTTTGTAGCTTATTAAAAAACTTTCGATTCGATCTCAAGTGAATTCAAGTGACAACCAATATAAGCAATTATAATCTAATAATGAAAGTATTGAAATGTAATGAAGAAAAGATAGAGTTAGAAAGATCAAACCACAACACGCGGATTTATAGTGGTTCGGCTACAAGGACACCTTCCTTGCCCTACTCCACTCCCCGAGTACCACACTCGAGAGTTTTCTTCACTATGTCAACAGACTCCTTATGGTGGAGAAACCTTACACACCTTGTCTTACACGAGTTAACGACGCTAAGCTAAATGTCGAGTTCTAATCGTAGCTAGAACCAATCTCACAACTTCTTCAAAGGCTTCACACCTTCTTCACACCTTCACAACTTCTTCAAGACTTCACACCTTCTTCACACCTTGTCAACTTCACACATTCTTCTATGCACAACTATGTCACAACTTCTAAACTACTTTACAACACACCTAGTTTCTACAATCAACAAATTCACACAACACTTTTACAAATATCTAACACTACAACAATGTGAAACTAGCTATTCACAACACAACTACAATTAGATGAATGTAGATGAGTGTTCTTCTTCTTGCACTTGAGTGGATGAAGCTTTGGATCACTTGGAAACAAAGACTTACGAATTATATGATCAAAGGATTTTAGATCTAGAAATGCAGGTTGGATCAGAAAGTTTATAGTGCAAAAAGGTGAGAAAAATATGTGAAATGATCCAATATTTATAGGGCCAGAAAATACTGTTCTGGAGCGTGCCGGTTCCCTTAATTAGAGGGCGGTCCCCTTAATGATTAAGGGGTCCGCCTAGTAAAATTAAGGGGGCCGCCCTCCTGAACGTTGGAAAAGTTTTTCTGGATAAAATTTGCCCTTTTTGGTTGGAAATTTGAAATTATATCTTTGTAGTTTAATATAGCATTACCAAAAATGATTTACAAATATATATAAAATGTTTATATCATTTTATAAGATGTTATGTCTTAAGACAAAATTTCCTTTGATCATGTAATGCATAAGATACTTAGTTTATGCATACCTTAAGTGATATTAGATGTAGAGGTAAATATTTGTTACCAAATACTTGTTTACGTCTTAATCTTGACTTAATTTGATTTGAGTTTTGTGATTATCAAAACATAGGTTTATTGAGAGATATTAATAACATTTTTAAACATTATTTATATCAACAAAATACTTACAAGTCGTCCGTCTCTCCAGAAGCACGCAGTAATCTTTCTATAGAATGCCCTTTCTTCTTGATCATGGTTGTGTGAAACGTCCAATTACACATTCAATTCATCCAACGGGCTTCAAAATCTGAATTTAATATTAGATATTTAGTTACATATAATCCAATAAGTTACATTGCTATGATATACTTCATGTAGTTAAAGTTAATAAAGTAAAACATACCATAGTCTTGTGGTTGGTGACATAGGGCATTCATGGCTATGTTGGTGCTGTATGTTTTCACTGTTGAGATGGCCCCTCCATCATGATCAAACAACATTACATTAAACTCCTCCCCCGGGACAACCCGAGTAAACACCATCATTTGACCAGGTTTCAGTTTCAAGTCTTTGGCCAGTCTCTCCCAACCACACCCAAACAGGGTCGTGTAGACATATCGATCATACCAATCTTGTGTATGGTCCACATCTACTTGGTAATCAATGGTGTTACTAGTAACCATGACCGACTCTGTAGCTGTTGGACCATGCAGATATCCTAGAAAATCTTCTGGCAATGACTGGATAAGATAAGATGTATCTATCACATCAACCTTACATCTCCAAAACTGATCATTGACTGGTTCATAATTATGAAACTCCTCCCCATACTCATTGTAGGTAGCTACATAAAACACATCATCGCCCTCTTCTATAAAATGTAAGTAAGCAACATCCGAACAGGTGATGTTGTGCATCGTAAAATCATTCCACCTTGCTCCCTCAACAACAGACACTAATTCTGATACTCTTCTTACACTAACTCTCCATTTAATCCCCGCATAGTTAACTAAGTAAATATGACTATTCCCATTATAGGAACCTCCTAATAGTAAAGTGGGTTGATAAACCGACTTTTGAATTAACAAAAACATGGTACTGTAATATATCTTTGTCCAGAATTCCACAAACGATATACACATATAGTCACCACATATTTAAAGTTTTAACAAATTGTAACAACTAACTAGGTTAAACTGAACATAGTCACCACATATTTAAGGTTTTGTCATGTTAACACGAAACACCATCTTAGAACAATGATATAAAAGACTCGTGAATGTTTCTTTGGTGAGTAAAAAGGATGACCTAATTAACTACTACATACATGTTGTGTTTGGCACAACACGTCGGATTGATATGGTTTAAGCTGATCCGTTTTTTCGACAAAACCCGTCGGAATGATCTGGTTTAAATTGATTCGTTTTTTGACCGAAACGGTTCAACCAGTTGAACCTCCCGGTTCGAACCGGGTTTCAAAACATTATGGTTATGTTTGTTAAAAGTAGTTGTAAGTAGTAGCGGTGAGCAGTAGCCGCAGCTCACCGCTTATTAAAGAAACATTGGAAAAATGAGCATTTCTAAAAAATAGCAAAACTCACCGCTACTTTGCCAAACAGCTATTAAAAACCAAAATGCTCGTTGTTCACCGCTAATCGCTCCAAAAAGCTTCACACCGCTCCGTGCCAATAATACCTTATGTTTAATCTCTATATTCTCAAACTTTTATTACTTTTTATTTATAACTATAAACTTTTTTTATCAAAAAAACTATATACTGGTATAAGGGTGCGTTTGGTATGCTGTTATGAATGATAATGGATATGAGTTTGATAGTAGTAGTGAGCCCATCACCTATGAAAGATCTATATCTAACTCTCTTCATGTATATGAAGTATGAATTATATCTATCATCAATTACCATTATGGTAGACCCCTCATCTTAAACAAACACATTTAATCAATATCATAGTCATAGTCTCATTTTCATAGTAGGATACCAAAAGCACCCTAAATCTTCCACGGTAGTAGTAAGGGTGCTCATCGGGCAAAAACCAGACTGAACTGAAAAAAACTGGACCGAACCAAAACCGAATCTGGCAAAAAATCTAGACCGAAACCGGACCGAATGTAGTCGATCCGGTTCGAGTCCGATCCATCCGGTCAGTTTGCACACCTTTAGTTAGTAGTATTAATTATGAGCACATGCTCCGACCCATAATTGACAATTTCACATTTGTTTCCATAACAATAAAAAAGTGACAAAGAAACTTGCCACATAAGTGACCATTGCTTTATACACCTCCACGCAATCAATCACACCACAAATTTTATCACATGTTGCTGACGTCATCAGATCAAATTTATACATAATATAATCCCTTTTAAATACCATTTCTTCATCAAAATAATTTTAGAACAACAAAATTATGAATAAACAATCAATTAACAACTCAATCCCAACAGATATTGCTTTCCAAATTGCATCTTTACTTCAGGTTTGCTTCTTTTTTTTTTCTTTTTCTTTTCTTTCTTTCTTTTCTTTTTTTTTTTGTTACAAAAAGTAATAATTTTTGTTTTTTTTGGGTGTTTTTATGAGTTTTTATTGATTTTTATGATATGGGTTTTTTGATATTGTTATAAAAATTGTATCTTTACTTTAAATTTGATGATTTAATACATTAATTTTGCTTCAGTTTTTTTTTTTTTTTTTTTTTTTGGATAAAAAGTAATAATTTTTATTATGATATTTGAATTGGGTTTTTCTTGTAATTTAATCTCCTTAATTCACCTTTAATTTTGTTAATTATTTTGTATTTTAATAAAATTTTGTTAATTAATTTTGGGTTTTTTTAATCTTTATGAATTAAAATTTCAATTTTAATAAAAAAAAATCTTATTTTTTTTTAGCATTTATTGCTTTTTTATAAAAAAAAATAAAATCTGGGTTATGATCAAATTGTGGTGTTTATAATTCTTGTAAATTAAAGTTTTGATTTTTATTAAAGAAAAATGTATAATTCCCATATTTTTTTTTAAATATATAGCCTTTTTTTTTTATATAAAATTTAAAATCTGGGTTATGATCAAATTGGTGTTTTAATAGTTCTTGTAAATCAAAGTTTTGATTTTTCTGAAAAAATTGGACATTTCCCATAAATTTTGCAATTTAAGTTTAATATATAAAAAAAGTAAGAAATGGGTTATGATTTATTTTTAGTTTTTATGATTCTTATGAAATAAAGTTTTGATTTTGATGAAGGAACTGGACTTATGTGCATTGGGCAAATGTAGTAGATTTTGGCGGGAGTTATGCGGGTCGGATCATATTTGGGCGGGTCTGTGTAAAGACAGGTGGCCAAGTTTAGAGTTGGATGATAATGGTGGTGTTCCTGAGTTTAATCCACATCAGCTTCAGCAGCAAAATTTGTTGGACTCTAATTTGAAGGTTTCGTTTCTTATGTTTTCGTTTTTTTTAAGTCTTTGGTATATGTGGTTCGATGTGATAGTACGGTTACTTGTAGATAATTGGTTTATAGTAGACGGGAGAGGGATCCCTTTTTAGGCTACCCGGGAAAAGTCGAGCATTTGTTTTGGTTATGATGTATGTGGCTTAACTGGTATTTCCGTGGCCGTTTCGGGACTTTTCCCTAGCTATCCTAAGATGTTTATGCAATGAGTTTTGAACTCGGGTCTTTTCTGAGAATTTGGGTCCGCCATACTATTAGGCCACCTTGGAGGCTTGGAATGGTTAGATAATTTGGTTTATAGTGTTTTCGCCATATGGCAAGTGATTCTGAATAGTGATTTTTTGGAGCTCGTTTACCTATTTTACTTGTGAATCCTAAACATAAACAGAATCCGCTAAGCACTTTAACGAACTGGGCATCACAACCGTAAACAAGCAAAAGCGCATCCAAACTAAAATGGAATGTCAAATCCCCCCTACGCTGGGAGTCGTTACGAGTCTTCAGTAACCGTTTATTACAAATTTGAGTGAAGTAAAATTTGGCAAATTAACCCATTTTCCTTGCGAGAATGAAGAAAGACACAAAAGAATCATAACCATTGTAGCTGTAGTTTCGTATCAGATAAACATTAGGATCTGTCCAAAACCATACATCCTTATACAAACCAATATTCTTATAGGTTTTTATTCGTGACTGTAGGGATGGAAGGGATTTTACGTCAATAAGCATCATGAAATGGCTAGTAAAGCCGATGCTGTTATTGCATTCTTGAAACAAAGCATATCCTCTGAATCTGTTGAGGTTAATCATTATCTGGTTGCAATGCAAAACATGAATGCAATGCAGTTTGGATTCAAAGACGTGGTGTTGTTCTTTTTCAAAGAAAATCTTCATGTGCTACTTAATTTGGCTGGTATGCACTACTGTATTGCGTGGCTTGGAGTGCCGGTAAGCATACAATATTTATTTACATCGAATCATCTGTTATTGGTTTGTTAGATTATTGCTATTTTGTGCAGGCTGAGCGTGTGATGGAAGCTCTATATAACTGCAAGATTTCTGATCGACAAATATGTGTTCGGTGGTGGAAGCTTGGTCGATGGACGTATGGATTCCGTCTGCGTGACGAGTCAATTTCAAGAAAAGTTTCCTTAATAGATCTTGCAAGGACCAAAGAACAAGAAGTTCTTGATGTGCTTTATCGAGGTGCAATTCATGAGGTGATACGTGTACAGATTTCGGCTGTTAAGCCCGTTAGCTCTCATTGGTCATGTCAAAGCCAAACTGCAGAAAGATAAGGTTAAAAGAAGCTTTTGTATGTGTGGTTATTTGTGTATATAATGCATTTTGTGCATAATTGGTCGTATATATATGTGCATATGTTCAACGATAGTAAATGGTGTAATGTATGTTAACGAATAAGACACTGTGCGCACTGATTTGCCTCGATGGATGTATATAATCCAGGTTAATCGTATGCATCATGGTGCGTCAAACTACTGCTTTAGAAGCATAACATGTAATACTTTGGCCTAATTGGTATCAAATGAATATTTTTAATCAATGATAGGTTTTACGGATTGGTGGGTATGATTTTATTTTACTCTAACGGGTCAAATGAGATGAAGAAATAAGTGAAAAAGAAAAATGTCAGACGGGTCGGAGCTCATGCCATGCATAAATCCTTGCAATCTCATTTGACAGGTTATTTTTCCTGTTTAAAGATGTTGGCAAGAAAGTGTTTCGGATGAACACTGTTTATGAACCCGAACGACTTCTTTTTATATTAGGATGGCTTATGTCATGATCTGTCTTAACCGATTTAGCCGAGTTTGATTAGAATACCAACAGTGGAAATACATATAGGATCGAAATAGATCACAAGGTGCGAATGCGAACCTCCCGAAAGAAGTTACCTAACACAGAACTTTTTAGTACCTGTCTATTTCCTTCAGGATTTTAGTACTTCTAATGATATGAATAACAAGAATATTATACATCAAGACAAACGAACACATGGTCTACGATTACAACAAAAACCAAGTTGTTTCGCAAAGTCTACTTCAATCCTCACAAGTGGAGGAAGAATTTGCTGAAAACAATGTTCCTGAGACACACCGAAACCATATGTCCAGCAATTAAAATGGTAAATAGAATGTTCATATTTCGCATGTTAACGAATATATATGATAGATATATGAATCAAACTCTTATAAAGATAGACCATTGTTGCGGTCATTCTTGAGGGAGAACTGGAGGTGCAATCGTCCTTGTGTTATATGATCTACAATGGCGGCATTTTTGTCCAACTATATGGAAGAAAACTTCAGTAGTGTCATTGCAGTCATTGCATAATATCCAAACCTGCAAATTCAGAATTTATAAATGAGTCGATCCGTGCTTTGTATTATCTACAAGTAAAATGAAAATCCATACAAAAAATGATATGTTTAAAAGTCTTAACGGTATTTAACTACTTATATTCTTGTCGGATCGAACTCAAGTACAATAAAGATCAAGCCCGACCATGAAAAGAAATGCTATAAAAATATGGTTTTACCTTCTTTTGCCTGTAATCTTCAGGCATCATAGTAGCTTCAACCTGAAAAAAGAACATATAAATGTTCAATATGTTTCGCTAACAAAAAAGCACGAGAAACGGTATATAATCAGTTTGGTAGACCGACCTCCTCATCTATCAGCTTCCATTGTGCGGTCATGTCCATTACTGATTTGGTGCATATCGGACAGCAGAATCTGTTACAACGCCAAAAAAAAAAAGTAGAGCCAGATGATATTATCATAATAATCAAAATCTTTCGACAAAACTGATTGAAGGAAGTATGCTTTAAAAGTATATTCAACTCATCTGACCGGTTTTTTTAACACAAGCCAAATCGACACACTTATGAATAAATGAGTGAAAACTGTTAGTATGCTTACTTGTCGCGCTTTAGCATCTCGTTATAACAATCACGGTGCATAGTGTGCCCGCATTTCATCACAGCAGTGTCTTTCATTGTGTCGAACATATACTGCAAACATAGTGATAACAATTAAGTTTCTTAATTTTTCACAAAATGACAAGGCGTACAAGATACAAGTCTAGAACACACAAACCTCATAACATATTGGACAATGATGCCGCATTGAGTTTTCAACACATGAGTGGTTACCAAGTAGACCGACGGAATAGCAAGTTCCTGTGAAGTTGACACTCGGTAAATTCCAGAAACAATGTTTTATCCGCTAACAGGTGGTGAAAAGCTCAGAAGCAAACGGGTCGTGGGACAAACTTTATTTAGACAAAATTTTATTTATAATGAATAATATCTCCTTGTCTTTTTATTCAAAGTTACATTATTATAGAAATTAGTTCTGGTCAAACCCAACCGACCCCATTTTGACTTTCTACCAAACTAGTCCGACCCACCCATTTTGCCACCTCCGCAATTAGATATACCAAAATCTGTCTACACATACCGCATTTTTTGCAATGAAAGAAGTTCTCACGACCACCGACCCTGAGCACAAACAAAATGATGTAAATTAGTAACACGTTCAACATTCTAAAGAGTTAAAAAAAAGACCAGCTATGAACTTTGTGCGGTCAGCTCACGAACCTGCAGATGCCACAATCGTCACAATGAAACAGACCCTTGTCAAGCTGCAACACAATGATGAGAATCAGTGACACAAAAGCATACTCGTAAGATATACAAAATACTATAATGTTCTGTCTTTATACATCGTCGTCGTAGAATATGCAGATGTCACAGAAGTATTCTCCCATGTTGACACCACAGTTTGTGCAAGTTCGAGCAACCTGGATTAAAATAGAAAAATGATTTAGTGAATAATTTTAGCAACTAATCATTCATTTGTCATAGATCGAGTCAATTACACATACTGGCTGCTCAGTGTCACAAACCGAACAGATCACCTGCAATAAACATAACATATTCACTTAGTTTTGGTTTAACATCTTTAGAACTAGAAAAATGAATTTAAAATGTGCACGTTTGAAACATACTTGTTTCACATCAGATCGAACAAGCTCATGGCGATCATAGATGCGTTTCAACATATTCTGAAAACTCGAAACACAAAGTCACAAAGCAATTGATTCAGAATCTCAAATTCCATGACAAAATGGAAGTAATTTCTACACCACATGTAGTCAAAATATGTATTATGATAATTTTGTCCTCAAATGATAAAGCGGATCAAAAAGAGTCGAGCTAGTTTTAAGGGTAAAACGGTAATTATACATATTTTCGTGATAAATAAATTAAAAAAGATGATGTACAAATCGCCTCCTTTTTCTAACAACGACATAGATCTATGTAATTGAGCTAGACAAAACAACATAAATCACATGTAAAACGTAGTAATCATACCGCAGCCTCATTGTGACAATGACGACAATCATAAACCTCGTTACAACAAGGAGCTCGAATCATACATCTTCTTCTATAGTGCTTGCATCTAAAAAGTCCACAAATATAATCATCATATAACATTACAATACTTATAAATAAGATATCATACCTATAAATAATATATCATCATGAAAAATATATAATAATAATAATAATAATAATAATAATAATAATAATAATAATAATAATAATAAAAAAAAAAAAAAAAAAAAAAAAAAAAAAAAAAACTAGTGTAACATGCCAACATGGTATACTTTCACCAATAGATCCGAGAAAAAATTACCATTATAATACCCACAAATATTTTCTTTTGGATTTGGTAAATATAACCACAAGGATTATGCTTAACATAACTTAATTTAAGGTTTGTTTTTAGTCAACAAAATGATTATTTTATCAACCAACTTAATACTATAGCTAACTTTATACTTATATAATTATTGCAATAAGGGATGTGTTTAGTATCTTTTTTGTCCTTTAAAATAAATATAATTTCACCAAGCCACAAATCCATTATGTTACATGTAGATCCACTAATGACCATGTTTAAATTTGTGGTATCATGCAAAATAATTGTACTAAAATGAAACATATTTGCATGATCTATCACTTGATGTGACATACTTAGTTACACACAACATCAAAACATAACTATCACTACATAGTACATGCAACACAAACAAAATAAAACATACTATGTAACATATTCATGAAGACACAAGATTAAGAAATAAAAACACATACCCATAACCCATCTTCCCAAAATCCAAACGTTCATCATTTGTGCCTTCCATGGAGGCTATCTAGGTTAAGGGGAAAGATGGATATGAAGATAGCACAAGAAAAGAAAAGAAAAAAACTTTCTTAATTTGGAAATATTAGTCTAGGTTGTTATATGTGATATTTTGGACACAAGTATCAAAAAAACTTTAGTATATATAGACATAACACATTAAATAGTACATGCTTTGCCCACAATTGTGGCAAGTATAATATTAAAAAGGTGGTAACTTTGGGAGTAGTGGATAAGGGTTTTAGTGATCACAACTACCACCGAATTATGGGCCAATAGGATGTCATTTTGGATATCAAAATATTATTACAATTGGGAATAGGGACCATTCTTTTGGAGTTGAGTAAAATTGGTTGTTCTAGCTAGTGTCATTTGTAAGTTGTCGGGTAAATATAGTTTGCTTGATGATATATCGTAGGGATGTTTTCAAATTGTTGGACATAGTTATTAGTTCGGTTTGCAACTTTAAACAGTGGGATTGGGTGCTGGCGTGCTGCCAGAGGCGGAGACGGGGAAGGGCAGTGTGGGCACGTGCCTCCTAACAAAAAATTTATAGCATGAATTTTTAAACATATATGGTTGTTTTTGTAATTTGTCTTTTTGACGAACCGATTAGTAATGTAGTTTCTAGTAATTATCAAAGTTTGTCTCATGAATCGTAACTTTCTGGTTCCGCCTCTACTATCAGGGCGGAACAAAGGGCTTTTCATGAGTTTATGTGAGACATGAAATTTCTTTTTTTAATGTAAACATGGGAAAGGATTTAGTGAGAAAGGAAAATAAAATAAGAAGATTGAGAAATATTTATAACTACACATTTTAAATAAATAGGAAGAAATTTATGGAAAATGCATTTATTTAAGGTGCATCTGAAATGTGCGGCTGTGGTTATTTTTCATTCTTCTCATTTTACTTTTATTTCTTATTTGATTGTCATTCTTGTAAACATTTGTCAAAAATCTCAAATATTACACGAGCTCAAATTTTTGTGTTATATATTTTGCTTAGTTTGTCTTATCATATAATTCTAGAAATAAAAATATTGTAACTTGATCACTTATAATGTGAGTTCTTATATTATGTTATCGAGTATCACTTAAATAATGAAAGAAAAAAAATGAAGGAAAACAAAAATTGTTGTGTTCTCGAGTATTACTTAAAGAGAGAGAGAGAAAAAAAAAAAAAAAAAAAAAAAAAAAAAAAAAAAAAAAAAAAAACTGAAAAAGAAATGGATTTGATTGATATTAAAGTAAAATATTTTCACGAAAAATGTTTGCTTCTTATTTTTTGTATTTTTTTATTTTTCAGTACTCAAACACTTGAGAACTGATTTCAAAGTGTATTGTAAGTCCAAAGTGCAAACTATGCATGCTAGCTTCAACCAGTCAATAGTCAATACTATAGCCATCTTTCTAAAAATATAGGAAGCCAACTTGCTCCATATTTATACACGGAATACGTATGGACTAGTGACGCAATATAGGTAGACTCGGACACTCGGTATATAGACGTGTGACGAACTTACACAATATGTATACATGCATGAATATGATTTGTATACTTAAACTTATGTGAAGGTATGCATAATGACATATATATGGTATTTATCCATAGAGAAAAAATTTGCGAAGCAAGACAAGATTCAAGATAAATTTTACCGATATCCAGAGTTACAACAAAAAAGAGTATTCATCGACGACTGCTAGCAATGATTCATTTTCACGTAGGACGGGACCAGTTAGGTCTGGATCTCGGGACAACTATGAATTTTGATACAAGATAACATTTTATGTGATGCATCATGTCAAAAAAAAATTCTATGTTTTTAGTTTTGTTCATTTAGTCTAATAACGGATGAAAAGTAAAGGCTTTCTCGAGATCGCAAGAACCTTGATTTCATACCGTTTAGTTCATTATCACTTTACATTAAGATTAACTAGTCATTTTTAGTTCCTCTTTCGTCTTTGCTTTCTCACAAGCTGATGGATAACTCCTAACATACGAGAAAAAAATGAAAACGTACAAAATAAACTTTGAAAGCCTTGCGATATTTGTTATTGTTATCTAAAAATATTAGAAGAATAAATACCAATAGCATGCAGATTTATATTTCTTAGTTAGTTTCATTCTCAAAGCAAACATATTAATCATAACACCCCTAAAAAGGTCTTTACCCAAAAAAAATTTATCTATAGACGTATATCAAGCCTTTTGTAACTTTTTCTAGCGGCTTGCTAGTTTTCTTTATAAAATTTTGCTGTCAAAAAAAAAAAAAAAAAGACGTATATCAAGCAGATATTTGTGATGCAACGTATGTCAAAAGTTGTCTGGTCAATTCATGTTCGTTACGACTATGACGTGTAGTTTGATTATTTCAATAGTGATGCTAACAATGTGAAAATTTATAGAAACATTTGTATAGGTATTATAACTATGAAAGTGCACTTCAAATCATTAGCACGACTTTATTTCAACGAAAATGCTTCTTTCTATAAGATGCTTCTAAATTCTAGACACAGTTAAGTTTATGTAACGATAAACACTTTTTTCGAAAATAACTCACAACGAGTTGATAAAACGTTTTGATCTTGATTCGTTAAGAATGGCTACAAGTTATGAATTATGATAGCGATCAAATTGAAAAACAAGTTATGCATCCTCAAGAAAGAATATGGTTGATTTTACAAATAGCAAAACGACTAGCTCGACACACCTATTGTGGAGTTTCCGAAAAAAAAAAAAAAAAAAAAAAAAAAAAAAAAAAAAAAAAAAAAAAAACACTCCATGTTCGAAGTTGTCTAGTCTATCGACTACCGATTACATGACACTTAATAAGCGTTTTGTGCAAAAGTATTAGAGCACCAAAAGGTCCATTTTCTCCAATCTTGTTTGAAGAATGTTTGAACAATGTACTTTAGAATGGTGTCTTTCTATAAGGCTGGTGCCACCAATGCCCGCGAGGAATCGGCAAGCCTCACCCTCGCGCGACATGCTTGCTGGGGTGGGGGAGCTCACGCCGTGAACACACAAACCAAGAGGACGAACGGTGAATGCTTCTCCACATAAGAAAATGTGAAATGTGATCCCCAAATCAACTATCTGTTGCTTATTAATATATATATATATATATATATATATATATATATATATATATATATATATATATATATATATATATATATATATATATATATATATATATATATATAAAGACCACTACCACATTTTTTTACTTATAAATACCACTAACTTTTACATTTTTAAACACAACTTCTCAGTTTATATACTTTCATACTCTCAATACAATTTTACTTCTCAATTTACTACCAAAATGTCTCAACAAAACACACTCCGAAACACAAAACGTCAACAACGAAACACTACCCGACACCCGAAGGAACATTCACTCTCGGAAATACTCCACCGTCAAACCAACAAATCAACTTACAACCACAATCATTCTTTTATAAGCAACCTTACCAAAACCAACCATACCGAAACCCATACACACAACAAAACGCTTTTAGCCAATTCTCTAAAAAAAACGCTTTTATCCAATTCTCATAACAAAGCGCGTTCCCATTCGACAACCCCAACTACGGCTCACAAACCTATATGGGCGGTTCATCATCACAACCAAATATAAATCCCATTCCTCAATTTATTCTCGACGAAATGTACTCACCTAAATTTTCGGAGACCATGGCTACCGTTCGTGAAGACTCTCCTGTCGAAGACCCCCCCCCCCCCCCCCCCCGAGTTTTGACGAAGAAGGTGACAAGAAGACACCAAAAGAGGGCGGTTTGAAATGATGATGAACTAAGGTCTACTCCATGGACACCTGAAGAAGAAACTGCATTATGCAAAGCTAGGGTTCGTATATCCGAAGATAGCGTTGTTGGTAATGTGAGAAAGGATGTTGGATTTTGGAATGCGGTTTTAGACCGCATGCATATAGTCGTCTTATAACCCAACGTCGGACCTACGATATGATAAACGGGAAATGGAAGACGGTGTGCCCAAAAGTTTCTCAGTTTTGTGGTGTGTACGGTAACGTCTTTCGTACGACGGTGAGTGAAGCCGGAGACGGTGGTTACAATCCAAAAAGCACTTGTGGAATATCAAGTTGAATATGGAACCGCGTTTACACTTTTGGGAGGTGTTGAACGAATGTGCGAAATGAAGAGATGTGGTGGTTCCAAACTTTGAAGAAATGCAACACGAAAAGAGCAAGAGATACAAGTCATTAGATTTTTATCACACGACCGATACCTATTTTTAAAACTACTTGCACCACTAGTCCTTATTTAAGACGTCCCGTCAGTTTTGCGGATAGTGACCCTCACGTGAGGGTACGACTGTCATTTACAATAATCTATCTATTTATACAGTCACCGAGACAAAAACCAAAAAAATTGTTAGTCAAAGGACTAGATACATATTGGGTCAAAACCACAAACACAAGATCCTGAAAAAATATAGACCATTTAAGTAATAACGAATAAATGGATGAAGAATATTGCCTTTTTATAAGGTTAAGCCATAGAATAAACGTATATTTTCTCAAATGTAATGTTATGATACGTATACCCAAAATATTATTTATGTGATACATTAACTTTCATTTTTGTACCAATATTGTACGTAGGTTACCAGTAGACCGGTTAAAAAGTGATTTTTTGAGCAAGTATGGTCCCTTGTGATTTGTTTCTTTTGCAAAATAGGTGATTTGTTTCTTTTGCAGAATATGCGATTTGTATCTTCTGCAAAATATGCGATTTGTATCTTCTGCAGAATAGGTCCCCTGCGATTTTTTGCAAAATAGTTCTTTATGCGATTTTAGTCCTTGCTAAATAATCTTTTTTGCAAAGTTGGGCCTTGTTTCTAAATTTACAAAATGGGTCCCTATGTGAATTAATTTTTACAAATTTAGTCCTTAAATAATTTTTTAGCACTTAGGTCTTTACTTTAAAAGTGAAAAACAATATTTGATATAATTAAGGATAAAAATTTTCATGTTATATAAAAAAATTTCGCACAAGGACCATTCTCGCAAAGATGCCTAAAGTTTTTATGGCTAATAAAAAAATCACACTATTAATAAAAAATAGATATTAAAAAAAATTACATGAGGACCAAATTTTAAAAAAAAATCACACAAGGACCATTTTGTAAGCAAACATGTGATATTTTCAAATTTAGCAAATAGTTCATAAATCTTGCGAAATTTATAGGTATTTTGATTTATTTATTTATTTTTATTTTTTTGTTAAAAATGAGTATTTTTAAAAAATCACAGAAGTACTAAATTTCTTCAAGATTTGCGAACTATTTATGAAATTTGAAAAATAAGTAAATTTTTGCTAAAAAAAATAAAGATTTAGCAGGGGACTAAAATCGCACAAGGACCTATTTTGCAAAAATTTGCAAGGAACTATTTTGCAATAGAAAAAATCGACAAGGACCTATTTTGCAAAATAAAAAATGGTAAAGGGTCATTTTTCTCAAAAAATCACTTAACCGGTTTACTGATAACCTACGCATCACATTGGTACAAAAATGAAAGTTAACATATCACACGAGTAATATTTTGGGTACATGTACCACAATGGTACATTTGAAAGAGTAAACGGCTATTTTTGTGTCGGTCTCGCATCATGTCAGAAATTGTCACCCCTACCCAAAATATAAGCTAAACAAAACACGCCTTTGAGATGTTTGGTATTGCTTATTACAGTGCGTATTTGCTATATCTTGAAAGTATTATTGAGGATTTGGTTAAAACAATTTAATTTCATCATATTAAGCTATTAAAAATAAGCAAGTTAGTAGTAGTTAAAAGTTTAACTCATTTCTTTAAGCATATAAGCAATAAAAAAATAAGCAAATCCTAAACCCCTTTTATAAAAACATTCTGAACATGATCAAAATGTATACAACTAATTGAATTGCATGCACTTAATCAAACCTTAATTATATGTAAATAAGCCAAGAATAATTATAAAAAACAAAGATTAAAAGTTCATCTTCTTACTAAGAGATATGATGGTTTTTTCTATATATATATATTGTTATTAAAGATTTTCTAATATGATTTTTTTTTTTTTTTTTCTCTAGCAAAGTGTAAATGAACAAAATTCTGAAATGTTTGTTATTTGTAAGTCTAGGAAATACTAGTATATCTTTACAAATAAGTTATTAGCAAGTTGCTATAAATTTTGCGAATATGTTAATTACCGGCAATGTTGAGTAAGCTTATACATCATATTTCAAAACGATATGTGAAAGGTAATGTTTAGAAGAAATACAAAGATTTAACAATGTTTTTGTATTTACATGTGTTTACTGTTCAGAACATCAACATGCAAATAGTTGCAAGAATTCACTATCACAACACCAACAAGTCGGATAATAAGTTGATCTTAAAACTAGATCAAATAGATTAAGATCATCTGATATGTAGATTTCTGACAGTAGGTTAACTAAAACTAGATTAGAATAACAAGGCAATAAACTACCTGATACCGCACACCATAATCCATGGGTTAATGAGTCTCATGCCTAAGACGATATAAGAAAGTCACAAGATTCACAAAACGTCACCTAACAGAAACACTAACATCCACATGATGCCACTAATAGAAACATACTACTAAGACTAGTTTATCTCACCAACTGCAACCATCTGTGCCATGCGAACTTTTCCCTCCTCATCCAACTGATCAAACATCACAGAAAGTGGCTCACTCCTACCAATCACGGACATCGCCACAAGACGCTCATCAAGTGTGAGGCTAGGTAAATCCTTCATCCCAGTTGCTATTTTGCCCATCATGTCATTAGCTGCATTGTTTCCTTGATTAGCCACTTTTGATTTCACACAACTGCCGTTTAAGTCATTACCCTCGGTTCTTTTGCGTTGACACCTTACAATCTCTTTAACTCTATTGAATGAGGAAGCATTCCCACTGCCGTGGACCTCCTTACCTTCCAAACACGGGATGATTTGGTTTTCAGGTACAACGTCTGCAACTTTAACTCCAAGACAATTTGCTTGAAGACCCCTACTCGTGTCCTCAACAAAGATAGTGTGAAGCTTGTTGTATTGGGGAAATGGTTTCGTTCTAAATTTAGCAGCACATGGAAGAATCTACAAGGAAAAAATACGAATAAGCATTTAATCATGTCATATCATATCATCATCAATTAGCAACAATAACGAAATCAAAAGATCGTTGTAATCATGCCTAGCATAGTTAATACTACGTATCCAATAGGTTAAATTGGGCTACACTTTATCGACAACAGATCAAATGGATTATAAGGGTGTTTAGGATTTGCTTATTTACGTGCTTATCTGCTTTTCTACTAAATTTTGGAGTTATTAGACTACTTCTTATCTGGAATTTGCATTTTTCAATAGATAAGCACATCAAGGTGTTTGGATAAAACTTCTTATCTGCTTATTTAAGACTTGTTAAGCACTTTATAAAAGACAGCGGGCTGGGTTGGTTTCTTAAGTAGATAAGCATTCTGACATAAGTATATCCCAGACACACCCTAAATTAATAAATCTTAGCTAACACGTTTAAATGTTTAAAAGTAGCCCAAAGTACAGTCAAGTATTTACAACCTCCTGTACTTGGATTGCTTTACTAACAAAAAATGGATACCTTTATAATAACATAATCATATTTGATACTAAATACAGTATATAATTGGTGAGAACATACTTTGAGGTACTCGTCCCATACTTGATCGTCTGCAATAACACACAACTTCTCAGGGTCCCAACTAAATCCACTCATGCGTGTACCAACCAACATCTCCTGCACAATGACGAATTCACTATAGATAGCCGCCATCCTATACCTTATCGAATTCAGTGAATAAAAATTATCTGGATGACGCTTATCCGGATCCATCAACTTGTGCACCGCCTTTACATAGTCAGATTCGATATCAGCATAAACAAACTTCCCTGATACATGTAGTTCCAAGAGTGCATCAACTAGCATTTTATCTTCCTCTTCTGTCCATGGTTGTGTACCTTTACCTTCAAAGACTATATTACCACCACAAAAACGATAACGGTATCCTGCACGGGCTACACCTATCATGTCTACAACAAACAAAATTGATATCTATTATATCTGGAATACATGGACCTGGCTACGAATATATAATATAAACCATAATTATTAACTAATACTCCGTAAAAGAATGCCAAAATAAGTAGAGGTCCATACTAATCCCTTCATAATTCTTCGTTGGGTCATGTAATCCATTTGTGTTGCCATCAATTTTAGTTAGGTTACTAAAACGGGCTAAAGCTTTTGGCCACTTGAATGCTACTAAGAACGTTTCAAGCCGCTAAACTTATACGGTTTATTGTAATAAGCAGGTATGTAGGTAACTAAGCTTATAAATATGCAGTGTTTGTCTAAGCTTACTGTGTAGGCTTAAGCTTATCTCCAATCAGCATATTAATGGCTTAAGATAAATAAACTCATAAGCTCTTGTCGTCTTGTCGAGTGTTGATTAGCCTATGAGAGAAGGAGCTTACAAGCTTGTATAAGCACATAAGCCACATAAAATGAACTTATCAAAACCTCCGTAAATAAGCACATAATCTTGAGCTTAGGGGGTGTTTGTTTAACCTTATTAGCTAGCTGGATTATGGCATTATTGAACTTTAAAGCCAATGATCTCCACTTTTAGGGATTACGAGCTTATGAGCTTAAATAAGCCATAAGTTCGATTTGACAAGCTCATAAGTCCTAAGGGAGTGTTTGTTTAAGCTTATATTCGATAAGTTCATTTTTCAGGCTTATTTTTCATCTTTAAGTCATAATAGCAGATCCGGAGATTCCCGAATAGGTTAACCTTTCAAACTGCTGCTGAATCCATGGGCAGGCAAGAGACAACCTGGCGAACTGAAACATCTTAGTAGCCAGAGGAAAAGAAAGCAAAAGCGATTCCCGTAGTAGCGGCGAGCGAAATGGGAGCAGCCTAAACCGTGAAAACGGGGTTGTGGGAGAGCAATACAAGCGTCGTGCTGCTAGGCGGGTACCTGCACGTTGCGGCGACGGTTACCCAGCAATGAAGTGTGGCGGGTACCCACATGTTTCACGTTTACAATTCATCTTTTCCTACATGTATTTTTGGTACGCTCTTGTATTTAAAACATGGTTAGATATTTAGCAATAAGCATTGTAGAAGGAAAGTTTCTTAAAAGACTTATAAGAGCTGCTTTTTGGAAAACATATTATGAGAATCAAACTTTTTAAGAGGTCTTTTATTTGAGTATTAAAATGGTCATAAAAATTTGATTTTAATCATTTATTGTTCATACATTTTTCATGACCCTATTAAGTATCATGCTTTTTCTTTCTATTGTATATGTTCATATGAAAATTGATTTAATTATTGATTGTCACATGCTTTGAATTTCTAGTTTTTTGGTAAGGTACTATTTTATAAGGGTTAATTGCACGAAAATATATCATACTTGCCACCTTTTATCATTGCGTGTAGCGTCTTTTTTTTTCAATCTTGACACCAACCTTGTGAATTCGTATTATTGTGTGTATCTACTTTGGCATCGTTAGTCTTTTAGATTAACGGCTATTAGTAAATAACTTAAAACTTGGTTATCTTATGTTTTCAGATCTTTTTATTCGTTTTTATACGTTTTCGTTCCTTTATATATGTTTTCGTTCGTTTTCTTACGTTTTCACCAATTTTATATGTTTTCGTCCGTTTTCTTAGGGTTTTATACGTTTTCATCAATTTTTATACATTTTCGCCTGTTTTCTTACGTTTTCATATGTTTTGGTCTGATTTTATACATTTTCATTTGTTTTTATATGTTTTCTAAAGTTTTCATAGGCTTTCATCCGTTTTCGTCCTTTTTTATATGTTTTCGTCCATTTATGTAGGTTTTCGTACGTTTTTATACATTTTCATCTGTTTTTACACGTTTTCGTCAGTTTGTGTACGTTTTAATCCGTTTTTATATATTTTTTACCATTTTGTACGTTTTCATTTGTTTTTATACGTTTATGTCCGTTTATAAACGTTTCAATACGTTTTCATTCGCTTTTGTAGGTTTTCATCCGTTTTTATACGTTTTCGTCCATTTCTGTACGTTTTCATCTGGTTTTATACTTTTTCATCCGTTTTTGTACGTTTTCTTACGTTTTTGTATGTTTTCATCGGTTTTTGTATGTTTTCATACGTTTTTATACATTTTCGTTCGTTTTTGTACGTTTTCTTAAGTTTTATACATTTTCATACGTTTTCATCTGTTTTTATACATTTTTATCTCTTCTTATATATTTTCATCCGTTTTTATACATTTCGTCAGTTTTTACACGTTTTCGTCTATTTTTACAAGTTTACACTCGTTTTTATATGTTTTTTTTTCATTTTTATAAATTTCTTTCGTTTTTATACGTTCTCATTCTTTTATGTACGTTTTAATCCGTTTTGGTACATTTTCGTCCGTTTTCTTACGTTTTTATACGTTTTCATCAGTTTTTATACGTTTTTGTCTAATTTATACGTTTTTGCCAATTTTCTTACGTTTTTGTTCGTTTTCGTTTGTTTTTAGACGTTTTCTTACTTTTCATAAGTTTTCATCCGTTTTTGTCCATTTTTAAAAGTTTTCATTCACTTTTATAAGTTTTCATTCGTTTTTATATGTTTTCATTTGTTTTTATATGTTATCGTCCATTTTATTACGATTTCCTCCATTTTAATACATCTTCAAACGTGCAAAAATGAACGAAAATGTATAAAAGCGAACAAAAATATAAGAAAACCTATGAAACGTACAACAATGAACGAAACGTATAAAAGCAGACGAAAAATGTATAAACACGTAAGAAAAAGTATAAAACAAACTAAAACATGTAAAAATGGAGGAAAGTGTGCAAAAACAAATGAAAACATATAAAAGAGGACGAAAATGTATAAAGTAAACGAAAATGTGTAAAATCGAACGAAAACATAAGGATACGTATAAAAGTGGACGAAAACGTATAATAATTGATGAAAATGTAATAAACGTATTAAACGAACGAAACAGTGTAGAAATGTGTAAAAACAAACAAAAACATAAGGAAATGTATAAAATCGGATGAAAACGTATAAAACGGATGAAAACGTATTAAAAAAAACGAAAACGTGTAAAAACGAATGAAAAAAATAAGAAAACGTATAAAAGCGGACGAAAACGTATAAAAACGTTTAAAAACGTAAGAAAACACAAGGAAATGTATAAAAACGGAAGAAAACGTACGAAAACATAAGAAAACGTATAAAAAAGACAAAACGGTTGAAAACGTATAAAAACGGACGTAAATGAATAAAAACGGGTGAAAACGTATAAAAATGGACAACAACGTATAACAACAAACGAAAACGTATAAAAATTGATGAAAACGTATGAAAGCATAAAAAAGTGTAAGATAACCAACTTTAGGATATTTACTAACGGCCGTTAGTATAAAGGATTAACGATGCCAAACTGGATGCACACAAATAGCACGAATTTAAATGGTTGGTGTCAAGATTGAAAAAAAGGACGTTACACACAATGCCAAAATGTGGCAAAGTATGATACGTTTTCATGCCATTAACCCGTTTTATAAAGCATTGAATAACATAGCAAAACTATTCATACGTTTTTCATTATTTAAGACACTTTATTTTTCAACAGTTATTTTTATGAGTTAATTGCCAAAACAAGTTGGTGGTGGTTCAAGTTATTGTCAATTTTTTTTTATCCTTTTTCTCATTTTGCTCATGCTTAATTGCTCGACTCCACCTCTCTTGTAACATGTGGCCAATGCAAGTATAAGGTTAGGTGGAGATATTTTCTTGCTTTGTTCTGCAATTACAAATATGCCTTTATGCTTTATTAATTATACTTTTTAAATTTATTTGTACCTAATGTTTTGGTAAAAGTACTTTGTACTTATTTACTTGTACTTTAGTTCCCCACCACATATTTAATTCACCTACAAACATTATCCCCGCTAACACCTATTGTCCACCACACATTTAATTCACCCACCTACCTCCCCCATGTGACTGACTCCACCGCCACTGCTCAATGTTCAACCACCACTGCTTAACCACCTCTAATCGATTGCTCAACTGCTCAACCACAACTCCGACTACAAATTTACACAACATTCAACATAATTTTACTACTTTAGACAATATAAAAATTCACTCAACAAATACACCAGCAAAATATTATTCACAACGTATCTAAAACACACAAACACAATAACTAAAAAACAACAACCAATTTCAGTTGAGCTTAAAATCTACTTACGTGTCCCAATTAAGCTACACCAACAATTCAACAAATGTATTCTTTTCATTCAAAGACTTTCCTCTTTCAGTGGTCAAAAAGACCTTAAATAAGCATAACATAACATTCGAGTTCAAAGACTTTCCTCTTTTAGTGGTCAAAAAGACCTTAAATAAGCATAACATAACATTCGAGTAATAGTAATTAAAAGTTTTCTGATTTTTTTAGAAAGGCAATAATATCATAGTACCCCAATAAAGGGAAAACAACATACAAAACAAGGCATCATTTCCCAATTAAACAAGATAATTAAAGGAGAAAATAACCCAAAAGAAAAAATACAACCAAATAGGACTAAATTACATCTCTTACACAACTATTGCTAACAAACTACCTTTCACTTAAAGGCAATATGACACGAGACAAAATGTTGAACTAAAAGTTTTCTGATTTTGGTCATGCTGAACTGCTCGACTCCACTACGACTACAAATTTACACAACATTCAACATAATTTTACTACTTTAGGCAATGTAAAAATTCACTCAACAAATATACCAGCAAAATATTATTCTCAATGTATCTGAAACATAAAAACACAATAACTAAAACACAACAACCAATTTCAGTTGAGCTAAAAATCTACTTACGCGTCCCAATTAAGCTACACCAACAATTCAACAAATGTATTCTTTTTATTCAAAGACTTTCCTCTTTCAGTGGTCAAAAAGACCTTAAATAAGCATAACATAACATTCGAGTAATAGTAATTAAAAGTTTTCTGATTTTGGTCATGTTGAATTGCTCGACTCCACTTCTCTTGTAACATGTGGCCAATGCAAGTATAAGGTTAGGTGGAGATATTTTCTTGCTTTGTTCTGCAATTACAAATATGCTTTTATGCTTTATTAATTATACTTTTTAAATTTATTTGTACCTTATATTTTAGTAAAAGTACTTTGTGCTTATTTACTTGTACTTTAGTTCCCCACCACATTTTATTCACCTACCAACCTTATCCCCACTAACACCTATTGTCCACAACACATTTAATTCACCACCTACCTCCCCCATGTGACTAAATCCACCGCCACTGCTCACTGTTCGACCACCACTGCTCAACCACCGCTGATCGACTGCTCAGCCACCACTACTCAACTACTCAACCACCACTCCGACTACAAATTTACACAACATTCAACACAATTTTACTACTTTAGACAATACAAAAATTCACTCAACAAATATAAAAGAAAAATATTGTTCGCAACGTATCTAAAAGACACAAGCACAATAACTAAAAAACAACAACCAATTTCAGTTGAGCTTAAAATCTACTTACGTGTCCCAAACAAATATACCAGCAAGATATTATTTGCAACGTATCTAAAACACACAAACACAGATAACTAAAAAAACAACCAATTTCAGTTGAGCTTAAAATCTACTTATGTGTCACAATTAAGCTACACTAACAATTCAACAAATGTATTCTATTCATTTAAAGACTTTCCTCTTTCATCATGGTGGTCAAAAAGACCTTAAAGCATAACATGACATTCGAGTAACAGTAATCAAAAGTTGATTTAATAGTCAAAATTAGAATTTAACATTCTAGGTATATAGGTGTTTTTTTTTAATATATATTTTTTTTATGATTCTGGTGATAGCAGAAGATTTTAGCGATGGCAGCAAGCGGTTGGTAGAGCAGGTGATTTAGTTGGGGTGGATGTAGAGGTGGTTGATGGTGGAGTTACGACGGGGGACGAGAGTGTAGCAGTGGGAGCGGCGGTCGGGGAGATGATTTTCCGTTCGACAATGGTTGTAGCTAGAAGGTGATGGTGGTGGTTGTGAGATGGTTGGCGACTGTGAGGTGTTGGTGGTGGTGGATGATATGAGAGAAAAAAAAAAAAAAGAAAGGCAGTGGTGGGGAAGTGGGTAAATAGGAAGGTGATATTAATAAGAGAGGGTGATGACCAATGTACAAGTAATGATGCATGATGTATAAAGAACAAGTAAAAAATACAAGTGTGTAGCAACTATAGAGGCATTAAGCTACTTAGTCAAACCATGAAGCTTTGGGAGAGAGTTATTGAGAGAAGGTTGAGAAGGGAGACGATGGTTTCTAAGAAACAATTTGATTTTATGCCAGGAAGGTCATCGGTTGAGGATATTCACCTTCTTAGAAGTCTCATGGAGAAATATAGAGAAAGACAAAAGGACTTGCATATGGCGTTACTTGACCTTAAACAGGCATATGATAGTGTCGAACGCGACTTAATTTGGAGAACTCTAATTGATAAAGGAACCCCAAGGAGGTGCGTGAGAGTCATTAAGGATATGTGCGGGGGGGGGGGGGGGGGGGGGGGGGCTAAGACCCGCGTACGGACCACGGTAGGGATCTCAGAGTTTTTTCCTGTGAAGTTTGGGCTCACCCAGGGATCTGCCATTAGTCCTTACCTCTTTGCATTGACTCTCGATGAGTTATCTAAAGGGATACAAGAGTGCATCCTATGAAACATGATTTTCGCTGACGACATTTTGTTGGTGGTAGAATCGACGGAAGGATTAAACAACATACTTGAGCACTGGAGGGATGCTCTAGAAGACAATTGTCTTCGGGGTAGCAGAGAGAAGACTGAATACATGAGATGTGACTTTGGGAGGATCGAGTCAGGCCACCACGAAGGAGTCGATATTCGGATCAATGACTAGATCCTGCCACCCAAGGAGTCTTTTAGATATATGGGATCGATGATCCACAAATCAGGGAGGATAGATGAGGACATAACCCACCGGATTAGAGCTGGTTAGGCGAGATGGAGGGTGGCGTCAGGAGTCCTTTGTGACACGAACGTCCCCTTAAAGCTAAAGGGAAAATTTTATAGGGTGGCGATAAAACCGGCTATGTTGTACGAGTCTGAGTGTTGGTCTATCTCCAAGGCCTATGCTAACAGGGTCGAGGTGGCTGAACTGAGAATATTAAGGTGGAGTTGGGGTAAGAACATGCTTGACATGATTCCAAATGGAGTTTTAAGATAAAAACTTTAGGTCAAGACTATTATTTCAAAGATGAGAGAGGTAAAGTTAAGGTGGTTCGAACATGTCAGGAGGAGGCCACAATCAGCGCCAGTAAGAAGAGTTGAAGCGCTAGCAATAGATGGTGTGAGAAGGAGAGGTAGACCCAAACTTAGGTGGCAGGATAAACTTAAGCTCGACATGAAGGAGCTTCTTTTGTCCGAGGTCATGACCTCAGATACGAAGGTGTGGAGAGATAGAATTAGGATCTGCAGGTAGCTCAAGATAGGTGTTTCATGGGCTTAGATAGTTTTGGCGTTAGGCTTTTTAGGCATCTCTTTGTTGCCTTGCCCCTTGTGTTTTGGTTTTCGGTGCCTCGTTTTTGCTTTGCCTTAGCTTTAGGCCTCGTGCGTTGCTATGCTTTGCTCTGTGTTGCTCCTTTAAGTTTGCATGCTTTTCTTAGTGCTTTGATTCTTTGTATTGTTTGTGTTTTTGGTTTGCTTTTCTGCTTTCGTGCTTCCTTGCTTGTGCTTTTGTTCGCGCCTCCTTGCCTCTTTGCCTTTCATCATGTCCTTTTTTTTGTTTATGCTCTGTTTGTGTGTTTGCCTGTTTTGCCTACTTTCTTTTGCCTGCTTTTTGTTTATTGGTCTCTGACTCTATTGTTCTCCTTTCTTTGCTCTCACACCTGTACACCTGCACTTGCCGGAGGTCTCATTAGAAGCAGTCTCTCTACACCCGGGTTTATCCTGGGTAGGGGTAGGATCTGTCTACATTCTACCTCCCCCAATACGCTGCCCCCGGCGGGATTGGGTTTGTTGTTGTTGTTGTTGTTGTTGTTGTTGTTGTTGTAATAAAACATAATGTACAAGTAAATTAAAAATATACAAATAATAAACATAAGGTCATTCTTATAATTTCAAAACAAAATAATAAAATATGTTTACCTAACCTTGTACTTGCATTGGACACATGTCATATAAAGAGTGGCGTTGAGCAGTTGAGAAGTCGAACATGACCAAATTGAGAAGAAGGATTGACCATAGCTTGGACCACCACCAACTTTTTGGCTAATTTTAGTAATTTACTCTAATTTTATTTCTGAGTATGGTGTAAGTTATTAATATTACTGCAAAATTAAGACAATTCCATTATTAGTAAGTGTGTTGCTTAAAATTTTAAGCCTTTCATTTTGAGAAGGTCCAAAATACATTATTATGTACTAGCAAGGTACACGCGCATTGCGACGGCGGATACCCTGTAATTAAAATTTTCAGTAAGTCATACTTTTCGAGTATAAGACTTTCTTAACAATAATTTTATGAGAACTTTATATTGAAATTAACTTTACACAATAGACAACTATTTATTGGATTTTAACAATAGATGATTAGTAAGATTGTAAAATGTGGCAAAATAGTTGTATATTTGATTAAGAGGGTAATAAATAGTGTATTAGTTGTATGTGTTAATATATTTGTGCTTCAAATAGTTGTAGATATTGTTTTTTTTTTTTTTTTTTTACTTGTAATGCTTAAAATGTATAGATAGACTTGTATTGATTTAATAGCAAAAGTAATACAATTCTTTCCATTATAAGCAAGTGTTGAATCTTAATTTTCTAAGATTTCTATTATAAGCAAGTCCTAAATGCTTTATAAAGTAGTATAGATGAGTATGATGCAAGCTATTAATTTTATTGCAATACAAACACAATTCCATTATTAGTAAGTGTGTTGCTTAAAATTTTAAGTCTTCCATTTAAGAATGTCTCAAATACATTAAGTAGTATACATAAGCTCATAAGTCAAAAAATAAGCTTGAAAGAATTGATCTATTAGAAAAAACCGGAGTCAAGTAAGGTCATAAGCCCAAAAATAAGCTTAATAACTGAGCTTATAACTTTTTCAAAATTCATTTAGCTCATAAGCCGAAAAATAAGCGTAACAACCCCCCCCCCCTCCCCCCCTTAAATTCTTATCCAAAGACCTCAATGAGCTTACCATTTTCTAAATAAGCTAATAAACCCACAGAATAAGCAACAATTTTAAAAAAGTCATTAGAGAAACTGGTTACCTTATTAAATGCTTTTTAATCAAGTCAATTATTTACATGACATGGCTAAGTTTTTACTACTAGTACTTAAACATGACCTAGATAATTTAACTTCCTTAATAATATTAGATAAACTAATGTGGTTTTCTCCATTTACGTTACTAGTTATAATGCTCGCGCACGCGCGGGTTTTTTTACAAATTTTTTAAATGACATAATTTTATTTATTAAAAAACAAATAATTTAATTTTTTTTTGCTTGATTATGATTTTTAATTATAGTTTTTTTTTTTTAATTATTAAAGATAATCATTTAAAAAGTTTAATCCTATTGTAGTTGCATTGCATCTTATCTATATTTTTTGTATTTATCTTATTTATATTTATCTTTTACATGTGTAGTATATCCATAAAACAAATTTATAAATTTATAAGTTAAAAAATAATAATTAATTAAAATATTACTTAATAAGGAAATAATATTTTTTTCGAAATACGAAAGTCTCCACTAAGGATTTTGTTTTATTATATAAAAGATTTGAAAATAGTTTTTAGTTTTTTACTACTAGTACTTAAACATGACCTAGGTAATTTAACTTCCTTAATAATATTAGATAAACTAATGTGGTTTTCTCCATTTACGTTATTTGAAAATAGCGAGTCTTTCAGATTAATGGGGTATCCCGAGACCATTTCAAACATTTTCTCTCGACACCACAAAACCTTACTATAGGAACACATTTAGGAGTGGTCAAGGAAGGGCCAGAAACCGTCACGAGGAAACTTCGGTTAGACCATTTACATCTTAAAATAATAATAATAATAATAATAATAATAATAATAATAATAATAATAATAATAATAATAATAATAATAATAAATTAATTAATTAATTAATTAATTAAAAAAAAAAAAACTTCAGCCTCCACGTGCATATAAGAGTACCTAACTACTAAACTAAGCTAACTTGATAGTTACTAATATTAAATAAGTTACATAAACAACCGCTTACATTTCACTAGTCTAGTAAATAAATAAATAAACACTCCCTCCATCCCAAAATTATTGTCCCCCGATAAAAAATACACAATTTAAGAAAAACATTATTATTACTGCTTTCTCTCTTACTTTTGTCAGAATGACAGTTTTACCCTTAAGTAATTAATTATTTTCTTCTTTAAAGTTTCTAATAATAATTTCAAGAAAGGATAATATGGTAAACTTGATCAAACTTCTCTATCTATATTTAGTAGTGGACAATTAAATTGGGATGTCACAAAAAGGAAAAGTGGACTATAATTTTGGGATGGAGGGAGTATCATGTTAGTAAAGGCGGCGTGAAGGTTTCAAAAGACACCAGAGTTCAAATCTCGCTAAGTGAACATCTCAGGATGGCCACGGAAAAGTCCCGGCAGCGGGAATACCAGTTAGGCCGAGTACATCATGGTAAAAAAAAGGCTCTAATTTTTTCCGGGTAGCCTCAACATGTCTATTTACCGATTTTTTATCTACACATATGGGGTGCTTAGTTTAGCTTGTTTTCGTGGCTTACTGAATTAGGAAAGCTAATATCTCACATTTTGTGAGTTTACCAATTTGGGCTTATGGACTTATATGAGCAACATAAGCTCAAGTTGGTAACCTAATGACTCATCAAAAATGAGTTTTGTCATGACTGAAGACGGGTTATTGGAGTTAGATCGCGACCCTTTGTCCCGGCCATTGTAGCACGTGTGTCACCCACGACATAAAGGTGATGATGACTTGATGTCATCCTCACATCTCCGGCTTATTACCGACAGTCTCTGCAGGTTCCAAAAGGCACAGACGCATTACATGACCAAGTGAACTTTTGGTATCATTTCATAAAAAAAAAAATATATGTAACCTTTTAATAAGTTTTTCGAATCGGGTCTCTTATGTTCTATAAAACTGTGATGCAAAATCTTTGACCCTTTTTTATACCTTTTAAAAAACATTCATTAAATAATAATAATAATAATAATAATAATAATAATAATAATAATAACCTTCAAAATATGAACTTTTTATACCTTTCTCCTATATTTAAGTATATACCGTAAGAGTTAAGATCAAATGAAAAGAAAATACTAAAATTAGAAGGGTGAGAAGAAACCACAACCTACTAAAATAGATGCAGCTCCCTTGAAATTCCCCCTCTTATTTGAAATGTGTGGCTAGAAATATTTCTTATTTTTCTCATTTTAGTTTTTCCTCTCACCGGATCCATTCTCCAGTTAGTAATACCCTCATGAGGGGCTTTAACGTGAAAAACTAAAGCCTGATAGAGAGAGGGACAACGGGTGTAAAGGGTTTCCGAGTTGCACACTATTGGCAAAAAAGGGAAAAGAAAATAATAATAAATAAATAAATAAATAAAGTTCATTCATAATTTTAGGCAGTATTAACGAAGTAGATTATTATGATTATAATAAGAGGGGCTTGGAGTATTATGTGGTCATGTTCAATCTTGATTAAGATAATAGAGAAGATGGTCATTTTAGCCTTTTCAAACTCACAGTACTAGTATCCAAAGTTTGTAATTTTTTTCGTTATCATTATTAGTCTCCATACCTGGATCCAAGGGTGTTCTCTCCATAATCAGCATCTTCAAGGATATCTTACGCACATAATCAGACTGAAAGTCAAATGAATTAAAGTAATTAGGTTCCAAAGTGTCTTGCAACGTACCACAAAGCAAAAGGCAAAAACTATAAAGATATTTTGTAATATATATATAGGACACAAGCATAACGAACCAGGCTTGTCGCAGCAGTATAAATCTTCTCTTCAAACCGCTCAGCCATTTTCTTGAGTTCCTGTTGCCTCTCGTGTCCAATCATAGGAACGCACCTCTCCAAAGTTTCCACTCTATGCAATATCAAAAATGCGTCCATCAAAAATATAGTATTTGGTAGACTAATTTAACTAAATGCCGAAATAACCCTGCGTTAACTCCTTAGGATTTAACCCTTTTCAGCAAACATGGAACAGAGAACTAAGTAGTGTGCAAAGTAAGCAAAGAAGTCAAAAATCGGCCTAAGAACATGGTTCTATTTTCCTTTCTCCACAGGGTCATACATGTGCGTGCAGGTTCAATTATAGATCGTTGCAAAAGCCTCAAATTGAATAGAAAGTAACCATTAGTCCATTAAATATCAAAGATGCAACGCAAAGCATTTACTAAAATCCATGGCAGCCTAACTACATGCATGCACCATTAAACCTCAACAGCTTTCAAGATCTAAAGCTATCGACCTTTTAGGTCCTTAAATTCTACGGTTTCCTATTCTGACACAACGCAAAGCATTTACTAAAATCCATGGCAGCCTAACTACATGCATGCACCATTAAACCTCAACAGCTTTCAAGATCTAAAGCCATCGACCTTTTAGGTCCTTAAATTCTACGGTTTCCTATTCTGACACAATATCAGGAATATGTTGAAATATAGTAACAATCATATGCATAAAATTTATTTTCATCATATTGCTAAAGATAAAGCACAAATTATGAATATCTTGATGGTCCAGCATACAAGATGAATCAACAACCTAAGTAGAAGGAAACTGTTGGAGCCATTTAGTGCTAGCACAGTAGCACTTAAAACACTAACAATCATCACTTTTACAAGAAGAATAAACATACGCAAATCCATCTTTTAAGCAATTCCAATTAGTACTAATCCTGACGCAGTTAACATCATCACAGCTAATTAAGGTCGGCACAACCAATATCTTAGACCACTTATACAAACAAAAAAAATTACGAGAAGGATATAAATAGGTACATCTTGTTGATGACCCTTTGCCGTGAATCTGCAAGCAGATGAGCCCTCCAATAACCAGATTCCAACAGGGCCACTTGCACCCTGTGTTTGCCTTGAATTACTCTCCTTGCAAATGGGTCACCAATAGGGCCACTTGCACCCTGAGTCGGCCTCGAATTACTCTGATCCATCTCCTATTCAAACAATTGCTTCTCAATCCTATTTCAACAGTCAAAAATGATTTCAGTTTCACAATTAATTAGCATAATAAAACAGGTAAACATATGAGGTTTTCCTTGTTGAGGGTTGTATTGGGGAGAGTGAGTCTTTGACTCAGAGGTGCGAAGCCTAACCAGGGTATCCCCGTGACCATTTCCGACCCTTTTAGGTTTGAACCCTAACCTCTTGTAAGGAGGTTAGGTGCCCTAACCATTAGGTGGTAGTTAATTATTTAGCATAATACACCATTCAAAAACACACGCACAACGCTAAAAACCACAGCTTTTATAATCACAAACATCTATCATCAAAGTCAGACTTAGCAAAATAGCCTAAAATATAAACCAAAATCATATCAAATTTCACAATACAACACTAAAACTTACAATAAAATGCATAAGATAATTAAAGGGTGAAAAGAAAGGTTTATTAGCTTATATAAGCCCACAAGCCACAAAAAAGGGCTTTATCCTAACACCTCAATGACCTTACTTTTTTCAAGATAAGCTAATAAGCACACCAAATAAGTACTCTAGTACAAATTATTACGTCTAAGTTATGAACACTCAAAAGTCATTAGTAATACAAATATGATGCAAAATGTTCATGTACACGCATGGGCGGAGCCAGGATTTAAATTGTTCATGTACACGCATTAGTAATACAACTTTTTTCTGATAAAGTTGCGATAGATTTTATATGTAAATAAATTACCATGTCATGTAGTTTGTAGTCCCAATATAAATTCTATAGCCTATAGGTCGTGCTGTAGCTATGATTATGATTATGGGGTTATAAACAACATCGTGTCTTTGTTCATAAATATTGATTAGATATTTTTCCTTGTGTTGTTCATGTTCTATCTTTGAAGCTATATAAGAGTAAAAACTCTTATGTACTACTAGTAGGAACTAATACTAATACATAAATTTATATGTGTGGCAAAAATAAATAATGCTAAGATTTTCAATTCATACAAAAAAATTGGTCTTACATATTACCAGTAAATTTCTAAGTTAGTTACATTGTTCTAGCTTTAATGAATATGCTCAAAAGAAAAGATGGAGAATATAGTTAATTGAAGATATTGGAACTGTTGCCTAAGCAGTTAGCATGAAAACTTTTCTTGTTGTATTATTTGAGTTATGTTATTGCATCAGGCATGTGTAACTAAAATGAATATACATGTGTAAATGAATATTTCTAAATTTTAAGCTAGTTACTCTTTATAAATATTTACAAATCTATATTGGACTACTAGTTTAATATTTAAAAGAATAAAACAATAACATGGAAATATTAAAGATTGAGGACGAATAATTGATTATGTAAGTTGAAGACCAAAGAAAATGGGAACCAAAAGTATAACATTTAAATAGACAGCATGCGGAAAGTTGAATGAAGTCTTAGATTAACTCAAGGGCGGCCTAGGTTGAAAAGACATGACTATTTTTATAAAATATCATATGTCTCAAGTTCAATTCTTGCTATGTGCAAACCGCGTGGATTAGTTGGCCAAAAGGTAAGAAACCATGGTAACCAAAAAAAAATAATAAATTACAGTGCACGGCAAAAATCTGTGTGGTTTACATGAACCCCGACAACCGTTTACTACCCCGTGTATATTACATGTACACAGGGGCGGAGGAGATAGGGCGACAAGTGGGTGTTGAGCCTCCCCCAACGTGTCCAACTACTTCAATGGTGATGAGGGCTAAATAACGTATCTCATGCAATTTGGCCAATGGGCCTCCCTTTACTCCTTTACGCGACCATAAATTAAAAAGTTATATAAAGTTTAGAGTAAATTACACGGATCTTCCATGTGGTTTGTCCAAAAATACACTAGCAATCCTTGAATTTTTTTTAATTATTTTTTTTTACCCAGATAGACCCTAAGGTTGATAAAAATCAACCATCCCTAATTATGAAAAAGAATAACATGATTAGTCCTTCGAATTTGAAAAAAGAATAACACTAGCAGTCGCTAGACATTGAAAAGAATAACACCTAGTCCCTAGAGGGACTACTAGTGTTATTCTTATCAAAGATAGGGACTACTCGTACAAAAAAAAGTTTCCGAGACAAGAGGTGTATTTTTAGACAAACCACGTAGTGGATAAGTAAAATTTATTATGTCATAATAAGTTTATATAGGCTTATAAATTTAAATTTTTAAAAAATAAGGCTGGGAAAATAGGCTTATGAAATGTAAAGCTGAAATCACAAAGCTTATAAGCTTAAAAAACAACCCAATTTATAAGGGAAAATGACAAAAATAACCAATTTTACAAATATATTTCATCAAATACTCAATTTTTATCCAAAAAGCCATTATACCCATAAAAATAGAAAGTCTTGCTACATTTTTGTACTTTTAAAAAAATCGCAAGGTTTACCTTGCTAACCTTGCTAGTTGTTCTAAAAAATCGCAAGGTTGACTAGAAAAGTCAACCTTGCTAGTTTTCAGAATAGCAATGTTGCGATTTTTTAAAAAATCCGCAAATTGTAACAAGACCTTGCTAGTTTCATTGGTATAATGACTTTTTTTGCATAAAAATTGGGTATTTTGTGAAGTTTGTTTGTAAAATTGGTAATATCTTTGGTTGTATTAATTATTAAATCATTCTCTAAAGGTACTTCAAGTGGAAGAGATGGTTTGACGGCACTACATTTTTTAGATGAATTATGTGGAGAGAGGTACTTTCGCGGATCTCTTAAAGGAAGTCACCTCAGTCATTAATTTGTTTTTAGTGGGAAGGTGTACGCCTATTTTGGCATAGTTTGTTGCATCTGCTCCTCTCACACCACTCCTTAAACTAGATATCGGGACACCACTCCTTTAACTAGATATCGGGATTTCAGCCTATTGCAGTAGGCACTATATGGAGACGTTTGGTTTCCAAGGTTGCTATAAAAGGTGTGGGTAAAGAAATGTCAAAGTAACTGAGAGATTTTCAGGTTGGAGTTGGAGTTGGAGTGTCGGTGGTGCTGAGATTGTTTTACATACTGCCAATAAGTTGTTGAGTGAATATCACAATGAAGGGTCTCTTACAATGCTTACAATGGACTTCTCGAATGCATAAAACCATGTGGATAGATCGCAATTACTTTGCGAGGTTAGGGTGAGGTTATTAGACAATTAGATTATGGCATAAACCCAGTTGTGGGTTTGATTCCATTAGATTTAGGGTTAGTTGGCTTATTCTCAATGATATGTTTTATTATAAATAGCGATGATATTCTAAGATATAAATCACAAAAACACATCAATAAATACATCTTTAGTATTTTACATGGCATCACAGCTCTAGGTAAGATCACCAATAACCTCTGGTCATCGGCTACTTGTCGGTGATCCGGAGGGATCATGTTTTTTTTCCGCTTTATTGTTTTTTTATTTAGGATTTTATTTTCGTATTTTATTTATAAACCCTAAAATTTAGCCGTAAAAAAATGTTGAGTTGCCATCGGTCCACTATACTTTTTTCTTCATCATCTATTTGTTTTTATTGTTGAAGATCATTGTTCTTGACAACAAAAGTTAATCATCAAATTGCTGCTCCTTTCTAAACGCAAAGCAAGCCATGACGTAAAAGCAATCATCACGCGAAGAAGGATGCCGCAAGCAATACACAACTACGCTGCCAAATACAATTATGCTTCCGCTCGAACAAACAAAAAAAAGAAGATGAAGAAAAGAAGAAGCGGCTTTCGACATTTATTCCAGTTTGTCCGTCCACAATGCTGCCGTTCAAATTGCGGGGGAGTATTGCACCTCTAGTATACAAGATCAGAGACAATTGCAAGCTTTTTTTTCATGCTTGGTATCTTGATGACGGGACCGTTATTGGAGATACAGAAGAGAATAGGTAGCCAGGGTGTTAGACATTATAAAGGTGAGTGGTCTTGGTTTGGGTCTTGAACTTAATATCAAGAAAACAGAGATATTTTGGCCCTCGTGTAATTGTATGAAGCTTCCTGAGGGTTTATTTCATGTTGATATTCGGAGGGCGTCATTGGGTGTGAAGCTTCTTGGGAGAGCTATTAGTAGAGACACGGGTTTTTTTTTTTAGTGGGTTAGCTATGAGGAGAGCTATGAATGCTGTTGATTTGATGAGTCTTTTTCCACAGTTACATGTCCTGCAGAGTGAGCTCCTTTTGCTTTGATCATGTATGGGTATGACCAAACTCTTTTTTTGGTTTAAGGACATGCCAACCTGTACACATGGAGGAGGCAGCCTTATTCTTTGACAAATGGTTGTGTGGGTCGAGCAAGAACATAGTGGTTTACGAGGGCCTTTCTTTGGAGACTTACAGTGGTGACTCACTTCTTCACCCATTTGATTTGGTGGTTTCCGCTTGTATTCGGAAAAAGTGGTTTCCTCTTATGCTTTTGTGGCCTCGAGGACCCAATCTTGGGTGCTACGGGCCATATTTATGCGACAGTGGCATGTGTAGTATGGAAGATGACTGTTTTTGCTCTGGCTTGTCTTTGTCAACGATTTCACTAATAAGGACACCGCCCTCTTTAAACCTCAACAAACATTGGCGAATGCACTTTTTAGTAAAATGGTCAAGGATATGGAAGTCCACTTCGACATGACTATGAGAAAGTTGTTTTTGAGTGTCTACGGGCACCAGATGCTCAGGATTTTAGCTATCCCCGTAGACGGGCTAGGTCAACATATATCCCCGGTGGAATATCGTACTATCCTTAAGTATTGCCTCATGATTCCTTTATTTCGGTTGATGAGATATGCCCGGTTTGTCGCAAGGCATGTTTGGATTCCTGTGGGAACATCCACATGCGGTTCATTGCGAAGAGCTTCCGGCCTTCAAATACCGACACCAAGCATGCCCCTCGTACAAAGTGACAAAACACGAGAAAATATGCATTGAAAATCAAAATGTTTTTATTTCTTTCACGTTTTATATTTTTGATTTCTTTGCGTGTGAGGCAATGGAGCTCCTCAATATACTTCATAGAGTTATGCATAATAATATTATGAAACCTAGATCCCCAAATGTTGCTTTCCTCTATGTAAATCCAAACACTTCATATATAAGTAAATAAAAAAGCTAATTTTATAAAGTCATTAAGAAACCGGTTACCATAAAATGCTTATTAAAAAAATCACATGACCAAACATAGATTTAAATACTTATGACGGTAACAAAATAACATTCCAATCAAGTGGACCTAAACAAATACACATTAAATAAAAAAAGTAACTGCAAGTTGCCAAGTTGGGTTTATTTTCGAATAAAATGCGTGTAAAAAGTGAAAAATTAAAAGTCATTATTTTTTTACCTGATGATGAAAAGAGGCGGAAATGAGAAGATGAAATTAGCTGCGGATTATTTTACCCTACGAATTTTTTTCATCCCCAATCTCTTTACCAAAAGTTCTTTTAGTTATAACCGAGGGGTGTTGGGAAGTGGGGATTTTCATGTGTTTATATTTCGAATTGTTTTTAAAAGATTTTTTTTTTAATTAAAAAAAATCACATTTCTTTGAATATTTAAAAAAAAAAAATCGATGATTTTGAATTACTAAACAAATACTAGCGATGGTGTATGGGGTGAGCATGGTTCGATTTGGCTCGGTTTTTGTATAAAACCAAAACCGAACCAAAATATTTCGGTTTTGATTTTTAGAAACCATTCGGTTTCGGTTTTGTGTCGGTTTGGTTTTTTCGGTTGTCGGTTTTTTCGGTTTCTATACAATCTTTCGAGCTTTGCTTTTTCAAAGTAGATTTAACATAAAGAGTTGTTTATGTGTCATAGAGCAACACAATAATACCAATAAAAACCTAATAAAAACAGAAAACACCTTTGAAGAGAACTTATTATCCGTTCTAAATGACATGTTCAAGAAGCATATGAAACAAAGAGTAGTTACTTGACATGATATAGTTAAATGTCGGTCTTAGATGCATTTTTACTTTAAATGTCGGTTCGGTTTCTATTGGTCGGTTTTTAATGCTAAAACCAAACCGAACCAAAAACTTCGGTTTTTTCAAAATATAGAAACCGAATCGTCGATTTTTCAATCGGTTTCGGTTTTTTTTTTCGGTTCTTCGGTCTTTTTCGGTTTAGGTTCGGTTTTTTGGTTTCTTGCACACCCCTACTGTATAGCAGCAAATAATTTATGGTTATAATGTGACCCTTGATACAACATTTAAAGGTTCAATTTGTAATAATTGCGAATAAAAAAAATCCATGAGTTAAAAACGAAAAATAATAAAAGTTTGAGGATAAAGAAATATTTAAACTATTAACTTAAAAATGGATATTGTTATTATTTTTAATCAATAATATATTAATAATTAAACTTTACACATCTTTAAAGTTTTTAATCAATTTAAGTTCAACAAGTGTAAAAGAGAATTTTTTGTGACTTTTTTTTTCTTCTTTTTTTCTTTTTTTTAAGAAGGGCAAATTTGTTACAAACTATGGGGTGTTTGATAGCCTTTGAATGAGGCAATTCAGAGAGTAGATAAGAATCGATCAGGGGCTAGCTTGTTTGGCAACAACACTTTGACACACCGAATGATTCTAATTGGTTCTGTACCATTCTGGGCCCCAAGCTTGATTCTCACTTTTCCGCAATGTATTCTTTTACATCCAAAAAGTGAAAAAACATTTCCCCAATTATTATTATAATTTAATATCATTATTTCATAAAAATTAAATTTTGGTTCTTCTTGCAATGGATACACTTGTCCAACATGCAATTATAAACTTGTTAATGTCACATTTTGGGTTATTAAAAGAAAATTGCTTAATTGAATTTGTATAAATTGGATATAACTAAAAAAATGTCGACAAAAGTTTTGAATAAACTATACTTTCGTGTTTTAATTTTCATTTCATTATGCTTTTTTTTTTTTTTTTTTTTTTTTTTTTTTTTTTTTTTTTTTTTTTTGTTAGTCTTTTATAACATACGGAGTACGAGGATAAAGTGATATTTATATGTTCTTCAGATAATTCATTCAGAGCGGTTATCAAACATGCTATTTTATTTTTGAGCCAAGCTATACAGAGCATTTGAATCATTCAGACTATTAAATAATTCGGTGCTAAATCATTTTGTTTTATCAAACAGAAATTCTATCTCACATGTTTTCAACAAGACTTGAACCCACAACCTATATGTTGATGGGCCACTCACAAACTCTATGCGGCCCTATTTACAAGGTCCCGCGACCAAATGACTAAAAAGACACATATCTGGTGGTTACATGATCGTGTGACTTTTTTGTGTTATTTTATGAAACTGTGTGTTTTATTAGGTTTATACATGACAAAGTCACTAGTTGTATGACTGGTCACGTGACGAATTAAGTCTCGAAGTTTAATAAAGCCCAAAGCCAACCAGTTGATTTAGGCTTGTTTAGCCTTTAGGGTTTAGTTAGTTTATCTTATAGGGTTAAGTCTATTAATTGGAAAAGAACTTAACAACTTTTACAATTATTAGAAACATGGTCGAAAATGTTCTCATATTGGTAATGATACTTATTATTTTGTGTAAATGTTAGAAAGATTACTAGCTAAGTTTCCATATCATTAAAATAATTTCCATATCATTAAAACAAATTACATGATTGGTCCTTGTGTTTGTATAGTAATTTCATGTATAGTCTTTAAGTCGAAATTCAAATCAAATTAAAACCCACTATTATTTCCAGCACCCACCACCCGCAATCACCCCCACCTTCCGTCACCACCACCACATGTCGCCATCACAACCACTTGCCGCCACCACCACCCGTCGCCAACCACCACCACCTTCCATCAAGTATCACCACTCACCACCATCCGCCAATCACCACCACCCACCACCACCTGTCGCTACTACCGTCCACCACCCACTACCACCACCCCACCTGCTGTCACCATCACTACCACCCACCAGCCGCCACCACTACCTACCACCTACCAGCCACCACAAACCACCACTGCCACCACCAACCACAACTTCCACCACACATGGGTGGTAGTAGTGGTGGTGCTTAGTGGGTGGGTGGGTGGGTGGTGGTGGTAGTGGCCGTAGTTGGAGGTGGTGGTGCTGGCGGCAGGTGGGGGTGGGGGTGGTGGGTAGCAGCGGACAGTGGTGGGTGGTGGTGGCGGGTGTTGGAGGTAGAAATAGTAGTGGGTTTAGTTTGATTTAAATTTCGACTTAAGAACTGTATATGAAAATGAAATTACTATATAAACACAAAGACCAACCATGTAATTTACTCTTTTTAAACATGTTTTTTTTTTTTTTTTTTTTTTTTTTTTTTTTTTTTTAATGTCAACTAAGCAAACTCTACCTGTTTAGCAGGTCATGATATTTCTAACATTTACACAGAACAATAAGTTTCAATACCAATATGAGAAACCATGTTTATAATGTGTAAAAGTTGGTAAGTTCGTTTATAATTTACATACTTAACACTATTTTTAAGGTAGTGATATCTGCACATACATTTTTACTTCATACACATAAATTTAGTGGGACCACTAGATCATGTAACTAAAATTTATGTGTATGAAGCAAAAGTGTGTGTAAGTATCACTATCCTATTTTTATATTTAAACTAGTGAAATGTTAACTGTTTAGTTGAATCTGATAATATAATTGTCATTTTTTTCTCTGATTTCTACATCGTATAAGAAAAAAAAAAAAAAAAAAAAAAAAAAAAAAAAAAAAAAATCCAAAATACATCCCTGTGGTTTGCCAAAAGCTCGCTTTACATCGTTTTTTTTTTTTTTTTTTGGAACAAAATCATCCACCGTTAGTAAAGTTGGCAAAAATAAATCTGTCAGTTAGTAATATCAGTTACCATAGACTAACGATGCAAATGATTTTCCGTTATCTCCTAACAAGAGTTAAAATAGTTGCATCGTTAGTCCTCATTGAGTTAAAATATTTGCATCGTTAGTCCTCATTGACTACAAAGTTAAAATATTTGCATCGTTAGTCCTCATTGAGTTAAAATATTTGCATCGTTAGTCCTTGTTGACTATAGAGTTAAAATATTCGCAACATTAGTCCTCATTGAGTTAAAATATTTGCATCATTAGTCCTCATTAAGTTAAAATATTTGCATCGTTACCATCGCCACCACCCGCCACCACCCACCACCGCCACCACCACCACCACCGACCGCCACCTACCAACGCCCACCGCCACCACCACCACTTCCACCCACCACCACCCACCACCGCCACCACCACCCACCGCCACCACCACCCACCTCCACCATCACCACCCACCACCCACCACCTCCACCCATCACCACCCACCACCGCCGCCACCACCCACCGCCTCCGCCACCACCACTGTCGCCACCACCACCGCCACCTCCATCACCCGCCACCTCCACCTCCACCCACCACCGCCACCAACACCCACCGCCACTGCCACCATCGCCGCCACCCGCCACTACCACCGCTACCACCACCATTACCGCCACCACCGCCGCCGTCACCACCAGCACCACCGCCGCCGCCACTGCCAGCCACACCACCATGGTTTACACACGTTTTAATACATGATTTTATACGCGTTTTACACACATTTTTATACACGTTTTTATATGCAGTTTTACATGCGTTTTTATACACGTTTTTATACGCGGTTTTACACGCGATTTTATACATTTTTTTATACATGATTTTATACGCGGTTTTACACGTTTTTATATGTAGTTTTACATGCGGTTTTATACACGTTTTTATTACGCACATTTTTATACATGCTTTTATACGCGTGGTGGTGGTGGCGGCGGCGGCGGCGGTGGTGGTGGTGGCGGCGTTGGATGGTCGTTGGTGGAGGTGGTGGGTGGTGGGTGGTCGTTAGTCCATGGTAACTGATAACTAACTGAGAGATGTATTTGTGCCAACTTTACTAATGGTGGATGATTTTGTTCAAAAAAAAAAAAAAGGGATGTAAAGCTGGCTTTTGGCAAACCACATGGATGTATTTTGGACTTTTCTAAAAAAAAAAAAAAAAAAAAAAAAAAAACAACTTGTTTGTTCGATAGCTTCTTGTTCGCCTTTTTGTCGTCACTGCTTAAATTAATCCGCTTGTTGTTCCATACACAACTGCCTCCGTTTAAGCAATACATATCTGGTAATATTTTGGAGTTAATAATCAAAAGGGCAAATTATCTAAAAATGTATCAAACTTGATACTTTTTACCGTTGTATGTAGCTATGTTATTTTTTTTTTCCTATTGTGTGACTAAACTTTCGAATTTGGTACATTGTGTGTATTTTGTGACTATTCAGCCTTGTAAAATGACTTTTTTACCCTTCAAATTTTGGAAAATATAAGGGTAAAATGATCACAAAATACACACAATGTACTGAATTCGAAAGTTTAGTCACACAATAGGAAAAAAATAACATGGCTACATACAATGACAAAAAATGTCAAATTTGATACATTTTTAGATAATTAGCCCTAATCAAAAATCCGATTATTGAATTCTAATTATATGGTGATTATAATGGGTAAGTGGAATTTATACATTTTGAGTGCATGTTATAAATTCTCGTATGATGGTTCTTTCGTATTTATCCAATTAAGTTATCCACACCTACACACTCCCTTTCAATATCATACACACATCTAATTCTAACTCAAAAAAAAGACGTGTTTCAGTGTTTGTTTATGTACGTATAAATTTGTTTGATGTTGGATTTTAGTGTTTGTGTGTTTTTGTATGTATATAAATTTGATGGAGATTAGATGTTGGAAATTACATTTTTGTGTATGTATATTTTTGTGTGCAAATGAAGTCGGATTTATTTGGAGATGGTCAGGAAAAAACTGAAAACGAGGATTAATGGTGTCTCCATCGGGTTTTTGAAGAAAATTAGTGGGATGTGCTGTTTAATATTGTCTGTTTGGGTTTAGCATACTAGTATACATAGATACATTGTTTTCTGCAATGTTTCCAACTGCTTGAAGTTTTGTATTGTCAGAAGATATGGGCATGTCCATTTTCTTCTCTTATTTGTTATACAGTTTTGTATTACCATGTTCACCTATTTTCACAAAAAATAAATAAATAAATAAATAAAATAAACAAATAATAATAATAGTAGTAGTAGTAGTAGTGGTGGTGGTAGCGGTAGTAGTAGTGGTAGTGGTAGGAGTAGTAGTAGTACCAGTAGCGGTGGCGGTGGCGGGGGCGGGGGGCGGTGGGCAGTGGGCGGTGGTGGTAGTCGTGGTTGTGGTAGTGGTCGTGGTAGTGGTAGTGATCGTGATTGTGTTCGTGGTAGTGGTCGTGGTAGTGGTTGTGGTTGTGGTGGTGGTGGTGGTGGTGGTGGTCGTAGTGGTAGTGGTGGTAGTGGTGGTGGTAGTAGTAGTGATGGTAGTAGCAGTGGTGGTAGTAGCAGTAGTGGTGGTGGTGGTCGCAGCGGTGGTGGTAGCAGCAGTAGTAGTGATGGTAGTGGTGTTGATGGTGGTAGTAGTAGTGGTGGTGGTGGTGGTAATAGTAGCAGTAGTGATAGTAGTGAGCAGCTGACGACAACGAAAGTAGCAACGAGTAGTAGCAACAGTATCACTAGTAATAGCAACAATAGTAGTAGTAGTAGTAGTAGTAGTAGTAATACGAGAATATTTTAGTCATTTTACTTTTTTAAACAGTCAAACTAACAGAATTATAGGTCAAAGGACCAAACCTGTTACGGGTTAAAACCACAGAGAGAAATGATCCAAGAAAAAAGAAGTCTAGGTACTAAATTCGTATACCCGACCAACCACAAGGACCATTTAAGTAATTAACTTTTATTGATATTTTTAGAGAATGCAAGTATGTAACCTTATTATAAGAAAAATCTACACCTTTTTGATAAAAAGGGATTTGATAAATTTCCCTTTTATCATATATAGTATTCTTTGGTTGAGTCAAGCCAGTAAGCTAATGAGATGCTTTAAGGGCTTCTTACGCAGTTATGCGTGACTAATTGGATGGTGTAGCGGTGGTGGCGCGAGACTATAAGCCTCATGCGTGAGCAACAATGCCCGCTACGAACCTTAGTGCTACTTGCCATTTTGTCAACGTTTTATGCTTTCTATAAAGTCCAATCTTAATAAAACTGTAATAATTATGAATGTAATGTTTGATGTTCTACAAAGATTGCATATAAAAACACATGTTTTCACTATTGAAAGATCTATATTTTCAAATCTATGAAAACTTGTTGACAATATCAGCTTACATGTCACAAGAATTTACTGTTAGCAGAAAAACTTACAAGTCAAAATTCATCCAAATAAATTTGACAAACATTTGTTTTCTAAGATTCATGATTACCAACGCCTGTAGCATTTTATAAAAATAAATTTAATTTTAGTATATAAAAAAACGAGAATACAAGACCACTGTTACATATAAAATCCTTATTATGTCCGAACAAAAATACTAATGATACAATAACAAATGATGGAGAAACAACTATAATCACCTCCTTCGTGCTTCCTGTGTGTACCATTTTGCACAACACATATTACTCTCGAGCATCCTGCTTCTGTATACAAAGTAACAAAAACTTCAGCTTTACGTAGCTTTATAGTCAGCCAACAAAAACTGCAGAGGTAGAAATTTTGACCCGTTTACTGGGCTGATTTGGGTGATATCCTATCCCCGATAGCTAATGTATTCCGATGAAGATTAACGATGTGACAAAGATAAGCATAAGAATACGAGTGTATGACAGTCAAATCTTTTCGTTTTTTCATAATTTCATATGATTGGACAAGGTATCGATGGTCATAACATTTCCAACTATTTTGCCTAGTTTATTGTTCCACACTACCCATAAACTAAAAATTCAAAATAAATGAAGATAGGATAGAAAAAGATACCTACGGCAGCTCCCGAGATAATTAAGATTTTTCCATAATCTCCCTAAATAATTCCTTCGGTGCTGCAAATGAAAAGTAGGATAAACTCATAAGAGAAGGGAAACGGTGAGATTTTAGGCACGATGGAGAGGCATGAAAAGTAGGGCATTATATGCAATTTAAACCTTACCAGGTAACCCTGTAAATCTCTCATATTGTTCATACGCCTGCCCTATAAACATTTCCACCCCTGTAACAATTATGGCTCCACATTCTCCTGCTTCCCGAAGTAATCTCGTAATTTTTGGTGTGTACACAGCATCAAATACCAATGCATAGGACTTTAAAACTTCCTGCCACAAAAGAAAATAGAGACTTTATCTCACGCACATATTTACCTCATATTACGTTTCTAACTGCAAACCACCATTTCTAAAACATATGACCGAAGAAAGGTAGATAGTTGTACCTTAGAAATAGGAGTATCGTCTATATTTGGCTGCATACCAATTGATGTAGTGTTTGCAAGTATCATGCCACCTTCTGGGCTGTAAGTGCTTAAGTCAGCAAGAGATATAGCCTCTCCACCAATTATGTCAGCAAGTTCTCTAGCACGATCTGTGCAGTATCAGTAAGAGAAAACTTTAGTTGGTGTATTAAGTATGCATAGAGGGTGTTTGGATTTCAATTTTGCAACTGATCATTTGGTTACTCTGACTTGAAGTCGCTAATAATCAATTTTTGATGTTTTGATAAACCACTCAAAACCAAACACCCACTAAATATGACGAGAACCATACAGTTGACATTCACCCATACTGAACTGATAAGAATGCAATAAAACTAGTATATAGTTTTATTTGCAATCAAGTACGAGCACTAGGAATGGTAATGTGAAAGCAAGTAGAATCTAACCGTAGGTCCGATTGGCTATCACAATCCTTGCACCCTTCGCTTTTGCTCCATAAGCAAGAGCTTTTCCAGCACCGCCAGCACCAATAACCACAAATAGTCTACCAGCCAAGGGTGATCCAGTTGCACCATTTTGAATGCCTGAACCTGTAAATAGTTGCAACAATTTGTGCTTTTAAGTAAATCTCAAATGGGTCAAATGGGTCGAATGGGCAGAAAGTAACATGTGAAATCATATGAAACTTTTATAAGTGAACAAAAGGCATTGTTTTGAACCAGCCACCCATATTATCACTTCTAACAGAAAGTACAGAAAGAAACCTCGCAGACTATCCTCAATAGCAGAAATAGCGCCTACATAGTCAGTATTACACCCGTATAACGTCCCATCATTTGGTCTCCTTATGGCGCAATTGACTGCTCCTATTGACTGTAGCATACAATGAATAACAGAATACATAAAAAGCTGTAATTTAATAATTATCTATATCAGCTTCAATGCTTAAGGTTTCTATGAAAATGAAACTTACCATTGCAACTGGATCAACCTCGTCACAACATTGAAGTAAAGATTCTTTGTGTGGAATGGTACAACTGCGCGCAAACAATAATGATACATGTCACTAATTTGAATAGGTAGAGAAATAAGTGTTTTTTTTTCCTTAAAATATCAAAATGTACTTTCACATTTGTGCCCTTTTAGCCATTCTACATTTTTATAACATTTGGCTCATTATAAAATCGCTCTGTAGACTGTTTGGGCATTCAGTAACACAAAAACTGACTGTCAAAAATGATCAACAATAAAAAATAAAAAATAAAAAAATAAAAAATAAAAAAATAAAAAAATGATAGGTTTATATGTGTGATTTAGATTGATATATTACGTTAAATTTGGTTACCAAATGACCCAAACTGTACACAAAGACTTCCTTTAAAGACTGCACAAACGTGAAAGTATGTCGGTTTGATGGAAAAACCCCTAGAAACTGAAGCACTAGCTCTAATAAAAATAGATCAAAACTCAACCTGAACCCGGCGAAATCTGTAGATGAGTAAGTATCAAGAAAATTTTTTACATTATCCACCAACAAATGTACATAAACTCCATTAAAACCAACTGATCGGAAAGCTTTATTGTATAACAAAGGTGATTTGCTATGTCCAACTGGCTTCCCAATAATACCGAATACTTTTGTGTCAGGCCCTAACTGTCTGAAATTAAACAAGTCCAAAAGATCCCTAATTGTGGGCTGTCCCGGTGCCGATACCTTTCCATTCTCAAGGGTGCCAAATGTCAGATATCCACCGAATTTCGGGCAGAGTACTCGAGACATCAAACCTTTCTCACCCATCACCATTGCTATTATTGGAACCTAAATGATTAATTAAGGTACTTAAATAACCAGGTAAGCTAATAACACCGGGAAAAAAATAGATCTAATTTCAAATTTTATTACATGCAAACAAAAATACCATCTCTAAAATAAATGATGCATGACTTACGCCGCTTACTTGAGAATTAGCAGTAATGTGAAAGACTCGTGCTACATCCGTTATATCTAAAGCGGTTGTTGCAAACTTGACAATGTCGGCTCCTGTTGACTGTATTTTGGCCACAAGGTTCCCAAGCTCTTCTATCGAAGGAGTGTTTTGATAATTGTGGGAAGAAACTATGAGTTTGCACTTTGTAGGCTTGTCTCCATGGATTAAGTTGTTGAAATCATCAACCGCCTGCATTTGAGTTACTAAAATGAGAAATCTGATAGAAATATTATGTCAGATAGTAACTAAATTGTTGCAAGCGAATAGACGCATTTAATGTCAAGAAGAAAGGAACCTTAAGCTCAACATCGATGTGATCAGCTCCTAATTCCATTGCTAATCGAAGAGCAGCCAATCGACTCTGTTCATCTCCGTCGTACTGACCACCTTCCCATGTTGGTCTAGAAAATAACAAAGAATCAGAAACCTTTTCGGGAAAGATAAAAGTGTTACAACGTCATGTAACATCAATACTAATATCGAAGGAAAATATAAATGTCCCTTTTTGTAAGAAGGGTTCATAATACTAATATCGAAGGAGTTGTCTGATGTCAATTCAGGGGTGGTTTGGTAATGCTTATTAAAACTGCTTATGCTGCCTTTCTATTCTTTTAAAAAAAAAAAAAAAAAAACCTGCTTGTGCTTTCTTCAAATAAGCAATTGCTATAACAGAAAGCAATGCTGCAAAAAGTGTGTAGATAGGCTTCTACAGTAACGAAACCAGATAATTAGATATTGCATTTGTGTAAGTTTTCTGCAATCAGTTAATTAAGGATTTAAGACGTATAAAAATCAGAATTGGATATGCTGTTTGAATAGGCAACTCCAAAACTGTTACTTATAGCTGCTGCTTAGTTCACCATCAAATGAGCCTATAATCATATCCTAACACTTATTAGTTATTACTGCTGATCTATAGTATCAAAACGCAACAAGCGGTGTTTGCCATTACTAAGTTAATCAGCTTATGCTCAGAAGATCAACTTATCCAAAACAGCTCATTTCACCCCTAAGGTTACACTTGCTATACTGAATCCACTAACACTAACCAGTTCAAACTAAACATTCTCAAACTCCTTATCAAAAAGAGCTTATTTCACCCCTAAACTAAGTAGATAAGCATAATCACATTTCTTCATCTGCTCAAAAAAGCGCAATAAGCAGATAATCTGTTTAGATTCTTAAACATCCCCCCCCCCCCCCCCCCCCCCCCACATCACATGTCAAACAATTCAGTATACTAACATAAAAAAATGCATTCGCATCATAAACAGTATCAAGAAGATCATTAGCATAAGCACATTTTTCATCCAGACACTCGCAATACAATCAGATACGCAAATATATGAATTTGGCAATTCTGCTAAGAGTACTTTAAAATACAGAAGCAAATACACTGTCTGAATAAGCAACTCCTAAACTGCTTATTTTACCCTCAAAAAACAGATATAATCACATCCAAACACTCAAATCTGCTTATCTACTACATTAAAACGCAATAAGGAGTATTTAGGGTTGTTAATTTTGAAAACTTATGCTCATAACCAGATAATAAACTTATACAAAACAGCTATTTTCAACCTAATTGTAAGTTTATAAGATCAAATCCACCAGTATATTCAACTTGGAATAAACAATCTCAGAAAGCCCAAACTCTAACAGGTGCATATCCATTTCTAAAAATACGATAAGCATATAAATTGTTTCATTAGGCAATCTCATACACCACCAAGGGAGTATTCATTTCTATTAAGCAATCCCAAACACCCCGCATCACATGTGAAACAATTTAGTATACCAACAGAAGAAAACTGCCTTCACGTCATATAAAACAATTTAGTATACCAACAGAAGAAAACTGCATTCATGTCATAAGAGTTATAACGATATGTCGATATCATTAGCAATTAGCATAAGCCCTTTTTCATCCAAAAATACTTATACATATTATACTTGCATATACTTCACACTTCATCCTAAACTTAAACTGATAATTACAAAGAGCTTCACATGTCAAACAATTCAGTATACTAAACACATTATATAAGTTTCAACTCAAAAGTCAACAATCCCGATTCCCACATCAAGCAACTCACAATACTAATGAATCCAATATTCATATCATAGAAACAGTTTCAAATTTTGAAAAATAGTTCCAAAAAAACACACCTGCAAGTAAAAAAAAAGTAGGCAAAGGACTTAATTTATAAAGGGTTTGACATCATATCTATCAGTAAAGTAGTAAACCTTTCCTGTTTCAAACTATCCTATCTAATCTCAATTGAGTCAGCACACCTAACAATCAGCTTATTTCACCCTCAAATAAGCATATAATCATGTCTAGACACTCAAACCTTATCCACAATATCAAAAAGCGATAAGGAGGTGTTTGGAATTACTATTTCAAACAGCTTATCAGCAGATGATCAGCATATTTCACCCTAAGAAAACAGCTTATTTCTCCCTAAGAGCAAATTTTGCAATATCAAATTCATCAATACTAATCAGTTCAAATAAAGCAATAACAAAATATCAAGCAATACCAAACACCCTTATCAAATACCAAACAATTCAGCATCCTAAAAAACTGCATTCATATCGGTTTTCGGATCAAGGTAGTTAAAAGCGAAAGCGACCTCAAAGCGACATGCCTTTTTCTAAAGCGAGAAGCGAGAAGCGACAAAAGCGAGCGCTTCAATTAACTTTTTACCCTTTGTGCATATAATAGTGTCTAGTATGAAAACAATGGTTAAATAAAAACATAATTATCTTAAAATCTTCATTTTCAATCTAAAAAGACCACAAAAGAGAAGTTTATTCAAATAGTTAAAGCTTAAAGTCTAATATTTTTTATTCTGAATAATCATCTAAGTTCTCATTTCTTATTTCCCCATCGTTTCTGAGATCCACTATATCATCTTCATCTACAAGATCCTCGTCGGATTCATCGAAGAGTGCCCTACTTGTAGATGTCCTACTTGTAGATGCCGGTGCATTTCTTCTTGTATAATGCCTCGGCTCATTTACACCACTAGCACTAGCTACGGTACCCCAAGTTAGTGCTTCATCCTCACCAAACACAAACTCCCCTTCGGTCGCTCATTTAATATTATGCTAAAGGGTCAGTTTTGTAAATATTTAACCTAATTTAAAAGATTAGGGCCGGCTGTAAAACTTCATTAGGTAAAAAATTAAAAACTAGCCGTTATGCAAAAAAGCGAGCGCTTTTAGGTCGCTTTTCGGTCGCTTTAGGTCGCTTCTGCTCGCTTTAGTAAAACGCATCGCTTTTTTAGAATCAAAGCGCTATAGGGCGCTTCGCTTCGCTTCTTCGCTTAAAGCGCGCTTTTTCTCGCTTTTGACTACACTGTTTCGGATATCGAAAAAAAGAATCTCACCTGTAAGTAAAAAGGGTAGGCAAAGGGCTTAATTTAACAAGTGTCTGAATATCATCCCTAGCACTAAATCCATCTTGTTTCAAGCTATCCAATCTAATCTCAACAAGATCAGCACCGTAAGATTTAGCCAAATTCATAAGAACCAACATCTGGTCAATGGTATCAGCCATTATTGGTGCACATATCAATGTGCTATTCCTTCTTACTCCATGTTCACCCATCTTCTCAACAGCCGGTGTCACCTAAAAACAACAAAATTTAATAAAAAAATCAATAAGTAAAACATATGATGTGAAATAACAACCAAGTGGTCTTCTCGGGTTCAAACATAGTATAACCTAAACTGGAAAAACCTAATCCGTTTACCATTTTATAAAGATACGAGGTGTTTGTTTAAGCTTATTTGTGGGCTTACGAGCTTATTTGAGTTCAGCTTATATTTCATAAAGCCAAATTTTATGGTTTATTTTGAGACTTATGGGCTTATATAAGCTAATTATGATATCAAAAACTTATATAAGCATTTAAGTCTCAAAATAAGCTAGAAATTCCGGGCTTAGGAAATATAAGGCAAATCCTAATAAGCTTAAACAAACACCCCCATGGTAAAAATAAGGGTTTGGAAACAGTCACTCGGATAATCCAGTTAGACCGCGTACATCTGAGCACAAGGGCGGTGAGAAAGTTATGGTCGAGGGGGCAAACTTTTATAATTTTTAGAAACTACACTACAAATCCGTTCGTTAGGGGGGCAAATTACAAAAATTATAGGCAAATATTTTAAAAAGTTTACACTACAAAATTTTTTGCTAGAGGGGCACGTCCCCGTCTCCGCCAGTGCATCTAAGTCAAAGACTTGCCCTAATCCATTTACCATTTTATAAAAAAGTAAAAAACAATGGTTTGGAAAGAGTCACAAGGTAACCAAGTACATCCAGTACATCTAAGTCAAAGACCGGCCCCACCCACTTTACTAAACAAAAAACCTCGTCCATTTACCATTCTATAAACATACTAAAAACAAGGGTTAGCTGCGTCCATCTGAGTCAAAGACTAAGCCTACCCATTTAACTGAACATAAAACCTCACCCATTTACCATTTTATAAACATACTAAAAATAAGGGTTCGGTCACTGGGATAACCCCCTTAGACCGTGTACATCTGAGTCAAAGACTAAGCCTACCCATTTAACTGAACATAAAACCTCATCTATTTACCATTTTATAAACCTACTAAAAAATAAGGGGGTTAACCGCGTACATCTGAGTCAAAGACTAGCCCTACCCAGTTACATAAACACAAAACCCCATCCCTTAACCCGTTTACAATATGAACAAATGCAATAATAATATAATGTAAATATAGATATGATGATGACTTACAAGCTCCATTGCGTTTGTGTGTGTTTGTGGAGGTGAAAAGAGTGCGTGTGAGAGTAATTTGTAGGTAAGGGGGTGGGGGTTGGTGGAAAAACAGACGCCTTTGGTACTGTTTGGTTTGGTAGACTAGTGTTGGAGGGGTTAGTTGGGAAGTAATGTCCTACGTTGGATGTTGTGGGATTTTGTCAATGTACTTTTGTTTTCGTACGTTGGATTAACAACTACTTTAAAAAGAACAAAGTAATAGTACGGAGTATATGATTTGAATACAAACAAAGAAAAAAACCCGGAACCGACCCGGTCGAACATGGAAAAATCTATTCGGGTTAGGTTACTCTAGTCAATAATTGTATTCTGATCAACCCGAGTTATTTGAATACAAAATAGGGTCGGGTATTGGATTGAAAGTGTTTGAGTAAATCGAGTTCAGGTTGACCCAATTGACCTGAATAAAGATTTTTTTTTCTATTTTTTTAATAAAATTTTTGTAAGTTATCTATTTAAATGAGTTTAAATAAGCAATTTTATTATATTTTACACATATTCGAGTTAATCCGAACCCAAATAAACCCGACCCGCGTTGATCCGAACCCGACTTTAAATAGGGTCGGGTTCAGATTTTTAGCCTCGACCCGAATTTCCAACACGAGTTAACCTGAACCCAACCCAATTAACACCCCTAGTGATAGGTACCTTTAGTGGATATCGGCATCCCTCCTACTTCACTTTTACGCGCTCATAAGACAAATTTTTTTTATCGTTTTCCGTTACGTATTTTTCGTCTTTGAATACTTTTAATTTATCAAATTTAATATTTTATGTTCAGTATTTTCAGTTATGTAATTTTATAATAAAAATACAATTATAAAATAAATATATAAAAAAGGGGTGTTAGAATGCATTTAATGGATATACGAATAATCAAATCTCATACAAAAAACATGTGTTAATTTGTGTTTAGTTTTATTCAAAATACAACTAAGAGTCTCACCTTATTATACATGTACAACTATATCACATTATTGTATTACACTTGACTTAGAATTCACACTTATTTGATTTGGAGCATCTCACAGTTACCGCTAATTTACAAGTCATTTAGTGGTCAAGTTGGATTAAAAGGTAATTTTTTAAAATGTTATCAAAATGATGTTGTTAATTTGGATTAACTAACCAACTAGCAAAGTATCATATAAATTGAGTATGAAGAACATGTGTTAATTTGGGTATACCATGTTGCCCTGAAGAAGGATTGCAGTTATTTTCCTTCGTAGTGTTACAAGGTTGGGTTGGTCGAGACTTCGATTTTTGTTAATGATGTGAAAAGAATTATGTACCTGGTCATCTTTAGTTAACAAGTGACATTTTCACGTATAAAAATTGTACAGAGTATATGGTTTATGATCATATTTAGGGTCGGGTTGGTTTTAGATCATAATCATCTTTTATCTTTTATATAATAAAAGATTTACATCATTTCGAAGTTTTTCTGACAAAACAATCTTATGAGAAAAAAAAAATTGGACCAATAGGAGAACTTGATTTTGACACATAGCCGAAATCAAGCAATATGATTGGCCAATAAAAAGTCAAAATTGAGTTGATTTTGGTCAAACTTTAATAAATTTGGTGGAGAATTTGATTGCAAAAAAAACCATATAAAAATATAGGTGTCAAATTTATGAAAACAAAAACTTATAAAAAATGAGGTAATTAATAAAACTTTAGTGTTTGAATTTTAAATATAGTATATAGAGTTAAGTGTAAAATTATAAGTCTTCATGTTTTTTAATAACTTTAGATAATAAACAAATAACCCCTTACACTTTATACCACATGTACTTTATAATATGAACTTTGTTTACAATTACATGTATCAATATTACCTTTAGACTTTCATTTATTTAAATAACAAAATTTTGTAAATATAATAATTAGTTTTAATACACGTTAAATATTTTTAAAATAAATATTAGTTTTAAACTTTCATCTATTAAAATATTTGTTTTATTATATATGTTAAATAAAGACTAATGTTATTCTATTTAAAAGTTTAATTTATGCGTACACGGGTTTGAATATTAAAACGGCTAAATTATTATTAACGGTAATATAAATATTAAATGTTAAGCACAAGTTACTGTGATATAAAAAAATATATACGCGATTGTACTTATAACAATGAATCATGTAACTATTATTTAAAGTTTATATAAAGATATCCCGAAAAACATTTTTAAAAAACTTTACGGGGTATATTTTAACTTCATCAACACTCATTATGTGCTACTAAACTTGCTTATTTTGCACAACATGATATAAAATATAAGCGATTGTACTTATAACAACGACTCATATAATTATTATTTAATGTTTATATACGGATATACTGAAAAATATTTTTAAAAAACTTTACGGAGTATACTTTAACTTTATCAACGCTCATTATGTGCTACAAAACTAGCACATTTTGTACAACATGATACCAATAGTTAAAGTTAAAGAATGACATCAACATCAACATCTTTGTCATCTAAATAAAAGTTTATATACGGATATCCGAAAAAACATTGTTAAAAACTTTACGGAGTATATTTTAACTTTATCATCGCTCATTATATGCTACTAAACTCGCACATTTTATACATCATGATATCAAGTATACGCGATTGTACTTATAACAACGTGATGCGTAGGGATTGCACCAGGCTTTACCTCTCGAGGGATCTCGAGAAGCTTACAACCCTCACCAGGCAGTGTACCTGATCGTTGTAGTATAGTATAGTGACAAGTACCGGGGGATTGATCGTTCAGCTAGGAATAGTGTCGCTAGGATTAGAAAACCTAAATATTAGTTCTAAAGATGAGGGATGATTATTTTTGTATTTTTATATTTTTTAGAAAGCAAGTAAAAATCTCGGGTATTGGAAGGATTTGGGCGGAATTAGTTGCTAGTCAACTAACCCAATACTAAAGATGCAATCAAAATAAAATACTAGAAATGAAAATAAAACTAAATTAACTAAGGTTGTGAGCAATAAGTGAAGAAGTTGTGTTTACTTAGATTTCACTACTCCCTAGATATCTTTTACACGTTAATTACTTGTTATAGTTGCGTGGATGACGGATTGTATTCCTTAATACCATTCATGGGGTGGCGCACTTAATTCCCCAATCCTATGAGTGCCTACTTCACTCCTATGTCGAGCCGGCTAAGCAGCTCCTAACATGGGATCATTAGAATTTACTCATGCATTAAATACAACCAATAAAACCTAGTGAACGTCAGTTCATGTTTCCTAAGACGTTCAAGCATGTTACCATTTGGAGATCTGCCAGTTTTCTTAAGCCTAACATCGAAATCATTCATCCAATACAACTATAAACAAGTAATCAACACATAATTAACATCTAGGTTTCATTAGATCTAAGCAAACACAAGATAGATCTAGCCTAGCATGATGGAATTAAGACAAGAACAAGATATAGACAACCAACACATAGACATATTGATTGAATTAGAAGAACACTTATCTCAATTACACATGAAAGGTTTCAAGGGCTGAAAACCCTTGAAAACCTGTAAAATTCATACTAAGTTCGGCCTTAGGGTTTCTCCAAAACTTCTTTCTTTTTTATGAATGAAAATTAGAAAACTATATATAGGAAATTGAGGCTGACGGCGTCAAGACCAAATAGGTGACGCCGTCATCTCGCCGCCAAAAGAATTCTCGGACTGCCTTGATCTACTTCTGACGCCGTCACGTTATAACTTTTTCCAGGCCGTCACGTATTTTACTCTTGACGCTCTTCCTTGTGACGCCTTCATTTCTGTACTGGGTCGTCATGAAAATTACTCTTGACGCCGTCAAAATGTTGCTCTTGACGCCGTCACCTACTGTTCCCAGCTTGGAAAATTAAGTCTTTGGCGTTTTCTTCACTTTTATGCTCCAAAAACGTCCGAATTGCTTCCTTTTCCAGATTTCTCTCCCAAAGTACCTAAAATCACAAAAGGAACGATTTAGGGCAATATTTAATCAAATAAATTCAATTCCGGGCTTAAATGACCCCCTAAAAGTGGTTCATTTTTCGCCTCATCACAACGACTCATGTAATTTTATTTATAGTTTATATACGGAGTGTATTTTAACTTCTTCAACACTTATTAGGTGCTACTAAACTCGCACATTTTGTACAACATGATATCAATAGTTAAAGTTAAACAATAACATCAACCTCAAGCTCAACATCTATGTCATCTAAACAAAGTTAAATCTTTCATCCCATAAAATTTTTTACAAAATGTTAATAGATATTAATACATATGAAAAACTCGTGCATATTTATTAGTTGTACTTATATCACATTTCACGGGTAAATTCTTATATGTCCACATAGTACACTAAAATTTTAAAATAAAATTGATTTATGTATAGTCGCACTTAGTATTTGCGTAAGTCTTTGCTTAACCTTTGTTGTATAATGTGTTGACATAAAAAAAAAGATTCATGCAACTTTTGTTGTGCATGCAAGGGCCTTATACAGACAAAAATGCTGAGAAGATTTGGCTTCCCCAAAGACTCAAAAGATGCTAAAAAGCAAATTACAATTTACTCATCGCCGAAAAAATGGGTAGGTTGTTTGAATTAACTATTACGTGGAATACATTTGGTTTAAACAATTTCTTTAGTATGGGCTATGGGTCAAAGCTGACGAGATTTGGTACACAAATATTCTTACCTTGAATTTTATTTTGCGAAGACATTCTCAAAGATCCCCTAAGAATTCTTAGAGTGCCTGATGCAGTGGCGTAACACGCGCCATAGGGTTTTTTTGCCCTATGACGCCGCCAAACTGCACCTAAGGATGTGCCATTGTTGCATCATTGGTCCCTTCGCCAGCCCTTTACTTCAAAAAAAAAATAATAACACGAACATGAAAAAACGACATGAAATGTTAGATCAAACTATCTTACAAAAAAACATTTAACATTTCATTTAAAACACTTATTTAAGTAATTATCTACCACATAAAATCAAAACAAACTAATGTATATATTTGTATAGACTAGCAATAATCAATATTTATATAACAAATGTTTTTCCAAAAAAAAATAATTATATAGTATTATCGTTTAAAAACAGAAAATCTTATGTATATTTTAAAAAGTTAGAGCATCAACATGTGCGAAAGTAAGAAAAATAGTTAGCACAAATTGTAAATATAACCTTGGCATCGATCTTGTATTGGATTCTTGAGCGTGTATTCTTATAATGTTATTGGGTCAAAGGTTCTTTGATCACATGTGTTTACACATAAATCAAATTTATTTTAAAATTTTTGTTACTATATGGACATATAAGAATTTAACCGTGAAAATTATGATATAAGTAAAACTAATAAGTATGCAGGAGTTTTTCATTATGTATTAATATCAATTAATATTTTGTAAAATTTTTATTGGATGAAAGACTTAACGTTGTTTAGATGACATAGATGTTAATGTTTAGGTTGATGTTGTTGTTTAACTTTAACTATTGATATCATGTTGTACAAAATGTGCAAGTTCAGTAGCACATAATGAGCGTTGATGAAGTTAAAATATACTCCATAAAGTTTTTTAATAACGTTTTTTCGGATATCCGTATATAAACTTTAAATATAATTACATGAGTCGTTATAAGTACAATCACGTATATTTATTTTCAAATCACAGTAACTCGTACTTACCATTTGATATTTATATTACCGTTAATAATAATTTAACTGTATTTAATATTCAAACCCGTGTACGTATAGATTAAACTTTTAAACAGGATAACATGAGTTCTTATTTATATTTAACGTACATAGTGAAAAGATATACTATAAAAGAATTACATCATTTCGTAGTGATTTTGCAAAACCAATCTCAGTGGAAAAAAAATTAGACCAATAGGAAAGCACGATTTTAACACATAGGCAAAATCGAGCAATATGATTTGTCAATAAAAAGTCAAAATTGAATTGATTTTGGTCAAACTTTAATAAATTTGATGGAGACTTTGATTGAGGAAAAAAACACATAAAAATATAGATGTCAAATTTATGAAAATAAAAACTTAAAAAAAGATGAGGTAATTAATAAAACGTTAGTGATTGAATTTTAAATATATTATATGGAGTTAAGTGTAAAATTATAAATCTTTATGTTTTTTGATAACTTTAGATAATAAACAAATAACCCCTTACACTTTATACCCCTATACTTTATAATATGAAATTTATTTACAATTACATGAATATTAGTATCAGCTTGAGACTTCCATCCATTAAACTTACAAAATTTTATAAATATACGAATTAGTTTTAATATGCGTTAATTTTTTAAAATAAATATTAGTAGTTTTAAACTTTCATCTACTAAAATATTCTTTTTACTATGCACGTTAAATAAGGACTCATGTTATCCATTTTAAAAGTTTAATCTATGCGTACACGGATTGAATATTAAATACGGCCAAATTATTATTAACGATAATATAAATATCAAATTTTAATCACGAGTTACTGTGATATGAAAATAAATATACGCGATTGTACTTATAATAACGAATCATGTAATTATTATTTAAATTTTATATACGGATATCCTAAAAACATATTTAAAAAACTTTACGGGTATATTTTAACTTTATCAGCTCATTATGTGCTACTAAACTCGCACATTTCGTACAATGATGAGGCGAAAATGAACCGTTTTTAGGGGGTCATTTAAGCCCGAATTCGAATTTATTTGATCAAATATTGCCCTAAATCGTTCCTTTTGTCATTTTAGGTACTTTTGGAGTGAATTCTGGAAAAGGAAGCATTTTGGACGTTTTTGTAGCATAAAAGTGAAGAAAACGGCAAAGTCTTAATTTTCCTTGCTGGGAACAGTACCTGACGGCGTCAAGAGTCTTCATGTGACGGCGTCAAGAGTAAAAAGTGGTGACGGTCTAGTGAAAACGTGACGGCGTCACGTATGGCCGTCAAGGTTCAAGATATGGTGACGGCCCAGAGTGATATTACACATGACGGCGTCAAATCTGGATCTAGGCAATCCGATCTCATTATGGGCGGCGAGTTGACGGCGTCAGACATTCCTTCTTGACGCCGTCACCTTGTAAAATCTATATATATTTTTGCAATTTTCATTCATTAGGGTGTAACTTTAGAGGGACAAGTAGGGTGTAACTTTGGAGAAACCCTAGCACGAATTTTTCTGATCTTTCAAGGGTTTTTACCCTTTGAAACCTTTCATGTCAATTTGAGATAAATACTCTTTCAATTCATTCAATATGTCTATGTGTTGTTTGAATATATCTTACGCTTGTCTTGAATTTAACATGCTAGGCTAGATCTCTTGTGTGTTTGCTTAGATGTAGTGAAACCTAGATGTTGATTATGGGTTGATTGTTTGTTTATAGTTGTTACGGATGAATGATTTCAATGTTAGGCTTAAGAAAACTGGCATACTTCCAATGGTAACATGCTTGAACGTCTTAAGAAACATGAACCAATGCGTACTAGGTTATTATGGTTTTATTTACTTCATGAGCGAATTCTAATGATCCCATGTTAGGAGCTTTTAACGGCTCGACATAGGAGTGAAGTAGGAGCTTATAGAGATGGGGAAGTACGTACGCCACCCCACGAATGGTATTAAGGAATATAACCCGTCATCCACGCAAATGTAACAAACTATCAACCTGTAAAAGATATCTAGGGAGTAATGAAACCTAAGTAAACACAATTATCCCTATTATTGTTCACACCACTAGTTTAATTAGCTTTATTTTCATTTCTGTTATTTTATTTTGAATGCATCTTAGTTATTGGGTTAGTTGATTAGCTACTAATTCCGCCCACTCTTCAAAAAACCCGAGATTTTAATTGCTTTTATAAAAATATAAAAATACAAGAAGAATCATCCCTCACCTCTAGACCTAATTTTTAGGCTTTCTAATCCTAGCGACACTATTCCTGAGTTGAACGATCAATCCCCCAGTACTTGTCACTATACTATACTACAACGATCAGGTACACTGCCTGGTGGGGGTTGTAAGCTTCTCGAGATCCCTCGAGAGGTAAAGCCTGGTGCGATTCCCACGTATCATACAACATGATACCAATTTTTAAAAGTTAAACAACAATATCAACCTTAACATCTATATCAGCTAAATAAAATTTTATATACGGATATATTTTAACTTATAACAACGACAACGCTCGTGCTACTAAACTTACACATTTTGTACAACATGATATCAAATATACACGATTGTACTTATAACAACTAATCATGTAATTATTATTTAAAGTTTATATACGGATGTCTGGAAAAAACATTTTTAAAAAACTTTACGAAGTATATTTTAACTTAATCAATGCTCATTAGGTGCTACTCCTAAACTCGCACATTTTGTACAACATGATATCAATAGTTAAAGTTAAACAACACAACAACACCACCTCAACCTCAACATTTATGTTAGTCAAATAAAGTTAAATCTTTTATCCAATAAAATTTTGTACAAAATATTAATAGATATTAATACATAATGACAAACTCATGCATATTTATTAGTTGTACTTATATCATAATTTTCACGGGTAAATTCTTATATGTTCATATAGTAAACCAAAATTTTAAAATAAATTTGATTTATGTGTAAACCTCGTGCGTGCACGGGACTTATAACTAGTATGATACTATATGATTTGTTATTTGTTATTTGGTTCATATTAAAATTATTAGCTTTTAACCAGTGGCCTAGCGCAGTTGCCACCAGCTACCTTAGAAGCCTGGGCCAGCTATGTGATGTCTTGATCCAATAAAGGACGCGAGTTCGAATCCGTTTCACAGCATGGTTGAGTATTGGGTGGAGGTATTTCACAGGCATCAAATCTTTTCTGGGTATGGTTGATGGGTACCATTATGTTACACAGGGTTGAAGTGTCCCTGCCAATATACACTTTTTTGATCCAACAAAATTATTAGTTTTGGTTAAGTATGCTTTGTTAAAGTAATGTTGCTTTTATAATCATAGTTGGACATACATTTTACATAAATAAAAGAACAACCGGTTTTACAGAATGGTAAGAGTAGGTGAGATCCTTGCAAAACATGTATCTTTTAAAAAACAAATAAGTCAATCTCAACCATTCATCCACCTTTCATCTAATAGCTGAGATGAAACCAAAAATAACAAAGGGATGACAAAATTGGTATTTTAGCTCATTTAAAATAAAAACCCACTTTCCATCTTTTTTAAAAAAACAACATATCTTGCAAACTGTAAATATTTAAGCTACGAAAAATACACCATCGCGGCGAGAATTAAATCATCTTTCTATAGATATGCACTTTTATATACTTTCGACAAACTTTTTTTTTCAAAATTTCCATCCAGAAAAATCTCAAATGATTCATAAAAAACCCCATGGGATTCATAAAAAGACGATTTTTTTTTCAAAATTTCAGTCCAGAAAAATCCCACGGGATTCGTGAAAAAATCCCATGGGATTCGTAAAAAGGCGATTTTTTTTTTCAAAATTTCTGTCCAGAAAAATCCCACTGGATTCGTAAAAAAATCCCACGGGTAAAAAGACGAACTTTTAGTTTTTAAAATTTTCGTCCAAAAAAAACTCACGGGATTCGTAAAAAAATCACTTGTGATTTGTTATTTTTAAAAAATCACAAATGATTTGTAAAAATGAGTAAATCACTATTTTATACTTTTTTGTCACAACTTTTTAAGGGTAGATGTTTTTTATATGATTGTTGAAATGAGCTCTTGTAATCGTTGTATATTGTTATACAGAATCCCATGGGATTCTCTCTGATCCATTGTGATTTATACAGAATCCCATGGGATTCTGTATGTGATTCATCAAAGAATCTTTTATGTGATTCATATAGAATCTCATGGGATTCTGTATGAATCACATGGGTAATCTTTATGAATTACAAGTGATTTATCAAAGAATCTCATGGGATTATATATGGATCACATAGGATTATATGAATCACAAGGGATCACATGTGATTCTCTATAATCCCTTGGGATTCATATAGAATCCCATGGGATTGTGTATAAATCACATGGGATTTTGATTTTGCTTTATATAAGCTGGAAGTACAATATCACTTGAGATTCTATTTTTGTTGTGTAATGTTATAAGAAAAATTCTTGTTCACTTTGAATGTATCTTGTTTACTTTGAATATATCATGTTTGTTACTTATATTGTGTTTGATCACATGGGTAATCTGAATCACATGCAATTAGGGAATCACATGAGATTCTGTATAAATCCCATGGGATTCTGTATAAATCCAATGGGATTTGGTATGAAATCACATGGGATTCAAAATACAATGTTTACCTCAAATAACGCTTGAACAACCATTAATACGTTTGTGACTTGCCACAAACGAGCAAACTAAGTTTAATGGTTTGGAAAGAGTCACAAGGTAACTCGGTACATCCGCTACATCTGGGTCAAAGACTAGCCCTACCCAATTTACTAAACAAAAAACCTCATCCATTTACCATTTTATAAACATACTAAAAATAAGGGTTAACTGCGCACATCAAAGACTAGCCCTACCCAGTTTACTAAACACAAAACCCCATCCCTTTACCCGTTTACAATATGAACAAATACAATAATAATATAATGTAAAAATAGATATGATGATGACTTACAAGCTCCATTGCATTTGTGTATGTGTTTGTGAAGGTGAAAAGAGTGCGTGTGAAAGTAATTTGTAGGTAGGTGGGTGAGGGTTAGTGGAAAAACAGTTTGGTGGAGAGACAGATAGACAGACGCCTTTGGTGTTTGGTTTGGTATACTAGTAGTGTTGGAGAGGGGTTAGTTGGGAAGTAATGTCCTAAGTTGAATGTTGTGGGACTTTGTCAACGTTAGTGTGTTTTCGTATGTTGGATTAACAACTACTTTAAAAGAAGAGTCGTATGATTTGAATACAAACAAGGAAAAAAACCCGAACCGACCCGGTCTCGAACTTGAAAAAATTTATTCGGGTTAGGTTACTCTGGTCAATAATTGTATTCGGATCAACCTAAGTTATCCGAATACAAAATAGGGTCGGATCGGGTTGAAAATGTTTGAGTAACTCGAGTTCGGGTCGACTCGATTAAATTGACTAAAGGTTTTTCTATTTTTTTAAATAAAAGTTTTATAGGTTATCTATATAAATGAGTTCAAATAGGTAATTTTATTACCACATTTACTCATATTTCAGCTGACCCGAACCCGAATGAACCTGACTGAGTTGACCCGACCCAAATTGACCTGAACCCGACTAACCTGATTTTAAATAAGGTCGTGTTGAGATATGTTATTTTTAGCATTGAACCGACTTTGACCTGACCTGAGTTGTCCCGAACCTGACCCAATTAACACCCCTAGTTATAGGTACCTTTAGTGGATATCGACATCCATCCTACTTCATTTTTACTCACTCATAAGACCATTTTTTTATCGTTTCCATTTGCGTATTTTCTGTCTTTGAATACTTTTAATTTATCAAATTTCATATTTTATGTGTTCAGTATTTTATTTTATGATAAAAACCAAATTATAAAATAATAAATAAATAAAAAAGAGGGTGTTAGAATGCATTTAAGGGCTACAAATAATCAAATCTCATACAAATAACATGTGTTAATTTGTGTTTAGTTTTATTCAAATACAACTAGGAGTCTCACGTTATTATACATGTACAACTATATCACATTATTGTATTATACTCTACTTAGAATTCACACTTATTTGATTTGGAGGATCTCACAGCTACCGCTAATTTACAAGTCATTTAGTGGTCAAGTTCGATTAAAAAGTAACTTTTTAAAAACATTATCAAAATGATGTTATTAATTTGGATTAACTAACCAATTAGCAAAGTTTCAAATAAATTGGATATGAAGAACATGTGTTAATTTGGGTATAGCATGTTGCCCTGAAGAAGGATTGGAGTTATTTTCCTTCGTAGTGTTACAAGGTTGGGTTGGTCGAGACTTCGGTGTTTTTTAATGATGTGAAAAGAATTATGTACATGGTCTTCTTTAGTTAACAAGTGATATTTTCACGTATAAAAATTGTACGGAGTATATGGTTTATGATCATATATAGGGTAGGATTGGTTTTAGATCATAATCATATGATACTATATGATTTGTTAGTTGGTTCATATTAAAATTATTAGCTTTTGTTAAGTATGCTTTGTTAAAGTAATGTTGCTTTTATAATCATAGTTGGACATAATTTTTACACAAAGAAAAGAACAGCCTATTTTAGCTAACAGAATGGTAAAAGATACAATGATACAATCAATCAATCATGTCCTCGAATTGGGCACTCTCGTGAACATTATGTTGAGTCATTAAGGAGCATTCAACTTAACATTGTATTTCTCAACACGTCTTTGAGTGTGGGGTTTGTGGACAGTTTAATGATGCCATATATTAATCTTTGGACGCTTTATAGTTAATCAAAACGGAGGTGATTTGCAGTTTGCACACTCTAAAATTTGATTCGCACACTTTGATGTACAAGTACAGTAAGTATCTTGTATATATATATACAAGTATACAACTCTTTACTGCAAGGATTGGAGTGTGCCAATCATATATTAAAGTGTGCAAATCACATCCCTAATCGAAAAAACGAAAAACTTCAATAAAACATGTCATAGGTTTAATCTGAATCGCTAGCCCTCACTTTGGTTTATAAGAAGATTGATATGTGTCAATTTACACATACCTTTTACCTTATAAAACGGACCATAAAGACCAAAAAATGACCATAAATGCCAAATATATGTTGTTTTTGTGTTTATGATTGTGCAGGTACGGATATCTTGAGAAGTAGACAAAAATCGAAGAAAACCAGACAAAACAAGCACGAGGAATGGAAAGAGCATTTAAAGCCGAGCCCAGGAAAGATATTTTCAAAGTGGATCATATTTTGAGCTCAAAATTTCAAAGTCTACCTTAAAGATTCATCAAATGTCAAGAGTGGCCCTTGAAATAACTTTGCAAAAATGGCAAGATAGATCTTTGAGGTTACAACATTAACATAGTGGCCTGTCACAAGCGTTTTAGTTGGATGTTCAAGCGTTGCTTGAGGTTAATGTGGTACTTCTGCCACATTCCATTGTACTTTAACGTTTTTTTGGTGTAATATAATTTACCGGGTGGAATGCCCTTTACCCAAAAAATAAATGGTCCTTGTGTTAACTTTCCAAATTACTTAAAAAAAAAATCAAACCGGACTCAAAATATTAAAGCAAATCCAATCCCATATTCAGCCCAACACCCTTTAACTAAAACCCACAAATCCAATCTCATCCTTTTTACATCACCTGGCCCAGTCCCATACTCCCATTCTATAAAGTTACAACCCGGTCCAAATCACATCAACCCGTATCCACCCTTTAATATTAACCCGGTCAAACCCACCTAAACAAAGTCAAAATTAATAAAGATAAAACCCCCAATCCAGTTACCCGCCAAACACCCCCATATTTACTGTTCATTATCCCTTTCACATTCACGCTGGCAATCTATTGCTCTCTGACATGGCAGAGGATGTGATAGCAATAGATTGCTAGCGTGGCTTAATGGAGGCGTTTTATTGGATGCTACACATCATTGTTTGATCCAAGGGCTGAAATGGATGGATTGGAATCCAAGATATGATCAAGGGACGAAATTAGAGCATCATGAAGGTTCCAAACCCTAGGCCCTTCCTCTCTATAGCCGGCTATAAATAGGACTCACTCTCCACAGTGAAGACTCATTATACTAATGCTAATGGGTGTTGCCCTTCGACCACAACCGATCAAACCAACGCGTTGCTCCCATTAGCTGCATCCCAACCGACGCGTCGCATGGAAAGAAAAACAAAGATTCGGTTACCTTGCCAACCGAAACAATTGCACCATCGACGTCCTTTTTTCAACCATTGCACCCTTTTTATTTATGTTGTTGGGCTTCATAAATGGCTTTTGTTCTTCTAGGTTTGTCTTCAACATTCTTGTGGTCTTCATCCGCTTCATACCAGACGATCATTCTTCTGTTCCGGTGGACGCTCCATGGTTTGGGTCTTGGGTTGATATAGCAAGCTTGGCACAAGAAGTTGTATAACGAGTTGAGAAATCTTCATTGACCTTCATGTTCTGGTTTGTGGGATGAACATGTAAGCCTCTTGAAATATATATGTCAAAAGCTTTCTAAAGGCATTTCTTAATGTGCATGGTCAAAGAGTCTTGATTCTTTTGAAAATGATAGTGTATGATAACACGTATATACATGTGAAATCTTGGCATGACACGTTGGGGAGTAAATGGGAAGATATTATTGCCCTCAATACTTACTGGATGTTTGTGAGACCATTTTGAAAAGGTAGAATTGTAGAAATACAAATGCTTAAAAATGATTTGTTAAAAAAAAAGTAGTTATGGGTTGCTTTTGTGGTTGCCACTAGCTAGTTATGGTTGGGGTGGAGTTGTGGAGAGAGAAAGCTCAGCTGGCGCTCAGGTGGCAGGGTTGCTTGGGTGAAGTTATGGTCACCATTAGCATTAGTCGTAGGAGTAGGAATAGCTTTAGGGTAGTTTAGTAGTAGCAGTAGCTTATTTTAGCTTTTGTAGCCTAAATTCTGTCCTTGTAATCTGATTCAAAGTTTTAATGAAGTTTTAGTTTAAGCTTACTTTAATCACTTGTTTACGTTTATTTTCAAGTTTTCAATAGAATCGATTTCCTCAGCTTTTACTCTTGTTTTCCTGAGCTCATATAAGCTTTTTGCAGCTTTTTTAAAGATTTTGATTTATTATTAAACTGTTTTACTCAATACTCACTTAAGTTTTCATAAAAATCCATAAATATAAAAATAGTGCTTATTGCTTATTAGCTTATCACACTGCTAATTCATGGTTTATTTTTGCTTATTTAGTTTAAGTTTAGCCTAATATATCTTCTATCTTTTTAAATTTAGCCTTGAACCTGTCTTTATTTCATGATTTTCCAACAGCACCCCTTTTAAAGGGGTGTTTGGCATAACCCTTGATTTTGCATAAAAACTGTTTTTGCCCATTTCTCAAATTTAGATCTGCTTTATTTATCCATAATTAGTAGTTTTAAATCAAAGTTTTGCATTTTCAGATAGTTTCTAAGCATTTTAGTTGTTTTATAAATTTTCTTAGTTAATAACTGTTTGCATTTAGTCATTAGGGTAGATCATATATTAAGGCTCCATACTTTGCTTTACACTAGGACCTTTTATGCTATTGCATCTATCTGCATCTGGTATTTGACCTAAAAAGGTCAAAAACTTGTTTTTGACCCATTTCTATGTACACTGATTCAGCAGCCTGCTGTCTCACCTAGGGTTTTGTAAATTGCATAAATCGTCCCTAAACTTTGGCCAGATTGCATGTTTCGTCCCAACAATTACGAAAGTGCAGAAATCGTCCCTGTGGAAAACCTTTGAGCAAATTTTCGTCCCTAAACTTTGGCAAGATTGCATATTTCGTCCCAACCAAATTGCATGTTTCGTCCCAATCAGGGACGAAAATTTACTCAAAGGTTTTCCACAGGGACGATTTCTGCACTTTCGAAATGGTTGGGACGAAACTTGTAATCTGGCCAAAGTTTAGGGACGATTTATGCAATTTACTCTTCTTTGCTACTTTTTAGCTTTTCAATTGGCCCAAAATCTTTTTAAAAGTGCTTTTCTTAGATCTGTGATTGCTTAACTTTACTTATTATCAGCTTTTAGTTAATTTCCTTTCCAGTTGCTTGCTTAAATTTTAGCTCAAACTTCCCAATTTGTTAACTGCATCAGTATTCAACTAGCTCAGCATAAGGTTTTCTTTCTCAGTTTATTGCTTATCTACTTATCCAAATTTCTTGATTTTTGCCTCTTTCTGTTCCCTAGTAGCCTATCTTTATTAGTTTCTAGCTTATGCACCTTAGTTTTTTTTATTTACTTGCTTAAATTTTGGCTTAAAGAACCCCTAGTCAACTGATTTAGCATAATTTCAAAGTTTCTTATTTAGCTTATCTGTCAGATTTTATAAGCCCTTTTCTTAGCTTAATCCTGTATCATATTTCCCCATTTAGCTTCTAGGAGTAGATTTCTAGCTCTAGTTGAACTTTTCTTGCCTTATTTGAGATTAGCTTATGATTTTGATAGCTTTAGGTAGCTGCTAAGTAGCCTCATCAGTCCGATTTAGGATAGGAATTGATTATTTAGTGCTTATTTGCTTAGGTTAACTGCTTAATTCTGTTCCTTTATGCTTATTTAGTTCCCCCTAGTTAACCTTAGCTTGTTTCCCCTTAAGTCAGCTTGTAGTAGCCTTTATTAGCTTTTAAATTTTCTGATTTATAAGCTCTTATCTAAATTGTTCCTTGTTTTGCTTTTCAACTGCTTATTTACTTAGTTTTGGAAAATGTGTTGGTTATAAAAAAATGTATGTGTTAGTTATAAATAATGTTTATTTTTATGTGATTAAGTAGTTTGTTAAAGAAAATCATAAAAATTAAAAGTTTTCAAAAGAACTGGCATGGCTGGGACTCGAACCCATACCACCCAGCTCACACACACACACGTTTTACCATATGCCCTAGGGACTTTTCTCAATACTTGTTTACACCATTTAATACTTTTAGCTTATATTAGCTTCTTGGCTTAATAATAGCTTTTTCAAAATAGCTTTTTCAGTTTTCTTAATTTTCCCAAGTTTTGGTTAGTATAAATTACATTTCTGTCAAATTTCATAATTTTCCATAAACTTTTACTAGTTTTCTTTATTTAATTTCTATTATCTAGATTTAAATTCATAATAAATAAATAAAAAGTCATAAAGAATATTTTTCTTTTTCCAAAATTTTCTTTTTACATTTAGTATCTAGAAAAATTGTTTTTACCCCCGTAGGATTAGTTTTGCTTAAATTTCACTTTTTAAGTTGCGCACGTACGTTACTTTTAACTGGTTAACGCGTTTTTAGTATAAGTTAGGTTTTAGGTTTTTCGTGTTTTACGTTATCATTTTATATGTTTTAGCTTTCTAGTGTTGATTTACTTTTTGTAGAATAATTACCAATCATATCTCACTTTTATCCATTCACGACACGAATCACGATTTGAATCACAATTCCATTCATACCTTCACTTGGAACACGACCCGGGTTTTGCATATTTCCATTGCATACCTTGGACTTAATAAATATATATTTGATTTTATCGAATCCAACATTATCTAAGATGTCTTCTTCTTCTTCTTTTTTTTTTTTTTTTTTTTTTTTTTTTTTTTTTTATTTTTATTTTTTTTGAGAGCCATGTCGAGTCCAGAATAAATTTGTCATTATAGTTGTTTGACAAAACGAATCTTTTTATGGAAATCAGTTTAGACTCTTTAGAAGATGTGAACAGGTTTTCTAGCAGGCGGATAGGAGCCACAGATACGTAGTGACAGAACATGGGTGGGTCTCACTTATCAGGAAGTCCCAAGACACCCCTGGACTTTTGTGTTGTAATGTTAATTTTGTTAAGAAAACGGTCATTTATAAACGCACCCGATCTAAAAAAATCGTGCATATAGTCTTGTTTGATTTTCTCTAAACGCACATGCTGACTTTACGTTTTGGTTCCGTCCCTGCTGATAGAAAGACTATTTTAGTATTTACTCATATTCACATAACCCACAGACATTGTAGCTTATAATGGTTGAATGGCATTAAAAGATATGATATGGAATGGTCGTTTAAAGGAATATACGAAATATTATCAAGTGGTATGTAGAGTTAAAATATGAGCCAATACCATACTGTAAATTGCAACAAAAAAAAGGTCCTTGTGGTAAGTCATTTTTGTAGCCAATGCACCTCTCAAACTTTAATTGCGAATAATGTCCCTATGATTCAAACTTTGTTGCAAGTTTATAAAAATGCATGGCTTTGTGGATTATAAAGGGTTTTATGAAAATGGATACTCTTGAGGATTATAAAAAACCGGTTTAAGAAAAAGTTTACATGAAATGATTTTCTTAAACTTTCTTTATTATAACGACTGTGAAACATCGTGATGATAAAGAGTTATAATTAACAAGTTTTATCACAAGATTATCGATATAATCAAGAACTTTCAAGTATCATTAAAGAACCATTAAGAAATATTAGAGAGATGAGAAGTGTAAGTTACCTTAATAGGTGAACTTGTTGCAAATTTCTCCATAAACTAATGGGGTGTTTATACTTTATACTACACATACTTTCATTTGGGGTAATTAGGGGAAACTAGGGAGCCACATTATTAATTTAAGGTCGAAAAAAGTGGCAACCAATGATTGACATATTTGTGTGGTTTTGAGTTATTGATTCATGACATTGCACACTTTGTTTCTTTATTTACACATCAGTATACAAACGGACAAACAAGGTGCAGATATAGCACCATCTTTTAATGCATAAGTTGGTGTGAATCAATCAAAAAGTTATATCCCATTATATTTCTCACGAGACATAAATAGATAAAAGAAATAATTTATTAATATAAATCACCTAATGTATGTGGTTATTAGAGGGTCAAGTAGCAGAAGCACAAAACAAGAACACGACACAAGGGATTGCTGCCAAACATGCAGATTTTATTTATTGAAGAAACTAACACAAAACTCCAATAAGATACAGAGGTAAATCCCTACCCTTCACGGTATATATAGACTAACCTATTCTTGTTAGACTATAACTAGGATTACTCTTTTACTTAAACTTATAATTATCTAACTCGCTGGAAGATAACTAATACATATTAAGTAAACATAGTAGAGTTGGAGTTGCACTCCAACTTATATTCCTTGATTATGATCCACGCATTGCAACCACAATCCGACTTCAACTCTGACTAGGAATACTCTGAATTTGGTGACACGCCTTTAAGCCACATCCAAACTCAGAATTCGCCAACAATCACCCCCTGAATTTCTGAGTCGAAGAGGGTAACTCACGCATACCAAGTAACGATCTCATCTCCTTGAACCTTATACTCGCCAAGGCCTTCGTTAATGGGTCTGCTCTTTGATTCTCTCCAGATACATGCTCAACAATTATCTTCTCATTCTCAGTCACTTTCGCCAATAACTCCCTTAGCCAAATTGCTTGACACGCAGCTGCAGTGGCTGCCATGAACTCAACTTCACACGAAGATATCGCGACGGTAGTTTGCTTTTGTGAGCACCATGCAATGGGCGATATATCAAGGTAGAAAACATGTCCAGTAATGCTTCGTCCATCATCAACAGCAACATTATGACCGCTATATCCCACTAGTCTCATGTCATTACTACGATTGTATTTAATACCAAACGAAGTCGTATGTTTAAGATAACGTGGGATTTGCTTGATAGAACGAACATGTGATTCTCTTGGTCTTTGCATATACCGACTAACCAGTCCAACCGAGTAAATCTGGACGAGTGTGCAAAAGGTAATGCAAGTAACCCACCACTTTTTGATATTGGGTAGCTTCAACTTCTGGTTCATCTTTTGCTTTTGACAACTTGAGTCCCGGTTCCATCGGACATAAAGTTGCATTGCAATCTTCCATACCAGCTTCTTTCAAGATCTTCCTTGCATATCTCTCTTGTTTGATCTCCACGCAATCTTTTTCTTGTGAGACTTCGATACCTAAGTAATAAGTTAACTCACCAAGATCCGACATTTCAAATTGAGACACCATTCTCCTTTTGAACTTGTTTATGAGGTCTAAGCTCATCCCAGTCACGAATAAATCATCCCCATTAACCGCAACAATGATAAATTCTCCATTGGGCACCCTTCTATAGATCGTATTTTCGTGCACGCATTGTAGAAAACCCATCTCTTTTAAAGTACTATCGAGCTCCTTTCGATCACCATTTAGAAGAGCCGTTTTCATATCCAAGTGATGAATCTTCCATCCTTTCCCGGCTGCGAGAGCAATCAAAAGTCGTATGGTCTCGAGTCGAGCTACCGGCGTGAAGACTTCATCACATTCATCATGAACTGATTCATGTTCATCATCTACTGTAGCATGAACAGTAACTGGTACTGTAGCGTGAACAGTAACAAGGTTGTGAACAATAGCTTCTGGGCTGTGAACAGTCATTCGTAGGATGCTATTGTGACCCGTTAAGTGTTGTTCGTTTCCAGCAGCTTCCAATGAATCCTCGTTAGTTCTTTTGTCCCATAACACATTAAACGTACCATGTTCTTTTCCCGATTGGCATGTATTTTTTTACCAACTTTTAGCTGAGCCTTACAAAGACGATTTGCACTTCGCGGAACCTTTATAAGTAGACTTCCACAACTGTCTCGCATGGTTAAGAAATCACCTCGGATACAAATATCATAACCAGATATTGTCGCTTGTCCGAGACTTATCACATTATTTTGAAGAGCGAGAATATAATAGACATCTTTCAACAATTTTTGTTCTCCGTTCTTACCTTGGAACAAAATCGAGCCTTTTCCCTTTATACTCACACATGAACCATCTTCGAACCTAACACGTCCAATAATATTTTCATTTAATTCAGAAAAGTAAGAGTAATTACCATGTGATTACTTGCACCATTGTCAAAATACCATACATCGTCTTCATTGGTATTTGGCTCGCACTTCGGTGGAGTGTACTTTTCTTCATTCATGAAAATCGTTTCTTGAACCAGGTTCCTCATAAAGAACGTTCCTTCCTCATGATACACATCTTTCTCTTGCGTCTCATTAAGGTTAACTTCATGGTTTCGGTTTCGTTCAGGGCATCTTGAAGCAAAGTGTCCATACTCATCACAACGGTAACACTGTATATGTGAGAGATCACGTTTCTCATGTTGCTTACCCTTTTGTTCATTATCATCATGGTTTTTCGAGGAGTCACGTTTACCTTGGTTTTGATTGTTGCCCCTACCACGTCCACGACCACGAGAGTACGAACCATGTCCTCTTCCTCCACTTGAGTCATTATTCCTATTGGAATTTTCAGTCCTAGCATAAAGCAAATTCTCTTGAGCGTCGTTTGCTTTATCTTCTTCTTTCACTCTTTCTTCATATGCTTTCAATCGTCCAACCACATCCTCAAACCCCGTTGTTTTAAGGTCTAAAACTTGCTCCAGGGCTGCCATGATATGGACAAACCGTCTAGGAAGACTTGTGAGAAACTTCTTTACCAGCTTATGTTCCGACATGACTTCTCCAAGCGTGGCTGACTTAGAAGCAATACCCGATAGCGTTGAGGCATATGCATCTATAGTACTGTTATCTGACATCTTCAGATTCTCGAACTCCGTAATTAAGGTTTGAAGCCTAGCTTCTTACACACGATCAGCCCCTAGGTTACGGGTTTTTATTGCATCCCACATCTCCTTCCCGGTTTTCAAATTCCCGATTTGCAAAATCAAATCTTCTAGGATCGATTGAAACAATAAGCCTTTAACTATACTGTTTTTCTTGGCATCGTCTGAGCCCGGATCTACCACATCCCATACTCCATGAATTCCAAGAAGAACTTCCATACGCATCATCCATATGGTATAGTTTGTTGACGTTAACAACGGACACTGAAACGTCAAAGTAGTATCCTTTACGGGCGGTTGTGAGCTTTCTCCCACCACCATCCTTGTTCTAGGTCTTGATCGTGTATACGTTTGTAACGGTGAACTTTCCAGCCCTTTTATCATGGCTAGAAGTAGTGTAAAACAGAGAGACAATCAACAGCCCAATGGACTGTTTCCAACTCACTAATGTAATTGGGCTGGGCTTTAATCAGTTTATAAACCGATTAATGAAACACAATACGACTTAAACCAACAGGTACACAGGTAGGTAAGTCGATTTGTTTTGTTTTGTTTTTTTTTCTTCTTTAAACCTGTGTCGCTGATACAGTATCAATCTGATCAAACACGACAGATTTGAGTCCAAGATTGGTTGCTGGTTTGTGTAACTCTATAACGCAGTTACAAATTACCAAAGAGCTGCAATCAGGTTTCGTATCTGATCTAAAGAAACCCACACGTCTAACCACAAGTTCACAGGCTAGAATCGATCACTGGATTTAATCTTTACTGGAAACCTTTAATTGAAGGTACTGATTACCAGGAGCTTTTCACCAGACCTGATAAAAACCAACAACTTAAATCTTCGCGTCAACTTCTGTTTCTCAAGGTTTGATCAAATACACAACTCAACCACGGGTTCGCAGGTTAGAGTCCAAGATTGTTGCTGTAAACCCTTAATCGCAGGTTACAGGTCTTCCAAGGTTTCACAGAAGCTCTGATGCCAATTGTGGTTATCAGAGGGTAAAGTAGCAGAAGCACAAAACAAGAACACGACACAAGGTATTGCTGCCAAACACGCAGATTTTATTTATTGAAAGAAACTAACACAAAACTCCAATAAGATACAGAGGTAAATCCCTACCCTTCACGGTATATATAGACTAACCTATTCTTGTTATACTATAACTAGGATTACTCTTTTACTTAAACTTATAATTATCTAACTTGCTGGAAGATAACTAATACATATTAAGTTGGAGTTGCACTCCAACTTATATTCCTTGATTCTGATCCACGCATTGCAGCCACAATCAAACTTCAATTCCGACTAGGAATACTCTGAATTTGGTGACATGCCTTTAAGCCACATCCAAACTCAGAATTCGCCAACGATGTACACACGCATAAAGAACATCAACCTTCACTCTTACATGATTTTATAACTATCCATGTTTCACTCAGCATTTTTTCGATACTCAAAGTAAAAAAGGAATGTTGATGAGAACAGGAAAAATTCTTACACCGGTCGAAACTCGAGGCCACATATAATTAGGCCAGACATAGTTCCTTCATGACTTGTAAACTTCATATCAATAGAAAGAGAATCATCTTTGAATTCATGAGTTGAGTTAAATTTCCACAGTTGAATCTCCATCCATCCATCTTCCCTTTGTTTCGGAACCCGAGTGATACCATTTATGTTCAATGGGCTTGGGGTTATAAAATAAACAAATTCAGCCTCATTGTTTTCTTTGTGGAGTACGTCTCGTACTTTTACTGGACAATGCAACCCCTGGCAATTTTCTGAAAGCTTGAACACAAGGTAACACACGTATTCTGTATCTTGTGACAACATTTGACTTTTGATCGTGCAATTAAGATGAAATACTTGTTGTGGTAAAAGCTCAATCACCTCTTGAAATCTACATGCAGGATAGATTAAGAACGAAGTTATAAACTGTATAAAGACAGGAAACTACATCCAAGAAGTGAAACTTTTGTCAACCATTTAATCAAAAATTTTAATTGTCGACTACAAATCGGAAAACACTGGGTTAGAAAATCTACTTTTTCGTGTGACATCTACATATTTGGATGTACAACAAAAAGGTTTAGTGGTTAAAGGTAGTGCTAGCAATTCGTGTGGGAATCAAACTTGTCAACCCCAACTTGTTTAAACATAACTTGAACACGACCCATTTAACCCGCTTATCTAACTCGGTTGGCGGTTTAGTGAGTTACACCAGTTAAATATGTTAAATGGGTTGGCAGGTTGCCTCTTTTAACCCATATAGCACCTTTAAACAAATATAAAATTAGTATTTTCTTTCAAAAATAACTTAAATGAGTTTTCTGGTCGACCTATTTAACCCAACCCAACTCGAAACCTGTTTACACCCAACCATAACCTGTTTATTTTTGTATCGGTCTCGTGTCGTGTTTCATATAGTGTCAGGAATTGCCGCCTCTTGTTAAAGGAAATTGTAACCAAAATAGCTATCATATATGAAGCAAACCTGAACTCGTCTAATGGTTTTGAAGTAAAAAGATCCACATTAGAGAATTCGTATAAAACTGCCTTTGCTGAAAGCACAAGAAGTTTCTTTTCGTTGACCTCGCCCAACCAGAACAACTCGTCGTAGTTTCTGCATATCTTGAATATTTCTTCAAAGTTAGTTGGCAATTGTTGCACCTGATCCATATTGAAGTTTGATTTAAAGACTTGTTGGACTTCATTCAATTTTCCGATTTCTTCATGTTTCACCTATATCCAAACCATGTTAAATTAAATATGCAATATAGAACATCGTTTTAGTTTAATTTTTTGGCATGCATCATCTTTATATAATGTAAAGTTGTAAACAAAAGAATTTAGAATGGAATCACGAGATATAATTCAATTGCAAACTTACTTCGTCAATGGCTCGAAATTCAATGCCTTCAACATAAACTGCACCATCTCCACAATAGTACGATGAAAAGCTCTCAAGTAGAAAATCAAAGACGCTATTCTCATTCTGATTCAGGAATTGGTGCAACTTAATCATCATCCACTCCTTGTGTCTCCATGTTGCGAAATATGCATGTAGACTTTCGACTCCGTTTCTATACTTTAGGTTAACATATATCGGTTTACTTGAGAATTGTCTTACATCACTGAGTTTGAAGACTAAATAGACTCCATAAACAACATTTGGAGATAAAAGTAGAGCGTTTGTCTTTATTACGATGTTCAATTTGGAAATATCAAACATCTCCACTACTGTCTCAAACCTGCACATATTACAGATATTCAAGCTATAAAAAATAGACTAGCAAGATGCTAACAAAATCACAGCAGGTGAAAAGAATCATCCAGCTACGAAACTTCATACAGCAGGTGATATCAAACATAATACCCATATACCAAGTATGGAGTATGTGACTATTATAATCAGTCGAGAAAACACTGAAACCTTTGTTAGATATCTACCATATTCATGTAGGAGTCTAAGCAACAATGAAGTTGATGTTGTTCCACTCGAGTTTGTTTACCCTTTAATAGTATTATACAGATTAAGTTGACAAGAAAGGTAACATAAAACACCAAGTTTATCAATATGGGGCATTTATAACTCTCTTGCTCATCAGAACAGTTCATGAAAATATGATAATTTTTATTATTATCAAAATTTAAGAATTTGTCAAATCCTTAACTTTCAGAGTTCCAGACATTTTGACGAGCGAAAAAGTACCTTTGTTGGAAATATTTTTCACAACAATGCAAGAAAAAAGAACCACAATGCAAGCTTAAAATACATAGGTAGGCTGTAAACTAGTAGTAATTATTATGCTCCCGTAAATAGCTTGTCATGCATAAATCGTTAAAGTAACTACATTTTTCAAAGAAAAAGGAATATTATACATATAACAGCAATGCATATGTATGCTTATCACTTATGTACAGATAAATTTAGAGAGGTAAAGAGAATAACCTTGATTCTTGAAGAGATTTCCACTCATGTGGACAACTGTTTATGTAAGAAAACATTGCCGCTGATACCATTTTATTTCTTTCTCCATTATCATCGCATGACAGCAACTGTTACATAAAATAAATTATAAATCAGACTCAAATTTTATCATGTGTAAACGCATGTGTGATCTCAGATTATCCCTCAAAAAGGAAAAGATATATAGAAAACTGGAAAACACCAAATAAACGAGATACAAGATGAACTGATTACCACTTTGTCTTCTTGAAGGAGGATTCCATTCGAAAAAATGTTGTAAAGATCCTCTTTCTTAGTGGTAGAGTAGATTTCAGGGCATTTTGACATATGGACTATTTCTTTATAGTCTTTAGGCAATTTGGGCTCCCATTTCTCATAATCCTCCTGTATATACATTAATCAATTATAAACTCATGTTTCATACAGTTACTTTCTTACAGTTTATAAAACAGTTAAAGGCCATAGTTTAGATATATATGAATCAAAAGTTAGCCAATTTTGTCAAAATATAGATACTTACCTGGAATTCCAATGCTTTCTTGAGTTCTATGACCACTTCATCAGCTGTTGGCCGACTTTCTCTCCTGTGATGTAAGCATTTAAGGGCAATCCTTGTAAAAGTAATATATGACTGTGGCACTATTTGTTCTTTGATACCCTCGAACACTAACTTATCAAGTTTTTCTAAATAATAGTGTTGTTTAGCCAAAAAGGGTAAATAAAGATACTCATCATCTAGCTTTTCGGATGATAGTTTCCCACATAATATGTCAAATAAGACAGCACCCAACGAGAATATATCAGACTCTTTTGTTAAGAAGCCTGTTTTCGAGTATAGTGGGTCACTATAGCCAATTGTGCCTTTAACATTGTCTATGACATAGTCTACATCCTGATTTGTTGGACATACTATGGAAAGCCCGAAATCACTAATTTTTGCCTTCCAATTATCAAGCAGTAGAATGTTGCTGCTGCTGATGTCCCTGTGTATTACCATCTCTGGACTTGAATCAGTTCCATGAAGAAACTCCAACCCGACTGCAATATCAATGCATATTTTAAGCCGCATCACCCATGTAAGACTATCATTGCTCACGTACTGATCAAGACTTCCTCTGGATGCATACTCATAGACAATAATTTTCTCATCCTCTTCATCACAGTAGCCTACAAGACCAATTACATTTTCATGTTTATACTCCATAAGGATTTCAAGCTCTGTCACAAATTCAGCTTCTCCTTCAGCAGATTTCCTACCCAACCGCTTTGCAGCAATGAAGTTATGCCCATGAGTGTGACCCTTGTACACATTCCCAAAATCTCCATGTCCAATGAGATTGTCTTGATTGAAAGTTTCTGTGGCCAACTTTATGTCTTGAAGTGACAGTTTGAGGCTGTCCGTGTGGTTCTCCTGTTAATCATCAAATAATCAGTTAATTTGATAAGTAAAAAATAACTGAACTATTTGCAATCTAAAACTCCTTTAAAGTCTCTAAGTTCAGGGTTACGGTTATAAATCAAGCTTGGTTGTTGCATTTTAGAATTAAAGAAGAAATATTTATACATCACGGTCAGAAAGGAGGAGGGGAGTGAGGATTGAAATATTAAGAACTTAATAACTTAACTGGTAAGATCGTTAATTTAGCAAAAGTTTGAGGATTAAAATATTAGTTACACAAAAATGTCACGTACTACTATGAAGAATATATAAGGAGATTATAAAGTTATTCAAAAAAATTTTGCACCTGACACTTTAACGCTCTCTTGAGTTCATTGATGACAACATCTATTGTTGGGCGTTGCGCTTGAGTTTCTGCGATACATCGAAATGCAATTTTTGAAAATGTGCCCAAAGACTCTTCATTGGGTCCTTTACTTAGAGAAAAGACATGTTCATCTGTTTCTTCCTTGATCTTGTGATCAACAATTTGCATTAGTGTTCCCTTCTCAAAATGATGTCGCGCAATGAATGCAATCCCCTTCTCATTCACCTTGGTGTATATAGGATCATAGGCCAACCTCCCAGTCAAGATCTCAAACAACACAACTCCAAAAGAGTAAATGTCTGCTTTTTTATTTAATCTTCCAGACTCTTGATATTCTGGATCCAAATACATATCTGTACCTGCAATCGTACTGGCGTTGAAAGTACTGGCACCTCCCGGGTGAAATTTGGAGAGCCCAAAATCGGCAATCTTAGCCATCCAATTATCGTCCAATAGAATATTCGCGCTCTTGATGTCCCGGTGAATTATCTTTTGCTTGTCTTGATCTGTGTTAGTGTGAATGTAATTCAAGCCATGTGCGATACCAAGACATATTCTCAAGCGTTGCATCCAAGTAAGATTAGTCATCTTATCACTGTTTCCCAGATAATCCTCAAGACTCCCTTTATAAGCAAGCTCATAGACAAGGATCATGTGATCACGATCTTCATCACAAAAACCAAGAAGAGAGATTATATTCTCATGTTTACAGCTAGTAAGAATCTCAATTTCTGCAATGAACCCTTGTTCTCCTTTTTGATTGTGAATGAGCTTTATGGCTACCGTGCTTCGTTTTTTGGGTAAGTCGCATTTATTCACACCTTCTATCAACGAGGAATTACTGCTATCAAAATGTTCAAGATCTGCTTTGTACACTTTACCGAATCCACCTGAACCGATGCAATATACTTCATCAAAATTGTTGGTAGCATGTATTATATCATTTAGTTGAATCTTCAAGTGTTCCAAGTTCTTCCCCTGCAACATTATGAAGTTATGCAGCACCACATTAATGCTAGTAAGGATTGGGGTGAAGTTACAAAAAGAAAGAAAAGGAGGAAAAATTTTACTGACATTTATAAAATACTAGCTAAATGACCCGTCGAATTGCCGGGTTTTTCAAAGAAAATTGATGAAAATATAGAATTTATAGTAACTACTAAGCTGGAATATGAACATGTATTATTGGGCACATATATTTAAATTCTAATGACATATTGTTATCTCCGAATGTTTTAATGGGTGATGCATATTAAATTTATAATGATAGAAGGTTTTTAAATTTACATATATTATTGGTCGATAATTGTAAATGTGTTGGTTAATAAACACTATAATACAATCTTGCTTAACCTCATTTTACTAAGAGTGTGCTCAATGTCATTGATATGTGTCCAAAATGAAAAGTCAATTAAAGTCAAAGATGATAGTCAAAGATCAAAAAGTCAAACAACAACCCAACAGTTTTTTCCGCCCAATTACTTTTACCCATTTCCATTGTATAAATACACTACTTGTAATATTTCAGCACTTAGTCTATGAATTGTAATCTTCTTCTCTACTGTAAACCTTCATCTATCAATAACAAAGCCTTTTTCATTATAATTTGTGATTCTATTCTTATCTCTTGGAATTGCCTATTATCTTGAAAGTACTACTTCATTTTCATAGTGATTTCTAGTAGTACATATCAGTCATCAATATTAATTGGAGCATTCATATTGCTCTTCTTCTACAATTATTTTTTTTTTCTATCTTCTCTACAAATATTGGATGGTGAAAATAGTTTTGTTATATATAGTAATAAAATATGTGCACTATATATGAAAATTTGATTAAATGTGATTGAGTGCTTAAAAATGAAATCGTGTGACACATAAGTGAACCATTTTTGTTGTCAAGTAAAACAAATATTTCAAATCTAAAATTCAAAAACAAATGTGACTCATTAAACATATGACCATGATGAATGATGGATTCTTCCTAATCATGTGAATATAGGTCAAACTTTTTATGGTGACAAACAAATATTATTCTTATTAAAAAAAAAAACTAATTTAAACATAAACAGTAAACTTTTTTTTTTTTGGTCAAACAACTTTACTCAAATTTTATTTATTTAAAAAATCCTGTTTTCTCTTCATATATAATAATTAGGGCGGAGCCATATGTAAGGTAGTGGGCGTTGCCCCCAACAAACCCAAATAAAGTGTAATCCATCAACTTTAATTTATATTTGCTTGGAATATAATTGTTTTAACTATTACTTACTCCATCTGATTCTACACGAATTTTAGACCCTTGATGAAAAGCCATAATTTGGCATTTAAAAAGGTCAAAACAAATATCATATTAAATATAATAAATGTGACATATATTGTTCCAAAATATAAAATAACTATATACATCTTTATTATGAGTTTTCTAACATGTGCCGGGCACATGATAAGAGTGGGCACGTGTGTCCTTTTTACTCAGGGATCCACAAAAAGTACACACAAAATATATTTTTTATTTGAAAAATGACAATAATGCATAAAAAAATGACACAAGAGCCCACCTCTTAACATGTGCCTAAGGGCACAAATTCTCATTTAGTATGCGGCGGTATTATTCATCAAGCAATTATTGGATGTTTTCAAGCCTTTTTGCAAGGTGCAGATCGTAATACTGATATAAGGAACTAATTCAAAATATCACTAATGATATTTCTTGATTTTCAAAGTTTCAAAATATACTTTCATAACTTTAGGGGTGACTGACAAAAACTTATTAATGGCAACAGTGTTCATTATTACTCGTAATATACACTTACCAAGTCTTAAACAATGGAAAAGTTAATTGATTGTAATATAATTTATGTCTGATGATTAAGAAAAATATTAAATATTGTCGGTACGATGAAAATACTATTAATATGGATATACCTACGTCACTTAATAAAGTTACATGTATGCATACTTGACAGTTGTATGGCAATCTCCTGTGGAGAATGTGGTTTTAACATTTGTTAACTGAATAGCAGTCTCGTTTTGTTTTAGACTACAATTTAATATTGCAAAATGAAACTTTAAACATCTTCGATTACATTTAGTTTGAGCAACATCCAAATTTTATATCAGTTGAGGAATTTCATGATATTCAGGAAGAAACATGTATTGAGATAAAATGATTCATCATTGATATTGCTACATCAATATTGATGCACGACGTCAATGATTGTTACAAGATACTTTTTTAATAACATTAAATTAATTATCCATATAATTGCTTTTTTATTTTTAAAGTTTTTTAATCATTTCTAATTAATCATGCAAATGTCTTTTAGTTTCATTTTACATTTTATAAGTACATTCACAACTAACTTACCAAATACTTATATAAATATAACAAACACAATTTGTAGTTACCACTAAGAACTAACGGTCATTGTCGTTCTAAAAAAAAAAAAAAAAAAAAAAAAAAAAAAAAAAAAAAAAAAAACACTAATGTTCATTAGTTTATATTTACTTGTTATCAACTTACAGTTATCACCCTATAACCTATAACTAGTTTTACCAAACATACCCTTACTATCAGTTAGCGTTTTTGATAAAAAAAAAAAAGTTTGTTTGGTAAACAAGATCTAGAATTATAACATTAACTTTGATATATTTCACACATTAAAATTATACAACTATCTTACCGATACTTTTATAAAACAAAATAGCTGGTGTTGCTTACAACTACTTTGAAACGCCGGTGCTTACAAATTGCTATTTTTGTCAAAATACACTTCTTAACAAAACAAAATTATTTATTACTTTCATATTCACAACATGATTATAAAATAAATAGTTTTATGTAATATTTATAGTTTCAATATAATATCAATGTTAAAAAGATTATAATGTAAAATCAAAAGCACATACGTTTAAAGCCGTAATTGTTTGGTACTTATAAAGAAAACGTAAATAAAAGTTTAAAGAGTTTAATTACCTTCAAGTGATTGGATGATGTACCGCCAACTACATTCCTCGAAAGATCCTATAATAATATTTGCAAGAGAATAGGCAATGAGTTGATAACATAACAGTTATTGTTACATAAAGTTGATAAACAAGTTAATGTTCTTACTGGATTTTCGTGTTTCCGTTGAAGATCATACGCTTTCTCAAGTCTTTTGACAACCTGATCTATATATGGGCGATCTGCTCTTTCCTCTTTTAGGCAGCCATATGCTGTTTCTGAGAAGATTTTTAATGATTCTTGGTCCATCTGTTTTCGTAAATGTGGCATGATCATTTCATCCAAATGAGATTTGGCCAACTGACTTAATAACCCCTCTTTCAACTCATCTTCAAGTTCATTTTCGCCCTCGTCTTCATCTTTGTCTTTGTCATCGTTTGCACTCCTTCCGCACAAGACTTCTAGTAATACAACGCCGAATGAAAACACATCTGACTTGTGAGTCACACCGCCGGTCTTTTCATATTTTGGGTCCATGTATACATTCTTAACAATATCACGAGTAAGAATAAGACGGTGCCTCCGAGCTACTGTATTTTTTAATGAAAGTTCAAAACCAGATAACTTGGGTTCCCATTTGTCATCTAGTAAAATATTCGAGCTCATGATGTTGCAATGTATGACACTAAAATCGCGTCCAGCATCATAATGGATGTAACTCAATGCCTTCGCAACACCAACGCATATCTTCAACCTTTGCATCCATGTGAGGGTGTGGTCGCCTAGATATTTTGCAAGACTTTTGTTGGCCTCCTTCTTGTATATGATAATCTTAGTGATCGTGGACTCATAAAACCCAATAAGAGACACTAGATTTTTATGTTTGAGACTAGAAAGCATTGAAATCTCCGTCCAAATCTTTTTGCTCTCATCTTTTATACATCTAGTATACCTCTTTAGAATAATATCAATGAATTGTTCATAATGTAAGAGATGGCCTTTGTAAATTGTTCCAAGCTTAAATTTTTCGATAATATTCTCAACAGCCAAATTGTTGGTTGCTGATTTTATAACTTCCCAACTGAGTTTTAAGTGAGAAAGATCTTTGAGGAAAGATTTTATCTCTTTGCTGACATGGGACTCAACATGTGTTGAGATGGAGGTCAATGATCCCTATATGTACCAAACAAGACAACATTACCAATTGTCCCAAAAATGACACCTGTAGATATGAAATTCACTTATCTAAAATCCAGTGACTTGCAACAGTAGTAATAAGAGGGTGTTTAGGATTGCATTTCAGTGCAGATTATTTGACTATCGCGATTCAAAAATGCAAATAATTCATTTGAAGTGTTTGGCAAAGAGAAATTGATAAATGATTTTTTGCGCTTGTATGGCTTCCAAGCGGTGTTTTGTGGCAGCAGGTAAAGACATGCTGTTGTGAAATGCAATTCTCTCTTGATGGCATTATTACAAAGTTACCCCTCTTATATCACTTTTCTTTAATATTTTGTTCCTACGCTGATGGCAACCTCATCCATGTGTGGATGAGAGAGTTACGGATAACAGTTAGGTATAATATATAAAAATGAGTATTTTGAATGCATAGAATGTTATAAAAGATAATCATTTAAGTTATATACGGATTACAGTACAAAAATAACTTTTGTTAAATTATTATTTCGTATATATAATTTAGGGTTAATTATTTGAAAATGTATCATACTTGTTATTTTGTGTACTGAACTTTTTTTCTTTTCTTTTTCTTATTGTGTGTATTGAACTTTCAAATTTCGTTTATTGTAAGTATTTTGTGACTATTCAGCCATGTAAAATGACCATTTTACCCTTCAAAATTTGAAAAATGTAATAACCAAATTACACACAATAATCGAAATTTGAAAGTTCAGTACACACAATAAGAAAAAAAAAATTAATACACACAATAACAAAAAGTGGTAAGTAGATACATTTTCGAGCAATTAACCCTATAATTTATATGGTTATTTAATATGTATAACTTATTTGATAAAACAATCCCGATCACTTTCTTATGAGCTATATTAAAATAACTCAATAGTGTAAATGTCTATTTTACTCATTTTGCATGTTATGTCATAAATAATCTAATTTGCCAAACACTTAAAAACTGATTATTTTGTTATTGCGTTATTATACAACATAATCAAATCCAAACACTATATTATGATTATGAGATTGTTTCAAAACGAATAATCTATTTTTAATAAGCAATCCCAAACACCCCCTAAGTAAATAATTACCTTGTCATGATTGGATGATGTATCTTCAACTGTGGCCGCAACTATTGAATATTCCTTTAATATTAGAAATACAGTAATAAGTAAATAATTTTACTTGTGTTAATATTATCAATAAATATAGATTATTTAGAAAAGAAAGATGAAAGAAAAAACGTCTTACAACATTTTGACGTTTCATTTGAAGTTTCAACGCGTTCTCAAGTCTTGTGACAACCTCACTAATATCCGGGCGTTGAGATCTTTCTTCATTCAAGCAGTCATATGCTGTCTTTGCGAAAACGTTGAATGATTGCGGATCCATTTGTTTCCGTAGAACCGGATCAACTATTTCATCTAGTGTTTTCTTTTTATAATGAAAAAAGACCAATGTAGCCAAATACTTATTATCTGGATGATCACTTATTGATCTCCTACCGCATAGTAGCTCAAACAATACAATCCCAAAGGAGTAGATATCTGCCTTGTGGTTAACACTTTTAGTCTCAATATATGTTGGGTCTCCATACCCTTTCACATACCAAAGTGTATTAGTATGAAATGAATGGTGCCTTTGACAAGCTTTAATCTTCATGGAACATCGAAAATGAGATAACTTGGGTTCCCAATCATCATTTAATAGAACTATGTTGCTGTTGATTTTTCGGTGTATTACGCTGAAATCGCGTGGCTCGTCATAATGAATGTAGCTCAATGCATGCGCAATACCGACAGATATCTCCAATCTTCGCACCCATGTCAACAACATCGAGTCACTTAAATAATGGTGGAGACTTCCCCTGGTCTCACGCTTGATAATGATGATTTTCTCATCATTCTCATCACAAAATCCAACAAGAGAAACCACATTTTTATGCTCAAGACTAGAAAGCATGGAAATCTCCATCCAAAACATCTTTTCTGCTTCCTTCCTTCCCTTATTCCACCTCTTAGCATGGATATCAATCAACTCACCGGAACACAAGAGCTGTCCCTTGTAATGATTTCCAGAATTATCTTCTCCCCATAAATTTTGTTGAGCGAAGTTGTTGGTGGCAGATAGGATATTTTCAAGGGGGACTCTGAGGTGAGCAAATTCATTCATTATCTGTAAAATAGTCAAGTATAAATGTGAGTTAGAAAAAGGGAGTATAATAATGCCTACAAAGTGTTTGATAAAATTCCTGAACTATGTCTAAGACATTTTAGGTCTAATTCTGCATATATGTTGTAGTTTATAGTTATTATGATTGTGGATAGTAATTAAAAATACTCTTAACATTCTTTAGAAGTTTAGGAAGTGATCAAGTAAATGGTCTTATTAAGTTGCATTGTCTAGGTGATCAAATGGTGTAAGTATGGACTACATGGGCGATACTTTGTCTACCTGATGCAGTTTTGATGGAATAATATGGATTGGAATTGTCTTGTTTGGTTCCCTCATTGCATTCAAAGACATGTTTTTGTCTTGTGGATAAGTTCATAAAGTGGTATTCAGAAGAAAAAAAACTATGGCATGTACTTTTTGTGTAAATTGTTTAAAGTTGCAATCTATTTTTGTTTGGTGTTGATATTTACTATTTAGTCATCTAAAGTTTGAAGATTGCATAAGATTCAAGGGTAGAAGGTGATAAAGTAGATTGAACACTCAAGATAAGTTGATAAAGTGGTATCTAGGAAAAACTATGGTATCCAACCTGTGAGTGAAATTGCAGACACATGTATTCCTAAGGTATGAGACTACTTCGTCTTGGTTATGACAAAAGCAATTATGGAAATTAAAAGTACAAAACATGTTCCTAAGGCATTATAGTCACTTTTTATCCCTTTTACTTGAACTGTTTGATTCTGCTAAGTCTTTTTGAAACTGCTCGAATCTAGATGTATAGAAACGTGATGATTCTGCTTGTTGTTGATTGCTGAATGATTATAGATGATTAGAGTTGTGCTTATTGAGTCAACTAGGTAAAAAAATGGCTTGAATTCGCTGATTGCTGGTTGTTGAATAAATATATTAGATTGATTTCAGTTGTGTTGATTGAATCGATTGGGTCGCCAAATATCAAATGAAGCTCTGGTACCATAATACTAATCTAAACTAAGGGGGTGCTTGGTAGGGGGGTTAAGGGGGTGGGGAATGGGTAAGGTATTCAATTAGGGCCCACCTCACTCATTATTTTGTGCTTGATTAGTGAGTGCAAAGGGATTGATTACCCCGTAGTGGGTAATCAACCATTATAGAGTAAATTGGGGGGGGGGTAAGGGATTGATTACCCACCTCACTCATTCCTTTGCATTCCCTTTCCCTTTACCTTTCCCCACTTTAAACCAAGTGGGCCCTAAATATTAGAGAGTGAAGTATAGTGCATAATGTAACAGATGAAACTAGAGTAGAGTGTTCAGTGACACTATATATATGGTAAACTTACACATAATCCTATGTGATCTCATATGCCACAACAGGTATATATATTTTTAGTTTTGTGTACCGAAATATGTTAGTTTTCTATAGACTTTTTGAAATCAAATGATTATGCTATTGCTGCATTCATTCCATTTCTTAAGTTATGTTCATCTCATAAAGTCATAGGCCATATTGTCTTATTACAGATTGATGAATCTGAAAAGGAGGAACTTGAATATAAAACTGTTGAGGAAGATCAAGAGCTTGTATAAGTTCGATCCAGTTCTTATATACTACTCATTCTTTTTTTTTTTGGGTAAAGGGTTATACCCGGTGAAATATATTGTGAAAAAATGTTCGGTACACTAAGGGTGGTAATGAGCCACCCTAAATTAAAAAAAAAAAAAAAAAAAAAAAAAAAAAAAAAAAAAAAAACAACTATACTTTGAACATGTTCAAAGCATAACAACCAAACTAACCAAACGCGATACTGAGACTACAAAATATACTACTCATTCTTGTTTCAGGCAAAAAATGATTTTTCCAAAGCGTATGAGAAGGAGACCCATAATACCAAGGACCAATTAAAGGACTATATATGGAAAGCCTTGAAAAATGGCAAGGTAATGTTTCAAAGCAGATCTGTAATCCCAAAAAGTCATAGGCCATATTGTCTTATTACTGCTTATATAATACCGTAAAAGAATACACTCTGAAATTTGACCCGTAGCATTGTTTCAACTTTCAAAGCAGATCAGCAATCCCAAAAGGTTGTTGCCCATTGCTTGCATACAATATTGATAAGGAGTTCGGGTGCATTTCAAGTTTAGATGTCATATGTTATTTCGTTGAGTATTCTTTTCTGAAACTAATACGTGTCTTATATTTTCCGTTTATGCCTCTGTTAGGCGGAATAAAGAGGCCAAGGGATCATATTAAATTAGTATACTGACAAAACTGAAGGCTAAGATAACCAAGGTTATGGGTAATATTGAGAAGGTTGTTGTTTCGTTTTTATGATGTTTTGTTTATTGGCCATCATTTAGCTACCTTTTTAGTCTTTTTGACATGTCGGTTTTTGGTGTTTCAAGGTGCTTATGGGATATTAATGTTGCTTATATTGGCTGAGGTTACTAGGAATGTTGTGTTTAATCTCTTACATTAACTTCAGTGCGTGTCAGGCTGGGTGACTATCAAGTCTTAACCAGTGGCTATCAACTCTTAACCAGTGACCTAATCGACCTTTTTTTCTTATCAGTTATTCGTGTTTTGTCGCCACATAGAAACAAACCATAACCTGGACCGACAAATTTACAAGTAAATGAGTCGAACTCGTATAAGGGAAGTTGCTTCTCTTCCAGTCAATGCGTCATAAGTCCCTAAAAGTTTATGCTTTGTGGTTAAAAAAAAAAAAAAAAAAAAAAAAAAAAAAAAAAAAAAAAGAGGATGGACAACTCATATGTAGCTTACATGTAATTTTGAAGAACATTTGTTTTGATCTACAGCTTGGAGTCTTGGACAAGCTACAATGCAAGGCCATATATACTACCTTGTGTATATCGTAATGAACTTGCTGAACTACAGGTAGATTTTATAACTTTACTACTTTTAAAATTTTGATTTTACTTTGCAACTCAGCAATCCCCTGGTTTCTAATTTAAATCGTCTACTAGGGACACTCCTCCAGTTTCATATAAAGGTTTGCAGGCCGTCCTATCAAAATCTCGGTTGGGTGGTCATAGTTCACAAATGTTTGCAGACATCAACAAGTACTTTTACTATACCACTTTTCTCTTTTTCAATGTTTTGAAACCCGGTCGAACCGGCTCCGGCTGGTTTGTCATTAAATCTTTTATATGTGTTCAAGATTGCTTTTTACAAGTTTTGAAAGCTTTAAAAGCTGTTTAGACAGGTTTTTATGGTGTTTTAAACACTTCATATATGCTATTTGGACAGCAGAAAGATGGGCTGTTTGGACAGGCTTATATGCTGTTTTAACAGCTTTTATATGTTGTTTGGACATAGCCTATAAATGGCTGTTTGGAAACAAGTTTTTGCAGCAATTACATGCTCTTTTTTCTAAGAGCAATTACATATTTGTATGTTGTTTTTTAGCAGCAATTACAACTTCTACATGCTATTCCAAGTTTCCAACACGGTTTTTTACAGCAACCATGCTTTTTTTTTCTTTTTTCTTTTTGGTTGTTATTTTTGCAGCAAATGCATGTTTGTAAGCTGTTTTGTTACAGCGATCGGCAATTAGATACTTTTAAAGGTTTGTATGTTGTTTTTTAGAGGTGGCAAATGGGTTGGGTTGGGTCGGTTTGGGTCATGGGTCAAATGGGTTATGGGTCAAATGGGTCATGGGTCAAATGGGTCATGCTTTAAGAATGGGTTGAATGGGTCAAACGGGTTAGGTCGGATTGGATCGGGTCGACTCGTTACATTTCCACTTTAATCATGCTACTATACTACTCTAGTATGTTTTGTCCGTTTTTTTACCTTTTAGTATGTTTTTTATGTTTTTGTCATTTTTTTACGTTTTCGTCTTTCTTTCTATGTTTTTGTCCGATTTTTTACATTTTCGTCAATTTTTTTTCGTTTCGTCCGTTTTTTAACGTTTTCGTCTGTTTTTTTACGTTTTCGTCCGTATTTTTATGTTTTAGTCAGTTATTTTACGTTTTCGTCAGTTTTTTCACGTTTTCGTCCGTTTTTTTTACGTTTTCGTCTGTTTTTACGTTTTCATCAGTTTTTTTACGTTTTCGTCAGTTTTTTTTACGTTTTCGTCTGATTTTTTACGTTTTTGTCTATTTTTTATGTTTTCGTCAGGTTTTTTACGTTTTCATCAGATTTTTTTACGTTTTCGTCTGATTTTTTACGTTTTCGTCTGTTTTTATATTTTCGCCAGTTTTTTTACATTTTCGCCAGTTTTTTTATGTTTTCGTCAGTTTTTTTACATTTTCGTCCGATTTTTTACGTTTTCGCCTGTTCTTTTACGTTTTCGTCACTTTTTTTACGTTTTCGCCCGATTTTTTATGTTTTTGTCCGATTTTTTACGTTTTCATCTGATTTTTGACGTTTTCGTCAGTTTTTTTTTACGTTTTCGTCTGATTTTTTACGTTTTCGTCAGTGTTTTTAACGTTTTCGTCAGTTTTTTTACGTTTTCATCAGTTTTTTTACGTTTTCGTCAATTTTTTTTTGTTTTCGTCTGATTTTTTACGTTTTGTCTATTTTTTACGTTTTCGTCAGGTTTTTTACGGTTTCGTTAGTTTTTTTACGTTTTCGTCCGATTTTTTATGTCTTCTCTTGTTTTTTCGATTTTTCTTGTGTTTTTTTTTTTTTTTTTTTCGTCAGTTTTTTTTACGTTTTCGTCCGTATTTTTACGTTTTCGTCATTTTTTTACGTTTGCGTCTGTTTTTTTACGTTTTCGTCACATTATTTACGTTTTCGACCGGTTTTTTCGCTTTTTCGTCCGGTTTTTTCGCGTTTTTGTCCAACTTTTTGCGTTTTCGTCTGATTTTTTACGTTTTCGTCCAGGGTTTTACGTTTTCGTAAGTTTTTTTTACGTTTTCGTCAGATTTTTTTACATTTTCGTCAGTTTTTTAATGTTTTCGTCTGCTTTTTTACGTTTTCGTCCAATTTTTTGCGTTTTCGTCTGATTTTTTACATTTTCGTCCAGGGTTTTACGTTTTCGTCAGATTTTTTACATTTTCCTCAGTTTTTTAATGTTTTTGTCTGCTTTTTTACGTTTTCGTCCAATTTTTCATGTTTTCTTCCAATTTTTCACGTTTTCGTTGGTTTTTTTTACTTTTTCGTCATTTTTTAACGTTTTCTGTCAATTTGGTAAACGTTAAAAAAACCGACGAAAATGTAAAAAAATAGGCGAAAACGTAAAAAAAATTGACGAAAACAAAAAAAAACACAAGAAAAAGCGAAAAAAAACAAGAGAAAACATAAAAAATCGGACGAAAACGTAAAAAAAACTAACGAAAACGTAAAAATCTGACGAAAACGTAAAAAATGAGATGAAAACGTAAAAAAACAGACGAAAACATAAAAAAATCGGACGAAAACCAAAAAAAAAACTGACGAAAACATAAAAAAACTGTCGAAAACGTAAAAAATCGGACGAAAACGTTAAAAAACTGACGAAAACCTTAAAAACTGACGAAAACGTAAAAAAACTGACTAAAACGTAAAAATCGGACGAAAACGTAAAAAAACTAACGAAAACGTTAAAAAACTGACGAAAACGTCAAAAATCAGATGAAAACGTAAAAAATCGGACGAAAATATAAAAAATCATACGAAAACGTAAAAAATCGGACGAAAACGTAAAAAAACTGACGAAAATATAAAAAAACTGACGAAAACGTAAAAAAATCGGACGAAAACGTAAAAAAGGTGACGAAAACGTAAAAAAACAGGCGAAAACGTAAAAAATCGGACGAAAATGTAAAAAAACTGACGAAAACATAAGAAAACTGGCGAAAATGTAAAAAAACTGGCGAAAACATAAAAACAGACGAAAACGTAAAAAACGGACGAAAACGTGAAAAAACTGACGAAAACGTAAAAAATCGGACAAAAACGTAAAAAAACTGAGGAAAACGTAAAAAATCAGACGAGAACGTAAAAAATAGACGAAAACGTAAAAAATCGGACGAAAACGTAAAAAAACTGACGGAAACGTTAAAAACCTAATGAAAACGTTAAAAGAGTGACTAAAACGAAAAAAAAGGACGAAAACGGAAATAAACAGACGAAAGCGTGAAAAAATGGATGAAAACGTAAAAAATGGATGAAAACGTGAACAATCTGACGAAAACATCAAAACGGACGAAAACTTATAAAAACATAAAAAAAGACACATAGTGGTGGTTGAGTTATCATCCGACCCTTAAGTGACCAATTCGACCAATTTGTTGACCCATTCGACCCATTTGTTAATTCACATAAGTCTAATTGTTGACCCATTTGACCCATTTCTTTGTGAAAGGCCCATAAGTTGTTATTTTTGACCCAAACCAACCCATTTTTCTTTAAATGGGTTGTGATTGCCACCTCTAAGAAGTATATACTACGTATGCTTTAATCTTAGAATAGTTCCTAAGAGTTAAAACTATAAACGAGACTACAAGTGTGTTAAACTGCTAGTCGAATGGTCTAATTGTGAAACTGATCAGAGGTTAATAAGGTACTAGGATTGAATGATGAATTAATAACCGAAGAAAAGAAAGTGAAGTAGGTTTCTTTTGTTTAATTAGACATGTGGGTCCTAGTTTAGGCTCGTTATTATTATTATTTTATTTGTTAGGGTTTTATTTATAGTTGAGTATGATCAATACTTTTTCTTATATGCTAGTTGTAGGTGACTTTGGTTCATGTTATGACTCTCGCTAGTCTTTTTCTTCACCACGTATTCATTTGAATGGAATGCTTGAATGAAAACTAACCAAAAATGCTTTGTTGTTGCTTTAACTGATACTTGTGTTGGCCTAGCAAGTTGCTAAAAGCCAGTTGTTTAAGTAAAATGGTTGATTAGCAAATAAGCTTTGGTGTGGGTAGCTAGGTTGAATAATATGGGTTCGGATTACCTTAACCATCCATATTCATATTCTCATTCTTATTCTTCATATACTAGTTTTAAACCATCAGCACACAATTGTGACGAGTTTTTGGCGAAAATGGTTTGGTTTTCTTCATTGTTTGCAAACATGGGTTCAATTTATTTCTAAGTGACCCCATTAAGCTGACGAAATAAGATGACTTCATTCTCCAAAGTTTCATTTAGCCCTCTAACACGGGTGTTTTGTTTATATTTTTCTTCTCTTTAGAATATTGTTTCAAACATTTATCTTATTTATTTATGTCAAACTTTTCTCTTCGCAATAGGATAGTCTTTATTTTTTATTTTATTATTTTATCAATAACCTACATATGTTTGGCTAGTACTTGTTTTATTGTTTTTTCTGTTATGCATCAATAACTTTAGTTGATCCGAACCAGGACTCGAATGGACGGGGGTTGGTCCTTATCCGAATTGACCAGAATCCAAACTTTTTGTAGGGTGGGGTGCGGGGTGGGTTTTCTTTCGGACACAATCATAATTGACCCGACGCGAATGAACCTGAACTGGACTAATTAATTTGACCCTATTAACATCCCTATATATAGCCAACACCAACTTACGTGGTAGTTGGGAGTTAAACGTTATAAATTAGTAGTGCAAGGCGTTTAACTTTTAAACAATTTGCTAGTTTGTGGCATTTGATAAATTCAGGACGTAAATAAAAGAAATTATGAGAATTTCAAGAATTACAAAATTTAAAAATAAATAGTGACTTTAATTTTTGTGTATAGTGCGAAAGTCACCGGCTCTAGTTAATATACATTCACATAATTACCTATATATAAGCAAGAAATGCTACCCCCAAATATTGTTGATGATGTTGTTGAGTACTATCGCATTTATCTCTTTAGTTTGTTTAGTATTTATTCATCCATGGGTTTCCTATTGGTTAATTATAAGTTTTGTAGTCACATAAGAATAAACTATAATAGTGAGTTGATAGTTTTCTTATAACACGAGGCTTTTATAATTGAAAATTTTAGGAAAAATATATGCTATACAAAGTAGAAAAATCATACACAAACTCTTGTATAAGTTAGAGTTTATAATTGAAAATTTTTGAAGCTTGAAAGAAACTTAATGGGTCCACCAACACCAAAATAACCCGTATCTACATAATTTGCAAGCAATAATGAAAACGAAATCATTTTTGCCAAAAGCTCCAGTTGTGACATTACTCACACTAAAAGGGTTTAACTATATATTTGCGTATTTTTATTTATAATCATAAATGATCATAATGGTCATCTTCGCCAACAACTATTTGTATTCATATAATATAAAATGATAGTAATTACGCAAAAATTTTAATAATAATTCTGTAATAGAATACGACTAATTATTACTCCTTATTTTAAATTCATATGAAAAACTTGTCACTATTAAGTTACATACTGTTATGGATATATATATTTAATTACAAGAAAAAACAAATTATGTAAAGTCTTACCTAGGAAGTGGTAAATAAAAGAAATTCATAAAACTTGTCACTAACTCACATAGTATAACCATACTTGTTAGCCAACTTGCACTCAAAGAAACAGATAGTAGTACTTATTATGATAGAAAGATGGAAGAGGAAAAACCGTCTTACCGCATTTTGATGTTGGAGTTGAAGTTCCAACGCTCTCTCAAGTCTCGTGACAATCTCATCAATATTTGGGCGCTGCGATCGCTCTTCATTCAAGCAGTCATACGCTGTTTCCGCGAAAATGTCGAATGATTGAGAGTCCATTTGATTCCAAAGATCCCAACCAATTATTTCATCGAGTGTTTTCTCTTTATAATGGGTAACGGCCAGCGGAGCCAAATACTTGTTATTATCGCTGTCGATTACTGCGTTTCTACCACAAAGCACTTCAAACAGTACTATTCCAAACGAATACATATCTGACTTGTGGTTCACAGTGTTAGTCTCCATAAATGTTGAGTCTACATACCCAGTTGTATACAGACATGAACCATTATTGAAAGAATTGTGCCTTTGAGACGCTTCAATCTTCATGGAACGTTCAAAACTAGATAACTTGGGTTCCAAATCATCATTTAATAAAACTGTGTTACTGTTGATTTTCCGGTGAATTACGCTAAAGTCGCGTGGCTCGTCATAATGAATGTAACTCAGTGCATGCGCAATACCGACAGATATCTCCAATCTTCGCACCCATGTCAACAACATCGGGTCACTTAGATACAGGCTGAGACTTCCCCTGGTTTCATACCTGGTAATGATGATCTTCTCATCATTCTCATCACAAAACCCAACAAGAGAAACCAGATTTTTATGCTTGAGACTTGAAAGCATTGAAATCTCCATCCAAAACTCTTGTTCTCTTTCATCATCCCATTCATCTTTATTAAACCTCGTAGCAAAGATTTTAATCAACTCACCGGACCACAAGAGCTGTCCCTCGTAAAACTTTCCAAATCCACCTCCGCCTCTGAAATTTTCTTCATCAAAGTTGTTGGTGGCGGATCGTACGTCTTCAAGGGGGATTTTTAGGTGAGCAAATTCTTCATGATTGACTGAAGACATGATGTATGTATCTGTTTGTTTATCTGAAAAAAAAGGGTGTACGTGTAGGTTGTTACTAAAAGAAGCGAAGGAGTGTGTGTTTGGGTGATATACATAAAAATGTGTTGGGTTGGTGTTTGTATATATTGAAGATGTGAATAAGTGTGTGGGTTACAAAATGATACGAATTGAAGGAGTACGTACTTGCTCACGAGATCTGAAAGAAGAAATACAGAGAGTAGCTACTGGTGGACTGATAGTCAATAGTCAAAAAGGAGTTCGGTAGGTGGTGGTGATATGAACGTGTTTAGCGTGTGTTTGTAGATATGTAGTTGTGGATGAGTATCTATATATCTTTGCATATTACTATTATATTAATAAAGAAAGACTATATTGATTTCTGTATTTTCATAGAAACTTCCTTTATTTCTTATACTAGTTAATATGGAAATGGTAAAAAGAAATGCTTTTTAGTTAACATGTATACGTGTTACTCGTACTTTGAAAATAAAAAGTCACTAATAGCAAAAATATCAACATATTGACAAAATTTTATGAAAGATCGATGTTTATGACTTTATGGTATTCTTTGTTATACAAATAAGGGTAAGGATCCAGTGAGAAGAAAACTTAAAATGAGAAGGATGAGAAATAACTATAACCACACATTTGAGATGCATCGACTTGATTTAGATGCATCTCTATTCATTTAGATGCATCCAAAGTAGTTCCGAAAAGTGATTTGAACCGAAAACGATGCAAAGTAGTACTAACAACAAATTTGACCATCAGAGGACGAAAAATATATAGGATTTGTCTAACTTGATGAAATGCATATAATATATGCATATGCATCTAATATTTTGCTAGAAAATATATTATGGTGCATCTAAAAGATTATGGATGCATCTAATTTAGGTCGATGCATCTTAAACGTGTGGTTATAGTTATTTCTCATCCTTCTCATTTTAAGTTTTCTTTCTCATTTGATCCTAAGTCATACAAATAAAACTGAAAGATACATTAGAAAAAAATATACAAAATTGTTATGAATAATTATATGTGGATGTCCATATAGCCCATAATAGGCCCACGACTCATGTTAGCTATTAGTATTTTGCTTTAATATTTGTCTATATATACTCTTTGTAAATCTCATAGTTAAGGATGAATTGAAGAACATTTTTCATTCCCTCAATTCTTGTTCACAACACGTTATCAGCACGCTCTAAGGTTTGGTTTTTTTAATGTTGATTTCTTACGGTACGTATTCAAACGCGTTTCTTATTATTGTTCGATACTGTATTTAATAGTTCTTCGAATCTGCATACCACGTATTCCTTAAACTATGTATATTGGTGATCCAATCCAATCGGTTGGAGGGTATAAAGGACACAAATAATAAATATTATATCAAAAGTACATCAAAGTAAGAAAGAGAAGTGCATGAACTGGTCACTTGGTGACCTTTAATTTCTTCATCCGATCCGCCACATGTCACAATATAGTTGGCTAGCTCTTGGTACAATGATACATGGTTGGTTATGCATGTTGGGTTGGGTTGTGTTATTGATAAATAGTAAAAAAATTGAAATCGGTTATATGTATTGGTTGTATATGTCGATAAGTGAAAAATAATATTTTAATGAAAGATTGGGTTGAATGAGGTTGTAAATAAAAATAGTGAATAACACAAGAATAATAAATCATTAGAATATAATATATTATCGTTGGTTATTCACTTATTCAGGCAACGTTAAAGGCATTGACTATTAAAATTGTAAAACTAATTTTGTTCAATATACTTACTGATTACATGTTTCATATTTGTTTATTCATTGGTTTGCATTCATATTTTATTTGATTATGATTCCTAAAGATAAATCTTAATCGATAATTTATATCAATTACTCTATGCATATTTTGTTTTTATTGTTACTCGTGAGTATGAAACTTGCATTGTCTACACAAAAACTATCATATGCATGATGTCGAAAGTAAAAGCCACGTACGAGGTGTATATTTGTGGTTGTTTAGTTCACGTATTTATTAATTCTTGGTTGTTCTTTTAACTGCTCCCCAATTTGTGCATGATACTATACTAACATATTTGTTTTATGCGGTTAAAGACGGGTTACATTCTATACCCCGCACGAATTTGATAATAGTTTATGTAATATAATTCATTTAACTTTTAATTTTTAATTTATGAATTATTTAAGCTTGTACTTACATGCTAAAAATATCATGTTAAATTGTTAAGTCATAAAGACTATTTTATTTGAAATATATTATCATGCAATGTATATATATCTATCTCACACTTGTACTTCTGTATTACTTGATAGTTAATTAGATGTGTTTGTATTTGGATGACTTGATTTCTCATACTATGTTTATTGAAAAGTATGGTTATAATTGGTTGGAAGAAAAACATCTAAATATTGATACAAATAGTGTTCAGTGATCGTTGTAAGATTTAAAATTGGTGAAGAATACTCCTCAATTGACATTATCCGACTAGAATAATTTATATTAGGGACCTTGGCCACATAGATACTTGTATGTGTATATTATGTGAAGATACACTGTTATGTGAATCTGAGAATCACTTTTGTGAATATGTTAATAATGAGCTATATTGTAAATATTGCATAATTGTTTTGTGAAAATTGCTTAAGAATTACTCTAGCATTATGGATGTCTTTTGAACTTGATTGTTGTCTATTGTTTTGACGTTAATATTTTAGCAGTGTATAGTTTAAACTTGACAATGTCATTAGTATTCTAGCAGTACTATATATTTTCAAGAGTTAATTAACACAATCATTAAGCTAGATCGATCAGAGATAAATAGATATGAACAAGTTGAGTATGAAGCTATTTTAATACAAATAAATAGAGTTTGATAATATACTTTATACGAGATATTGCATGATTGAAGTAAATGTAATGAGATACCCTATAAGATGCATGCATGATGACCTCTAAAATTGGTATTATATGTTGGATACTATGACTAATAGACATCATCAGCGGGTTGGTGGTATATACGTGTTTCGGTAATAGTGCAACTCGATTATCCTTATGGATGTGAGACTAATTGCTTCATACTTATTATGTGATGGCTAACATATATCTTAATGTGTTTAAGCTCGTGTATTTGCATGTTACGTAAGTAGATATTATAAATTTTGATTATTGATTTATATGTACTTGGCCACAATAATTTCGATTTTTTCTCCTTTATATCAAGCAGTTGTTATATAATTAGAATTTGTTTATGAATATGGTTGATCGATTGATATCTAGTTTATCATTTAAGTTGACTGTCGTTGTTACTAGTTTATAAAATAAGTAATTTGCATCAACTCTTGTGTGTTACAAAAATGTCATTATAAATGATCCTTTATTATCAATTAGAATCCTCTCAAGTTGATGTGGAGATTATGTTTGAACCTCATAGGAATTATTTGAATCTTACTACAAATGAGTGTATTATTTCATAAATGCTTGTATAGTCATGAAGGCATGCTTAACTTGATTCTGGGGTATGTGTATATATATTTTGACTTGATGATATTTAAAATACATCACATGAAATGGCTTTGATTGCATTATAGATTGTACTTTTAGTTTTTTTTTCCACATGTACTGTATTCAAATATTTGATTGGAGAGGTATTTGTTTAAATGTGATGTAGTATTAAGTTTTTCATATTATTTGATGTTTATATAGAAAGTGCAATCTAAGTACATGTGGTCATAAGTGTTGGTCCCTTTTACTTGGTTATCAGTAACTAAAAAGCTAAAGTAACCAAGTTGTATGACTTTAAACAAAAATGTATAAAATGATTAACAATAAAGTAACGTAAATATAAGAGACAATATTTTCCAACGTTTAATTCTTTATTAGAAGTTAATCAAAAAGAATCATACCCAAGTGTTTGCGGAATAACACTTGGGATTGAAAACGACAAGTATTGTATGGACTCCTCACTAAACTCAATCTATGTTGAGTGACAACTTTCAAGACCCACTGAGCTATCTCAGGGGTTGTGTTGTTCTTTGGAGGAGTAAAAGTGGTTTGTGAATGCTTTGCATTAATTGCACAAACTTGTCAACTTTTACTCCTCACATATGCTTCCTATTAATACACAAGTATAGAACAACAAATTATACATTGGACATAAAGCTTCCTTAACAATATCTTGAAAGATATTATTCTTCTGGCAAGGAACCTTCATTGAGTTAAGTCCAAAAGGCACTTTCTGATGACAGACTGGTTTTAACCATTTTGGGAAAGTTTGACATTAAAGTGATAAAGCACCTTAATAAAGCAGCTCAGACTTTCCCGCCCAGTCCCGCCAAAACTTCAGTCTTCTTGTCATCAGTCTTCAGTACTATGAAGTTGTTGAGGAGTCATGGGGTTCAGTGAGTTATTGTCATCCTCACTGAACCCATCACCTTCTTCTTGGCTTAGATCACACTTCACTGAGTTCCGCCTCACTGAATGGAGAACCTTTCTTCTTAGGCTCGGTCTTAGCATCCTGAAGGTGACTCACTGAGTTACTGTTCACTCAGTGACTTGTTTACACTTAGGGGATTTTACGTTCAAATCCTTGTTAGAGAAATATTGGGAATTCAGTGACCCAACAATCTCCCCCTATTTGAACATACAAATAGCCTAAGTGTTACTTGATTCAGCGTGAGTTGTCAGGGTACTTCTACTCTTGCTGAATGTTTGTTGTAATTGTAAGTAGGACATAACTTTTTAAACAAAACATCAGTTTATTCATAGCTATTACATTTTCCTACAAATTACAAACAAAATAAAGATAGTTGTTGCAGATCAGATGTTCAGATGATAGCCAAGTGCCTCAAGCTTAGCTTTCTTTGATCTCAGCAGATGTCTCTCAGGATGCTCCTCAATCATGGCCCTAAGGTCCTTACAGAACCTTTGGTTTTCAGCACTTCTTACAGGAGAAGCTAACATCAGATACGTTAACATTTCCTTGACCCCTGCCCTGTCCATATCGGACCATCTTTGGAAAGCAAGGTCTCCATATTCATCCGTAAAGCATAGACCTCTTTCAGGGTGTTCAAGCACAACGTTGTTCACGAAGGTGATTCCTTCAGGAACGGACCTATCACAATCTAATCCTGGGACCTTGATCACAGGCTCGGATTCAATGTGCTTCCTTTTTCTCCTGGTGGCTTTTGATGGAGCAGTTCCTGTTGTTGGAGCAGGAAGAAGGGAAGGAATATTGAGGACTTCAGGCATTGCTCTCAGTCTGTCATACCTTTCCTTCAGTGACTTGAGAAGGTCATGTACGACAACATTGTTTTTCTTGGCAATGATGGGACGGAGTTCATCAAGTTCAGTAATCCCAAAGTCAGCAAATTTGAATGGGTTATGGGTGTCAATAACTCTTTTATCAGCCCCCCTGAAGACCGTGACCATTGCGGGTTTGGTGTTCCTGTGGATTTTAATGTCAGTGATGGTTTCAGGTTTCAACCTTTCCTTCATCACCCAATGATATCGTTCAACCCTGGTCTTTCTGATTTGAGCATCCCTTTTCAGCTTTGCTTCCCTTTCCCTTTTAAGAGCATTCATCTCTTCTTCCTGAGCCTTTTTAAAGGCTGCACCAGCTTGCTCAGTTGCTAGTGCCTCAGTATCCAGACCAATCTTTTCAGCCTCCTCATGAACAACCTGTATCAGTTCAGGCTTGCTCAATCTCTCTTCTTCAGCTGCCTTGCCACTTTCTCAACTCTTTCCATATAGTCTTGTATTTGGTCATGGGTGAGTTGATAGATTTTTCCATTGATTTCATACGGGACCCTGATAGGTTCATCAGGGTCAACTCTGACAATTGTGGAGGCAGGCTGGAGTATAATTTCAGGTTCTGAGGTGGTGGCAATACTTTTTCCTCTGTCCTGAATGAGAGTGGAGGAGACTGGTTCCTCTTGTGGTGGAACTTCGGTGATCGGTGTGGCTTCAGTGACATACTCCCCCTCAGTGTGAGAGGGCTGTCCAGCTTCTTCTTGTTCATCAGTAATAGGGGTTTCAGGAACATTCTCCCCCTCAACATTTGTCGGAGCTGCAGTGATGGCAAGTGTTGGAGTTACTGAAGATGAAGTAGAGGTGCCCTTGAAGACTTGAAACATCTCCGTCATCATTGACTTGATCTCCGCAGTATCCTGATGGATGAGAGATACCTTGGAGTCAAGTGTAGCCTGAGAACTTTCAAGGGCAGTCATCCTGGATCCCATTGTCCATGCCAGAGATGTGGACTTCAGGGATTGAGCTGTCACTGATGCTTCCAACTGAGTGAAGGAAGACTTGAGAGATTCCACCGTGGAGCTGAGATTCTGAACATTGGAACCCTTTATCAAACCAAGTAACTCAGTAAGAGCTGCCGTGTTGACTTGGTATGTCTCAGATGTCTGAAGTATTTTCTTGGTGAGCTCAGGATCATCTTTGACTGATTCTTGAACTGACTTAACCCCTGTAGCCAGCTCTTTGAGGGATTCCAAAAATTGATTGATGCGAGAAGCCATTTGTGTCAGGGAGTGAGAGACAGTGGAATTTTGCTCCCTGACATCATCATTGTATTCTTCAACAGCATCTTTGAGGAGGTGATAGTGGACTGCTTGCTCAGTATGCATGTCAAACACCTCTTCGGTGACCCCCCCTGTACAAAACATTAGTCATTTTCTTGATGAATCTTTTGAAGGCTTTTTCAGTGAGAGGAGTTTGAGCGTCTTCTGAGGTTTTCGGCTCGGAATGTGTTTCATCTTCATCATGGTTAGAGTTTTGAGGAGACTGAGTAACAGGTTCAGGGACTGTCTCCTCAACCTCCATATCATCTCCGGCCGTGAAGACTTCCTCGTCACTGTTAAATTCATCATCAGAAAATAAGACAGCCTGAGCATCTGCCAGGGAGGTAATCTGCAACAAGTGGAGGTTATCCGGCTCCTCTTCATAAGAAGATTTGCCTTCGTTTTGGCCAGGTCCTGACCCCTCAAATCCGGTAGGTTGGGTTTTACCTACCTGGTCTTTAAGGCCAGTTCCCAAGTAATGCGCACCTCCGGGAGTGGTTATGGGTTCCATATCAGCGGGTGGTGTATATCCCTCTGAATCTTTGTCCCCCGTGACCCCTTCAGACACTGATGGGTATTTTTCAATGTCATCCTGAGGAGTCGTGAATGTTGTGTCCCTATCAGCGGGTTGTTTGTTTCCCTCTGAGTCTTTGGGATGAGTTTTTGTGCCCTCAGACGAAAGCGTTGTTTTGCGAATGTCCTCATCAGGCACCTGAGTGGATATGTTCCCCTTTCCAACAGGCTTGTTCTGGCCTGTCGAAGATTTAGGAATGTGAACTCCCTGATGCTTGGGTTGTGATTTACCCGAGCCTTTAGCAGGATGTGATTGTTTGTGGACCCCCTTCTCAGTGGAGTAGTGCTGCTCCACCGAAGATTTAGGATCCCTTCCTCCTTGAGACCCTGGTTGTGATTTGCCAGAGCCTTTAGCAGGATGTGAAGGTTTGGTTGGTTCCGACTCCACTGTCTTGTTTATGGCAGCAGAGTCTTTAGGAACGGGATTGCCCGAGGACACTGAGTGTGATTTATCAGTGCCCTCCGTTGGCTTTTGTTGCAGGCCTAGTGACTGGGTTATTATTCTCATGGTGTCAGCAGTCAAGGTCTGTTGTGGTTGCCTCCTTATGGTAGGCTTGGGATCAGAGATCTCAGTGTTGAGTGGCTTGGGTTGAGCCACCTTCCTGGACCCCTGTCCCTTCTTCCTCTTTACCTTCTTGGTGGGAGAGGGGACTGGTGAAACTTTATTGTAACCCTGGATAGCAGAACGCATATACATTGTCAGGGTGACAGGTGTAACCTCAAGAGGGTCACGTGAGTAATTTGCCTTGTGTAGGACATCAGGCTCAAAACCTGCTATGTCAGGCTTAACATACTCAGACCCAAGCAAGTCTTGTAGGGCACAGGAAACAAATCTAGGATATGACATGTGTTTTTGCCTAGACTTCCCCCCTAACTTTGCTATGAGGTCCCTGAAGATGATTTCTCCAAGGTCAATCATTTTACCCTCAATGAGACAGAACACTATCATTGCCTGAGTAGTGTTCAATTGCTCAGTAGAGGATTTATTTCCCCAGAGAACCTGAACGACAAAAGTCATTAGAATCCTCCAGGGAGCTGGGAACCAGGTCTTTATTATCGGGGCTTTGGATAAGAGGGACCCTGGTGTCACCTTAGGGTGATTTTTGTCATAGGGTCCCAGTTCCAGTAAGACCTCCTTTACCTCTTTCTCAGAGGGTTGGGCAGTGAAGGTCGTGGTGTAGTCAAGGCCTATGGCTTTGACAAAAGTTTTATAGTCAAGAGTTAGGGACTTGGTTCCATTCTTGACTGTAAACTTTATTTTGGCCTCTTTTGGCGCATCAAGGTTTTCAACGACCGCTGTGCACCAAAATTCCCTCAAATAGTCATGATAGATGACTGAGGGGGTTTTTGTGAATGAGGTGGTCAGGAAGCAGTTCTGAAGGAACTTCACCACATCCCTGTATTCAGGGTACCCTTCTGGGTAGGCAAAGTTCCCCACCACATTGTTCTTGGTAAGGTCTACGCTTTCCATTTGGAAATCCACATTGGGTGCGTATTTTACGACCTTAGAAGAAGCCATTTGGTTTAGATAAAAGCCTGGTTTTTTGAAAAATGGGTATCAGTGAGGGAAACACACGCAGTTTTGAAAATGATTTGCAAGAGTTTTGTTATGATTTTAAAAGCGTGTGTGTGTGTTCCCTTTTTGTGGGGATATTTATAGGGTGAGATTTAGGGTAGTGATGTTGCGGATACCAAAGGTTTAATTTATTTAACCGAAACGGCATAATAAAGTTGGTTTGATATCCGCATTAAATATCACGATTCCCATTACCCTATTTTCTCATTTAACCGAAACGGCATAATAAAGTTGGTTTGATATCCGCATTAAATATCACGATTCCCATTACCCTATTTTCTCTCACATCGTGGATGAACAGTTGTGCGGCTCTGCAAATAATGCACTTTTGCAGAGTGGAAATCATCACAACTTTTGTGTGTGAGGGAGCATTTAATGCTCAGTGGTGTTTGGTGAGAGAGATGTGGGGGCCCAAAGGAGTGGATGCCAGTTGTGTAAGTGACATATATTCCTATATTTAATAGGGTTCAGTTACCTACCTGGGACATTAACTAACTAAATACTTGGAGCATTTAGTTAGGGTATTCAATGCCATTTTTTATCCTGAGCCCCCTGAATGAATTATCATTCAAAAAAAATTTCAGGAAGGGGTGTGATTAGGGACCTAGAGAATTTACATCATGTTGGAATACTTTTGATCAGTTCCCTGATTCTATGTCCAACATGCCCAGTTCAGCTTTCAATCTTGTGAAAGTGGGTTCATCCAAAGGTTTAGTGAAGATATCAACTAGCTGATACTCAGTGGGGATGAAATGTAGTTCAATTTCTCCATTAGAGATGTGGTCCCTGATGAAGTGGTATCTTATGTCAATGTGTTTGGTTCTTTGATGAAGTACTGGATTGTTTGAGATGGCTATGGCACTTGTGTTATCACAAAAGATAGGTACCATCTTATACTGAATGCCATAGTCGCTCAGTTGGCTCTTCATCTATAGTACATTTGCACAACATCCTGCAGCAACCATATATTCAGCTTCAGCTGAGGACATGGCCACTGACTGTTGTTTCTTTGTACTCCAATACACAAGTTTACCACCAAGAAATTGGCAGGATCCTGAAGTACTTTTCCTATCCATGTTACATCCTGCATAGTCAGAGTCAGTGTACCCTTTGAGATCAAATCCTGAACATTTTGGGTAATACAAACCAAGGTTTGGAGTACCCTTCAGGTACCTGATGATTCTCTTGACAGCAGTGAGATGTGATTCTTTAGGGTCAGCCTGGTATCTGGCACACAGGCAGACTGAGAATTGGATATCAGGCCTTGAGGCAAGTAAGTACATCAGGGAGCCAATCATTCCTCTATATTGGGTTTGATTCACTGATTTTCCGGTGAGATCAGGTCCAAGGTTGTTTGGAGGAACCATAGGAGTTTTTACTGAAGAGCAGTCAGTGAGCTCATACTTCTTCAGTAGGTTCCTGAGGTATTTTTCTTGGCAAATGTATATTCCTTTTTCAGTTTGTTTAATTTGGAGTCCAAGAAAGTATGTGAGTTCACCCATCATGCTCATTTCAAACTTTGTGGTCATCAGTTTCTCAAACTGTTTGCAAAGTTTGTAACTTGTTGAGCCAAAGATGATGTCATCAACATATACTTGGACAAGAATGACATCATCCTTTGTTCTGTAGATGAACAGTGTGTTGTCAATTCTTCCTCTGACAAACTTGTTTTGGATCAGGAAGGCTGAAAGAGTTTCATACCATGCCCTGGGTGCTTATTTCAGTCCATAAAGGGCTTTGTTAAGCTTGTAGACATGGTTAGGGTATTCACTACTTTCGAAACCAGGAGGCTGTTGCACATAAACATCTTCTTTGATGTTACCATTCAGGAATGCACTTTTAACATCCATTTGGTAGACTTTAAAGTTCATGTAAGTTGCATAAGCAAGGAAGATCCTGATGCCTTCCATTCTTGCAACAGGTGCAAAGGTTTCCTCATAGTCTATACCTTCCTATTGATTATATCCTTTGGCAACCAGTCTTGCTTTGTTTTTGATGACTGTGTCATTCTCATCGGTCTTGTTTTTAAAGACCCACTTCATCCCAATGATTAAAACACCCTGGGGGCATTCAACAAGGGTCATGACATCATTTCTGTCAAATTGTTCCAATTCATCTCTCATGGCCTGAACCCAACTTTTATAAGTCAGGGCTTCTTTAACATTTTTAGGCTCAATCTCTGAGAGATAGTCAGCATAAAGACATATATTGGCAGTGGCAGCCTTAAGTTTAGCAGCCTTGCTTCTTGTGAGCATGCCTTCAGTGGGTTCACCAATGATGTTCACAAGCTCAATGATTTTGGATCTAGTCCAGCTATCCTGAGGTTTGGGATAGGAATTTGAGCTTGAGGGAGCCTGATTGGGTTCAGACTCAGGAACATGAGGTAGCTCATCATTATGTGCTTCAGTGACAACTGTAGGAACAATTTGTTCTGAGGGTTCCTGAACAATTTGTTCAGTGGTGTCAGTCTCATTTGAGACAGGCTGAGTTTCAATGAACTCACTGATAGGTGGTTGGGGTAGGTTGTGAGGGATGATGTAATAGGAGACATCAGCATCAGCTTGGTATTGGGTTGAGGGATTGTACTCAGGATGATACTCATCAGGAGGATATCTTGATGAGTCATCAATACCAATTTCTTCTACTAAGGAATTTGAGAACCTGATGGATTCAGAGCTCTCATCAACAGTAATGTGATAAGTTTCATTAGTTTGTTGTCTCCTTGTATTGAACACCCTGAAGGCTTTAGAGACCAGGGAATATCCCAGGAAGTATCCATCATCAGCTTTGGCATCAAATTTACCCAAGTGGTCCTTGTGATTATGTATAAACACAGGACACCCAAATACATGAAAGTAGCTGATGTCAGGAATCCTTCCTTTGAATATTTCATAAGGAGTCTTGTTATGCCTTTTCACAATGATTGACCTATTTTGAGTGTAGCAGGCTGTTTTAACTGCCTCAGTCCAAAAATGTTTTGAGAGGACCGAGCCATTCAACATTGTTCTTGCTGCCTCAATGAGTGTTCTATTTCTCCTTTCAGCTACTCCATTTTGTTCAGGAGTATAGGGAGAAGTGAAATTTTGAGAAATTCCTTTCTCATCACAAAAACACTCAAGGTCTTGGTTTTTGAATTCAGTGCCATTGTCAGTCCTGACATCATTTTGATTTTCAATGTTTCTGACAAATGACATGATTGTTTCAGCTGCCTGACTCTTTTTGGTCAGGAAGTAAACCCAAGTATATCTTGAGTATTCATCCACTATGACCAGAGTATACTTCTCATGGTGAATGGACATTGGACTGACAGGTACAAAAAGGTCCATATGAAGAAGATGTAGGCAGTTTTTGATGGAAAAGGTTTGTTTGGTTTTGAATGATGCCCTGTGGTGTTTTCCTTTTTCACAAGCAGAACAAGGCTTGTCTTTGGTATACACCAGGGATGGAAGGCCTAGAACTTTGTTCTGTTTGGCCAGGTTGTTGATGTTTTTGAAGTTGAGATGAGAGAGTCTCCTATGCCATAGCCAGTTGATTGTTTCACTTGCCTTTGAGAATAGACAAGTCCCATTCTGAGTCAGGGATGACATGTCAAGGACATATACATCATCCTTCCTAGGGGCAATCAACACAACTTCCTTATTGGCATTAAAGATGGTCCCTCTCTTGTCATCAAACTGAACTATGTATTTGGCATCACATAGTTAGGAAACACATATCAGGTTGTACTTGAGACCATTAACATAAGCTATTCTTGTAAAAACTATACCATTGCAGTTTACTGAATCATAACCTTCAGTGGGAGCTAATGAGTTATCACCAAATACTACTTTTGGTCCTGGTTCTTCCACATATTTGTGCAGAAAACTTTTCACACCAGTCATACTTCTGGAGCACCCACTGTCTAGATGCCAAGTAGGATCCTTGATGTGTTTTTGCACAAACAGTAAACTGGGTTAGTTTTTCTTGTTGACCCACTTTCTAGTGGGCTTAGTCCTCAGGGACTTTTTGAACTCAGTTAATGAATCATGGTCTGAAGTTGTGTGACCTGAGCTTCCACATGTTTTACATTTTGTGGAGGTTGATGCCTCAGGTGACTGAGAAGTGTTGGTTTGGTTTTTTCTTCTGGACTGAATCACTTTGTCATGTCCCCTGGTTTCATGGGAGGGATCTCCACAGATGTCACAACATTCTTTCATCATACAATCATCAGGAAGATGATCATTGAAACCACAGTGAGGACATGGTGAGAAAGGCTTAGCCTTCAGTCTTTGTTTGGAAGGTGTGGCATACTGATAGCCTTGGGTTTTGTATAGACCCCTTGCTTTTAAAGAAGCAGTGTGGGGGATGTGATCACAAGTTTTGTGGTCCTCTTGTTTGCATATCATACAAAATAGGACTCTGTAGCATTTATCAGTGCTGTGATTTGGATAATTGCACAGTTCACATCTCCCTGAGGGTCTGGGTGTGGTTTTTGGTTTGGAAGAACCTGAGGATACTGAGGGCATTGTAGATTTTGAGTCAGAGTTTTTCTCAGTAGACTCAATTTGCTCACTCAGCATCCTGACAAGTTCAGCAAGCTGATCAACCTTTGAGTTAGTGCTTTCAGGCTTCACTTCAGTAGTTACTGAAGGTTTTTGGTGTTCAGTGGGTGCAGGAGTAGGTCTTTTCAAAATAGTCCTTCCTAACCCTGATTTCTCTTTAGGAGAATGTGGTTGAAAGATTAATGGTGCAAGGTCAGAATTGGGTTCTGCTCCCTGAAGTTGTTTCAGTGGAGGGAGTGGTGAATCAGACTTAGACTCAGTGATGGACTCAGTAGGACCAAGTTCATCAGTGACTCCTAGCAGCTCCATGATAGCCTGACTTTCAGGCTCCAGGATTCTTCCAGTGTTAAAATTTGGCAATTTACTATCAGGATTGTTTCTTTCAATCCAATCACTGGGTTTGGGAGCTAGTTCTTTGCTAGAGAGTATGTTGGTTAATAGAAAAGTTGTAGAATGGCTACTCTCCTCAGAAGCTTCAGTGAGTTGATCATCACCCAGACCAGCCTTTTTGGGGCCAGGTGAGAGACTCAGTGTTTCATAAAGTTTGGGGTTTTTCTGAGTCCATTTCCAAATAATTTCCTTTTCTTTCTTAAGTTCTTCCTGAAGAGCTTGATTTTGTTTTACAAGTTCAGAGTTTTGAATTTGAAGTGTAACACTTTCAAGCTTGGCTTGTTTTAAGGCAAGTAATTCATCTCTACAATGATTTAATTCAAAACTCAGTTTGTTAAATTTTGAAAACAAATTAAGTCTTTGCTCTTCAACATACTTAAGATCAACATTAATATAGTCTAAGTAAGATTTCCAATCATCATTATCATCCATAGAAAGTAAAAGATTTACCTTTCTCATAGTGATGTTGACCCATTCACCATTTCTTGCATGACTCTTCCCCACAGCAAGATTGTTGTCTTCTGACAGAGCCATCAGGGCACTGATGTGAACTTCATCATCATCAGAGGACACTTCAACCTCATCCCAGTCATATGTTTCAGCAACAATCCCTTTGTTCTTGGCTTGAGTAGGCTTTGGAGCCTGAGGAGGCTGAGAGACTGTTGAGGATGATTCAAGAAGGGCAAGTTTAGCTTTTGCCTTTCTGTACTTTGCTTCAAAGTCAATTTGAGGGACTTTTTCAAATCTTTGAGTAGACTGAAGCATTTTTGGTTGAAATTTGCTGGGGCCTGAAAAAGAGTTATTTCCTGAAAATTTGAAAGATGGTTCTGAGGTTGTTTTTGAAAAACAATCTTTAGCAAAATGCCCCATTTTGCCACATTTAAAGCATTCAGTGTTGTCATTTGCTTTAGAAGGAAATTTGTTTTTCTTAAAAAACCTTTTAGAATTAGCAAGGAGTGCTCTTTCATGAAATTCAATTTGAAGATCATTAAGATACTCCTCACTGGTTCTTTGGTCAACCTCATCATCAGATCCATCCTGAAAATCCTGTACAACACCTTTGAATAGAAAGCAGTTGATATGGGTGTAATTGTCAAGGCCTTTTTGGTCTCCTGAGCTTTACCAGGGTATCTCCTGGTGATAAGATTGTCTTCATAGACAAACTTCCCATAGATGGCAGGGAGCTCAAGGTTCTGAATGTTGTTTGCATTTCTCAATCCCTGAGAGAAGTTTAACCATTTCTCAGGGAGACTGTTGACAAAACCAACATTGATTTCATGTTTTGACAGTATAACACCATCATTGGTCAGCTCATTCAGGAGGGTCTTATACCGAGTATAAGTCTCAGGGAGACTTTCAGAATCCTTGGCCTGAAGGTATTGAATTCAAGCTTCAGGTCCATGATTCTATTCTCTTTGGTATCAGAAGGCCCTTCATAGCTATGAACCAGGTCAGTCCATGTCTGCTGGGCAGTGGGACAGTTGATCACTGATTCCATTATATCATCAGGAAGGCATGATATAATGATGCTTTTCAGGCGCTGGTCTTGATTGACCACCCTCCTTTCATCTGGGGTCCACTGAGCTTCAGGTTTAATTAAACCTTGGTCAGTTGTTGGGACATATGGACCATCATTAATCAACTTAATGTAATATGGTTCCATCCCAGTTAAGTAGCAAAGCATTCGCTTTTTCCACTTTTTAAATTTGCTAGCTTCTAGTCGAGGGGCAGTTGCTGAATAACTTCCACCCTTTTTGTCGACAAGCTAGGGAACATCTATGTCAGTCATAGTGGGATCTTGATTTTAAAAACTTGAGCACTCTTAAGTTTTGAAAACAGGTTTAAGTTTTACAAATCAGAGGCTCTGATACCACTTGTTGGTCCCTTTTACTTGGTTATCAGTAACTAAAAAGCTAAAGTAACCAAGTTGTATGACTTTAAACAAAGATGTATAAAATGATTAACAATAAAGTAACGTAAATATAAGAGACAATATTTTCCAACGTTTAATTCTTTATTAGAAGTTAATCAAAAAGAATCGTACCCAAGTGTTTGCGGAATAACACTTGGGATTGAAAACGACAAGTATTGTATGGACTCCTCACTAAACTCAATCTATGTTGAGTGACAAATTTCAAGACCCACTGAGCTATCTCAGGGGTTGTGTTGTTCTTTGGAGGAGTAAAAGTGGTTTGTGAATGCTTTGCATTAATTGCACAAACTTGTCAACTTTTACTCCTCACATATGCTTCCTATTAATACACAAGTATAGAACAACAAATTATACATTGGACATAAAGCTTCCTTAACAATATCTTGAAAGATATTATTCTTCTGGCAAGGAACCTTCATTGAGTTAAGTCCAAAAGGCACTTTCTGATGACAGACTGGTTTTAACCATTTTGGGAAAGTTTGACATTAAAGTGATAAAGCACCTTAATAAAGCAGCTCAGACTTTCCCGCCCAGTCCCGCCAAAACTTCAGTCTTCTTGTCATCAGTCTTCAGTACTATGAAGTTGTTGAGGAGTCATGGGGTTCAGTGAGTTATTGTCATCCTCACTGAACCCATCACCTTCTTCTTGGCTTAGATCACACTTCACTAAGTTCCGCCTCACTGAATGGAGAACCTTTCTTCTTAGGCTCGGTCTTAGCATCCTGAAGGTGACTCACTGAGTTACTGTTCACTCAGTGACTTGTTTACACTTAGGGGATTTTACGTTCAAATCCTTGTTAGAGAAAGATTGGGAGTTCAGTGACCCAATAATAAGCTAGAGTTTATGAGCCAGGATTATTTTATTGAGTGGCATGACCGGTTAGATCATCCCGGGTCAACGATGATGCGAATGTCTAGAAGAACCATAAGTTTCTTCAAAGATAGATTTGGTTGTTCTCACTGGAAGTTAGTTGATCATCTATCATCACCAAATTAAAGGAATGACTTTGTCATATGAAGTTTTGGAAAGAATTAAAGGGGATGTATGTAGGCCTATACATCCGCCATTTGGATCATTTTGAGTTATAAAATCGATGCATCGTCAAAATGATCATAAAATACGCAACTTAAAGTTAGCGTGATTAGTGGCTCGACTTATAAAATACGAGCACGGTTTTCCAAATTATATTATTTAGAATGGTGGTGAATACTTTCAAGTATTGGGCGATTATTGGAATAAGTGTTGAACATAAAAGTAGCCCATGTTCTACACGAATTGCTTTTGTTGAAACGCTTATAAAACGTCTTCAGTTGATTGCAAAGCCAATAATTATGAGAACAAAAGTATTAGTTTATGGGACATGTTATAAAATATGAATTCGCATCTTGCCAACAATTTATAATGACTTCTCTCCATTAGAATAGTTTTGGTCACGAACCATATGTTTCCCATATAAGAATTTTGTAAATGTGCAGTATATGTTTCTTGTAAATCCACCACAACGCACAATAATGGGATGTTGAAATGGATAATTCATTAAGGGGGAGAGAATAAGCAGCAAGAAATATGGAATGAATTATGATATAAATGTTGATCCTCACTGTAATGAATATGAACTTTAAGTTAAAGGGACAATTTATATTCCAGATCTAGTAATTGCCAGCATGTTTGTGACCTAAAAAAGTGACTAGATCATATAAATGCTGCTAATGCTCCAGTTAAAATGTGTGTCCTAAAAGTACAACCAATGAATGGTAGTAAGTCTATGGCACGGCTGCAACGTGATAGACAAATCGATTTCAAATAAAAATCCTCGACTGATTAGATAAAATGGAGCAAGAAAATGAAGATGGTCAAATCGAGGTAATAAGACCCCATAATAGTCAAGAGACACTAGACATGAAGGTTATTGAAAAACCCCGGGTACATGAAAAACTATGAGATCTCACTAAATGATATATAATGTCTAGTAAAGTGTGGAATCAAAAAGTAACAAATCAACGTCGATATGGTAATATGATTATGTAAATAAATAAGATAGCGCTATAATCATGGTGAGGATCATGGAAGCATAACTGCAGGAAGTGCATATGTATAAATGAATGGCCAAAAGAAGTAAAGACGCAAAGAGCTAATGAAAGATTAAGTCTCTTGTGACGAGACATGGTTACTAGGACTTGAAGTCCGTACATATGAATTATTGGATATGCATTGGTTTTTATGAGAAAATGAAATGAAATTATGCGTAAGGTACAAGTGATGGCACACGTATATTTTCTCAAAAACTTGTAAATGATCATGGAGATGCATGATCACATGTGGTGGATCCAATAATGTAGTTTAATATTGTATAAGTCTGGCAATATAAGAAATAAATATGCATCTAACATAATAATACAAGAGCTCGTTTGATGTTGAGATTCCTTGAGGAATATAGAATACATAAATCACGTATTATGATTTAAAATTCTCGAGAATACTAATTGATCAAATTGAACAAATCAATGGAATGGAATAATGTAAATATTTCAATATCTTTAAGGTACAAGAAAAGTGGGTTTATATTTTACTAACACATCAAAATAAGTTTAGTTGGTTTTACTAATGCAGGATATATGTCTGGTACTAACAATGGTTGGTCTTAAAGTGGATACATACTCACGAGTGACAGTAGTGAAATTTCATGGCGTTCAGCAAAGCAAATAATCGCGGATAGTTCATCCAACCATTTAAAAATTCTGGGAAAAAGGCACCAACCGTTTTGCATGAAGATAATGTAGCATGCATTGCTTAATTCAAGGAAGGTTACATCAAAGGCGTTAAGACAAAACATATTTTGCCAAAATTCTTTTCCAATCATGACTTACAAAAGAATGGTGGATTATTGTTCAACAAGTTCATTCAAGTGACAATTTGGCGGATCTTGTTACCAAGGCGCTTCTACATCAACATTTAGGACATTGAACCACAACATTGGAATGCACCTACTCAAAGAGCTCAAGTGATGTAGTCATCAGAGGGAGATAATATGCGCTGCACTCTTTTTCCCTTAGTCAAGGTTTTGTCCCACTGGGTTTTCCTGACAAGGTTTTTAATGAGGCAGTATTTTCTAAGCGTATTAACAATATGGACATCCAAGAGGGAGTGTTATGAATAATTATATGTGGATGTCCATATAGCCCATAATAGGCCCACGGCCCATGTTAGCTATTAGTGTTTTGCACTAATGTTTGTCTATATATACTCTTTGTAAATCTCATAGTTAAGGATGAATTGAAGAATATTTTTCATTCCCTCAATTCTTGTTCATAACAAAAATTCATTTATCTATTGCATATGACCAATCTCGAACACAACAAAAGAATATGCATAATTGAGATATGCGATGTGAACTATGAAAGAGGATAGCATGTGTTTTAGTCAAAAGAGACCGGGCCATAAAAGATAAGGGACACTAAAAAATAATGGTAGGGTGTCTCTTCAACTTTCAAGTAAAGAGAGTAAGTACCCTTTTGGTATAGAGGTTTCACTTGGTTTAGATTCAAAGATTTTCTAAATTAATTGTTTGGTTCAATTGATTACATCTGATACAAGGTATCGATTCATATATTTGAATCCAACATATATTGGTGACTTTTAAGGAATCCAGCCAATGAAATTTTTTTCCTTTATTTCATGATTTTTTCCAACCACATAATATACATTCTTGTTCTTACTTTTTATTTTTTTATTTAAAAATTTATTATTAAATATATTTAAATAAATATAATTTCTCTCTCGTATACCTACACTCAAACCCAAATCCTATATCAAATCCAAATCCTAATCTAACCCCACTTATAAACCAAACGGACCCTAATAGTCTATGATTAGTGATTGCTTATGTCTAATTTTTTGAGGTTGCAACATGAAAATAATAGTATATTACACATAAATGTAGATAAATAATTCAAAGTTTAAGAAGATAAAACTTGTGAGGTAGGTTGGTGGTAATCATATAAAAGGGCAAGGTGGGTTGGGTTACAAAATGATGCGAATTGAAGGAGTAATTGCTCACGAGATCAGAAAGAACAAATACACATAGAGTAGCTAGTGGTGGACTGATAGTCAATAGTAAAAAAGGATTAAGGTAGCTGGTAATCATATAAACGTGTTTACTGTGCAAGGAAACTTTTGCAAGGAAACTTCCATCTCTGAATGTACAAAAGGTAAAAAGAAATTCGGTAACTTTGCGTATGTATTGCTTTGTGACTAAAACATCACTGATTGTTTTTTTAAAGAGAGTGATATCTTCATATATCATTTTGCTTTATACACATAAACTTAGTGGGGTCCACATAAATTTTATTTGTAAAATTTATGAAAGCCTCACTAAATTTAGGTGTATGAAGTAAAATGATATGTGTGCATATCACTACTTTTTTTTAAAAGTCAGCAATATATTATCACCACAAAACAGAAACAATACAAATAAATGCATTCAATTTTCATAATCGAGATGATTAAAGAAAGCGGGACCCAAGAAAATAAAAACCCACGAGGGCTTACAATAAAACATATACAAAATAAAACTGAAAGATAAATGACAAAAAAACTACAATATTACTTTAACTAATGCATATGAACAATCTCGAACACAACAAAAAATATGCATGAATGAGATATGTGGTATGAACTATAAAAGGGGATACCGTGTGTTTTAGACAAAAGAGACTAGCAAAACGAGTATAGTTTACCATAAAAGATAATGGTAGGTTGTCTCTTCAACTTTCACGTAGAGAGAGTAATAGTCCATTATTATTGGTTGCTTACGTCTAATTTTTTTGGGATGCAAAAAAAAAAAAAAAAAAAAAAAAAAAAAAAAGAAAAAAAAAAGCATTTTACAGATAAATGTAGATAACTAATTCAAAGTTTAAAGAAGATAAACCTTGCGAGAAAATTAGCATGTATTGAAAATACTACATATAAATGTGCATAAATAATTCAAATATAATTCAAAGTTCCAAAAGATAAGAAAAAACACTTTGAGAAAATTGGTATTAAAAATATGAATATGATTTTATGAAGAAATGTTACATTCACGAAAATCTTACAAAAACGTTTTAACAAAATGATGTGGCATGATAAACTTAACTTTGAACATTACATCTCTGTTTTTAATTGCCCAATAGATGTAATAGTTACAATGATACATCGTTTAGTGAAAATGTTTTTATTAACTTTATGTGGATAGAACATTCCTCGAATCTAAAAAGTACTTGCAATAGAAGTCAAAGTACATACACTTAAGGTGTGTTTGCTACTTTGGTATAGGGGAATGATTATTGGAATGATAAGAATGTCTGGTACATTGACACGAGAATCAAATAGCGGTATAAAATCCCAATATATTTGTTTTTTAAACAAAGCTAGGGAGGTAGCTTTGGACCCATTCCTAGTCTTTTTTACTCATGATCATTTCTTTTTCCATAAAACACACAACGTATTACAATAATCGGGCCTTTTAGACACAACCCAGAGTCGTGGCTAAAAGCCAAAAAGTCGTGGCTATTCATGTTTATTACAATATAGTGAATGGTATAGAATAAAGTATGATTATCATCAATCATTAATAACTTGACTTATGTAAACATCACATACGAAATGCAATGATTCCTCTATATCGAATGGTATGACACTAGTGCAAGTGTTGATCACTCGAGACCATTCAAGTAACCCCGACCTATCACGATGTCTTTTTATTCAATTGATTGTATTGACAACCCATATACATGGTGACATCCGAACACTATATTCTATTTTAAGTCATTTGAAGCAAGTCCGAGACTATTTATTTGAAACCTGTAGAGCGCAAGTATTATAACAACCGAACCTATTCATAATATCACAATATGGAATGTTGTTTATTATTATATAGAATCAAGTATCATTAACATGACTACTAACATGACTTGCGTAAACTTCATGTATGATCACGGTTCTCGTTGTTACAATATAGAGTGTGGTTTATTGTTGTATAGAATCAAGCATCATTACCATTTAATCATTATCACTACTTGTGTGATAATCTTGTGTGATCACGGTTCTCGTTACTAGCTAATTAATCACCGTCATGTATTATTGAAGATCGCATATCAATCATCGCTTAAAGTATAAAATAAAGGAATCATTACATTTTATTGATTGCATGCATCGAGCAAGCGTTCAAAGTATATCGATGATACAAGTAAAAAAAGTACAATACGAAAACATCATCTTAGTAAACATTTGTTATCACATGCGACACTATTCAAGTTAAACATACTAAACAATTGTCTATATATCCCGATTTTCATTAACCCGACTTACGTGATCATAAGGTATAATACCGGTTATCAACTACCACTCAATTACCATTAGATATTATGAAAGATCACATGTATAATCTCGTAGTACATATATAGTTCCATATACCATACATATAATCCCGATTATCATTAACACGACTTACATGACTCGCATTATTTTATAACAATCATGATGAATACAAGTTAAATTTGTTATTAACTTTTTAATGATCTTATTCAAGAAAAATATAAATAAACTTTTAAAAATAAATAAATTTAATTTTGCGTATACCAAAAATGTGTTTTTACTTAAAAAGCATATAGTAACTAATTATATTTCATTTTAAATATTAATTGGAATATATTATTTTATATTAAACCTTTAGCCATGATGTTTCATCGCTAAAGGTTGAGCGGGAAAACATTTTTCGAGCCAAAATTTTGGAGGCAAAATTAATTTTGCCAAAAATATTATATTTTTGCTTTTAGCGACGACTTTGTCGTTGCTAAAGATAATTTTAATTTTTTTAATATTTTCTGGTATTTAACAAATTAAAAATATAATAATAATTTTTACTTTTAAGTCGTGGCTAAAGATTTTATCATTCTTTTATTTACTTCTTCTCTCAATCATCATAATAAAATAACGATTTTATACTTTTAGAGAAGACTGTCCTTTCATGATTGTAATGTTTAATTGGGCATGGTTGTTCCTGTATTTACATAGGATCAAGTTTCCACCTGTCTATCGAAGGGGGATTTCTTAGCTTATTTCGCTATATTTTATCAAAAGAAGGAAGAAGAATCTAATGATTTCCTTAATTTTTTGAGAAAGAAAAACCAGTTTGTTAGAGCAAGGGCAGAAAAGCAATCAAAAGAATGGGTCCTTTTTGTTCACAAGTGAAGGAGCTGAATGGATCAAGATCTCATAAATTCATTGTCTTTCTTAATTCAAATAAAAAATAACTTCTTTCGCTATTGAAGCCATGCCTGAGCTTTCAGCTTATTAGCATCCCTCTTCTGCGCTAGGAATTACCCGAAAAGGTTGATTGGATCACATGCTTTCATGGTCCCTATCTCTGCCACGACACTGCCTGACACATAGGGATATTCCACGCATTCCTAGGTGCGCATCTCCATCTACTAAAAGTAGGGGTGGTTTCCATAGATTGATTTGAGTCATTCGTAACCAGAGCAATAACCAATGCCATAACATAAACTAAAGCTATACGTGGTGGCCCCTAAAGGCGTAACATACTCCAAAAAAGCAGAGTTGAGGTTTGGAGAGTGGGACAGATCTACCTGACGAATGTGCCAATGTGAAGTGGTATCCGAAGTGTTGGAATATGCTCTACCTACAGTACCTAACTAATCTTTCTTTTCGGTAAGCAAAAATATATTGACCGATGGAGGAGAACCTCCAAAGTAAACATAAATGAAGGGGCATACCTCACCCCACGCAACCAAACGAAGAACTCAGGACACTCCTTGAGCTTTAAAATAAAGAAACTAACCTAAATAAATGATTGAAATTAGATTATGATTACAAAGGCTAAAAATAATCCAAGTTTTTACGTAATCAGAAAAGTGCCTAAGGATTAACCGAAACTAAGCACATACTAAGCCCAATAAGACCCATTGGCCTCGATATACATGAGGCCAAATGAAAACATGTACATACATCAAATAAATCTTGACTTTAATTTGTTCAATTTGGTCGATCTAATACTTAGTTAATTCTTTTATCTTTATGTTCCCACTGACATAATCGATAACGAACGAGGACTTTTTTGGCCTAATTCCATCTATTTTTGTTGAGGCAATTCTGACTTATTCATCAGCAACAGTTCTAGCTCTTGAAATATATTACATTCTTGATCCTTCCTTTTACTAGTCTTCTCGGCTAGAATAAAAAAAGATTATTCACTCTGCTCCTACGTCTTCTTCTCCTTCTGGATAGATCGTTGTTGGTCCTTTTTTGCACTAAAAAACTAGTTAGATCAACTAACTGTCTACATATGAAATTTACGGAACATGAATAAGAAACAATGCGGGACAAAAGAAGAGTGAGGTATAGTGAGAAAGCTTACCCCTTCCTTTAGACAATAAAACCTTTTTTACACCCCATCCCCTAGAAAAATCATTAGGAAATGCTACAAGCCATTGACCCATTGTTGTTCTTTTGATGATGGACCACTCGATCAGGTACACGCTAAAGTGACCTCTACGCTTCGTCCCTGGTGCCTAAAGCTGAGAAAGTTCCGCTTCATTTTTTTGACCAAATATTTGCATTGAAAGTCATAGTCAAAGTTTGAAAAAGTTTTGGCAATGACATTGTCGTCGTTAAAAGTGGTTCCCATAGTCAAATGTTGAAAATCGTATATTTTGTCGTTTAGTAGACTTTTAACCACGACTTTCTAAAGAGAGAATTTTTTAAATGACCCATTTTGTGTACTATTTTACGAATTTGAACCACGCCTATATTTGTATCGAGAATGAACTTTCGAATATCACCCATTAGACTTTTTAACCATACACGTGTATTATTTTCGATGTAGGCGAGTGCTAGGCGATGATAGGCAAGTTTAAAAGCCAGGCGTGTGCTGAGCGAGCTGAGGCGATAGCTGGGTGAGCTGGGAGTTGTTGGGTGAGGGCTGGTGCGAGGGAAGAGCTGTTGGGCGAGGGGCTGAGTGAGGGAAGATTTGTTGGGCGAGGGCCTCAGGCGAGGGAAATATAACTGTTGGGCGAGGGGCTGGTGAGTTTCTTCTTGAGAAGTGTTGTTTTGGAAACTATTTTTAGACTCCATTAATGGAACAAGAAGAAAGAAAGTCTTTTGGTTAGTCAAGTGTATAGAAAAATGCGTGAAGTAAAGTGAAGAGTGAAATGAAAAAGTGGGTTTAAGGTGATGATAAGGTTTGCACATGATATGTAGTACTAATTTATTAGTACTAGCTGGGTACTCGCACGTTGCAGCGGTGGGTACCATGCAATAATAGTATTCAACGAAAATTTTTTTAGTTCTATATTTTACGATACAATAGACATACAGATGACGACAATTTTAGTTTTGAATAATTTTATGCAATAACAATATTTTTCATATAAAAATTCTAGATTATTCACGTGATGTTTTGACAGTACTAAGTTGGTAGCTGATATATTGTAAAGGTATGATGTTAAAGTAGTTGACAATGACCCGTATTCGCAAGTTATCATTAAATAATAACACAATAGCAAAATTTAAAAAATACTTACATTATACTAAAGAAAATTTAGTGCTCTAAAAAATATTATTTATATTTGTCCCAAATAGATGGATGATACAAGTAAAAGAGTATTTATAAAGATAAAGAAAAACTAAATATTCAAGAAGTCATGTGGGTTACTTTAAAGAGTATAATTATTATTAGTATACAAATATATGTAATAATTATAAAATATATAATTAGCACTTAACACTTTGCACCTTTGCATCATTTGCTTTGAAAAATTCGACCGATTTTTATTAAATAAAGTATTTAGTTTTTACGTTAAGTTTTATCAAAAAAAATTCTAAAAGGTGTATATGATGGGTTCTCGAGGCACTCTTGCAATTTAATGGTAATTTTTAAACATTGTAATTCAGTATACATTTTGAAATTGATTTAATAATATCATTTTCGGCTGACTTTTATGGGCTAGCCAAACCGGTGGTGACTCCGGTTCCCGATTGAACCCGTTGTTCCGGTCTGTTTTTTAAAACCATAAGTAAATTGTATGAAACTTTGTGTGTTTTATTAGCTTGTACAATATGTATAATTACAAGTATTTTTCATATTAGGGGTATTTTAAACATAACATTAATTAGGTAATTATTGTTATAGACGTTTTTTTCTTTTATTAAATTACTTTGTATTTATTTTTTATTTTTTTAAAAACATGTCTACAAAAAGTGCTTTAAAGTGTTGCAACCAATGCTATTATATATGTACTTATTAAAATTTCTCATTATAAGCAAGTGGTGAATCTTAATTTTTTAAGCTATTTTAAGAATGTCCCAAAATGCTTTATAATGTAGTATAGATAATAATGTTCATAAGTCAGAATTTTGATTGGTTTTGGTGGGACTCGTGACACGTAGGAGTGATGATGAGGTTTGCATTAGTTCATTTTGGTAAAAACTTGAAAAATAGTCTAGTTTTATTGGTCTAGCTAGGTAATTTACTTCTTTATAAATGTGTTTCTCGACTAAAATCCCGATTCTAATAGTAATACTACTTTTTTTTTTTTTTTTTTTTTTTTTTTTGCAAGGCAATAAAATATATTGATAGCAAAGGACATAGACCAAACTAAAACCGTCTTTCTTTCTAGTAGTAAAGAAAAAGTCACTTCTCTTATAAAAGTGATAAAGCAAACGTAACTAAAAAAGCAAATGACCTTACCACGAAAAACAAAAGAAACACTAAAAAACAGGGCTTTTGCACATGGTCATCATACTTTCTCAAAATATCTATATAAGTCACTGAACAAATTTTTTGTTTATCCAGTTTATTCTACTTTTATAAAATTGTAAAATAGTCAGTCCAACATTTTAGCATATCACGTTTAACTCGTGTGACACCTTATTTCCTTATCAACGTAAACTATTTCCAACTAATCATGATCATGCTGACTCATCTCCAACTAAGCTTCTACATTATTTTCAACACAATCTTTAAAACGTTTCACTTCATCTGGGAATGTATGTATGATTATTTCTTTGTAGTTTTTCAAAATCTATTACTTCTAAATTTTGTATGAACAAAAAAAAAAAAAAAATTACTACTTTTGATGAATTAGTTAACTTTTACCGGCTTCGTATATCATTTAAGTATGAAATTACACAGAGTTAATCTACTACTAGACGAGTACCCGTGCATAGCAACGGTTCCTAGCGGCAGATAATTAATGATTTGTGATATTGTGGTGAGTGTTTTGTGTAGCGTTCAAAATAGAACATGAACAGATCATAATGTAATTGCAAACGGTTGCACACGATAACTAAAGTCTAGAAAAAAATCTTAACGTCTGTCAAACAACATATAAAAACATTTAATGAAACTGAAAGTAAAACATTACATCAGTTATGAGATAAAAAGTAACAACACACGTTACT